>CM060924.1:64952898-66202898 GCA_030737875.1 Allium sativum
TATTGATAAGTTTATTATGCATGTTTATGTTGTAGATTCATGCGACAAATGGTCAAATCTACATGTTTATGTATAAGAAAAACCTATGCCACACTTATCATATATTTGTGATTGGCTTGTGAGTATGTTACTTTAATCTATGTAGCCAAGTAACGCATGTGTATGTTGATTTTCCTATGTTGCAAATTAACATATGTATATTGATTAGTTCATATTGCTAATTCTCATGTATGTATGTTAATATGGCCTATGTTAAAAATACACATATATGTTGAATTAGCTTATAATTGCGAGTTCACACTTATGACACTATAATGTCCATAATGGTTATTTTGCAAGTTCACCCCTGTAATGTTCATGATGTCATTTCGCAAGTTCACCCCTGTAATGTTCATGATGTCATTTTGCAAGTTCACCCCTGTAATGTTCATGATGTCATTTTGCAAGTTCACCCCATTATGTTCACATTAATTATGCCATCAATGTCAAAATTATACCTTTGTCATGTTTATGATTGTGTATTTGTGTACATTAAATTAGGCTAAGTTTTTAGCCTAAACTTTATACTCAAAAATCATACGAACGTAAATTAGGCTAAGATAATTAGCCTAATATTAGACGGGGTAACGGTGGGTTAAAATGATTAATTATAGGAAAACTTGCCATAAATTGGTCATTTATCACATAAGTGATTTATGGCATAAAATGGTATTAATTATGTACCTAATTTAATGAGATTGATTGGAAACAAATTGGGCATTAAATCTGAATTTGAACAATTTACATAATTAAAATGTAAATTAGAATTATGGCATAAAATGGTATTAATTATATACCTGATTTAATGAGATTGATTGGAAACAAATTGGGCAGTAATATGAATTTGAATAATTTACATAATTAATGTAAATTGGAAAATACGAATATGCTTAGCACGAGGTTGGATTGAGTTGTGATGTAAACCTGCCCGGACCCGCCCGGCTGTCCAGTAATCACAGCAATACCTATCCAATGTGGAAGGCTAAGCATTAGGCCCAATAAAGACCCGAGGTTAGACTGAGTTGTGGTGTAAGACTGCCCGGACCCGACCGGCACACCGGCAGCCACAACAATATCTGTCTAATGTGAGAAGTCGGTGCCCTAATAAGACAACTAGAGTTGAGCTAGGGTTGGTAGGGTTAAGTTAACTAGAACACTTAACCAATTTCAACATGTTAACTAAATTGGCGGTAGGGTTAGGATAATCTGGACACTTAACCAATTTAATATGTTGACTACGGGAGTATATAAGGTTAAGCAAATGTTTAACTATTATAACATGATTAAACTGGACTAGAGAGTGAGGTTAAGTTAATGAGAACACTTAACTAATACAATGGGTTAATTAGACAAGTGGTTGCGGTTAAGTAGTAACACTTAACCAACATAACAGAACAAGCGGGTAGGCTAAGTTAACTTGAATAAGTTGATAACACTTAACCATTATAATATGACAAGTGGATGGTGTTAAGTTAACATGCACTTAACCAATCTGATATTATGCGTGGTAGGGTTAAGTAACACACGGGGTTAAGTTAACAAGAAAATCCTTAACCAATGTAACCAGATAGACGAACGGGGTTAAGTTAATAAACCACACTTAACCAATAAAGCATAATAAGCGAGAAAGGTTAAGTTAACTAAGGTAAACACTTAACCATGGTAACATAAAGAGTAGGAGGGTTAAGTACATATCGGGTTGGTGGGTAATATTAATAAATATAGGCCCACATACACTTAACCATTAAATACACATGCTTGAATCAGTAGCGGGGTTAAGTACACATCAGGGTTGGTGGGTAATATCAGAGAATATTGGCCCACAGACTTAACCATTAGAAAAACCTAGTAACGGGGACCCATTTCAGCAGTAACCCACAATAGGTATCAACGGAACCCTGAGCTAGGCAGGGTGGGGCACGATTACTGGGCTGATTATAAGAGGTCAAATTAGCGGCGGTTGGTGCAGCAGTGTAGGTTCTAACGGAGTGCAGGCGTGCACACACTTCGGCGTAGAAAATTTAGCCACTGGGCATCAGTAGGTATAAAGCTGTGCATCTTGATTGTGTCAGGGTTGCCACCATGGGACTTGATACACCCCATGGTGGGACCAGCACAGGTATCTACAAGTAGGGGCCGCGTGACACAAACGAGAACTAGGTCAAGTAGGGAGCCGATCAATAAGGTAGTAAGGGTGCATCGAATATATACATGGCCATTGGGGTGATCGATGTGGAATCCTCATAATCGATGTACACCTGAAGGCTACCCTAATTGCGGGGATTGGGATCACGTTGTAATTATTATATAACACGGGCTACTAGTTGGGACACTAGTAGGGGGTACAGATCCTTGTTACACAGGGCACTAGTAGGAATACGGATCATTCAATGTAAGACACTTATGAGGATGCTAGTTAGGTGGTGCAGAGCAAATAGATATCGTTTTAATGGTAAATCTTAGAAACCTTGCGATGTTATTCTTGATAGAAACCATGCGGTGGGATACCTGATAGGAATTATGGGATGTTATACTTGTTTCATCGTGCCCGAAGTTTATCTTGTTACCTTAGTTTATCTTGTTAGCATAGTTTATCTTGTTATCTTAGTTTATCTTGCCTACCTTGTCACCATGCTTATGTTTACTTTCAGTTTATTCATGCCATGTTATCTTTACCTATTTTTATGCTGAAAGTCACTAGGACTTACTCAGCCTTTATGACTGACCCGTTTTGTTTCGCCTCTTTTTCTTCCGTTCCCCCCCAGGTTCACAGGGTGGGAATACAGCTTAGTTCGGATCTTACCAAGCTCCAAGGCTCTTTCATGTATGGCTTGGATTTCTCTTGGCTATAGCTTGCTTTGCTTTATTGGGGAATATTGCAGTTTGTTTTAATGCTTCTTTGTTTTTGAGCAAGACAAATATTTTAACTATGAAATTGGTTATTGGAAGTTGATGGGCTTTTCTTGTAAACATTTATATGTAATAAATAATTTGAAGTGCTTCCACTTTATTTTCCGCTGTTTTATATATGTCTGTCTTGTAATATTTCTATTCCAGTACCCATAATACTCCATTGAAGTTAAGGCATTCCCTTTGTGAGTGACCTTAACAGATGTGGGGTGTTACACGAACTCCAATCCAAACCCAACAACTGTCGTCCCCAGCGTTTTACCCCCATTCCAAACACAATGGGATATGTTTCGTAGGCCCATTTGATTGTTTTCAGTCAGTTTTCTTTCAAATTAAAATATAAAACATTCAATATTTAATTTGAACGTACATTTCAATTTGCCAGGGCCACAAACTGATTCTAAAAATTCCCGAAAAATAAATCTAGCTATGTTTTGATGATACGGTCCCAACAAAACTAGTTTCGTCGAATTCTTAGACGTTTTGAAAAATGGCCTATTTCTGGTCGATCCAATTTAATAGAAATCGACCAAACACATTTTCCTTTGCCACGCTCACATACTAACTTCAAAAATTATGAAATTTGAAACTTAGCAATAGTTTAACATCCCGGATCTAACAAAAGTGGTTTCGTCGAATTACGAGGTCGTTTGCAAAATGGCCATTTTCACGGGTTATATAAATTCCATAGCGACCTTTCTGAAAATTCATTTAGCCATAACTTTTGCTTGCCGCTATGAAACTTCGATTTTTTAGATTCGTTATAAAGATATTCACTAACATATTCAAATATTTTTGGTTTCACTCAAATCCATTTTGTTTTGCACCCGGTACAGTCAGTCAAAGTTTGAATTCAAATTTTGAAACTGCTGCGCCATTTCAGGCCTTGTTTATAATTGGAATTAATTATATTCGTTTTCAAATGTCAATTCAAACTTACTTTTCATCGTTATTATATAAAATATTTATTTTAAATATTTAAAATCCACTAAAATAGCCAATTTAAAATTTTCAAATTGGTTCAGATTTTCCGGGTCGTTACAATCTCCCCCACTTAAAACTTTTCGTCCCCGAAAAGGAACAAATTCGAAAGTGGTTTGATTTATCAACTCTACTTCCAATCTGGCTTCCTTTGTACGGGGAGGGGTTTGGAAATTTATTGGGCCATATTAGGTACCCAATAAATCCTATAATGCATACACCTATTTATAGTGATATATTCTGATGTTTACAGAGGAGCGTGTATAGATAATAACTCCAGAGAATAAATTCTCGTCACCCTGTCAAAGCCTGAGGGAGTGTGTATTTTAATTGCTCCAGAGAATAAATTCTTGTCACCTCGCCCCGTGTGGGAAAGAAATAATCCATGTGCCATATCTAATGACTAGAGAGACGTGATTATTGTCAACTCCAGACTCGTACGGGGTTTTATTATTCTGGCAATTTATCTTTACAATTTTATATGGTCCATATCAGTCATCAGTTCAACCTGTAATATATAGTCATCGCCATACAAGCCTCTTGCTCGTATGGTAAATCTTCCACCTCCTCACACAAGCTTCAAATTCTTATGTGGTACATGATGAAGTATGCTTATCTTCAAGAAGTATGCCATGTAGCGTAGTTCAAAATTAATTGTTACTATCCTATGGCGACATTTATTATTACACATAGTACAACTAGCACTCCGCATCCAATGGCATTCACAGGAGTTGATATAATAATATTTCGCATCCAACTCATTAAGGTTTACCTAATTGTCAGGCACGCAAATAATTTCTTTACTCAACAGCTATCCATTTACCTGTTCAAACATATATGATACACATGTATATATTTCTATCTATTTTTAAATCAGTTCAATGTGTGATTTAATCGAATAAATTCTACCATCCATTCTCTTATTGATTAAATTAACTATCGTTCTGATAATTTAATTAATCAAATCTACTATCACACAACACAAACAACAATCAAATTTATTTTTAACTTTTCAAAAATGTCCTAATCAATTCATATACCCTTTTAAAATTAATCAGACTATAGAATTAAAAGTGCACATCCATGGAAAGAAAATAATTACAAAGCAGAGAACAACTGGAAATTTCAAAATAGGCTAAATGTACCTTGCACCGGAGTCAATCATAGATATCCACTCGACACTTAGAAAAGACTTTCAGAATTCTCTCCTCAGTTTCCTAAGTACAATCTCGCGGATCTCCACTCCATTGCACTTTGACTAAGTGAACCTTCTTGTTCCTCAGCTCTTTGGTTTCTTTGCCGATAATATTTAGCGGCTCTCTTCTAACAGCTAATTCTGGAGTAATTTCAATATCCTGTTGAGCTGCTTCTTCCACGATCAAGTCTGGATCATGAACGTGCTTTCGAAGTTGAGATATATGAAATACATCATGCACTCCAGGCAACCAATCTGGCAATTGAACCCTATAAGCGAGAGTTCCGATCCGTTCAAGAATAGGAAACAGAGGAATGAATTTGGGCGCCAATTTCCCTGTTTTACCGAACCGGATAACTCCTCTCATCGGCGATACTTTCAAATATACATAGTCACCTACTGCAAATGATATATCTCTTCTTCTCTTATCAGCATAGCTCTTTTGTCGGCTTTGAGCGGCGAGCAATCATTTCTGAACGAAATCAACTTTGTCGGCAGCCTCTTGGATCATACCTGGTCCCAATGCAAGTCTATTACCGGGTTCGACCCAACAAGCAGGAGATCGGCACGGTCTACCATACAACGCTTCGAATGGTGACATTGTCAGGATCGCCTGGTAGCTGTTGTTATATGAAAATTCAGCCAAATGCAGATGGTTTTCCCATGATCCACAAAAATGTAGAACACAAGCCCGCAATAAATCTTCTAAAATACGATTCACCCTCTCAGTTTGACCATCTGTCTGAGGATGATAGGCGGTGCTCAAGTTCAGCTTTTTTCCCAGTTCTACTTGAAATGCCTCCCAGAATTTGCTAGTGAATATTGGATCTCTATCACTAACTATACTGATCGGCACTCCGTGTAGTCTAACAATTTCCTTGAAGTATATCTACGCCAGACTCTGAGCAGTTCTGTTTGATCTGACAGGTATGAAATGAGCGATCTTCGTGAAGCAATATACGATCACCCAAATACTGTCATTTCCTTTTTTGGTTCTGGGTAAACCATCTATGAAGTCCATGGAAATATGTTCCCACTTCCAGCCTGGAATGTCCAGCGGTTGCAACAATCCAGCAAGTTTCTGTTGGTCGCTTTTGACTAGCTGGCAAGTTGGGCATCGGCTAACATATAAAGAAATGTCCCTCTTCATCGACTTCCACCAGAAAGTGCGTTTGATGTCATTATACATTTTGCTTACTCCCGGATGGATACTAAGTTTTGACTTGTGGCATTCATCCAGTACTTCCTTTCGGAGCTCAGAAATGTTAGGAACACAAATTCGGCCTTTTAGCCTTAGAATCCCGTCATTATCAACCTGAAAACTCGAGGGCTCGCCTTTCTGAATTATCTCTCTGATCTTCTGAATGAAGTGATCATCCTTCTTAAGAGCAGATATTTTATCTATCAATGATGTCGTGATAATAAAACTGGCGATCATCATATTCTTTCGGCTTAACGCATCGGCCATGACATTGGCTTTCCCTGGAGTGTATAAAATCTCAAAATCATATGCTGCAAGAAACTCCAGCCAACGTTGCTGCCTTAGATTCAGGTCTTTCTGGGTGAACAAATACTTTAACGACTGATGATCTGTAAACAGTTCGAATTTCTCACCTAGAAGATAATGTCTCCAGATTTTCAAAGAGAATACGATAGCCAACAACTCAAGATCATGAGTGATGTAGTTTTTCTCGTGCGGCTTTAGTTGACGGCTAGCATAAGCAACAACTTGACCTCTTTGCATTAACACTGCACCAAGGCCTTCTCTAGAGGCATCTGTCCAGACTTTCAATTCCTGATTGCCGTCTATAATCGTTAACACTGGAGCAGTTGTTAATCTTAACTTTAGCTCCTCAAAGGCCTCCTCACATTCTGGAGTCCAATTGAATTTTGAGTGCTTCTTTGTAAGCTTCGTCAAGTGACTAGATATCTTCGAAAAATCTTTAACGAACTTCCGGTAATAACTAGCCAATCCGAGAAAACTGGGGACTTCTGTAGGAGTACTAGGCTGTTTCCATTTTTGAATAGCTGTGATTTTACTTGGATCCACATCAATTCCCTATTTCGATACGACATGGCCAAGAAACTTCACTTCATCTTGCCAGAATATACATTTGGAAAGTTTATCTTTCAGTACATTCCTTATCAGAATTTCTAGTACTTGTTCCAAATGTTTTTCATGTTCGGCTTTTGACGTAGAGAAGATTAGAATATCGTCAATAAAAACCAGAACAAACTTATTCGGGAATCCTCTGAACACTTGATTCATCAAATCGATGAAGTATGCTGGAGCGTTACATAAGCCGAACGGCATTACTAACCACTCATAGAATATGTATGGACCTCTGAATGCTATCATAGGAACACACTCTTCGGCAATTCAAAGCTGATGGAAGCCTGTAGCTAGGTCCATCCTTGAAAATACTTGTGCGTCATTCAGACGATCCAATAAATCAGCGATTCACGGCAATGGATATTTGTTCTTTATGGTCTGCTTGTTCAAATCACGATAATCCACACATAGTCGCAGAGTACTGTCAAATTTTGGGACAAACACCACTGCTGCCCCACAATCAGAGAAACTAGGCCTGATCAGACCCTTCCATACGAGCTGTCGTTTTTGATTGTCTAGTTCTTCTTTCTCCTTTAGGGTCATCCTCCGAATGGCGTGCACTACTGGCCTTGCGTTCGGAATTAAAGCAATTTTGAAATCTATTTCTCTCTGCGGAGGTAGACTAACGACTTCCTCGAACACATCTGCGTAATTCCTTACGACAGGAATATCTTTGATGAGGTCGGGAATATTCTCTGTGACTACAAGGATATTTTCTATTTGAGCAAGAGAAACATCCAAAGCTTCCCAGAAGTCTTTTCTATTAGAATTATGACCTTCACAGGGAATGGTTATATAATCACCTGATTTAATCTTCGCCCTGATGACTATGTCGGCGCATTTAACCTCAGCTCCATATTTGGTCAACCAGTCTAACCCCAAGATAAGATCAAACTCTGTAAAATTCATGACGACCGCGATGGTAGGGAACCGATAACGAGAAAAAGAAACTGGCACTCCACAAACCCAACTGAGATAGAGGGAACCCCCAACCGGATTATGGACAGTAATTGGTTCTTTGAGCGTTTTCAAATTCAAATTCAGTTTCTCAACTGCATTCTTTGCAACAAAGCTTCGCGACGCGCCGGTGTTAAACAGTACTCTAACTGGAATATCTTTGACAGTAAGCGTGCCTTCTAAAACATCTGGCCTTTCCTGAATAGCTGAGGGCTCAGAAGTTTTTGCTACTTCATTTACCTGAGCCACCTTTACCGTTTTTAACAGCCGGCAATCTTTCCTTACATGACCAAACCGATGGCATTGATTGCATCTTCTATTTTCTCGAAACTTCTCCTGTTTCTTTAAAGCTCTGCAACTTATCGAGAAATGACCTTGTTTATTGTAGTTAGAGCATACAACAGTCATTACTGGTTCCTTCTCAGATTTAGCCCTTTTCCTCTTGGCACTGGGCTTCTTCCTGATTTCATACATCGTACTGGCCTCAGGACAATCAGTTTCAGACTCACCTTTATTACTAGAACTGACTTCCTCTTCGTAACGCAACATGCCTTTCTTGTCGAGATCCTCATACTGGTAAGCCATGTATATCATTTCAGGAAAAGGAAGCTTCACATTTCTCATTACACTATTCTGATATTTTCTTTGCAGGCCACGAATAAACCTCAAATTCTTCCTCTTCGGGTCTTTAATCAGATGAGGGGCGAAATGAGAGAGTTGGTTGAATTTCTTATGATATTCTGGAATGGTCATATCTCCTTGTATTAGATAAGATAATTCATCACATAACCACTCAGTTGCTTCAGGAGGTGTAAATCTTTCCAGGAAAATCACTTTGAGTCTATTCCAGGTGATATCACCTTCTGGATTATCCTTAATGATCGAATCCCACCAGAACAAGGTGTAACACCCCACACCCGCTAAGGTCACTCATTAAGGGAATGCCTTAACTTCGGTGGAGCATTTTAAGTGAATATAGAACAGAAAAATTACACAAGACAGATATAAATACTTGAAAAATCTAAAACATCATTTCATAGCAGCAGAAGGTAAACATGTTTAGTTACAACACCATAAAGAGTCAAGCACTAAATATCCATCCTGATAAAAACATAAGTACATAATCCTACTACATAAACAATAGCCATAAAAGAAAAGATAAGTTGGGCTTTACATCACGGTCCAAGCTCCAAAAGATAGATAAAGAAGTCTGATCAAAGCCCACTAGTGCTAGGCCCACTCTGAGAACCTGAGGGTTGGGGAAAAAGATAAAAACAACGGGGTCAGACATAAGTCTGAGTGAGCCCTAAACCTTAACAATACAATCATTAAAGTAATTAGGGTACGATATAAACCTGGTACGGTACGACTGGGGATAAATGAATACACTAAGTAGCCAACTCGACTTAGGATAAACTAAGATAACGGTAAAGACACGCCTATCCACCTAAGGATAATTACTATATTGCACCACCCCAGATCTACCCACCCAAGGGTGATTCCTACACTGCACCACACCAGTTCTACCCACCAAGGGTAATTCCTACTTAAAGGTTGATCCCACTAAGTGTACTTAGTAATTTTACCCAGTAGTTTCTTATACCCCTAGCTGACTACATAGTTGCCGTCTGCTCCTATCTCCACTAGGTGTACCCACTACTCCCCAAGCGATCGGCTCCCTAACGTAGATACCCGTGCTGGCCCCACAGTGGGGTGTATCACTCCCCAAAGTGGCAACCCGATAATCAATGGTGCACGGCTTATACCTACACGATGCAACAACGTCTTACCTACCAGCCCGGGTCCACACACGCATATGAAACCCGTTGGACTCGCGTTGCCATCGCTACCCCGTTTTGGCCTCTTACAGTCAAGCCCAGTACGCGTGTCCCGTCCTCGACTTGGGTCGAGCCCAATAAGATACATATGGGTTACTGGTTGAAATGGGCCCCCACAAGCTACTACTTAAGCTTGTCATTTTATCTAGTGCGTCCCACTTAACCCCTTTTTATAATCATGCCCACTTACATGTTAAGGTTTGGTTAAGTCATCTAATCATATTTTAATTGCCACTCAAGGCCCCCACAAGCTACTACTTAAGCTTGTCATTTAATCTTATTTCAATTTGCCATTCAAGGCCCCCACAAGCTACTACTTAAGCTTGTCATTTAATCTTATTTCAATTGCCACTCAAGGCCCCCACAAGCTACTACTTAAGCTTGTCATTTAATCTAGTGCATCCCACTTAACCCCTTTTTCATAATCATGCCCACCTACATGTTAAGGTTTGGTTAAGTCATCTAATCACATTTTAATTGCCACTCAAGGCACCCACTAGATTTCTACATGCCACCCAAGGCACCCACTTAACCCTTTAATCATGTTTAGTTACATGTTCCCCTTTGGTTAAGTATTCTAATCTTATCTTCTATTGCCACCCAAGGCAACCACTAGATTTTCCCATGCCACCCAAGGCACTTACTTAACCCTTTAATCATGTTTAATTACGTGTTCCACTTCGGTTAAGTATTCTAATCGTATTTTCTATTGCCACCCAAGGCAACTACTAGATTTTTCCACATGCCACCCAAGGCACCCACTTAACCCCCCATGTCCTCTACATGCTAATATGGTTAAGTGTTTCTTAATTGATTAAGAACGTAACCGTTGTAGAGACCTCTCACATTAGACTATCTCTCATGGCAGCTGGATTTGCCGGTCGGGTCCGGGCAGCCTTACGCCATAACCGAGTCTAACCTCATGTCTTTACACTTGTCACGTATATAGTTTGTGCCTAAGACCTCTCACATTGGGCCAATCATTTGTAGCCGCTGGATATGCCGGTCGGTTCCGGGCAGTCTTATGCTACAAAAGGGTCCAACCTCGTGTCTTAGTCGATTAATTACACCTAATTAATCACCCCCATAATTTGTATTAATTATCCCTAATTAATTACAAATTTAATGATGTACATAATTGACTCAATTATGTCCATCCACTTTATGGTATGCATAATCATACCAACTTCACACCATTTCATTAACATGTTTATTAACCCCATCGTTCCCCACGTAATTCGCCAACATGACATAAAAGGGAAGATTCATCACAAACACAATGGGTTCCACTTGCATAACATTAGCATCAACATGGGTTTAAAGGTGTCAACATGCATATAGCATCAACCCAACTAGCATAAATAATCAACCCAAACTTGCATGAATCACATATGTCATAAAGATGTTAACTTGCATAATTGTCTTATATCATTCAAAGGGGTAAACTTGCATATGTATGTATGACATACAAAGAGGTTAACTTGCATATGTATGCATATCATACTAAGGTGTAAACTTGCACATGTTACTTGCATATCTTCAAACACCAAACTTGCATAACATGTCATATGTGAACTTGCATATAATCATACACCAAACTTGCATACATATCATAGATGAACTTGCATATAATCATACACCAAACTTGCATAACATATCATGTATGAACTAGCATATAATCATACACCAAACTTGCATAACATATCATGTATGAACTAGCATATAATCATACACCAAACTTGCATAACATATATTGTATGAACTAGCATATAATCATACACCAAACTTGCATAGCATGGTGTCATAATGGATCAATGTTTCTCATATGACTTGCATATCTTGCATAACATCATAAACACCTAGCATATGACTTGCATAACTTGTATAACATCATGAACATGTATCATATGACTTGCATAACTTGCATAACTTCATGAACATATATCATATGACTTGCATAACTTGCATAATACCTCAAACACATAGCATATGACTTGCATAACTTGCATAACATCATGAACATGTATCATATGACTTGCATAACTTGCATAACTTCATGAACATATAGAACATAACTTGCATAACATGCATAACATCATTAACACATAGCATATAACTTGCATAACATGCATTGATCCACATTCATAGCCATAACCTCATCATATCCTATCATAATCACTTCAATAATTGGTCATTAAGGCTATAGAAAACTCACAACTTGTTGATTAGCCTTCTTATGAATATATTAAAAGATTGAGACGAATTACTAAGCTATCAACTCAAAAACTCCAAATAAGAATGCTCCAAATGAAAACCCTTGAGCCAAATCAATAATAAAGATCCTAGCTTTGATGAAGAAAAGCCTTGAATCAAACTTAGAAACACTTAAGCAAGCTTAGGAACTCTTATACTTCTTTAGAAACTCTTTCATATGATTAGAGATGGAGATTATGACAAGAGGATGAGGGTGGAGGCCATGAGAGAACATTTTGGCATAGTTTAGCTATAGGATTGAATAATGAGCATTTAGGTTTAGGTTAGGGGTTTTTTTATAGAAGACTAGGATAGTTTTAGCCATAGGATAGACCGTAGTTTTGATCTTAGCCATCAAAGCATGTCTTGGGGAAGAAGTCAAGTGTAGGAACCATCTAGGGCCTTTAGATTAAAGCTGAACCATGAGAACCATTCAAATGCAAAATCTGCATTTGAGCGAATCGGCCCACGGGTTGACAGCCAAACACCCTGGATTAACCCCTAGTCGACCCAGCGAGCTCGGGTCGACCTCAAAAATCGGCCGGTTCGGTTATTCCCCTCTCCCAATTCGCTGTTTTGAACATTTTTGCATATTTATTTATTTAATTTTCAATTATATATATATATATATATCAATATATATATATATTTCTCTGCGCAACCCATTTCACTTAATTAAGTATACTTTAATTTGTGAATTTTTATGTTCAAATTACGGGGTGTTACATTCTCCCCTCCTTAAAGGATTTCGTCCCCGAAATCTCTAAGTCAAGAAGAACGTATCCTACCAACCAAACAACCATCTACTAAACCATCAATCACTGGCATCCATTGTCCTTAAAATTTCTAATGACGTATGAACATATGCAAAAAGTGTGTGTATATGCCCGTATACTAATGCTAAATCAGGCGGTCTACTGATTCAGTTGACCTCCTTAATGCAAACCATGATAGTGCCATGCATCCAATATGTATGCGAAAGATCCCTATCGACACATACTATTTCTACATGAGTGCACAATCATTCACCAAAATGCATCATTCATGTGATAACACAACCATTATACATCCATTAATATAGCTACCTACACACAATTTTATGCAATATGCAATATGAAGTGATTGAGCCGATCTAGTGCCTAGAGTGTGTATATATGCATCCACGAGCAACCACTTGCATCCACACGCATCCATCAAACATAACATGTCTCAAACACATGTTTCAACCATAAGTTTACCCTATCTAAAGGTCAAAGGTACTAATGAGAGGACATACTAAAGATAAGATAAGCACTAGATAAACGATAAAGGAGACGTTTAAAGGACATACCCTCAAAAAGGAATGGGTATAACGAACGCATCTTCGCTTCTGTCTCCCAAGTAGCATTGCTCTCACTTTCTCCCCTTTTCACTTTGACTAGTCGAACCTCTCTGTTTCTCAACTTCCTAATCTCTGACCCAAGGATGCGGGTAGGAGCTCGTCGAATAAACGCATCACGCTCTACCTTTACTTCTTTAAGCAATCTCGGCTCTACCGCCTCTGCGGTCTCATGTAGGCACTTCCTCAAATGTGACACATGGAATACGTCCTGTTCCCTATGCAACCGAACTATCTCTCGAATATAAACTGAAGCTAGACATGGAACAGTCCTCTTGCTCTTCACGGGTATGAAATGGGCACTCTTAGTAAGTCTATCTACCACAACCCAAATTCCCGTATTACCCTTCCTCGATCTAGGTAACCCATCAATAAAATCCATCGAGACGCTACCCCACTTCCATTACGGAACTTCCAATGGGTGAAAAACCCACCGGGTTTCTTTTGCTCCGCTTTCACCTGTTGACACACCAAGCATCTGGCGACATACTCGGCCACATCTTTCTTCATACCGGCCCAAATGAAAACTCGCTTCATGTTTTGGTACATCCTGTCCCCACCGGGATAAATGGTTAGCCTAGAACGATGCGCATCATCAAGAATAGTCTTCCTTAAACCCTCGTCTTGCGGTACACAAAGTCTACCGTCTCTACGCAAGCACCCCCTATCGTCTATGGTGTACCTACTCAAATGGCTGGATGACTCCCCCCTTATGAGCCTCTCTACCGACTCAACCAACTATGGGTCGTCCCTCTGTGCTTCTCCAATCCGCCCCAAAAGAGTAGGTCTAACCTCCAAGGATGCTAATAAACCGGGTATATAGTCAACAGAAGGTCTGAAATCAAACATCGAGATAGATTCCAAGCTTCGTTGTTCCATGAACAATGGACTCAAAGACAACCTTTTTCCGCTCAAGGCGTCCGCCACCATGTTACCCTTGCCAGGGGTATATGCTATCTCGAAATCATAGGATGCTAAGAACTCCATTCACCTTTTCTGTCTCAAGACTATGCGCTTGAAGAGTCTCCAACACTTCCCTAAGATGTAGGGCATGCTTTTCTCCACTTCTGGAGAAAACCAGGATATTCTCCCATACAAAATCATCATAACTATCCATCTCTCACGAAGACCATCCTAGTCGAACTCGACATCCCCCAAGTGCAAGCCCCAAAGGCCTAAACCAATATCAGACAAACACCCAAGGGACACCTCCTTCGAATTCAGACGACCTACGTGAGATGATACTAGCAAAAATGGCTGAATAATTAAGTCTTTGTCCAACTCTGGATGTCCTTGCTAATCTTGCTCCAAAACCACCGTTGATCAAATAACTGGCTTCACTTAACCTATTCAGCACACACGAAAACTTATTTCTCTTTTAGAAAAGACCAAGATGTCATCCACAAATACCACTACGAAGTTGTTTAGGTACTCCCTGAACACCCTACTTATCAAATCAACAAAATATGCGGGGGCGTTCGTCAAACCAAATGGCATCACAAGCCACTCATAGAAACCATCCGGAGTCCTAAAGGAGGTCTTCTCTATACTATCCTCAGTCACTCCCAACTGATGAAACTCCGTAGCCAAGTCCCACTGCGAAACACTGAGGCGCCAACAAACCGATCAAAAAGATCATCAATCCTTGGCAATGGGTGTCTATTCTTCTTTGTGAGCTCGTTGAGTTCTCTATAGTCTACACAAAGTCTGAGGGACCCATCCGCCTTCGTAGCAAAAACTACTGGAGCACCCTACTCCGATATACTTCGTCTTATGAACCCCTACTCAAGCAACTCCCCTACTTGCTTATGGAGTTCCCTCCTCTCACGAGGAGCCATGTGGCGCACTGACAAAGATACTGGTTTAACATCATCTTCCAGATATATTCGGAGGTCTATCTCCCGCTTCGGAGGTAAGCCCTTCGCCTCCTCAAACACATCCGAGTATTCCCGGACCACTCTAGCAGATTGCAAACTCTCGACCGAAGCGTCAAGCGATTCAAGATAACTTAGCATAACAGAATCTATGGGATTTCACAAGATCTCGAGAGTGTTACCCAAGCGGGTCATGGGCCTAACAACTCTCCTTTCGCAATCAAGAACGACACCATTACTGGATAACCAGTCCATGCCCAAAATCAACCCATAGCCCGTGAAGCCCAAACAAAAGCATGACCTCTACACTCAACGCTAAGTATGGAAATCTTCAAACCCAAACATATCATGGACAAACAAGTGGAGCCCTCCCAATTGGGTTTGAAACAACCACGGGATCATCTACCAAACTGGTGTCTAGGTGCAGTGACTCAACTAATGACGATGAGATAAACGAATGTGGTGCGCCAGAGTCGAATAAAGTTCGAACAGGATGATCGAGAGAACCAAATTTCAACTTAGACGGTCCTACCCCCATCAGGTATACCCATCGTGAGGGAATACATCTACCCTCCAGAAGATCCTGTACTTTGTCCTTACCTCTTTGGACAACCCCAAGGTGTCCTATTTCCAAAACAACTAGCCTTCCCCTTCACATTCTCCTTTCGTGGCCTTCTTACCACGATGAGGTTTCGTCCTTTATTTACCTAATAGCTATTTGAACCTTCCTCTCTCGTCCATCTTAAAGGTACCCATAAGCCCTCCACCTCCTTGGACTAACTTCTTAGCCTGGCAAATGCCTTAGTCCCTTGAAGTGGTTCTTCCGTCCTTCATGCGGAAGTCCTTATTTATCTTAAAAAGACGTCTATTCGCGGAGGGAAAATTCAAAAAGAGAAAGAGGAAGAGATTCAAAACGGAGAATCCGAAGGATAAAGATATGGCTATTTGGGGATTATGCTTTTCTTTCAAAAACTTTTCTCTTAAAAGACATGTTTTTGATAATACTTCTTCCAAAAATGTTTTTAGAAAAATAGTTTTCTAAAAATTTTATCTGTTCCGGTAACCTTGAGCTCTGATACCACGTGTAACACCCCACACCCGCTAAGGTCACTCATTAAGGGAATGCCTTAACTTCGGTGGAGCATTTTAAGTGAATATAGAACAGAAAAATTACACAAGACAGATATAAATACTTGAAAAATCTAAAACATCATTTCATAGCAGCAGAAGGTAAACATGTTTAGTTACAACACCATAAAGAGTCAAGTACTAAATATCCAACCTGATAAAAACATAAGTACATAATCCCACTACATAAACAATATCCATAAAAGAAAAGATAAGTTGGGCTTTACATCATGGTCCAAGCTCCAGAAGAAAGATAAAGAAGTCTGATCAAAGCCCACTAGTGCTAGGCCCACTCTGAGAACCTGAGGGTTGGGGAAAAAGATAAAAACAACGGGGTCAGACATAAGTCTGAGTGAGCCCTATAACCTTAACAATACAATCATTAAAGTAATTAGGGTACGATATAAACCTGGTACGGTACGACTGGGGATAAATGACTACACTAAGTAGCCAACTCGACTTAGGATAAACTAAGATAATGGTAAAGACGCGCCTAACCACCCAAGGATAATTACTATATTGCACCACCCCAGATCTACCCACCCAAGGGTAATTCCTACACTGCACCACACCAGTTCTACCCACCAAGGGTAATTCCTACTTAAAGGTTGATCCCACTAAGTGTACTTAGTAATTTTACCCAGTAGTTTCTTGTACCCCTAGCTGACTACATAGGTGCCGTCTGCCCATATCTCCACTAGGTGTACCCCTACTCCCCAAGCAATCGGCTCCCTAACGTAGATACCCATGCTGGCCCCACAGTGGGGTGTATCACTCCCCAAAGTGGCAACCCGATAATCAATGGTGCACGGCTTATACCTACACGATGCAACAACGTCTTACCTACCAACCCGGTTCCACACACGCATATGAAACCCGTTGGACTCGGGTTGCCACCGCTACCCCGTTTTGGCCTCTTTCAGTCAAGCCCAGTACGTGTGTCCCGTCCTCGACTTGGGACGAGCCCAATAAGATACATATGGGTTACTGGTTGAAATGGGCCCCTACAAGCTACTACTTAAGCTTGTCATTTTATCTAGTGCGTCCCACTTAACCCCTTTTTATAATCATGCCCACTTACATGTTAAGGTTTGGTTAAGTCATCTAATCATATTTTAATTGCCACTCAAGGCCCCCACAAGCTACTACTTAAGCTTGTCATTTAATCTTATTTCAATTTGCCACTCAAGGCCCCCACAAGCTACTACTTAAGCTTGTCATTTAATCTTATTTCAATTGCCACTCAAGGCCCCCACAAGCTACTACTTAAGCTTGTCATTTAATCTAGTGCATCCCACTTAACCCCTTTTTCATAATCATGCCCACCTACATGTTAAGGTTTGGTTAAGTCATCTAATCACGTTTTAATTGCCACTCAAGGCACCCACTAGATTTCTACATGCCACCCAAGGCACCCACTTAACCCTTTAATCATGTTTAGTTACATGTTCCCCTTTGGTTACGTATTCTAATCTTATCTTCTATTGCCACCCAAGGCAACCACTAGATATTCCCATGCCACCCAAGGCACTTACTTAACCCTTTAATCATGTTTAATTACATGTTCCACTTCGGTTAAGTATTCTAATCGTATTTTCTATTGCCACCCAAGGCAACTACTAGATTTTTCCACATGCCACCCAAGGCACCCACTTAACCCCCCCATGTCCTCTACATGCTAATATGGTTAAGTGTTTCTTAATTGATTAAGAACGTAACCGTTGTAGAGACCTCTCACATTAGACTATCTCTCATGGCAGCTGGATTTGCCGGTCGGGTCCGGGCAGCCTTACGCCATAACCAAGTCTAACCTCGTGTCTTTACACTTGTCACGTATATAGTTTGTGCCTAAGACATCTCACATTGGGCCAATCATTTGTAGCCGCTGGATATGCCGGTCGGTTCCGGGCAGTCTTATGCTACAAAAGGGTCCAACCTCGTGTCTTAGTCGATTAATTACACCTAATTAATCACCCCCATAATTTGTATTAATTATCCCTAATTAATTACAAATTTAACGATGTACATAATTGACTCAATTATGTCCATCCACTTTATGGTATGCATAATCATACCAACTTCACACCATTTCATTAACATGTTTATTAACCCCATCGTTCCCCACGTAATTCGCCAACATGACATAAAAGGGAAGATTCATCACAAATACAATGGGTTCCACTTGCATAACATTAGCATCAACATGGGTTTAAAGGTGTCAACATGCATATAGCATCAACCCAACTAGCATAAATAATCAACCCAAACTTGCATGAATCACATATGTCATAAAGAGGTTAACTTGCATAAGTGTCTTATATTATTCAAAGGGGTAAACTTGCATATGTATGTATGACATACAAAGGGGTTAACTTGCATATGTATGCATATCATACTAAGGTGTAAACTTGCACATGTTACTTGCATATCTTCAAACACCAAACTTGCATAACATGTCATATGTGAACTTGCATATAATCATACACCAAACTTGCATACATATCATAGATGAACTTGCATATAATCATACACCAAACTTGCATAACATATCATGTATGAACTAGCATATAATCATACACCAAACTTGCATAACATATCATGTATGAACTAGCATATAATCATACACCAAACTTGCATATCATGGTGTCATAATGGATCAATGTTTCTCATATGACTTGCATATCTTGCATAACATCATAAACACCTAGCATATGACTTGCATAACTTGTATAACATCATGAACATGTATCATATGACTTGCATAACTTCATGAACATATATCATATGACTTGCATAATACCTCAAACACATAGCATATGACTTGCATAACTTGCATAACATCATGAACATGTATCATATGACTTGCATAACTTCATGAACATATAGAACATAACTTGCATAACATGCATAACATCATTAACACATAGCATATAACTTGCATAACATGCATTGATCCACATTCATAGCCATAACCTCATCATATCCTATCATAATCACTTCAATAATTGGTCATTAAGGCTATAGAAAACTCACAACTTGTTGATTAGCCTTCTTATGAATATATTAAATGATTGAGACGAAGCCACTAAGCTATCAACTCAAAAACTCCAAATAAGAATGCTCCAAATGAAAACCCTTGAGCCAAATCAATAATAAAGATCCTAGCTTTGATGAAGAAAAGCCTTGAATCAAACTTAGAAACACTTAAGCAAGCTTAGGAACTCTTATACTTCTTTAGAAACTCTCTCATATGATTAGAGATGGAGATTATGAAAAGAGGATGAGGGTGGAGGCCATGAGAGAACATTTTGGCATAGTTTAGCTATAGGATTGAATAATGAGCATTTAGGTTTAGGTTAGGGGTCTTTTTATAGAAGACTAGGATAGTTTTAGCCATAGGATAAATCTTAGTTTTGATCCTAGCCATCAAAGCATGTCTTGGGGAAGAAGTCAAGTGTAGGAACCATCTAGGGCCTTTAGATTAAAGCTGAACCATGATAACCATTCAAATGCAAAATCTGCATTTGAGCGAATCGGCCCACGGGTTAACAGCCAAACACCCTGGATTAACCCCTAGTCGACCCAGCAGGCTCGGGTCGACCTCAAAAATCGGTCTGTTCGGTTATTCCCCTCTCCCAATTCGCTGTTTTGAACATTTTTGCATATTTATTTATTTATTTTTCAATTATATATATATATCAATATATATATAATTCTCTGCGCAACCCATTTCACTTAATTAAGTACACTTTAATTTGTGAATTTTTATGTTCAAATTACGGGGTGTTACACAAGGCTTCGCCTTTGAGTGCCCAGGATGCCAGTAATCTTTTCTGGTCATCCCTCAGCTTTAAATCGTCAAAGATCTTCTCAGCAGAACGAATCCAAACTTGTGTTTTCATAATAGATTCTTCACCCGAGAACAGTATTCCACCCATATTTCGATACTTAATCAATAGGGCTTTAATATCTGGTTGTGCGTTCCTTCTGATTCTAACACTCATTTTCTAGTACTTCTGCAAACAGAAGATCCAGTGTCAGGTCAACAGAAAAGATATTTTAAAACATAGAAACATATACTTCAAATGTAAATGTGTCTATCGGGGTGTATTTCATTCTGCTTTACTCATACTAGGATATTACTGATCCTATCTGTAATGAGTTACCCATCCTAGAACACTACTGGTTCTATTTCTAATGAGTTCGTTAATATGTTATATTCCAACACTAAGCTTAACCAAAGCTCCGATACCACGTTGAGACGACCCCAAACCCCGTACTGACGATGGCAAGGATTATCTTTGGAATATAACACATAAACAGATAATAGCAGAACATAAATAAATAAATACACCAGATAATGAACAAATAATACATTGGATAAATGAAATCATCAGAGTTACACAGTATACAGGATCATACTTAGTACAAATACAGTTCAGCTATACATAAATGTCTACAGCGGAAAACAAACAAAATATGTACAATAGGAGCTGAATAGCATAAAAAGAGATAAATGATAGAATCCATCTTCAGCTCCAGCTATCAAGAAAGAGCCTGCTAAAACCTGAATACAAGGCTGCCCGTGTAGAAAAAGGGGCACCCGAGTTTGCAAGTGAAACAAACTACGAGTCAGTCATGGGACTGGTATGAGAAATCTACTTAACACATTATACAATTGGCTAATCACAGGACCATGCAACTTTCGTGGAACGGGTTTACTCCATTGGATCGCCAGTGTTTTAAAACAAATAAACCTTTTAAACATCGTAATGCTTTTTATAAAAATGAAGCTATTATAAGACTCAGTTCCCATCACATAATGCAACGCAAACCGGAGGATAGAGTTTTACCTTATAATGGCCAAAATATGCTTGATACGAATAAAACAAAAGCATTTGGTATTATTGCTAGTGTTTATAGGTTTCGAAAACAATTTCAATCATAACTATCAATCATAGATGGCATGGGTACCATATATCATGTCGCCATATATATATATACAATCAAAACCGCACGGTGTCGTATTTGGAAATTGGATTTCCGTCATGAACCAAGGCAAGAGATAGTCCTTACCGAATTAGAGACTCTCTAGCCCGAGCCTCAGGAACAGTCGCAACTACACCTTGGAACGTCAGGGCCAATCCACACAGAGTGGATTATAATGCCTGAACAATGCGTTTCCCCCGCCCTATGGGGCGTAAAACGAGCCAACGAATAACTCCATCGGTCCCGGATCGACCGATAAAACTGAGGCGCCTCGCAACAGCAACAACCACATAGGTGAAAATAATATAAATGTCAGCCAGTTTAAGCACCGACACCACCTCTAGCTAGAAAGAAATGCACGTACCCCCTGAGGTCCTCTCCCGTTTCTGGTTCATACCGGGGTGTGAGGTTCGCGAATTCACATTATACACAAAGCTACGCCACACAGGCTGTTCTTTGATCATCACCACAAGACTTTGCTTTTCAACAGAAGCCCTAATCACTGCATTTTAGCATGCCATACAGTCAATTCACGCCAGGTAATAGATGGATATCAATCACATAGAATGAATTCCAATGTCAGACACACAGTCCATTTACAAGTCCGTCCTGGTTCTGAACGAAACCGGAGACACTATATACCTCGCAAACCCATCGATCTCCACGTACGTCTGGACGATCACCACTCATTATCTATATTTTTCGGGATGCCTCCCAATCAGGACATCAGTTACCATCCAAATGAGGTGAAGATCTCCGGTCTTCGACCACCATCTTCATCTTTGATTTCTTATCGTCGATTTAGTTGTTTAGAATGGGATAAACCCGGCCTTTGTATAATAAACAAGTGCTACACAAACAGAACATACACATCATTTCAATTCATTAGTCACTAACCGTAAATCAGTAAGAGAAACGAATTCCCAAATATTAACCCCGAAGGCCGAAACCAACATCAGATCAAAATCGAGGAAACCATTCGACTTAGCCAACCTTCAGTTAGTTTCTAAATTTAACATCCATAACATTTATAATATTTTATAATGATTTATCGCTTTTTTTATTTATTTTAAAATATCCAATTTATTCAAACGACGCTTCGGGCCATAACGCAGCGGTGGTGTTGTTTTTCTTCAGATTTGATTTACACATATCTGAAATTCTAACCGTTGGATCTTCACAAAATTTACATCATTAGAAAGATCTTTTCAAAACGAATCCAACGGTTCCAGTTTTGGGAAAATCCAATGGTCGGATCTCCCGGTACAATCGTTTGAAATTTCGATTTCAAAATACGAACTGCAGCGTCGTTATTCGATTTAATATAATTATATTTATATATATATAAATATAATCGATTTTGGCGTTGCTTTTCTTCAGATTTGAATTAAAAATTCCAGACAATCCAACCGTTGGATCTTTACAAAGATGGTGTCCTTGGAAAGAAATTTCCAAAGCGAGCCCAACA
Organism: Allium sativum; assembly: GCA_030737875.1. Lineage (NCBI taxonomy): Eukaryota > Viridiplantae > Streptophyta > Magnoliopsida > Asparagales > Amaryllidaceae > Allium > Allium sativum. Next base: position 64,976,022 of record CM060924.1, read on the forward strand.
GTTTCGGTTTCGGGAAAATCCGATGGTCGGATCTCCCGCACTTGTCGTTTGAAATCACGGTTTCAAAACACGAACTACAACTTCGTTATTCGATGTATTTTAATTATATATATATATATAATCGATTCTTCGATTTCAAAACTATATGCTTTTTACACATTTGATAAAAATGATATTTTTATCCAATTGTCTTCTATTTCAACACTTCACTATTGTTAACTATTCATGTATATAATAAAAATGTGATTTTTAATGTAAAACAATTTATTTCAAAACACGACTATTTTATATAGTTCATATAGATGATAAAAATATGATTTTTATTATAAAACAATTTAATTTAAAACACGAATACCATTCAACACATGAATTTCTATTCAACGAATGAATTTCTATTCAATACATGACTGTTTTCTATAGTTTGTATATATATAGTAAAAATGTGAATTTTATTGCAAAACAATTTATTTCAAAACACTACTGTTTTATATAGTACATATAGATGATAAAAATAGGATTTTTTTATAAAACAATTTCTTTTGAAACACGAATACCATTCGACACATGAATTTTATTCAACGAATGAATTTCTATTCAACACATGAACGGTTTCAACATATGAAAATAATTTCAACAAATGAAAATAATTCTAACACATGAATATTATTCAAAATTTTGGCAGCATAACGGCAGGGTAGTTAAAACCGGGGCCGTCCCTAGTACGGCTTCTCGCTCTACCTTAAAACCTCGCAGCTTTTGACAATGGGGATTTCATGCATCTAGTTCGCACGCAGGCGGCATGTATATTTTTTTCATTTCCATAAACTAATCCTATGTTGTTTCAACCAAATATTTCTCAACCACAAACGGGTATTTTTCAACCACAATCAATCAATTTCAACCACAAACAATTCCAATCAACCATTCGTAATCAATCAATTTTCACACCAATCACAATCAATAAATATCGTCCATGGTTTGTGGACGAGGGGCGTATATATATATAAAAGCATTTCACTTTTATTCAACACATATATAATTTTTACAACGCATATATAACTTATATATCGAACGTACAACTTATACAACGCTTATACAAGAGGTGTACAACGCTTATATAACCCATACATCGACTAGATAATTTATACATCGTCGTTTTCCATATCGTTTATAATTTAGAAATCTCACATTGGGTTCCACTCCACCAAAAATAGCATAAGGCTCAGAAAAATATGCGGTCTCTTCTAAAATGTAAAAAAAATACACACGAGTCCATTGTCTCTTGTTTCACTGAATTTCGATAACACAGCAAAAAGATATGATTTTTACAAGTTTGCAACGCTTTAGAGTGTTATTTTCAGTTAAAAATAGCCAAAGCCGTACCTTTTCAGAACTGGTTCCAAACTAGTTTTGGATTTTTCGATCAATCCCTGCAACGGTCCCACGATCGGGTTGCGCGAGGTCGAAGGGGGAGGAGAGGCGCTCAAGCGCGGGGTGGTGGGGTTGGGTTCGAACCCCCTGGCGACGGCGACGGCTCCTCAAACGCCCGAACTTCACGAGGTCGATCTGGCCCCAAAACGAGACGAAAAAATTCAATCCTTGTAAGGATTTGGAGAGGGTGCTGAGAGGTTTGGAATGGATCAAGAATCATGCGATTTCATTGAGAATTGGAGGAGAAATCGAGCTGGGAAGCTCTGGAGCATTTCCGCCGTTCGTTGCGGCTGTTACGGGGAGAGAGAAGGAGTGGCTAGCCAATAGGATTTTTTTATTAATTTATATATTTTTAAATTTTGAATATACCCCCTTTCTCACACGAACTCTAATCCAAACCCAACGACTATCGTCCCCAGCGTTTTACCCCCATTCCAAACACAATGGTATATGTTTCGTAGGCCCTTCGACTGTTTTCAGTCAGTTTTCTTTCAAATTAAAATATAAAACATTCAATATTTAATTTGAAAGTACATTTCAATTTTCCAGGGCCACGAACAAATTGTAAAAATTCCTGAAAAATAAATCTAGCTATGTTTTGACGATACGGTCCCAACAAAACTAGTTTCGTCGAATTCTGAGACCATTTAAAAAATGGCCCATTTCTGGTCGATCCAATTTAATAGAAATCAACCAAACACATTTTCCTTTGCCACGCTCACATACTAACTTCAAAAATTATGAAATTTGAAACTTAGCAGTAGTTTAACATCCCGGATCCAACAAAAGTGGTTTTATCGAATTCCGAGGTCATTTGCAAAATAGCCATTTTCACGGGCTATATAAATTCCATAGTGACCTTTCTGAAAATTCATTTAGCCATAACTTTTGCTTCCCGCTATGAAACTTCGATTTTGCAGATTTGTTAGAAAGATATTCGCTAACAGATTTAAATATTTTTGGTTTCACTCAAATCCGTTTTGTTTTGCACCCGGTACAGTCAGTCAAAGTTTGAATTCAAATTTTGAAACTGCCTCGCCATTTCAGGCCTTGTTTATAATTGGAATTAATTATATTCATTTTCAAATTCGATTCAAACTTACTTTTCATCGTTATTATACAAAATATTTATTTTAAATATTTAAAATCCACTAAAATAGCGAATTTAAATTTTTTAAATTAGTTCAGATTTTCCGGGTCGTTACATTAAGAAATTTCTTTAATTCAAACCAAATAGTTTATGAAACAATTCCATATATAAAACTATTTCAATTGATATTCAGTCAATTCATAATCGAATTCATATATTCATATCAATTATAATTTCGAATTCCAATTCATTACACAGTTCACGTTCATTTCCTGTAAAGTTCAATATTTAAGTCAATTCAAAATTCGCATTTTGTTGATTTTAAAATCAAATTCATTGAATCAAGTATCGTTATATAAATTTAAATCTTTAAGCCTCGAATTTAAATCGCAAAATCAAAACTTATCCATCTATTGGGTTATTATTAAAGTTTATAAAATATATATAAAATAAGCATTGAAATAAATTTATAAGTTATAAATTTTTATAGAAAATAGCTTTATAAACATACATAGGTTTAAATTAATTTAGAAGTAGGTTCAAAAAGAATAAGTTGTTAGAATATATTAATTTAAAGTTAAATATATATATATGATTAAATTATACAGTTTAAAATAAATAAATTATAAGTAAAATCTTAAATAAGCATTTAAATACATTATTACTTTTAAAATCATTTTAAAACATATAATTTAAAATTTAAAAAATTTAGGTATAAATTTTTAAAATATAATATAAGATCTTAAATTAATATTATTCCAATCAAATTTTCCAAATCATTTTAATTCGAAAACATGACCAACAGTGTTCGTATATAGTTTTCTACCCTATGGTCAAGTGATACAAATATTTATCATTTCAACCTGCAATTTATAAAATTTCGACGGGTTTATCGTTTCAACCGCAATCCCAAATTCTGTAAAAATCGTTTAGGTCTATCATTTCAACCCATAATGATTTTTCCCTAATCTAATGTCCATTTAGGTATGTATCATTTCAACCCTTAGTGATTTTTCCTAAACTAGGGGAATCTACAACATAACAAATCATCACATATTATTAATCACATCATAGTCATATATAATCAGTGTACATACATGTCATATGAATATCGTGTCACATATGAAAGTGTATATTTTAAACAAACAATTTCCACTTGCAATCCTATACATTTCATAATAGTTCATTTAGTTGATCTAACATCTATGAAATAATGTGATTCAGGTGTGAGATAAACTCACCTTTCATGGCACAGTTGAAGACAAACATATGAATGCAGAATTACAATGACGGTATCCAGGCACGACGGAACGGTTTCAACTCGATGATCACACAATATTTAATTAATTTTTTATAAGAGAAAGAGGAGAAATTCAATGGATTAGCATGGTTATTTGGGTTTTGGAACGTCATGGCTAATGTGTTTCGACGGTATAGTATTGGGTTTTGGAACAGTTTCAGAATACCAAATTCAATTTCAACAAAATAAACACAAAATTCCTTTATATAAATATATTTCTCTATATATAGAAAAACCAAAATATACGTATATACGTATATATATTTTAAAAAATTATGCACATCAAAACTATTTTATAAATTATAAATTATATAACACCAAAACCGTATTATATAAATATACATATCATATATGAGAATACACACACACGAACAATACATCAAAATCAATTAAATATATATACCTTCGTATACTATATATTATTCATATATAGACAATCGTTAAACATATATATACATATTAATAATAAGATAAAAATTCAAACAAAAATATATATATATTAACTCACACTAAAGCAAAATGGGACACACACAAAATATAACTCAACACACAAACATACTAGCACACTACAAAACTAACATACTAACTCAGAAATATTCACGCACAACGCAAACATACAACGCAAATTACATACACAAAATTATTGTAACAACCCGGAAAATTTGAACCAGTTTAAAATTTTTAAATTGGCTATTTTAGTGAATTTTAAGTATTTAAAATAAATATTTTAAATAAAAAGAATGAAAAGTAGTTTGAATCGATGTTTGAAATTGAATATAATTAATTTGAATTATAAACAAGGCCTGAAATGGCGCGGCAGTTTCGAAATTTCAATTCAAACTTCGACTGGTTGTACCGGGTGCAAAATAAAACGGATTTTAGTGAAACCAAAAATATTTAAATCTATTAGTGAATATCTTTCTAACGAATCTGAAAAATCGAAGTTTCGTAGCGGGAGTCAAAAGTTATGGCCAAATGAATTTTCAGAAAGGTCGCTATAGAATTTATATAGCCCGTGAAAATAGATATTTTGCAAACGACCTAGGAATTCGACGAAAGCACTTTTGTTGGATCTGGGATGTGAAGTTATTACTAGCTTTCAAATTTCATAATTTTTGAAGCTAGTATGTGAGTGTGGCAAAGAAAAATGTGTTTTGGTCAATTAAAGTTAAATTTGATTGACCAGAAAATGGCCATTTTTCAAACAGTCTCAGAATTCAACGAAGCTAGTGTTGTTGAGACCGTATCGTCAAAACAAAGCTGGATTTATTTTTCTCGAATTTTTTCGAATCAGTATGTGGCCCAGCAAATTGAATTGTACGTTCAAAACAAATATTGAATGTTTTATATTTTAATTTGAAGGGAAACTGACTGAAACAGTCGAATGGGCCTTCAAAACATATCCCATTGTGTTCGGAATGGGGGTATTTAGCTAGGAACGACAGTCGTTGGGTCTGGATTGGGGTTCATGTGTGAAAGAGGGTATTTTTGGAAAAATTAAAAAAATTAAAAAATCGTTGGTCGGTCAAAACCTCGTTGGTCAAAATCGCGCCGCCTCCCCTTATAACGAACGATGGAATTCGTTCGTTGTTTCCCCACTCGATTTCTCCTTCCACACTCAACAAAATCACTAGTTGCAGTTCAAGATTTTGTAGATCCTCTCAAGATCTACACATCCATATAAGGTTTGCTATTTATTGTTGAGCGTGGAGGCCGAATCACCTTCGAGAAGGCGCCGCCTTTGGAGCGCCGCCACGACCAGAATCCCCCATCGCACCTGACGCGGTCCCCACCCCCTGGTGCGTCGTTCGAAGCCCTACCTCGTGGCATCCGCCGATCATCCCCTAGTTGCTTGGATTTGGTGATAATCGCTAACCTAGTTTTGAACGAAACTGTGAAGGTATACAGCTATTTTTAATTTAACTATATTATAGCACTTTAAAGCGCTACGGTTTTCGATTTCACTGTAAAAATCATATCTTTTTCGTTTTTTAACAAAATTCAGTGAAACAAGAGACAGTGGACTCGTGTGGACGTCTTCTATATTCTAGAAGAGACCGCATATTTTTTTGAGCCTTCTGCTATTTTTGGTAGAGAGGAACCCAATGTGAGATCTCTAATTTATAAACGATATGGAAAACAATGATGTATAAATTATATAGTCGATGTATGAGTTATATAAGCATTGTACACCACATGTATAAGCGTTGTATAAGTTGTATGTTCAATGTGTAAGTTATATATGCATTGTAAAAATTATATATGCGATGAAACGACATTGAAATGAATTGAAGTGAATTGAAATATACTTATATATATATATATACACACGCCCCTCGTCCACAAACCATGGACGATATTTATTGGTTGTGATTGGTGTGAAAATTGGTTGATAGCGAATGGTTGATTAGAATTGTTTGTGGTTGAAATTGATTGATTGTGGTTGAAAAATACCCATTTGTGGTTGAGAATTATTTTGTTGAAACCACATAGGATTAGTTGTGGAAAAGAAATAAAAATAAACATGCCGCCTGCGTGCGAACTAGATGCATGAAATTTCCCATTGTCAAAAGCTGCGAGGCTTCAAGGTAGAGCGAGGAGCCGTACTAGGGACGGTCCCGGTTTTAACTACCCTGCCATTATGCTGCCGAAATTTTCAACAATATTCATGTGTTAGAATTATTTCCATGTGTTGAAACTATATTCGTGTGTTGAATAGAAATTCATGTGTTGAATAAAAACTCATGTGTTGAACGACATTCATGTTTTGAAATAAATTGTTTTATAATAAAAATCATATTTTTATCATCTATATGAACTATATAAAATAGTCGTGTTTTGAAATAAATTGTTTTACAATAAAAATCACATTTTTATTATATACATGAATTGTTAAAAATAGTGAAGTATTGAAATAAATGTCTGTTGGATAAAAATATCATTTTTATCTATAAAGTGGATATAGTTTTGAAATCGAAGAAAGAATTATATTTATATAAATATAATTAAAATATAGTGAATAACGACGCTGTAGTTCGTATTTTGAAATCGTGACTTCAAACGATTAGTGCGGGAAATCCGACCGTTGGATTTTCCCAAAAATGAAACCATTGGATTCGTTTTGAAAAGATCTTTTTAATGATATAAATTTTGTGAAGATCCAACGGTTAGATTTTCGGATATGTGTAAATCAAATCTGGAGAAAAATAGCGCCACGACCGCGTTATGGCTGAAGCGTCGTTTGAATGAATTGGCTATTTTTAAATAAATAAAAATAGCAATAAGTGGTGATAAAATATTATAAATTATATGGAACGGAAATAAACTGAATTTGCTCGGTTTATGTGATATTTGATGGTTGAATGTGTTTGGTGTGGAAATTACATTACAGAACAGACTTGGTGATGTCGAATTATTTAACCATTGAAATGAATTGATTTGAAATTCTAGATATACGTGAATTATTTGAAAAGGCCAAGTTAATTTTCATTTCAAATAATTGATCGACGAGTGAAAGTCGAAGATATGAAGACGGTGCAAGACCGATGATCTTCACGTCGAATGGAGGGGTGCTAATGTGTAACACCCCACCTCCGCTAGGGTCACTCACAAAGGGAATGTACTAGGTTTGGTGAAGCATTATCGAGGTAAACATGCACAGAAATATTACAAGACAGAACATATATAAAACAGCGGAAGTAAAACAAATTTCATTTACCTTATAAAACAAGGTCTAAAGCCTTTTACATCAGAATACATATAAACATGTCTTGCAATAATAAAGAAGCATAAAACCTTTTCATAAATTTATTCCCCAAAATAAAGTGGTGAAGCAGCCATAGCCAAGAGAAGTCCAAGCTATACATGATGACCTCCAAGCATAAGAGGTCCGAACTAAACAACAACATTTCCTCCCTGAAAACCTGGGGGGGGGGGGGGAACGGAAGACAAAGAGGCGAAACAAAACGTGGTCAGTCATAAAGACTGGTAAGTCCTATCTACTTCCAGTATAAAAACAGGTAAAGGTAACATGACATGCATAAACTGAAAGTAAACATAAGGATGACGACAAGATAGATAGGCTAAACCAAGATAACCGAATGGGCTACTATAGCAGGCTAAACTAAGGTATCATGATAAACTACGGTGTCAAGATAAATCAAGGTATCACATCATCAGGTTTTTACCAAGTATACTATCCCAAGGTATATATCATGTATAACATCCCACGGTATCTATCATGTATATTTCTCATGGTTCTAACATGTATATTTGCTCAGCACCTCTCGTAGTAGTATCCCAACCTGTGTCATGTGTTAACTACGAATGCCCCTTGCCCAATGTCATGTAATGGTCCATGTCAACCTAATATATAGCCAATGTAGGTTTTCGCAACTCGTATGTTTCTTTCCATGTATAAGTTCAGTCATTTGCCGTAGGCCGTACGGGCTTCCCCCATGTAAATCTATACCACCTCAACGTAGTACCATTTTATCCTTGGAGTTGTTTTGGACTGCTACCCTTGATCTGGTTATGTTTTCTTACCATGAACTATCGCGTGTTCACTTAGGATTTATGCCACCTAGGACCACTAGGGATTATGCTACCTAATAAATGTTTTCATGTCTCGGTTTGGGTTCAGGCCACCTAGGGCCCTTAGGGATTATGCCACCCGTCAACCGCGCCCTTTGTCCCACATATATATCGTGAATCGTTTCCATGTCTAGACGCACATGAATCTCAATGTGCCATCCGAGTTCCGTGCCAGGGCAAATCAAGAAATACGGAACTCGGTCGAGAGCTTTAAGTCGTCTACTGATGCAGATATCAAGGTCTGTTTTTGTATCCGTGGCTATGGTCCCACGTGACCCCTCCCTCATCCACTGAAAGGCAATCCAAGAAAAATCATGTATGAGAACCACATCCCGGCCCCACTATAGCCCCACTTTCCTATGGGCTAACCTCACCCATGACACGATAGCAAGAACATGGTGTGTTGGGGGTTCCCTGCCTTTCCATTCGTACACGATTGACTAAAGATGGTAGGTAGTCGGCGACGTGCTATCCAGGGCAAAATCAAGTATCGTCGACTCCACGCTAATCCATCCCAGTCTTTAGGTCACTCGCATAGCAACCAAAGCATACTCTTGGCTCTTCTATCGCAGACCTTAACCTCTGTGAGGCCGGGTTTCATGGACCACCTGCCACCTCACAGAGGGATACCAAGAGTACCCTCACGTCCCCCGAAGCTACCGCTTCGTCACCCAGTTCGTTGGAGCCCTTATCCAAGTCGGATCATTTGCTCCTCCTCGTGTGTTTAAGCAATGACATACCATATCGGGTTACTCATCCATTCATGAACTAGTCCCATGTCCTTGGCTAAGAATTAATACTTAGTTATCCTTAACTAAGGTTTACCACTTAGCTTCTTTTCCCCGTTACCCTTGATTAACGTACCCTACCATCCATCATCCATCTACTCAAAACGATTTCTAATGCCATATGATCATATGCAGAACGTGTGTGTATATGCTCCTTAGCTAATGCTAATGGTCAGGCCTGAATGATCTTTCTAATGCAAAATATGTTTAGCGCCATGAATCCAACATGAATGCAAATAGTCCTAGTCATATAAACACTATATGTGTGCACAACCATTCATCCACATGCAACATCCGTATGACAACACATTAACTTTCAAACAAGTATAAATACTCGTGCATATGCAACATGAAACGTGACCGCGTCAATCTAGTATCTAATCTGTATTCGCGCATCCACAAGCAACCACTTGCAACCATATCAATCATAACATGTTTCAAATACCTGTTTACATCCATAGAGTTCTATATAAGGTTCTCACGATAGGATCGAGGAGATAAACAAGGTAAACTCCCTATGGGGTTTGCAACAGAAACAGGACCGAGAGGATATTCACCAAAAGATAACATGCGAGCAAGCTCTACAGGAAAAACCAGGGATCGAGGATACACTCTTTAAAAAGAGGTACGATGCGCGTGTCTAGCCTTACTTCTCCTAAGTCGCGTTTCCTTGAGCTTAATTCCTCGGTGCCTTGACAATCTTTTTAACTCCATGATTTCGTAGCTCCTTGATTCCTATTTCCAAGATATGAGTTAGAACTCATTTCATTGTCGCCTCTTATTCCACTTTCACTTATCCTTTCCCTAGTATACTTGGCTCAAACGTATCCACTTACTCATGCAAGCTCTCCAAAATTCACTAGGGAATCCTGGATCTCGTTTTCCGATGCCAATCCATATTGCCAAGAGTACTTACTAGGGTGATCCCCATAACTCATCCATAAGCGAAACGAACCATCCGCCTTAGCGGCGAATTCTATTCGAACAGATTACCAACAACTGCATCCCGAGATTCTAGGTAACTAACCATGATGGAACCCAAAAGGTTACACGAGACTCCGAGGGTATCACCAAGGTGAGTCGAGAGTCTAACTACCCTCTTTCCAAAACCGAGAATGGCACCCCTTATTGGGTGACCACTTTATCCCTAGAATCCATCCGTAGCCGAGACATGTCATTCTCAAATCCAAACAAGTCATGAAGAAATGGACCAAATCTCCAACCAGATTTTTGGGACAAAAACTGGGATCCTCTACCATGCTAGTACTAAGGTGCAGAGACTCAACTATCCAAGCAGAATTAAATGATACGATGATCAAGACAAAGTCTGGACGGGATGATAGAAAAGAACGACTAAACCTTTACCAGAAACGGTACCATCTCTTTTAGGTACCCTAGAAATGGGAGCGTACAATTGCCCTCTCCGATGATATTGTCCTTGTCCTCCTTGATGGACTAAGCCATACCAACAAGTTGCTTATCCTTAAGCTCGCGTCCTTTATCCTTACTCTTATTATCCTTCCTTGTACCACGGCAACAGGTCTCTCGAGAACCACCTCCATCGTACGGAAAACACCTACGTGGCTAGACAAAGATTAGTCACAGTTAGAACTACTGTGACTACAGATGGAGGAAAGAAAGGAAAAGAGATTCAATCAAGGAATCAAAGGATAGTGCTCATGGCCTTTGGGGAATAGCCTTTTAAAACAAAACTTTTCTTGAAAATGCTTCTTTGTAAACGGTTTTTCAAATAGTTTCAGAAGGTTTTTAAAAACTTTTACCCAGTCTGGTAACCTTCTGCTCTGATACCAAATGTAACACCCCACCTCCGCTAGGGTCATTCACAAAGGGAATGCACTAGGTTTGGTGAAGCATTATCGAGGTAAACATGCACAGAAATATTAAAAGACAGAACATATATAAAACAGCGGAAGTAAAACAAATTTCATTTACCTTATAAAACAAGGTCTAAAGCCTTTTACATCAGAATACATTTAAACCTGTCTTGCAATAATAAAGAAGCATAAAACCTTTCATAAATTTATTCCCCAAAATAAAGTGGTGAAGCAGCCATAGCCAAGAGAAGTCCAAGCTATATATGATGACCTCCAAGCATAAGAGGTCCGAACTAAACAACAGCATTTCCTCCCTGAAAACCTAGGGGGGGGGGGAAACGGAAGACAAAGAGGCGAAACAAAACGGGGTCAGTCATAAAGACCGGTAAGTCCGATCTACTTCCAGTATAAAAACAGGTAAAGGTAACATGACATGCATAAACTGAAAGTAAACATAAGGATGACGACAAGATAGATAGGCTAAACCAAGATAACCGGATGGGCTACTGTAGCAAGCTAAACTAAGGTATCATGATAAACTACGGTGTCAAGATAAATCGAGGTATCACATCATCAGGTTTCTACTAAGTATACTATCCCAAGGTATCTATCATGTATAACATCCCACGGTATCTATCATGTATATTTCTCATGGTTCTAACATGTATATTTGCTCTGCACCTCTCGTACTGGTATCCCAACCGCGTCATGTGTTAACTACGAATGCCCCTTGCCCAATGTCATGTAATGGTCCATGTCAACCTAATATATAGCATATGTAGGTTTTCCCAACTCGTATGTTTCTTTCCATGTATAAGTTCGGTCCTTTGCCGTAGGCCGTACGGGCTTCCCCCATGTAAATCTATACCACCTCAACGTAGTACCATTTTATCCTTGGAGTTGTTTTGGACTGCTACCCTTGATCTGGTTATGTTTTCTTACCATGAACTATCGCGTGTTCACTTAGGATTTATGCCACCTTTGGACCACTAGGGATTATGCTACCTAATGAACGTTTTCGTGTCTCGGTTTGGGTTCAGGCCACCTAGGGCCACAAGGGATTATGCCACCCGTCAACCGCGCCCTTTGTCCCACATATATATCGTGAATCGTTTCCATGTCTAGACGCACATGTATCTCAATGTGCCATCCGAGTTCCGTGCCAGGGCAAATCAAGAAATACGGAACTCGGTCGGGAGCTTTAAGTCGTCTGCTGATGCAGATATCAAGGTCTGTTTTTGTATCTGTGGCTATGGTCCCACGTGACCCCTCCCTCATCTACTGAAAGGCAATCCAAGAAAAATCATGTATGAGAACCACATCCCGGCCCCACTATAGCCCCACTTTCCTATGGGCCAACCTCACCCATGACTCGATAGCAAGAACATGGTCTGTTGGGGGTTCCCTGCCTTTCCGTTCGTACACGATTGACTAAAGATGGTAGGTAGTCGGCGACGTGCTATCCAGGGCAAAATCAAGTATCGTCGACTCCACGCTAATCCATCCCAGTCTTTAGGTCGCTCGCATAGCAACCAAGGCATACTCTTGGCTCTTCTATCGCAGACCTTAACCTCTGTGAGGCCGGGTTTCATGGACCACCTGCCACCTCACAGAGGGATACGAAGAGTACCCTCATGTCCCCCGAAGATACCGCTTCGTCACCCAGTTCGTTGGAGCCCTTATCCAAGTCGGATCATTTGCTCCTCCTCGTGTGTTTAAGCGATGACATACCATATCGGGTTACTCATCCATTCATGAACTAGTCCCATGTCCTTGGCTAAGAATTATTACTTAGTTATACTTAACTAAGGTTTACCACTTAGCTTCTTTTCCCCGTTACCCTTGATTAACCACGATTTTCTACCTAGTTCCTCTCACTAGGGTTTTGTCTATTGGGTTAAGTGGTGTTATTCAGGTTCATGACTTAGCCCACCTACGAATCACGTCAAGATTGGCTAAGTATTTAAGTTCAAGGCTTAGCCCTACAAGTTGGTTAAGTATACCAAGAAGCGCATGACTTAACCCTATCAAGTCAAATTGGCTAAGTATTGGTTTGTATTAACCCTATCAGATTATCGTGTTAGATTGATTAAGCATAAACAATCTGAATAGCATCAGATCATCGAGCCGGATTGGTTAAGTATGGGTTAGCTTAACCTCATCCACTAATCATACTACATGGGTTAAGTATATTCAAAAGGTCTTGTGACTTAACCCTATCAAGTCCACATGTTAGATTGGTTAAGTATAGGTTACTTAACCTCATCAAATCATCAGGTATAATTGGTTAATTATAAGTTACTTAACCCCATTAAATTATCATGTTAAGTTGGTTAAGTATTGGTTGCTTAACCTCATTGAATTACCAAGTTTAGATTGGTTAAGTGTTTAACTTAACCCCATCGAATTACCGTGTTTAGATTAGTTAAGTATAGGTTACTTAACCCCATCTAATTACCATGTTTAGATTAGTTAAGTCTAAATTACTTAACCCCATCTAATTACCAAGTCGGATTAGTTAAGTGTGAATTACTTAACCCCATCTAATTACCAAGTCGGATTAGTTAAGCGTAAATTACTTAACCCCATCCCCTAATTGTCTTGTATGGTTAAGTGTCATTAAGAAATCAAGCCCGGTCCCACTTAACCTACCCATTCGTGTCATATCGGTTAAGTGTCATTAGTCAAATTTACTTAACCTTATCATGTGGCATTAATTTAATTAATGCACTCTCAACCTCTCATATTAGACCTTGTTGTGGTTACTAGTTAAGCCGGGCGGGTCCGGGTAGATTTACACCACAACCTAGTCTAACCTCGGGTTTTAAGTGCTATGTGACCAACTACTCACATTGGGTCCTATTGTTTGTAGCCACTAGTTAAGCCGGGCGGGTCCGGGTAGATTTATGCTACAAACTCAACCCAACCTCGAGTTGGCCACCTTCATGTTTGGTCTTGTGTCTTATTACACTTACAACCCACCCATGTCTAGTTCAAGTTCCATGTTTTCCCATGTGTCATGGCCATATTTAAATGTATCATGAATGTCATGTTCTCATGTAAACCCCATGTCAAGTTTTTCATGTCATACCCACGTTTTTCCTAAGCTACCCAAATGTATTTCCAACCCAAGTGGAAATGTATTTCCAACCCAAGTGGAAGCTAGTCACATAGTAGGGTATTATGCCAACATATTGGCCACAAACATGCATAGTATCATAAGGGAATTTGGCCACAAACATGCATAGTTTCATAAGGGAATTTGGCCACAAACATGCATAGTATCATAAGTGAATTTGGCCACAAACATGCATGATACATAAGGGGTTTGGGTTCATTTACATGCATAAGCCCCGAAGTCAAGTCTTTTCCAATGTTCTCACAAGTCAAGTGGTTCCCAAAGGTTCATGCTAACATTCCATGGATAAAGATTCAAACTTGCAAGATATACTAGGTGAAACATAACATAAGTAGCATGATTTAGTCACTAAGCATAGCCCAAAGTCATAGGTTCAAGCAAAAGAGATATGACAAGGTTCATATAGGCTTGCATACTTATGTTTCATCACATTTTATCCCATGTCACATTAGAACCACCGTTAGAATCTACAAGTAGCTAGAACTTACATAGCGTGGCTTAGGGAAGGATTATGCATCGTCGTGACGAAGAAAGGTGGCTCCTTTGAAGAAGAAATGTCATGAAACCGTCGGAGCAATGTTGATTTGGCCTCTATTTGGTGTAGCAAGCTCGCACATTTTGATTCAGATCTAGTTTGGATGCATAGTCTCTTGGAGTTGGAGATGGAGGCCATGATCACTTGACATTTGGGCAGCACTTCGTGGCATGAGTGAGTTATGAGGGTTTAGACTAGGTCTAGGGGTCTTTTTATAGATGTTAGGGTAGTTTTAGGCCGTAGGATAAACCCTAGGATAGATCTGAATCGTCAAAATCCGTCACAAGCCTCCAAAACCGAGCCAAACCCAAAAGCAGGTGCACCAGGTCGCTGGTTCGACCAGGGGGGGTCGACCCAGGGGTCAACACCCATGTCGACCCCCTGGAGGGGAGGTCGACCCAGGGTTCGACACCCATGTCGACACGGGTGTCGACACCCTGTGTGTCTGGCGGGAATTTTCCCGCCTTCTCTTTTTGGGCTGAATTCGAATCTGTTTTCGGATTTGAATTTTCGTGAGACTTCACGAGGCCATATCTCGGTCATACGGACTTCGATTTACGAAATTTCGGACTCTATTTCGCGTATTTTTCCGAGACGAACGCAATGGCGTAACCCGTTTATCCTGATTCGGAATTTATAATTTAATTCTGCCTTGATTCTTGTCTTAACACGTCGTTAAAATTCGGGTTGTTACATACTGATGCTCATGATAGGAGCAGCTACCTTGACGGGGTTGAAGTAGTAGCCACCCGGACGTACTTGTTGATTGTACGGATATGCGAGGTACTGAGCGCTTCCAGTTTCGTTCAGACCCAGAACGAACATGTAAATGGACTGTGTGTCCGACATTGGATTTTGTTCTGTGCTGATTGATCTCTATTAAATATATATCTGTTTGGCGACAGAGAATTTATTCTCTTGCTTAACGCCCTTCTCTGAGACGTACGAGCTCAGAGGTTATATATCGATGGAAACCAGTCGCATTGAGTGAATTGCCTGTGTGGCATGCCTAAGCGGCAGATGATCAAGGCTTCTGTTGAAAAGCAACGTCTTGTGGTTGATGATCAAAGCACGGCCTGTGTGGCGTAGCTTTGTGTATAGCATTGTTTCGCGAGCCTCACACCCCGGTATGAGCCAAAAGCGGGAGAAGGACTTCAGGGAGGACATGCATTTTCTTCTAGCTAGGAGTGGTGCTTTGGGTTTGGCACGCCCGGGTATTTTACTTATGTGGATGATGGAAAGCGAGGCCTCAGTTGCTTCGGCCTCTTCGGAGCCGATGGTGTGGTCGGATATGACCAATGACGCCCCATAGGGCGGGGAAACGCAGTGTTCAGGAATTTTAATCCACATCGGTGGAACAGCCCTGACGATCCAAGGGCCAACCTGAGTCTGGGTCCTAAGACACGGGCTGGAACATCTCGAATCGGTAAGGACTATCTTTTGCCTTGGTTCATGATGGAAATCCAAATTCCAAATATGACACCGTGCGGTTTTGATTGTGTGTGTGTGTGTATATATATATATATATATATATGGCGACATGATATGTGGTACCCATGCCGTCAATGATTGATAGTTATGATTGAAATTGTTTTTGAAATATACATACACTAGCAATAATATCAAATGATTTGTTTTTCTCGTATCAAGCATATTTTGGCCATTATAAGGGAAAATTCTATCCTTTAGTTTATGTTGCATTGTGTGATGGGAACTGAGTCTTATAATGGATTCATTTTTATAAAAAGCATTGTAATGTTTAAAAGATTTTTTTGTTTTAAAGCACTGGCAATCCAATGGAGTAAACCCGTTCCGCGAAAGTGGCGTGGTCCCATGATTAGCCATATTGTAAAATGTGTTAAGTAGATTTCTCATACCAGTCCCCTGACTGACTCGTAGTTTGTTTCACTTGCAAACTCGGGTGCCCCTATTTCTACACGGGTAGCCTTGTATTCAGGTTTTAGCAGGCTCTTTCTGGATAGTTGGAGTTGAAGATGGATTCTATCATTTATCTCTTTTTATGTTGTTCATCTCCTATTGTACATATTATGTTTTCTTTTCCACTGTAGACATTTTATGTATGGCTGAACTGTATTTTGTACTAAGTATGATCCTATGTACTATGTAACTCTGATGATTATATTTGTCTAGTGTATTCTATTGTAAATTATCTGGTGTATTTAATTATTTCCGTTCTGCTGTTATCTGTTTATGTGTTATATTCCAGAGATTACCCTTGCACCGTCTCATCGGGGTTTGGGGTCGTCACAATTACTCTCACGTGCTAACAAAAATCTCAGTAAGTAAATCATATTGTATTTTAATTATATAAATATAAAAACATACAAGAAAATTATATATACAATATTTATATTTGTATATAAATTTTAACACACAAAAATAAATAAAATCCCATGATATGTGTTTGTTTTATAAATAAATGTAGATTTATGCACCCATTAACTCAACCCATATTCACATATAAACAAAAAATACAACACGCACTAAATGAAAACTCACACACAAACAGAAGAACAAAACTCATGCAAACATTCTCACACGCAAAACAAACCCACTAACGTATGAAAATAAATCATGCAAAAAAACACGCAAGAACAAAAAACAAAAAGGAACTCACACAAATAAAATCTCACGCACACAAAACCAGAAGAGGTCAGCGGGTTCGGAGCGGAAGGAGGTACTGGGCATGGCAGCAAGGGGTCACGGTGGCGGATCTCGCGATGGTTTTGTGAGGAAGTGGGAAGGGCTGCATGAAAAAGTGGAGAAAATGAAAACTGGCGTGGCATGGAAGAAGAAAACATAAGAAGGGAAAAATGGGGAATAACAACAGTTGTTTCACGAAATAAATAAATAGGAGATAGGGTAGAGAAAAAAAATAAGCCGTTGTAAATATATGTTTGGGAAGAAACGTATGGTAAACATATTATATTCAAGAAGGGGCAAGAAGTAATGAGCTAACGCATTTATTTCTCTTTGGACCACGCATTTTGGGAAGAGATCAAAGTTTGAATGGAAATTAAGGAATAATACATGCGATCGGAAGAATATAACCAAATGACAAAAAAAGGAAACAGTATGAAATTGAATTCAGTGCATGGAAATATGGAAACAGACATATCATAAAAAGAAAGGAGGAAGAGGAAAGGGAGCAAACATTATTTTTTTGAATGATATTACATGCTTTGAAATGAAAGTGCAACGTTACATGCATGGTTATATGAATGGTTTTGCAAAAATAAAGAAAATGAATGGATGCTTTGGAAAAAATTTAAAGGAATGTGTATGCATTAATGCCAAGAATGGTTTTTAAAAATAATAATAAACAAAATGCATGGGATGGAATAATGAATGCATGCATGAATCTGCAAGAAATAAGTGATGGGAAAGAAATAAATGGTTGATAATGGAAATAAATAAATAAAGTAATGTGGTAAATATAAATGAAGAGTCATATATAGAAAAACATGAATGGCTTATCCGAATATTTGGAAAAAGAAAAGAATGGTTTAAATTTTGAAAATAATGAACATGTAAGGAAAACATTAATCTACTAAATGGACGTTGAACTTTAAACAGATAAACATTGTTTGCAAATAAAAGGAAACACTATAAATTTTTAATTTAAACGAGCGAACTGTTTTGGCAATATATAATTAACAAAAAATTTGCAAATCAAATATAAAATAAATGATATCAAAAAAGTATCTGGCAATTAAAATTTTGCTATATTTACATCAACAACAATCAATACGAATTGAAATTAAATTAAAGAACAATTAAAATTTTGCATTTACATCAACAAGAATCCATACAAATTGAAATTAAATTAAAGATATAATTCTATATTGAAAACGGAGGGTATAATTATACGAATTAAATATTTTAAAAATTCAAGAATGAACGCAAATAAATAACTCGACTAAAATTGAATCGTATTATTAAATTGTATTCATATCAAAAATAAAATTCATTTATTATATAAAAATCGAAACAAATTTAGTTTTAAATAATCAAAATAAAAACTATTTCCATAAAAATGCAAACAAATAAAATAAATAAACCAAGATTTAAAATATATCATAAATTAAAATACTCTAAAAACTGAGGTTGTTACATCCAATGGTCAGGAATTTGTGTTTAATTTTGTGTTTCAATAGTCTCTCTCTCTCTCTCAATATATATGTGTGTTTGTGTGTTTATATATATATATATATATATATATATATATATATATATATATATATATATATATATATAGCTGTCTGTCTTATTTTTTAAGCTTCTTTCTTACAGCTATAAATTTTAGGATAGCGTTTTCTTTCTTTTTCTGGGCTCTAGTTTCTTAGGTCTTTGTTGTTTTTTGTTTTTTGTATTTTCTTTATGTGAAGCTCTAGTTTCTTAGCTTTGGATGGGATTTTTGGTTTTCTTTTTTCTTTTGTAAATTGTGGTTTTGCAACTTGACAGACTTATTGAAATTTACTTTTTTATGTCGAATAAAATTGCATAAGTGTTATCCTTCTTCTGAGGATAATGATTTTCTCTCCAAAGAAACATGATTTTTCGATTTTTGTTTAATATTTAATTACTAGGGTTTGAATTGAGAATTATAGAATAGTAAAATGAGAAAGACAAACATGAAAAAAGGAGTTTGTTAGGGAGCTAGTGCAGGTAGAAAACTGAACTGCGGTGCTGGAGAAACTGAACAATATTCTTAAACTACTAGAAGTTGTGTAACGACCCGGAAAATCTAAACCAATTTAAAATTTTTAAATTGGCTATTTTAGTGGATTTTAAATATTTTAAATAATAGCGATGAAATGTACGTTTGAATCGATGTTGAAAATAAATATAATTACTTTGAATTATAAACAAGGCCTGAAATGGCGCGTGTGACGGCCCGCCCCGCACCAACCGACATTTACTCCAAAGGTGCGCTGTACACATGTCCAGTTAGCACGGAACGGGTCGCCAGAAGGAAAGGGAAGAAGGAAATGAACTAACAAAGAACCTGTAGAATATCTCACAGCGCATAGAATAAATATAATAATAACATACTTGACATAAAACAGGTGAGACAGTGCATAAGCCGAAAAACAGAACTAAACATCATAGCAGCGGAAATCCAAAATACAGCTTATTACAACTTTTCAAACTGTCTCAAAGCAAAAGCAAGATAAAGGAGGTACACTACTAATGCCCAAGTAGCGACCACTAATGACATAGGGAGAATATATATATATCATACGTGGAAGCCTCCTGCCCGCCTCCGAATCAGCTACTCGCGCATCACCAGCTAACCTGTCTCTAGTCTGCTCGTGTGAGCACCCAGAGTAATAAGAGGAGACATAAAACTCTAGGTCAGACATAAAGCCTGGTATCAGCGATAAGCATCTAAAGTGAATAATAACAGGTAGACTAAAACATACCTGAATCTGGACCTGCAACCAAAGAGTTAGCACTACATACTGTACAACACTCTAAGGTGCCATATCAAACGGTGTAAAGATACGGAGGTGGGGGAGGTGTGCATGTCATAGTGATGGCAAACAATCAAACATAGCATCCATCCTCACATCTCTCACTCAGTTCGTAAAGCATACGATATTCACCACTTCGATCACCCATCCTTGCCACGATCACTTTGCCCCATGAAGTCATAAATGGCTTCACTGCACTGATAACGTAGCCACTGATCCTTCGCTATGTCCACTTGCCCCATGGAGTTATTCACCCCATCTGCGCTGGCTCATAGCCTTACCAATCCTTACTATGTCCACTTGCCCCATGGAGTTATTCGCCCCATCTGCGCTGGCTCAAAGTCTTACCAATCCTTTACTATGTCCACTTGCCCCATGGAGTTATTCACCCAATCAGCGCTGGCTCATAGTCTTACCAATCCTTTACTATGTCCACTTGCCCCAAGGAGTTATTCACCCCATCTGCACTGGCTCATAGTGTTACTACGCATCACCTTTCCCCTCGAGTCGTAATGACTCTACTGCACTGATAACGTAGTCTTGCTACCATCACCTTGCCCCTCGAGTCATAATGACTCTACTGCACTGATAAGTAGCCCATCATTCATTTATAGTGGTGAATCGAAGTTATGAACGTCGACAACTCCTTAGAACACGTCCCGCAGCAAAGTCCAACCATGAAGTGAACTCATCGGTTCCCAACTGGATCCTGAGCTCTAACTTTCCATATTGGACTACCTTTGCATCTCGGGTTATTGGTCAATACTGGGTCGGGTAGGGTTCCTCTTCAAGCCATCGGTTCGGGTCGGGTCCACTGCATCGCGTCGGTTCGGGTCTTCTTCTGGTACGGTTCGGGTCTTCTTCTGGTACGGTTCGGGTCTGGTGCTTCACTTCGGGTCGGGTCAGGTGTCTCACTTCGGGTCGGGTCGGGTGCCATCTCCCTTCCAGTTCGTGCTTCCGCTCCGATCCGCTCCCTCGTTCTTCACGTGCTCTGATCCGATCCCTCCTTCTTTATTTGATCTGATCCCCCTCCTTTATCCGATCCGATCCCAGTTCAGTTAGCGTGGACTTCTTTTTGCCAATTTTCTCATGTATCAGGTTCCGATCCGATCGAATTCCTTGCCCAGTTCAACATATCCGATCCGAGCCCCCCATATCCGATCCGATCTGAAACCTGCACCGTTTTTTGAAACTTTTCCCGCAAGTGTTTACGCCATTCGACGACGTTTTCGACCATTCTAACTATTGAAATCAATCACAAAGCATATCACACAGTCATAGCAACATGCATAATCAACCACAAACATCAAAACATCAATATGATAGGTTAAAATGGATCAAACATACCCAAAATCCCATATTTCCCCTTAAGCATGTTTAGGTTAAACTAATGATAGGATTAGCAAAACTTAACCAAATTAACCCAAATTCATAACAGAGGTCTAAAACATCATTTAAGAATTTATGAACATTTTTCCCGAATTTATTAGTGTATAAATTCGTTAATTAACACTAATTACCCTTAATTAGCCATAATTAGTGCAAACCTATGCAAATCACTCACCTTAGCCACAAATAAACTAAGATCTGAAATAAATCTCTGATTTGATGTGAATCCCAATGCTAAACAGCAGCTGCAATGTTTATTTGGTGTAGATCTCCCTTGATTAGATGTTGCTAAGCTTAATCCTTGATCAAAAGATGATTTGGAGGTGATTTAGAGGTTGGAGGTCATTTTTAGGGTTCCTTGGTGATAAGTGGAGGCTAGAAAACTGAAATGGAATGATTCTCTACTTCATTTCAGCCTTCCCATAACCCTAATCCCGAAATGGGTTATGGGCCTATCCACTATTCACCCTATTTGGCTCGGTTAAGCAGTTTTTCACCTTACAAACCTTAATTCAGCCATATCTCCCAAACGTTAAGTCCGTTTGACTACTATGACCACTCTACGGAAAGGTAACCCATTAAACGAATCTAATGGAAGTGGTTTCAAGTCAAAATTCCTTTCCAATCAAAAGTTATGGCCAAAACAGTACCAACTAGGGGCAAAATGGTCATTTAAAAATCGACAAAAATCATAAGCATGGGAAATAACTCTAATGAATGCTTCCCAAAGTTACATGACCATACGACTTCACATGGGAAAGAAATAAATATTCTACGATCCCCCAATGCGTAGAATACGGGTTGTTACACTCTCCCCCCCCCCCCCCCCCCTTAAGAAATTTCGCCCCTGAAATTCCTCAACCAAAACACACAAAGGGTCCTGCATGCCTATCAACCATAAAACAACAATCAAACATGCAAACAAGCAAAATAAGTCTATCCTAGCATGCAGAATAACTAAATCGTAAGGTAAATCTTACTGGGCAAAGAGTTCTGGATACGCCTTCATAATGCTCTCCTCTGTCTCCCAGGTATAATCATTCTCGTTCTCGCCCCACTGAACCTTGACTAGCTTCACCGCCTTCCTTCGAAGTTGCTTCGTATCGTTCCCCACAATACGAATTGGCTTGCGGTTCCCAACCGCCTCGGGTTCTACTTCGAAGTCCTCTAACTGATCAGGTGAAATAGTCACATCTGAGTCGTGAATGAACTTTCTTAATTGGGAAACATGAAATACATTGTGAACTCCAGCCATCTTCTCTGGTAAGCCAACTCTATACGCCAGATTCCCGACTAGTTCAAGAACAGGGAATGGGCCAACAAATCTTGGTGCCAATTTGCCTCTCCTGCCAAATCGTATCACGCTCTTCAACGGAGAAATCTTAACAAACACCAAGTCACCAACGGAGAATTTTTCTCCTCTTATCAGCATAACTCTTCTGCCTATCTTGGGCAGCTTTCATTCATTGTTGAATGATCTTAATCTTATCTGAAGTTTCTCTCACCACATCTGGTCCAAGCATAAACTTCTCGCCAGTCTCTATCCAACATGATGGTGAGTTGCACGGTCTTCCGTACAAAGCTTCATATGGAGCCATACCGATACTGGATTGGTAGCTATTATTATATGCAAACTCTACTAGATGTAAATGGTCATCCCATGATCCACCAAAATCCAATATACAAGCTCTCAAGAGATCTTCCAATATACGATTCACCCTCTCCGTCTGACCGTCGGTATGAGGATGATATGCGGTACTGAGATGTAATCCTGACCCTAGAGCCTCTTGTAAGCTCTTCCAAAACCCACTAGTGAACAACGGGTCTCGGTCGCTTACAATGCTTTTAGGTACTCCATGAAATCTCACTACCCACTTCATATACAATTCTGCCAACATGGCCGCTGTCCTGGTCGATTTGACTGGTATAAATCTTGCACTTTTAGTCAATCGATCCACAATTACCCAAATGCTATCATATCCCAATCTAGTCCTTGGTAAACCATCGATGAAATCCATCGAGACTTGCTCCCATTTCCACTCGGGAATTTCTAATGGTTGCAACAACCCACTAGGCTTCTTTTGCTCGGCTTTAACTAGCTGGCAATTCATGCATTTGGATATAAACTTCCCAATGTCTCTTTTCATCCCTTCCCAGTAGTAAGTCCGCTTCATGTCTCGATACATCTTATTACCACCGGGATGTATAGTCAGTTTTGAGTGATGACATTCTCTAAGCACTTCATCTCTCAAACCATTTACGTTGGGTACAACTAGTCTCCCATTCTTTCGAAGCTGTCCATCTCGATCAAGCCCATACACACTCATCTCCTTATCGTTGATATCCATCTCTAACTTGGAGATGATTTCCAATAGATTAGGATCGTCCCTCTGGCTGGAACCAATCCGCTCGATCAAAGTGGGTCTGATCGTCAAACTAGCTAACATGACTGGATCCAATTCGCACCTTGGTCTGAAATCAAACCCCGTGATATACACCAGTTGCTTCCATTCAAGAAACATAGCCCCTAAGTTGGCATGTCTCTTACTCAAGGCATCGGCTACCGCATTACCCTTCCCAGGTGTGTATGCGATATCAAAATCATATGAAGCCAAGAACTCTAACCATCTCTGCTGACGGAGATTCAGATCCTTCTGAGAGAAGAGATATTTTAACGATTTATGATCGGTAAACAACTCAAATCTTTCTCCCAAGAGATAGTGTCTCCACATCTTCAATGCGAACACAATCGCTGCTAGTTCCAAATCATGGGTAGGATACTTCTTCTCATGCGGCTTTAGCTGTCGACTAGCGTAAGCTACAACCCTACCTCCTTGCATCAATACAACACCTAGTCCGGTACCACAAGCATCCGTGTATACCATCATCTCTTCATTCCCCTTAGGAATGACTAACACTGGCGCACGCGTCAACTTTTCCTTTAGACTCTTGAATGCATTCTCACACACTCCGTCCCAGACGAAGGACTGATCCTTCTTAGTCAACTGAGTCAACGGTGCTGCTATCTTGGAGAAGTCCTGGATAAACTTATGATAATATCCAGCTAATCCCAAGAAACTCCTTACATCTGTTGCATTCTTGGGCGTAGGCCAATCCTGTACCGTAGCCACCTTCGCAGGGTCCACGGCAATACCACTCTCTGAAACAACATGACCCAAGAATCTCACTTCCCTTCTCCAGAAATAACACTTAGAGAATTTCGCTTTCAATTGGTGGTTCCTCAACACCTCCATCACTATCCTCAAGTGTCCCTTGTGTTCCTCCTCTATCTTTGAGTAAACAAGGATATCATCCACGAACACAAGAGCAAACTTATTCAACTGATCTCTGAATACTCGATTCATAAGATCCACACAGTAAGCTGGTGCATTGGTCAACCCAAATGGCATGACCAACCACTCATAAAATCCAGACGGCGTCCTAAATGCCGTTTTCGGAACACTCTCATCTGCTACTCGAAGCTGATGAAATCCTGTCGCAAGGTCCAACTGGGAGAACACTCTTGCTCCTTCCAGCTGATCAAACAAATCATCTATCCGCGCTATAGGATACTTATTCTTCCTCGTTACATTATTCAACTTTCGATAGTCCACAAACAAACGAAGGGAACCATCTGCCTTAGTGGCAAACACAACTGGTGCTCCCCACTCGGAGACACTCCTTCTAATAAATCCCTTCTTCAAAAGATTGTTGACTTGCACCCCAAGCTCTCGATTCTCCCTTGGTGCCATACGACGAAGTGGCATCACTATAGGTCTGGCATCTTTCACTAAATCAATACAGAACTCAATCTCTCGGTGTGGTGGAAGCTCGGTCACCTCCTCGAAGAGGTCCGGATACTGGCCAACCACGAGCACATCTGACAACTCATCTGCGGGATGTCGAGGGAATTCACAAAACTAGCCATAACCCCATCACTAGGTAGACTACCAAACACTACCCTCCGCCCATCATCCGCCCTCACTGTCACCAAAAAGCCCTCACAGTCTACCACCACCCCGTATCTTTGGAGCCAATCGACTCTCAATATAATGCCATACCCAGTAAAGCCAAAAACAAAGCAATCACAAACAAACATACATCCATGACTCGATAAGACCAAATTCCTGCAAATCATACTAAGGCTAGTCGAACCACCAATCGGGTTCGTCACAACCAATGGTCTATCGACTATCTCGGGTTCCAGTCCCAACCTATCTACCAGGTCACTAGATATGAAGGAACGGGAAGCCCCAGTATCAAACAAAACTCGAACTGGTACATCATAAATAGAAAGCATATGTAACACCCCACCTCCGTTAAGGTCACTCATAAAGGGAATGCCTTAACTTTGATGGAGCATTTTAGTAAACAGAACAGAAATTTACAAGATAGATAAAACAGTACTTGAAAAATTTTAACTTTATTACAGCGGAAACAGAAATTAATATGGTTACATCCTTTCAATTTCAGAATTCAAGTACAAAATATCAGTCTTGTACAAAAGCCTTCAAAATGCATAGTTTAAAATCATAATCCCCATGGAACGGAAGCTATACAGAGCCAAGCCATACTTTAAGCACTTCAAGCAAAGAGAAATCCGGATCAAGCTAAAGTATTTCCCTCCTTGGCTAACCTGGGGGGAAAACGGAAGAAAGGAGGCGAAACAACAAGGGTCAGACAAAAAGTCTGGCAAGTCCAGTGACTTTCAGCATATGAACAGATAATAATAATATGATATGAACATAAAACTGGATGTGAGATAACTATAACAGGTGTAGCAGATATAACAGAAAAACAGAATGATATAAACTATTGTTTTACACTTCTCTGCACTAATACTAGTATAGCAGAATTAGGTGTCACCCTAATGTCTAAATTGAAGCAGGAACGGGTACAGAATACTTTAACAGAAACAGAATGCTAATAATGGGCCTTTACTACCCGATCAGAAACAGACAGAAGAAGAAACAGATTTATCCCTATGGAGACAGAATGTGGAATTAGGTGTACACTAGTAATGGGCCTTTACCACCCGAACAGACGGTACCACACAGAAACAGACAGGTGTTACCACCCAACAGAAACAGACGGTACCAACAGAAACAGACAGAACTAAGCGTACCCTAAAACCCTACCCCAAGCGATCGGCTCCCTAATACATAAATATCATGTGTCGGCCCCACAGTAGGGTGTATCACTCCCTAAAGTGACAACCAATTGGCACAGACCTATTTACAGATGTCACGGCGTCTTACATCCTCAGAGGCAGACCAGGATCCATGCATGCACATGACCCAGTTGGAACGCACCATCAACACCTCTCGCCATTATCAGAATGAACCACTTATAATTAGTTCAGTAAGCGTGCCCGGACCCTACCTACTGTTGGGTCAAAGTTTTGATACCAGAAAGGGTTACTGACTAATATGGGTCCCAAACAACAGATGACACAAGTAATTCCCCTCCTAACCTTGTGTCCCCAGACTAACAGATTTCAGATTAACTTGTTTACAAGTTTAGACATACAGAATTCAGATTTACTAATTCACAAATTAAGTTAACAAGTTTTCAGACTAACAGGTCAGATGTACAGATTTTTCAGATTTGTCTAACTTTGTATTGGGCCTACAGATTCATGGACGGGTTTTACTACATCTATTAATCCCTTTGGTTTAACCCTATTTCCCCAATACGTTTTAGACGTCATTCTTATCTTAGATTTTGCATTAATTAATTATTAATGCACAGACCTCTCACATTAGGTCGGTAGCTTGTGGCCGCTGGATATGCCGGGCGGTTCCGGGCAGACTTCTGCCACAAGCCAGACCTAACCTCGTGTCTTACGCATGTTATGACTAACTTCTCACATTAGAACCTATTGTTTGCGGCCACTGGATGTGCCGGGCGGTTCCGGGCAGATTTACGCCGCAAACTCATTCTAACCTCGAGTTAGCCATGTTTATCCTTGCGGCCAATTAATTAATGATTTACCGTTTATGCGCACGCCCAATATATATGCCAATTCAGATTATATCAATAACAGGATGATTATATCAACATAGCAGATAATAGATTTTATATGACTTAACGGATTTAACAGATTTAGCAACTTAGCAGATTTTGGCATATAACAGGTCAGGCATTTCAACCGACAAATTTTACAGATTAGGCATTTCAACCTAATTAGCAGTCTAGGCAATATAACAAAACTAGTAGTTTAGGCAACTTGACAAATTAGCAGATTTAGCAAATTTTAATATTTCTAAAAGTTCTATTTACATGCCTTGCCCAATCATAAATTGGCCTAAATTCATATGCTTACATAATTGTCATGATTCACAACATATACTCCATGTTTGCATAAGCGCAGAATATGGACATAATTTGCCATATAACCTATGTTCCAATTTTTGTTAAACTAGCATTTTACAGCATATTCACATTTAAATTATACCAAATATAACCATTAATTTCAATGCATGCCATATATCCAAAAATCCCTATTTAGGTGTAATCACAATAATAGATATCCTAATTAATGTAAATCTTTACACCTAAGTTTCCATATCTTCTTCTTTTTGAGTCATGAATCCTTATGCAAACTATACCCAACAATATAAATCTTTAAATCATATCTTCTAAAAATTAGATCTTGACTTTTATATGCATTTTGTCCAAAATCTCAAATCATATGAAATCTTACAGTGGTTCCTCTTCTTCTTTTATCACAAAATATGCATAGGTCTAAAACTAGTTTATCACATATGCTTATTTTTCTAATTAATTACAGATCTAAATTACAACATAACTATGCATACAACATGCATAAATTATATGTTCATAGTCAAATTTATGCATCCAATCCCAAGTCACATGTCCAATATATTTTATGCCTCAGACCTAAAGTCATACACTCAATTTAGTCTTGTCAAATTTCGCATCATTCATCCCAAAATTTGTGTTCATACGTTCATCTCTCATGAGATTAGGCACAGGCTCGTGGTAGCCTGGCTATAAAAACAGAAAAGAAGAAAAGGGATACAGAACAGTCACAGAAAAACAAATCTGACAGAAGAGAATATATATATATATACACAATCTCAGATTCAGAATTAAAAACATATCAAAATTATTATTAACGTTTATAGCGGAAAATAACTGTACTTGCCTTGATTGGATTAAAGAAAGAACTTTAACTTGTTGTAGAATCTTTGCAGAAGCTTTAATCTCTAGTTTGAATTGAGTTGCTTAGGCTGATGTTGATTATCTTCTAGTTTTAATTCCAGCAGAGCAGAGACGCCATTTTTATTTTTAATTAGAAGAAGAGAGCAATGGAGGCTAGAGAATTGTGTAAGAAACCTAGGTAGAGTCTAGGGCCATTTTATAGGGGTAATGAACTGATTAGGGCCATTGATGTTGCTTGGATTGATCGTAGCCATTCATCCTAAGGAGAGACCAATTAGAACTTGCCACCTAGCCCTAATGACAAAGAAGACTACAGAAAATCGACCAACATAAAATAGGCCAGCCAGGGTGGACTGGGTTCGACCTGGGTCTGGACCAGGTCGACAGCCCTGTCGACAGCCCTGTCGACAGCCCTGTCGACCTGGTTAGACCAGGTCGACAGCCCAGTCGACCTGGGTGTCTTAGGCGGGAGTTTTCCCGCCTTGGCCAATTGGGCCCGGTTTTAATTTTTAAACTGTTTTATTCTTTTCGAATTTTAAACTTAATTCAGAAACTTCCGAAGGCCATATCTTCTTCATACGGACTCCGTTTTTCGAAAACTCGGACTCTATTTCGCGTATTTTTCCGAGACGAACGCAATGGCGTATCCCGTTTCCCTTAGTTCTTTGATTTCAAATTAATTATACTTTAATTTGTTAATTCCATAGTTATAGAATACACGGGGTGTTACATTCTCCCCCACTTAAAAGGATTTCGTCCCCGAAATCTTCAAGTTAGGAAGAATGTGTCCTACCATCCAATCACCCATCTACTCAACCATCATCCACAAGCATCCATTGTCCTTAGAAAACTTCTAATGTTGTATGAACATATGCAAAAGTGTGTGTATATGTTCCTTATCTAATGCAAAGATCAGGCGGTCTACTGATTCAGTTGACCTCCTTAATGCGAATTATGTCAGTTCCATGAGTCCAACATGTATGCAATAGAATTCTGATGATATATATTATTTCTATATGAGTGCACAACCATTCACTCAAATGCAACATCCATGTGCTGAATCAACCAATTTGCATCCACAAGAATTGAAAAATGCTCACCCATCCATATGCAGTATGAGAGTGTTTTCGAGCCGATCTAGTGCCTAGTGTGTGTATATGCATCCACGGGCAACCACTAGTAACCACTTGCATCCACTTGCAACCATCAAACATAACATGTCTCAAACACATGTTTACACCCATTAGTTTCTACCTAAAGTTCAAATATCCGATCGATAGGATACAGTCGAATGATGGAAGCGAGTACAGATAGAACGAAAATTTGGTTCCCATTAGACATGGGTTCTAAGTATCGGCCCCAAAGACCGAAACCAATATCAAATTGACACCCTACGAAAACTCAGAATGTATGCGTCATACTTGACGTCTAACACAGATATCCCTCAAACCCCAGTCTCAAACAGATGATCCATAACCCTTATGGGTCTGAGTCTATAGCGGAATTCAGAAATAATACTAGCATTAAAGTGCAGAGTATCGATTACAAAATCAAAATACCAAAATCAGAAAAAGTCACAATCAGATAAAGAAATTAAACCTAATATAAAAATTTTCCTATTTCTATCCTAGCCACTAGCCTCAAGAGTGTTCGCCTGCCCTCCTTGTCCTCGTCTCTTCGGGCAGTCCCTAGTGAAGTGTCCCATCTCCCCACAGTTGAAGCAAGCGCCCTTCCTTTTTCTGCAATCCTTGTTCAGATGAATTGAGCTCCCACAAGTAAAGCACTTTTTCCCCTTCTTATCTTCAGGCTTCTCATCCTTCTTTTGTGTTTCCTTTTTGGGCCCCGCTTTCTTATTCTGTGGTTCTTCCTTCTTTGTCTCTTTCGGGCCCTTGTCTTCCTCGTGCAGTAGTGCCATATCCACCAATTTCTCGTAAGTTGCTCCCATGGGTACATGGGTCATGGCTAGGCTGTGCAGTGGCTCATTCAATCCTTTAACAAAGCGGAGAGCCTTTTTATGCTGAGTGTTGACTAAATCCAATCCGAATCTTGCTAGTTGGTTGAACTGGTTGACGTATTCCTTGACCGTCATACTTCCTTGCTTAAGAGACAAGAACTTTTCCAATTGTAAACTTCGTTCAGCTTGCGAGAGGAATTTTGTCTCAAACCTTGTTCTGAAATCCATCCATGTCTCAACCGGCCTCTCGGCGTTAGTGACTTCCCACCAGTAGGAAGCTTCGTCTTTGAGCAGCCATACTGCCAACTGTACCTTCTGCCTATCGTCCACCTCGAAGATAACGAATAGATCCTCAGTTTCTTTGAGCCAATTCCTTGCTTCTACGAATGATTCAGTTCCTTTGAAATCCTTCCCACCCATGGCCCTAAAATCTCTACAGATCTTTGAGAAAGCAATTGCACGAGGAGGGGGTGGAGGAGGGGGATCATTTGCTGGACCTGCAGCGGCGGTCCTAGCCTCAAGATATTGACGAAACCAACCGGGTACATGAACACCCTCTGGTATCTCAGATGCTTCAGACATGCTGGAACGA
This sequence comes from Allium sativum, assembly GCA_030737875.1. Taxonomy (NCBI): domain Eukaryota; kingdom Viridiplantae; phylum Streptophyta; class Magnoliopsida; order Asparagales; family Amaryllidaceae; genus Allium; species Allium sativum. Next base: position 65,007,354 of record CM060924.1, read on the forward strand.
AAAAGGAAAGGTTCAATACAAAAAGGACTGAAAGAAAGATATATGGCTCTTGGGGATCATGTTTTTCAAAATAAGCTTTATTTTTGAAAATACTTCCTTTCAAAACCTTTTTGAAAAAACTTTACCCAATCTGGTAACCTTCAGCTCTGATACCAAGTGTAACACCCCACCTCCGTTAAGGTCACTCACAAAGGGAATGCCTTAACTTTGATGGAGCATTTTAGTAAACAGAACAGAAACTTACAAGACAGATAAAACAATACTTGAAAAATTTTAACTTTATTACAGCGGAAACAGAAATTAATATGGTTACATCCTTTCAATTTCAGAATTCAAGTACAAAATATCAGTCTTGTACAAAAGCCTTCAAAATGCATAGTTTAAAATCATAATCCCCATGGAACGGAAGCTATACAGAGCCAAGCCATACTTTAAGCACTTCAAGCAAAGAGAAATCCGGATCAAGCTAAAGTATTTCCCTCATTGGCTAACCTGGGGGGGAAACGGAAGAAAGGAGGCGAAACAACAAGGGTCAGACAAAAAGTCTGGCAAGTCCAGTGACTTTCAGCATATGAACAGATAATAATAATACGATATGAACATAAAACTGGATGTGAGATAACTATAACAGGTGTAGCAGATATAACAGAAAAACAGAATGATATAAACTATTGTTTTACACTTCTCTGCACTAATACTAGTATAGCAGAATTAGGTGTCACCCTAATGTCTAAATTGAAGCAGGAACGGGTACATAATACTTTAACAGAAACAGAATGCTAATAATGGGCCTTTACTACCCGATCAGAAACAGACAGAAGAAGAAACAGATTTATCCCTATGGAGACAGAATGTGGAATTAGGTGTACACTAGTAATGGGCCTTTACCACCCGAACAGACGGTACCACACAGAAACAGACAGGTGTTACCACCCAACAGAAACAGACGGTACCAACAGAAACAGACAGAACTAAGCGTACCCTAAAACCCTACCCCAAGCGATCGGCTCCCTAATACATAAATATCCTGTGTCGGCCCCACAGTAGGGTGTATCACTCCCTAAAGTGACAACCAATTGGCACAGACCTATTTACAGATGTCACGGCGTCTTACATCCTCAGAGGCAGACCAGGATCCATGCACGCACATGACCCAGTTGGAACGCACCATCAACACCTCTCGCCATTATCAGAATGAACCACTTATAATTAGTTCAGTAAGCGTGCCCGGACCCTACCTACTGTTGGGTCAAAGTTTTGATACCAGAAAGGGTTACTGACTAATATGGGTCCCAAACAACAGATGACACAAGTAATTCCCCTCCTAACCTTGTGTCCCCAGACTAACAGATTTCAGATTAACTTGTTTACAAGTTCAGACATACAGAATTCAGATTTACTAATTCACAAATTAAGTTAACAAGTTTTCAGACTAACAGGTCAGATGTACAGATTTTTCAGATTTGTCTAACTTTGTATTGGGCCTACAGATTCATGGACGGGTTTTACTACATCTATTAATCCCTTTGGTTTAACCCTATTTCCCCAATATGTTTTAGACGTCATTCTTATCTTAGATTTTGCATTTATTAATTATTAATGCACAGACCTCTCACATTAGGTCGGTAGCTTGTGGCCGCTGGATATGCCGGGCGGTTCCGGGCAGACTTCTGCCACAAGCCAGACCTAACCTCGTGTCTTACGCATGTTATGACTAACTTCTCACATTAGAACCTATTTTTTGCGGCCACTGGATGTGCCGGGCAGTTCCGGGCAGATTTACGCCGCAAACTCATTCTAACCTCGAGTTAGCCATGTTTATCCTTGCGGCCAATTAATTAATGATTTTCCGTTTATGCGCACGCCCAATATATATGCCAATTCAGATTATATCAATAACAGGATGATTATATCAACATAGCAGATAATAGATTTTATATGACTTAACGGATTTAACAGATTTAGCAACTTAGCAGATTTTGGCATATAACAGGTTAGGCATTTCAACCGACAAATTTAACAGGTTAGGCATTTCAACCTAATTAGCAGTCTAGGCAATATAACAAAACTGGTAGTTTAGGCAACTTGACAAATTAGCAGATTTAGCAAATTTTAATATTTCTAAAAGTTCTATTTACATGCCTTTCCCAATCATAAATTGGCCTAAATTCATATGCTTACATAATTGTCATGATTCACAACATATACTCCATGTTTGCATAAGCGCAGAATATGGACATAATTTTCCATATAACCTATGTTCCAATTTTTTGTTAAACTAGCATTTTACAGCAGATTCACATATAAATTATACCAAATATAACCATTAATTTCAATGCATGCCATATATCCAAAAATCCCTATTTAGGTGTAATCACAATAATAGATATCCTAATTAATGTAAATCTTTACACCTAAGTTTCCATATCTTCTTCTTTTTGAGTCATGAATCCTTATGCAAACTATACCCAACAATATAAATCTTTAAATCATATCTTCTAAAAATCAGATCTTGACTTTTATATGCATTTTGTCCAAAATCTCAAATCATATGAAATCTTACAGTGGTTCCTCTTCTTCTTTTATCACAAAATATGCATAGGTCTAAAACTAGTTTATAACATATGCTTATTTTTCTAATTAATTACAGATCTAAATTACAACATAACTATGCATACAACATGCATAAATTATATGTTCATAGTCAAATTTATGCATCCAATCCCAAGTCACATGTCCAATATATTTTATGCCTCAGACCTAAAGTCATACATTCAATTTAGTCTTGTCAAATTTCGCATCATTCATCCCAAAATTTGCGTTCATACGTTCATCTCTCATGAGATTAGGCACAGGCTCGTGGTAGCCTGGCTATAAAAACAGAAAAGAAGAAAAGGGATACAGAACAGTCACAGAAAAACAAATCTGACAGAAGAGAATATATATATATATATACAATCTCAGATTCAGAATTAAAAACATATCAAAATTATTATTAACGTTTATAGCGGAAAATAACTGTACTTGCCTTGATTGGATTAAAGAAAGAACTTTAACTTGTTGTAGAATCTTTGCAGAAGCTTTAATCTCTAGTTTGAATTGAGTTGCTTAGGCTGATGTTGATTATCTTCTAGTTTTAATTCCAGCAGAGCAGAGACGCCATTTTTATTTTTAATTAGAAGAAGAGAGCAATGGAGGCTAGAGAATTGTGTAAGAAACCTAGGTAGAGTCTAGGGCCATTTTATAGGGGTAATGAACTGATTAGGGCCATTGATGTTGCTTGGATTGATCGTAGCCATTCATCCTAAGGAGAGACCAATTAGAACTTGCCACCTAGCCCTAATGACAAAGCAGACTACAGAAAATCGACCAACATAAAATAGGCCAGCCAGGGTGGACTGGGTTCGACCTGGGTCTGGACCAGGTCGACAGCCCTGTCGACAGCCCTGTCGACCTGGTTAGACCAGGTCGACAGCCCAGTCGACCTGGGTGTCTTAGGCGGGAGTTTTCCCGCCTTGGCCAATTGGGCCCGGTTTTAATTTTTAAACTGTTTTATTCTGTTCGAATTTTAAACTTAATTCAGAAACTTCCGAAGGCCATATCTTCTTCATACGGACTTTGTTTTTCGAAAACTCGGACTCTATTTCGCGTATTTTTCCGAGACGAACGCAATGGCGTATCCCGTTTCCCTTAGTTCTTTGATTTCAAATTAATTATACTTTAATTTGTTAATTCCACAGTTATAGAATACACGGGGTGTTACAGCATATCTTGAATAACAACATTTTTCTTTCTCCGCCGCAGTTGGGGCATTCGACGAAGAAGGAATAGCATCAATAGCATATGCTTTCACAATCTGCTTCTCTTTATGAAGTTGCGGACACTTATCCTTGAAATGTCTCACTTGAACACAGTTGAAGCACTTCTTATCCGCTGGCTTGGCCCGATAATCTTTAGCATAATGGCCCTTCTTACCACAGCTGAAGCACTCAACATCCTTCTTGATCTTTTTCTGGCCACCCTTAGATTGGTCTTGCTTCCTCTTAATCTGAGAGTTATTCTTGCCTCCACCGCATGCTTGCGGCTTTGGCCCTTCTGCAGATGCAGCCTCAGTCTTTGACTTAGGGTAAAGACTCTCTGATCTCAAAGCCTTCCCCACAATCGATTCAAAAGTCTCATCGATGTGGTTGATAAGCCTTTCCCCCAAGTATCCATCCAAACCAGTGATGAACTTCTCATTCTTCTTCTCAGGAGTATCGATAGGAGATATTCCATACTTTGACAAAGTGTCGAAATCAGCAATATTTTCAGAAACTGCCCTTCCGTTCTGCTTGAGTTCCAAGAACCTCTTGAACAATACTGACTTCTGGGCAGCTGGAATAAACTTCTCGCTAAAGCGAGCCTTGAACTGAACCCAAGTAACTTGATCTTCTGGAGTAGCTGTTCTAATGGCATTCCACCAATTCATCGCTCGCCCTTGCAGCTGACGAGATGCTAGCCTTCTCTTCATCGCATCCTCAAGACCCAAGTCATCGAAGATACGGTCACAGCTATCCATCCATTCCTGAACATCCGTGGCCGACTCTGTTCCGTGGAACGGCTTTCCGCCAAGGTTAGTGTAATCCTTGCACAACTTGGCGAAATCGACCCTAGGCGCCTGCACTACTGGGCCAACACCAACTCCGGGATTGGGAACTGCCCCTTGCACTTCTCTAAGCATGTCTCTCATGAGGTTAGTGAACATCGCCCTCATGTCAGCGGCATTCCCATGGTTGGTCCCTCTACTAGCACCCCTCGTGTCTCGGCTCATCGTCAAGCTGAAAAATGGGAAACGATTAACGACCCCATAGTCGTGCTAGTGCAGTGCGACTTCACTCTTATACTACTAATAGTATATACATATATAGCTTTTGAAAACCAAAGTAATCACAAATACGCGCTCTTAGATACGTACTATCTCTCCCTCGTGTCTTTCCCTAGGTTAACTACGCAACCTAGAGCTCTGATACCAAGTGTGACGGCCCGCCCCGCACCAACCGACATTTACTCCAAAGGTGCGCTGTACACATGTCCAGTTAGCACGGAAAGGGTCGCCAGAAGGAAAGGGAAGAAGGAAATGAACTAACAAAGAACCTGTAGAATGTCTCACATCGCATAGAATAAAATATAATAGTAACATACTTGACATAAAACAGGTGAGACAGTGCTTAAGCTGAAAACCAGAACTAAACATCATAGCAGCGGAAATCCAAAATACAGCTTATTACAACTTTTCAAACTGTCTCAAAGCAAAAGCAAGATAAAGGAGGTACACTACTAATGCCCAAGTAGCGACCACCAACGACACAGGGAGAATATATATATCATACGTGGAAGCCTCCTGCCCGCCTCCGAATTAGCTACTCGCGCATCACCAGCTAACCTGTCTCTAATCTGCTCGTGTGAGCACCCAGAGTAATAAGAGGAGACATAAAACTCTGGGTCAGACATAAAGCCTGGTATGAGCGATAAGCATCTAAAGTGAATAATAACAGGTAGACTAAAACATACCTGAACCAGGACCTGCTACCAAAGAGTTAGCACTACATACTGTACAACACTCTAAGGTGCCATATCAAACGGTGTAAAGATACGGAGGTGGGGGAGGTGTGCATGTCATAGTGATGGCAAACAATCAAACATAGCATCCATCCTCACATCTCTCACTCAGTGCGTAAAGCATACGATATTCACCACTTCGATCACCCATCCTTGCCACGATCACTTTGCCCCATGAAGTCATAAATGGCTTCATTGCACTGATAATGTAGCCACTGGTCCTTTTCTATGTCTACTTGCCCCATGGATTTATTCACCCCATCTGAGCTGGCTCATAGCCTTACCAATCCTTACTATGTCCACTTGCCCCATGGAGTTATTCACCCCATCTGCGCTGGCTCATAGTCTTACCAATCCTTTACTATGTCCACTTACCCCATGGAGATATTCACCCCTTCTGCGCTGGCTCATAGTCTTACCAATCATTTACTATGTCCACTTGCCCCATGGAGTTATTCACCCCATCTGTGCTGGATCATAGTCTTACTACGCATCACCTTGCCCCTCGAGTCGTAATGAGTCTACTGCTCTGATAACGTAGTCTTGCTACCATCACCTTGCCCCTCGAGTCATAATGACTCTACTGCACTGATAAGTAGCCCATCATTCATTTATAGTGGTGAATCGAAGTAATGAACATCGACAACTCCTTAGCACACGTCCCGCAGCAAAGTCTAACCATGAAGTGAACTCATCAGTTCCCAACTGGATCTTGAGCTCTAACTTCCCATATTGGACTACCTTTGTGATCGTCGCTAATCTATGAATTAGAAAAGCACGATATTTGTAATAAAATTCTGCAAGCGCACAGGTGTGTAGCATACAGGTCGAACACAGGGAGGTATATTAAAATCAAATTATTTATCTAATCTCTTGGGCGAGTTAACGAAGCCTGGAGATTTTGTTGAAATAAAAACAAACTGAAATTGCGAACTTAGGATTATCGTTGAATCTAATCAACGATTAATCACTAAAGAAAGTAAATTGCAAAACAAGAACAACAATGCAGAAAATAAAAGTGCAGAATAAGAAGAACAACAAAAAATAAAATTAGGATTGTCGTTGAAACTAATCAAACGACTAATCACTAATGAAACAAATGTAAAATACAATTGGTGCTCTTCCAAAACTAATTGTGAAGACAACACCTATTGCTAAGAAAGAAAAATGCAGAAATAGTAAGAAGGAAGAACTTTTATTAATGGAGAAGAGAATACAGAATAATGGATATAGGATGGTGGCTACAATGACATTACAAGGGTATTTATAGGATAGATAGCCAAACCCTAACCCTAATTATAAATGGGCCTAGCCATTACATCACTAATTAGTTTACAATGGGAATCTCAAATGGGCCTTAGTTAAATCTATTAAATTTTTGGCCTTCCTTCTTTTCCTCTTGGTTCTTTGAAAAGCCTCCCTTGATTTGCAATGTGCATGGCCTTTTTATCAGTCATTTTCTTGTCCAACAACAACTGGATGTGGAATCTTCATCTACAATTCTTCAAAATGAAAATATATAGCAATCTGATTCCATTTCTCTACTTTTCTGGTTGCATGCGGGCTGGGTTGGAATATCTGTAAAAGTAACAAAACAATACCCAAGTAATATTTATTTACATACAAAAGATAAGAAATAAGAGCATAAAATAAACACATTTCTATGTCAATCACTTTGCATCTCGGGTTATTGGTCAATACTGGGTCGGGTCGGGTTCCTCTTCAAGCCATCGGTTCGGGTCGGGTCCGCTGCATCGCGTCGGTCCGGGTCTTCTTCTGGTACGGTTCGGATCTTCTTCTGTTACGGTTCGGGTCGGGTGCTTCACTTCGGGTTGGGTCGGGTGTCTCACTTCGGGTCGGGTCGGGTGCCATCTCCCTTCCAGTTCGTGCTTCCGCTCCGATCCGCTCCCTCGTTCTTTACGTGCTCCGATCCGATCCCTCCTTCTTTATTTGATCCGATCCCCCTCCTTTATCCGATCCGATCCCAGTTCAGTTAGCGTGGCCTTCCTTTTTGCCAATTTTCTCAAGTGTCAGGTTCCGATCCGATCGAATTCCTTGCCCAGTTCAACATATCTGATCTGAGCCCCCTATATCCGATCCGATCCGAAACCTGCACCGTTTTTTGAAACTTTTCCAGCAAGTGTTTACGCCATTCGACGACGTTTTCGACCATTCTAACTATTGAAATCAATCACAAAACATATCATACAGTCATAGCAACATGCATAATCAACCACAAACATCAAAACATCAATATGATAGGTTAAAAAGGATCAAACATACCCAAAATCCCATATTTCCTCTTAAGCATGTTTAGGTGAAACTAATGATAGGATTAGCAAAACTTAACCAAATTAACCCAAATTCATATCAGAGGTCTAAAACATCATTTAAGAATTTATGAACATTTTTCCCGAATTTATTAGTGTATAAATTCGCTAATTAACACTAATTACCCTTAATTAGCCATAATTAGTGCAAACCTATGCAAATCACTCACCTTAGCCACAAATAAACTAAGATCTGAAATAAATCTTTGATTTGATGTGAATCCCAATGCTAAACAGCAGCTTCAATGTTTATTTTGTGTAGATCTCCCTTGATTAGATGTTGCTAAGCTAAATCCTTGATCAAAAGATGATTTGGAGGTGATTTAGTGGTTGGAGGCCATTTTTAGGGTTCCTTGGTGATAAGTGGAGGCTAGAAAACTGAAATGGAATGATTCCCTACTTCATTTCAGCCTTCCCATAATCCTAATCCCGAAATGGGTTATGGGCCTATCCACTAATCACCCAATTTGGCCCGGTTAAGCAGTTTTTCACCTTCCAAACCTTAATTCAGCCATATCTCCCAAATGGTAAGTCCGTTTGACAATTATGACCACTCCACGGAAAGGTAAACCATCAAACGAATCTAATGGAAGTGGTTTAAGGTCAAAATTCCTTTCCAATCAAAAGTTATGGCTAAAACAGTACCAACTAGGGGCAAAATGGTCATTTAAAAATCGACAAAAATCAGAAGCATGGGAAATAACTCTAATTGATGTTTCCCAAAGTTACATGACCATACGACTTTACATGGGAAATAAATAAATATTCTACGATCCCCCGATGCGTAGAATAAGGGTTGTTACAGCGCGGTAGTTTCAAAAGTTGAATTCAAACTTCGACTGCCTATACCGGGTGCAAAACAAAGCGGATTTGAGTGAAACCAAAAATATTTAAATCTGTTAGTGAATACCTTTCTAACGAATCCGAAAAATCGAAGTTTCATAGCGGAAAGCAAAAGTTAAAGCCAAATGAATTTTCAGAAAGGTCGCTATGGAATTTATATAGCCCGTGAAAATGGCCATTTTGCAAACGACCTCGGAATTCGACGAAACCGCTTTTGTTGGATCCGGGATGTTGAACTATTGCTAGGTTTCAAATTTCATAATTTTTGAAGTCAATATGTGAGCGTGGTAAAGGAAAATGTGTTTTGGTCAATTATAATTAAATTGGATCGACCAGAAATGGGCCATTTTTCAAACGGTCTCAGAATTCGACGAAACTAGTTTTGTTGGGACCGTATCATCAAAACATAGCTAGATTTATTTTTCTGGAATTTTTCGAATCAGTTTGTGGCCCTGGCAAATTGAAATGTACGTTCAAATCAAATATTGAATGTTTTATAATTTAATTTGAAGGAAAACTGACTGAAACAGTCGAATGGGCCTACGAAACATATCCCATTGTGTTCAGAATGGGGGTAAAATGCTAGGGACGATAGTCGTTGGGTTTGAATTGGTGTTCGTGTGTGGAAGAGGGTATTTTATAGATTTTAAAATATATAAATAAATAAAAAAATTCATTGGTCAACTCTATTTCTCTCTCCCCGATTAAACACGACGAACGACGGAAAGGCCTTCTTTCCTTCTCTCCTCGATTTCTTCTAATCCGCTCAATAAAATCACCTGCTTCAGTTAAGGTTTTTGTAGAGATTCTTCTAAGCTTCAGATCCATACCTGCTGCAGATTTTTTCATGGAGTTTTTGGGTAGATATCGGGCTCGAAAGTCCGACTGTTTCTAGTGTCGCCGCGATTTGTTCCGGCCACCGAAGACCGCCGCGCCACTGGCGAACCCGCGCCTCTCCTCCCCCTTCGACCTCGCGCAACCGATCATTGAACCGTTACACGGATCGATCAAAAAATCCAAACCTAGTTTGGAACCATTTCAGAGGGTAACGACTAATATTATATTAAACTATATTATAGCAGATTAAAGCGCTACGGTTTTTAATTTCACTATAAAAATCATATCGTTTTCGTTTCTTGACAAAATTCAATGAAACAAGAGACAGTGGACTCGTGTGGACGTCTTCTACCTTCTAGAAGAGACCGCATACTTTTCTGAGCCTTCTGCTATTTTTGGTGGAGTGGAACCCAATGTGAGATTTCTAATTTATAAACGATATGGAAATCGATGATGTATAAATTATATAATCGATGTATGAGTTATATAAGCGTTGTACACCTCTTGTATAAGCGTTGTATAAGTTGTACGTTCGATATATAAGTTATATATGCATTGTAAAAATTATATATGTGTTGAAATAGAAGTGAAATGCTTATATATAAATATATTATATATATATATATATATATATATATATATATATATATGTACGCCCCTCGTCCACAAACCATGGACGATATTTATTGGTTGTGATTGGTATGAAAATTGGTTGATCACGAATGGTTGATTAGAATTGTTTGTGGTTGAAATTGATTGACTGTGGTTGAAAAATACCCGTTTGTGGTTGAGAAATATTTGGTTGAAACCACATAGGATTAGTTTGTGGAAATGAAAAAAATATACATGCCGCCTGCGTGCGAACTAGATGCAAGATTCCCCATTGTCAAAAGCTGCGTGGCTTTAAGGTAGAGCGAGGAGCCATACTAGGGACGGTCCCGGTTTTAACTACCCTACCGTTATGCTGCCGAAATTTTGAATAATATTCATGTGTTAGAATTATTTTCCTGTGTTGAAACTATATTCGTGTGTTGTATAGAAAACCTTCATGTGTTGAATCGAAATTCATTCATTGAATTGAAATTCATGTGTTGAATGGTATTCGTGTTTTAAATATAAAAATCACCTTTTTATCTATATATACAAACTATAGAAAACCTTCATTTGTTGAATCGAAATTCAATCGTTGAATTGAAATTCATGTGTTGAATGGTATTCGTGTTTTAAATATAAAAATCACCTTTTTATCTATATACACAAACTATAGAAAACCTTCATGTGTTGAATCAAAATTCATTCGTTGAATTGAAATTCATGTGTTGAATGGTATTCGTGTTTTAAATATAAAAATCACCTTTTTATCTATATATACAAACTATAGAAAACCTTCATGTGTTGAATCGAAATTCATTCGTTGAATTGAAATTCATGTTTTGAAAGGTATTCGTGTTTTAAATATAAAAATCACCTTTTTATCTATATATACAAACTATAGAAAACCTTCATGTGTTGAATCGAAATTCATTCGTTGAATTGAAATTCATGTGTTGAATGGTATTCGTGTTTTAAATATAAAAATCACCTTTTTATCTATATATACAAACTATAGAAAACCTTCATGTGTTGAATTGAAATTCATTCGTTGAATTAAAATTCATGTGTTGAATGGTATTCCTATTTTGAAAGAAATTGTTTTATAATAAAAATCATATTTTTATCATCTATGTGAACTATATAAAATATTCGTGTTTTGAAATAAATTGTTTTACATTAAAAATCACATTTTTATTATATACATGAATTGTTAAAAATAGTGAAGTGTTGAAATAGAAGACAGCTAGATAAAAATATCATTTTTATCAAATGTATGAAAATCATATAGTTTTGAAATCGAAGAATCGATATATATATGTAAATAGAATTGAAATATATCGAATAACGAAGCTGTAGTTCGTATTTTGAAACTGTGATTTCAAACGATTAGTGCGGGAGATCCGACCATCGGATTTTCCCGAAACCAAAACCGTTGGGTTCGCTTTGGAAATACCTTTCCAACGACACCAACTTTGTAAAGATCCAACGGTTGGATTGTCTGGAATGTTTAATTCAAATCTGAAGAAAAACAGCGCCAGAATCGATTATATTTATATATATAAATATAAATATAAATATATTAAATTGAATAACGACGCTGCAGTTCGTATTTTGAAATCGAAACTTCAAACGATTGTACCGGAGATCCGACCGTCGGATTTTCCAAAAACTGGAACCGTTGGATTCGTTTTGAAGAGATCTTTCTAATGATGTAAATTTTGTGAAGATCCAACGGTTAGATTTTCAGATATGTGTAAATCAAATCTAAAGAAAAACAGCGCCACGGCCGCGTTATGGCCCGAAGCGTCGTTTGAATAAATTGGCTATTTTAAAATAAATAAAAATAGCGATAAATCATTATAAAATATTATAAATGATATGGATGTGAAATTTAGAAATTAACTAAAGGTTAGCTAAGTCGAATGGTTTCCTGGATTTTGATCTGATGTTGGTCTCGGCCTTCGGGGTTAATATTTGGGAAATCGTTCTCTTGCTGATTGACGGTTAGTGACTAATGAATTGAAATGATGCGTATGTAGTGTTTGTGTAGCACGTGTTTATTATATACGCGAGTTTCTCAGAAAGACCGGGTTTATCCCATTCTGAATAACTGAATCGACGATAAGAAATCGAAGATGAAGACGGTGGTTGAAGACCGGAAATCTTCACCTCGTTTGGATGGTAATTGATGTCCTGATTGGGAGGCATCCCGAAATATGGATAATGAGTGGTGATCGTCCAGACGTACATGGAGATCGATGGGTTTGCGAGGTATATAGTGCCTCCGGTTTCGTTCCGACCCAGAACGGACTTGTAAATGGATTGTGTGTCTGACATTGGAATTTATTCTGTGTGATTGATAGCCATCAGTTGCATGGTGTGAATTGCCTGTGTGACATGCTAAGATGCAGTGATCAGGGCTTCTGTTGAAAAGCAAAGTCTTGTGATTGATGGTCAAAGCACCGCCTGTGTGGCATAGCTTTGTGTATAACGTGAATTCTTGAGCCTCACTCCCCGGTATGAACCAGAAACGGGAGAAGGACCTCAGGGAGGGCGTGCGTTTCTTTCTAGCTAGGAGTTGTGTCAGTGTTTTTACACGGCCTGACATTTTACTTATGTGGATGATGGATAGCAAGGCGCCTCGGTTATATCGGTCGATCCGGGACCAATGTAGTCATTCGTTGGCTCATTTACGCCCCATAGGGCGGGGAAACGTAGTGTTCAGGCATAATAATCCACGTCGGTGTACCGGCCCTGACGATCCAAGGGCCCACCTGAGTCTGGGTCCTGGGACACGGGCTAGAGCGTCTCGAATTCGGTAAGGACTATCTTTTGCCTTGGTTCAGGATGGAAATCCAATTTCCAAATACGACATCGTGCAGTTTTGATTGTATACCTATATATGGCGACATAGTGGTATGGGACATTAATGTCATCTGTGGTTGATACTTATGATTTGAAATTGCTTTTGAAACATATAAACACTAGTAATAATATAAAATTATTTCGTTTTACTCGTATCAAGCATATTTTTTCCGTTATAAGGTAAAAACTCTATCCTCCGGTTTACGTTGCATTGTGTGATGGGAACTGAGTCTTATAATGGCTTCATTTTTATAAAAAGCATTGCGATGTTTAAAAGAATGATTTGTTTTAAAGCAATGGAAATCCGATGGAGTAAACCCGTTCCACGAAAGTGGCGTGGTCCTGTGATTAGCTATATTTTAAATGTGTTGAGTAGATTTCTCATACCTGTCCCATGACTAACTCGTAGTTTGTTTCACTTTCAAACTCGGGTGCCCCTTTTTCTACATGGGCAGCCTTGTGTTCAGGTTTAGCAGGCTTTTCTGGATAGCTGGAGCTGAAGATGGATTTTATCATTTATCTCTTTTTATGCTGTTCAGCTCCTATTGTACATTATGTTCGTTTCCGATGTAGACATTTATGTATAGCTGAACTGTATTTGTACTAAGTATGATCCTGTATACTGTGTAACTCTGATGATTTCGTTTATCCAGTATATTCTATTGTGCATTATCTGGTGTATTTATTTAATTCTGTTCTGCTATTATCTGTTTATGTGTTATATTCCAAAGATTACCCTTGCCACTGTCAGTACGGGGTTCGGGGTCGTCTCATCGTGGTATCAGAGCTTTGGTTAAGCTTAGTTCTGGAATATAACATATTAACGAACTCGTCAGTGATAGAACCAGTAGTGTTCTAGGATGAGTAACTCAGTACAGATAGGATCAGCAATATCCTAGTATGAGTATGGCAGAACCAGAACAACTCATTAGAGATGGGGTCAGAAGTGCCCCAGAGCGAGTCGAGAGTAATATGTTTTTAAATAACGTATTTGTGATTATATATAAAGTCTGGTTTTAGAAATGTAATATTTGAATATATAAAAGATATATATTTGAAAAGTAAAAGAGTATATGAATTGATTAGTATATTTTTGAAAAGTTAAAACAAATTGCTTGTTGTTTGCATTGTGTGATAGTAAATTGGATTAATTAAATTATTGAAACGATAGTTAATTTAATTAATAAGGGAATGAATGGTAGAATTTATTCGATTAAATCACACATTGAACTGATTTAAAAATAGATAGAAATATATACATGTGCATTGTATGTGTTTGAACAGGTAACTGGATAGCTGTTGAGTAAAGAAATTATTTGTGTGCCCGATAAATAGGTAAACCTTAATGAGTTGGATGCAAAATATTATTATATCAACTCCTGTGAATGCCATTGGATGCGGAGTGCTGGTTGTTCTATGTGTAATAATAAATATCGCCATAGGATAGTAACAATTGATTTTGAACTACATTAGAGGGCATACTTCTGGAAGATAGGCATACTTCATCATATAAACATAAGCATTTGGAGCTTGTGTGACGAGGTGGAAGATTTACCATACGAGCGAGAGGCTTGTATGGCGATGACTATATTTTACAGGTTGAACTGATGACTGTTATAACCATATAAAAATGTAACGAAAAAATTGCCAGATTAATAAAAAAACTCACACGGGTCTGGAGTTTACAATAATCACGTCTCTCTAGTCATTAGATACGGCACATGGACTATTTATTTTCCACATGGGACGAGGTGACGAGGATTTATCCTCTGGAGCAATTAAAATACAAACTCCCTCATGCTTTGACAGGGTGACGAGAATTTATTCTCTGGAGTTATTATCTATGCACGCTCCCCTATAAACACCAGATTATATCACTATAAATATGTGTATGCTTTATAGGATTTATTGGGTACCTAATACGGCCCAATAAATTTCCAAACCCCTCCCCATACAAAGGAGGTTATGGCGAAATTTTTCGAAAATTCCAGGTGTTAGTCAAATTTTTGAAGAATTTGAAAATTCTCAGAAACTGAAAAGTTGGAGAATGGAAGTCAAATTGAACGTAGAGTTGATTAATCAAACCACTTTCGAATTTGTTCCTTTTCGGGGATGAAAAGTTTTAAGTGGGGGAGATTGTAACGATCAGGAAAATCTGAACCAATTTAAAAATTTTAAATTGCCTATTTTAGTGGATTTTAAATAATTATTTTTAAATATTTTAAATAATAGCGATGAAATGTATGTTTGAATCAATGTTGAAAATAAATATAATTACTTTGAATTATAAACAAGGCCTGAAATGGCGCGGTAGTTTCAAAATTTGAATTCAAACTTCGACTGACTGTACCGGGTGCAAAACAAAGCGGATTTGAGTGAAACCAAAAATATTTAAATCTGTTAGTGAATACCTTTCTAACGAATCTGAAAAATCGAAGTTTCATAGCGGAAAGCAAAAGTTATGGCCAAATGAATTTTCAGAAAGGTCGCTATGCCCGTGAAAATGGCCATTTTGCAAACGACCTCGGAATTCGACGAAACCACTTTTGTTGGATCCGGGATGTTAAACTATTGCTAGATTTCAAATTTCATAATTTTTGAAGTAAATATGTGAGCGTGTCAAAGGAAAATGTGTTTTGGTCAATTATAGTTAAATTGGATCGACCAGAAATGGGCAATTTTTCAAACGGTCTTAGAATTCGACGAAACTAGTTTTGTTGGGACCGTATCGTCAAAACATAGCTAGATTTATTTTTCCAGAATTTTTCGAATCAGTTTGTGGCCTTGGAAAATTGAAATTTAAGTTCAAATCAAATATTGAATGTTTTATATTTTAATTTGAAGGAAAACTGACTGAAACAGTCGAATGGGCCTACGAAACATATCCCATTGTGTTCGGAATGGGGGTAAATTGCTAGGGACGACAGTCGTTGGGTTTGAATTGGTGTTCGTGTGTGGAAGAGGGTATTTTAGAGATTTTAAAATATATAAATTAATAAATAAATTTCATTGGTCAACTCTATTTCTCTCTCCCCGATTAAACACGACGAACAATGGAAAGGCCTTCTTTCCTTCTCTCCTCGATTTCTTCTAATCCGCTCAATAAAATCACCTGCTTCAGTTAAGGTTTTTGTAGAGATTCTTCTAAGCTTCAGATCCATACCTGCTGTAGATTTTTTCATGGAGTTTTTGGGTAGATATCGGGCTCGAAAGTCCGACTGTTTCTGGCGCCTCCGTGAGTTGCTCCAGCCACCGAAGACCGCCGCGCCACTGGCAAACCCGCGCCTCTCCTCCCCCTTCGACCTCGCGTAACCCGATCGTGGAACCGTTACACAGATCGATCGAAAAATCCAAACCTAGTTTGGGACCATTTCAGAAGGTAATGGCTAATATTATATTAAACTACATTATAGCAGTTTAAAGCGCTACGGTTTTTGATTTCACTATAAAAATCATATCTTTTTCGTTTCTTGACGAAATTCAGTGAAACAAGAGACAGTGGACTCGTGTGGACCTCTTCTACCTTCTAGAAGAGACCGCATATTTTTCTGAGCCTTCTGCTATTTTTGGTGGAGTGGAACCCAATGTGAGATTTCTAATTTATAAACGATATGGAAAACGACGATGTATAAATTATATAATCGATGTATGAGTTATATAAGCGTTGTACACCTCTTGTATAAGCGTTGTATAAGTTGTACGTTCGATATATAAGTTATATATGCATTGTAAAAATTGTATATGTGCTGAAATAGAAGTGAAATTCTTATATATAAATATGTATCTATATATATATATATATATGCCCCTCGTCCACAAACCATGGACGATATTTATTGGTTGTGATTGGTATGAAAATTGGTTGATCACGAATGGTTGATTAGAATTGTTTGTGGTTGAAATTGATTGACTGTGGTTGAAAAATACCCGTTTGTGGTTGAGAAATATTTGGTTGAAACCACATAGGATTAGTTTGTGGACATGAAAAAAATATACATGCCGCCTGCGTGCGAACTAGATGCATGATTCCCCATTGTCAAAAGCTGCGAGGCTTTAAGGTAGAGCGAGGAGCCGTACTAGGGATGGTCCCGGTTTTAATTACCCTGCCGTTATGCTGCCGAAATTTTGAATAATATTCATGTGTTAGAATAAGTTCCTGTGTTGAAACTATATTCGTGTGTTGTATAGAAAACCTTCATGTGTTGAATCGAAATTCATTCGTTGAATTGAAATTCATGTGTAGAATGGTATTCGTGTTTTAAATATAAAAATCACCTTTTTATCTATATATACAAACTATAGAAAACCTTCATGTGTTGAATCGAAATTCATTCGTTGAATTGAAATTCATGTGTTGAATGGTATTCGTGTTTTAAATATAAAAATCACCTTTTTATCTATATATACAAACTATAGAAAACTTTCATGTGTTGAATCGAAATTCATTCGTTGAATTGAAATTCACGTGTTGAATGGTATTCATGTTTTAAATATAAAAATCACTATTTTATCTATATATACAAACTATTGAAAACCTTCATGTGTTGAATCGAAATTCATTCGTTGAATTGAAATTCATGTGTTGAATGGTATTCGTGTTTTAAATATAAAAATCACCTTTTTATCTATATATACAAACTATAGAAAACCTTCATGTGTTGAATCGAAATTCCTTAGTTGAATTGAAATTCATGTGTTGAATGGTATTTGTGTTTTAAATATAAAAATCACCTTTTTATCTATATATACAAACTATAGAAGACCTTCATGTGTTGAATCAAAATTCATTCGTTGAATTGAAATTCATGTGTTGAATGGTATTCCTATTTTGAAAGAAATTGTTTTATAAAAAAAATCATATTTTTATCATCTATGTGAACTATATAAAATAGTCGTGTTTTGAAATAAAATGTTTTACATTAAAAATCACACTTTTATTATATACATGAATTGTTAAAAATAGTGAAGTGTTGAAATAGAAGACAGCTAGATAAAAATATCATTTTTATCAAATGTATGAAAATCATATAGTTTGGAAATCAAAGAATCGATATATATATATATATATATATATATATATATATATATATAGAATTGAAATATATCGAATTACGTAGCTGCAGTTCGTATTTTGAAACCGTGATTTCAAACGATTAGTGCGGGAGATCCGACCATTGGATTTTCCCGAAACCAAAACCGTTGGGTTCACTTTGGAAATACCTTTCCAACAACACCAACTTTGTAAAGATCCAACGGTTGGATTGTCTGGAATGTTTAATTCAAATCTGAAGAAAAACAGCGCCAGAATCGATTATATTTATATATATATATATATATATATATATATATATATAAATATAATTATATTAAATCGAATAACGACGCTGTAGTTCGTATTTTGAAATCGAAACTTCAAACGATTGTACCGGGAGATCCGACCGTCGGATTTTCCCAAAACTGGAACCGTTGGATTCGTTTTGAAGAGATCTTTCTAATGATGTAAATTTTGTGAAGATCCAATGGTTAGATTTTCAGATATGTGTAAATCAAATCTGAAGAAAAACAGCGCCACGGCTGCGTTATGGCCCGAAGCGTCGTTTGAATAAATTGGCTATTTTAAAATAAATAAAAATAACGATAAATCATTATAAAATATTATAAATGATATAGATGTGAAATTTAGAAATTAACTAAAGGTTAGCTAAGTCGAATGGTTTCCTGGATTTTGATCTGATGTTGGTTTCGGCCTTCGGGGTTAATATTTGGGAAATCGTTCTCTTGCTGATTGACGGTTAGTGACTAATGAATTGAAATGATGCGTATGTAGTGTTTGTGTAGCACGTGTTTATTATATACGCGAGTTTCTCAGAAAGACCAGGTTTATCCCATTATGAATAATTGAATCGACGATAAGAAATCGAAGATGAAGATGGTGGTTAAAGACCAGAAATCTTCACCTCGTTTTGATGGTAACTGATGTCCTGATTGGGAGGCATCCCGAAATATGGATAATGAGTGGTGATCGTCTAGATGTACGTGGAGATCGATGGGTTTGCGAGGTATATAGTGCCTCCGGTTTCGTTCCGACCCAGAACAGACTTGTAAATGGATTGTGTGTCTGGCATTGGAATTTATTCTGTGTGATTGATAGCCATTGGTTGCATGGTGTGAATTGCCTGTGTGACATGCTAAGATGCAGTGATCAGGGCTTCTGTTGAAAAGCAAAGTCTTGTGAATTATGATCAAAGCACCGCTTGTGTGTCGTAGCTTTGTGTATAACGTGAATTCGCGGGCCTCACACCCCGGTATGAACCAGAAACGGGAGAAGGACCTCAGGGAAAGCATGCGTTTCTTTCTAGCTAGAAGTTGTGTCAGTGTTTTTAAACGGCCTGACATTTTACTTATGTGGATGATGGATAGCGAGGCGCCTCGGTTATATCGGTCGATCAGGGACCGATGGAGTCATTCGTTGGCTCATTTACGCCCCATAGGGCGGGGAAACGTAGTGTTCAGGCATAATAATCCACATCGGTGGACCGGCCCTGACGATCCAAGGGCCCACCTGAGTCTGGGTCCTGTGACACGGGCTAGAGCGTCTCGAATTCGGTAAGGACTATCTTTTGCCTTGGTTCATGACGGAAATCCAATTTCCAAATACGACATCGTGCGGTTTTGATTGTATACCTGTATATGGCGACATAGTGGTATGGGGCATTAATGTCGTCTATGGTTGATACTTATGATTTGAAATTGCTTTTGAAACATATAAACACTAGTAATAATATCAAATTCTTTTGTTTTACTCGTATCAAGCATATTTTGGCCGTTATAAGGTAAAAACTCTATCCTTCGGTTTGTGTTGCATTGTGTGATGGGAACTGAGTCTTATAATGGCTTCATTTTTATAAAAAGCATTGCGATGTTTAAAAGAATGATTTGTTTTAAAGCACTGGCAATCCGATGGAGTAAACCCATTCCACGAAAGTGGCGTGGTCCTGTGATTAGCCATATTTTAAATGTGTTGAGTAGATTTCTCATACCAGTCCCATGACTGACTCGTAGTTTGTTTCACTTTCAAACTTGGGTGCCCCTTTTTCTACACGGGCAGCCTTGTGTTTAGGTTTAGCAGGCTTTTCTGGATAGCTAGAGCTGAAGATGGATTCTATCATTTATCTCTTTTTATGTTGTTCATCTCCTATTGTACATTATGTTTGTTTCCGCTGTAGACATTTATGTATAGCTGAACTGTATTTGTACTAAGTATGATCCTGTATACTGTGTAATTCTGATGATTTCGTTTATCCAATATATTCTATTGTGCATTATTTGGTGTATTTATTTAATTTTGTTCTGCTATTATCTGTTTATGTGTTATATTCCAAAGATTACCCTTGCCACCGTCAGTACGGGGTTCGGGGTCGTCTCAAGTTGGTGAGAAACTATGCGGTTCATTGCAAATGATTAATATGAAGGAGCTACTGTGTGTCATGCTAGGCGGAAAGGTGTAGACAAACATAAGTGCTTTTGAGTTTGGGGCCTAAAGTTGAGATGTTGCCCATGACTGTTCAGCATGAATCACCGGGTTATCTTAAATTACACTGCTTGACAACGCTGGCAGAGAACTGTGTCATGAATATATTAAAAATGTTACAAGTCATTGTATTTAGGTTGTACAAAAATCTCCATAGAAATAATTTTTAAATCAGATCTTTATTTTTAAAACAACATAAAATACGTTATAAAATGCACTTTTCCAATAATAAATGCTAGAAAGCCTGTATTTTCAAGAACAAAAATTAAAGAAATTAAAATTAAAATTTTGTAAAATTCTACAATAATAAAAAATTATATTTATTTACTAAAATTATACTCAAATAACAATTATTATTAGAGAATATTAGTCTGAAGTAAAAAGCTGGGATAAATTTCAGTTTGAAGAACACAAGTTCTAAAAATTAGTTTGATGAACAATAAAATGATATACTCATATAGAATTTTACGATTTACCTTTTTAAAAATTGGTTTATTTTTGTACTAAAACCAATCATATACTTCCTTTATGTGTCTCGTCAAAACCTTGTAATCCCCATAATTTAAATGAGTATCTCACAAAAGAAAAGAGTACGTAAAAATTTCATATATTAATAATATAAAATCAAATGCAATCAAAACATCAAAAATACAGTAAACAACCAAAAAGGAAAACATGACCATATAAAGAAATAAAATACCTGTCCAATAAACCAAACAAAAGCCCGTCCTAACTTTCAAATTTGTCTTCTTTGTACGAGCGATTTTCCAGCATCGATTAGCTCTATTCCCCAATTGTTAGCCTACTTTGTGAACTAGGCAACACAAAGTCAAGAAACCAACCATTGAAGAGTATTTCAATTTATAAGACTCCGGTTCGGATCGGAAGGAAACACCACAATTCAGATTGATAGCAGCATATCGGTTCGGATCAGGTAGAATTCTCTGTTCGGATCGGATGTCTCTTACTGGATAAATTGGCAAAGCATATCTGATCGGATCGGAAGGCCAATAAATCTCAAGTGGATCGGAAAGCCATCTGCTTGCCACGACGCTGGAGCGGAGCGGAGTATGATTAGAGAAGGAGAGACGTCCAAGCTACTCCGGTTCGGATCGGGTATTCCGATCCGAGCCCCCAACCTGCACGTCTCCGACCCGCACCCATGATCCAGGAAAATCTCCTATGAAATCGCCTGGAGAACCGGACCGGATATGACTAATTCCTACCCCTAACGTCCATCTCTTTGATGTGTTGTCAGCTTGATAGTCCATCCGAACCCGAAGAGAGTGCGATGGATGACACGTGTTCCGACCCGGATTGAATCTCAGGCAAATTCACACCTATAAATACCCCATCTAGAGACAAAGAGAAGGATCTTTTTCAGCACTTTTGAGAATCCAAGTACCTCCATCATCCGAATTCCTTTACTCCCAGAAAATCCAAACCATCTTTCATTTCTTGTTTTAATCATTTGAGTGAACATAAGTGAGTTGTGAGTGAATCTTACATTGCCTTTGTAACTGAATTACTGAATATAGTTAGAACTAAGTGGACGTAGGCATTTCTTCGCCGAACCACTATAAATCTTGTGTGTTCATTTTTATTTCTGTTTTATTTTATCTTGTTTCTAATCAATTTGGGTGTTAGAACCACATTTGGGTCTAACATTTTGGTGCTTTCACTGAGAACAACCTCATCTAAATTCTTTATTTTCCGGGATCTCTTTCTACTTTTTGGACCGTTGAGTTCAAAGAAGTGAATCCTTAAGTTTCTCCATTTTTTTACATTCGTTGAAGCAATTGTCAAAGACTTATGGCCAAAGGAAAAGGCAAGGAAGTTCAGTCTGTTCAAGGAAATGGAGCTGGCGAAGATCAGCAACATGCTGTTGTAACAAGGTCTCGGGGGCAGAGTTCAGCAGCAGGAAGAATCAATGCAGGAAATCCGAACCGGCAGCAAGGGGAGAGCTCCGATCCGATCCGGGTAGGAGACTCCGAAGCAGTGCACTCCCCCAGTCTGAACCGACCCGAGTTGCTCGCTGCACACCGATCCGACCAGGCACCCCAGCTCCGATCCGACCCGACTTCCTACCTCCGATCCGACCCGATGCTTGGTGAAGCTGGAACATCTACTCGAGTCCCCGCGAATGCTCCAATTCCAGCTGCCAGGGTTGGAGACCAGGTCAATCCATCTGGTCCTACCACTCAAGGGGATTTCACGCGCTTGCTTGATATGCTTGAGAGCACGAGGGAAGCTATGAGAGTTCATGAGCGCACCAATCTCATGATGCAGGAAAATATGAGGCTCATGAGTCGGGAGATCAATGAGCTCCGCCGGCAGAGAACTCCATCACCGGTTCGTCACACACCCGTAGATCAATCTTCATCTTCCGAGGAAGAGAGGCCCCGTGAACGAAGGCCACTCGAACGACCTCAGAACGTGGAGCAGCTAACGTTTGGATCTTTGGGATCTCGCGAGGATATCGCACGAGCATTAGGAAATGATAGCCCCACTCGGGGGCAAAGACTCCAGTCCCCTCTTCCCGAGATCGACCGGGAACACAGGGAAAGGAATCGAGCAGAGGCAGCTCGAAGAAGAAGGGCATCTCCCGAGCATGAGCCCAGAAGGAGCTCGGACACTAGGGCCAGGGAACCTGAGCAGCCCCTAACTAGTGCCGATGTGCAGGCAATGGTCCGCCGAATTATGTCCGAGAGCCGGAATTATACGAATGAAGACTATGGCATTGAGCGAAGCCATACACCGTTCACTGACGATATCCTAGATTTCCAGTTTCCCCGACGCTTTAACTTGCCGCAGATGGACAAATACAACGGAAGGACTGATCCGGGACAGCATTTGATGCGGTATTCGTGGCTCATGAACGCCGCTGCTGCCCCTGACGAAGTAAAGTGCAAAGCATTCCCAATCTACCTGGAAGATGTGGCATTGTTCTGGTTTACCCGGCTTCCTCCTCGTTCAATTTCTAATTACAAAGAACTAAGCGAGCGTTTCATGAACCAGTTTCGACTACATGCCCGCAAGTCCAAGAGTGTTATTGAATTGTCGAGGATCAAACAGGCACCAGGAAAATCTTTAAGGGCATATCTAGATCGTTTTAACCAAGCTGTAACCGAGGTCAGTGACCCGCATGAGCCCACTATTCTAATGGCATTGAAGGAAGGTGTCGATCCTGAATCTGAGTTTGGAGACTACCTTTCTGGGAAGACACCCCCCACAAGGGCGATATTCTACGAAAAAGCCGATATTTATCTAAGACGAGAAGAGGCCCGGGCAAACCGGAAGAGAAAGTCTGAGATAGCTTCAAAGGAGAATGTGCAGAGTAATATTGCTGTGAAGCAGTCTGGGGAAAGTTCTGGCAAGGTTGAAGTAAATGTAGGAAACAAGGGTGGAAACAGCAATACTGGAAACGGGGGAAACAACAACAACCGTAATTCGAACGGTAACAGGAGAAACAGAAATAGGGGAAGCGACCCTAACAAAAGGCCCCGATTCCAGAACTACGAGAACTATACACCATTGAATGACACCCTGGAAAATATTTACCTGGATACGTACAATGTGTTGCAGTACAAAAGACCGCCACCTCGTGATTCGACCGAGAAAGAAATGGCGACAGGGAAATTTTGCTTGTTTCACGGAACACATGGACATTCGACCAATGAGTGTCGGCATTTGAGGGATGTAATTGAAAAGCTGCTGCGTGAAGGAAAGTTGGATGAGTACAAGGTTGCCCCGAGGGACAGGGGGCAAGGAGAGCAGGCCCCAAAACAAATCCTACCTGCTCCTAAGCCTACCACGCAGCAGAAAGGTAAAGGGATCGTCATCAACTCCATAGTAGGCGGGCCTCACCCGGCAATCCGAAGTTTTAGGTCGATGGACCAATATGTGAATGCTGCCAAGCATCTAGATGTGAATGAAGGTGACGATTTGGAAGATGTCACTCCTATAAAACAACAAAAAACCATGTTCGATGACGTGGTATTCCGCAGCCGAGACAACACGGGAATACAATCTCCCACCAATGATCCGTTGGTTATTACTACCACTATTGGGCCGGCCTTGGTCCATAAGGTATTAGTAGACAACGGAAGTTCCGTTAATATTTTGTTCAAGAAGTCATTTGATCAGATGAAGCTTGAGCCCGAAGATCTGAAACCTTGTGAAGGATGGATTAGAGGCTTCAACGGAGTGACGACAGCTCCCATGGGATACATAGAGTTGCCCGTGACTTTAGGGCAAGGAGAACGTAGAAGAGTGCGAATGCTTCAATTCGTAGTATTGGATGTAGATTCGCCCTATAACGCATTTTTAGGGAGACCTGCCCTCGCTGAATTTAGAGTTTGTATTGCCCCTTGGTGCTTGTTACTAAAGTTCCCAACCGAAGCCGGAACTGGAGTAATAAGAGGGGATCAGGTTTCTGGACGGGCCTGCTATGTGGCCGAACTGAAGATGTTGATGAAAGGAGTAAATGCTGAGAGTAAGGATGCCTCATCTCCCTCAAAGGGGGACTCGGCATAGCAATTAGAGAGATTGAACCCAAGGGAGTTGCCCAAAGGAACGCCTGAAGACCTGGATCCTAGAAAAGACGAGGAACCAGAGGCTAGAAATGCAACTCCTAATGAAGCGACAGTGGAAATTCCTGTTGATAAAGCTGATCCGACGAAAGTTTTGAAGATTGGTTCCCAATTGGATCCACGTCGTGCTGAAGAACTGACGGACTTCTTGAAGGCAAACTTAGATGTGTTCGCCTGGACCCATGCTGACATGTGTGGGATATCGCCTTCCATTATCAGTCACAAACTGAATGTAAATCCGAAGCATCCGCCTGTGAAGCAAAAGAGACGCATGCTGGGCCCAGAGAGGTCGGCTGCTCTCAAAGAGGAAGTAGAGAAATTGAAGCAAAATGGATTTATTCGAGATTCGACTTATCCCGACTGGATATCGAATCCTGTCTTAGTAAAGAAGCCAAACGGAAAGTGGCGAACTTGTATTGACTTTTCAGATTTAAATAAGGCTTGCCCAAAAGATAGTTTCCCACTTCCCAGGATTGACCAGCTTGTAGACTCGACAGCAGGTCATGAACTTCTCTCTTTCATGGATGCATACTCTGGATACAATCAAATTCCTATGCATGTGCCAGACCAAGAGCATACAAGTTTCATTACGAATTTGGGATTATATTGTTATGTTGTAATGCCGTTCGGATTAAAAAACGCTGGAGCTACTTATCAGCGGTTGGTAAATAGAATGTTTTATGATCAGATAGGAAAAACTATGGAAGTTTATGTGGATGATATGCTTGTTAAATCAAAGCAGTCCTCCAGTCATACGCAAGACTTAGCAGAAATGTTTGGTATCTTGCGAAAATACCGTATGAAATTGAATCCTTTAAAGTGTTCATTTGGAGTGGCGTCGGGAAAGTTCCTTGGCTTCATTGTGAGTTCCCGAGGAATTGAGATCAACCCTAGCCAGATAGCGGCGATTAGAAATATCAAAGAACCAAGGAAAATTAAAGACGTCCAAAGTCTGGCAGGGAAGGTAGCGGCGCTAAGTAGATTCATCTCCAAAGCCACCGATAAATGTGTTCCATTTTTTGATTTGATAAAAAGGGGAAAGAAGAACTTCCAGTGGACTCCCGATTGTGTCGAGGCTTTTCAAAATCTGTTAGAGCTGTTAGAGAAACCGCCAATCTTATCAAAGCCCGTAGATCACGAAGAACTATTTGTTTATCTAGCAGTCTCGGCTCACGCTGTCAGCACAGTTCTGGTTCGAGAAGAAGACAAAGTACAAAGGCCAGTATACTATGTGAGTAAGAAATTAGCAGCGGCAGAGCGCAACTACCCAAAGATCGAGAAGCTCGCTTACAGCCTCCTGATTGCATCCCGAAAACTTCGTCACTACTTCCAAGCCCATCCAATAACCATATACACCGATCAGCCGTTAAGACAGGTGTTGCAGAGACCCGAAGCGTCGGGAAGGTTGATTAAATGGAACATAGAACTAAGCCAGTTTGATTTGAATTTTCAACCACGAAAGTCAATCAGGGGGCAAGCTCTAGCGGACTTTATTGCGGAGTTCACCATTCCAGAGGAAGAAATAATCAATGACCGAGTGGTTAAATCCGAGGATAAGCTAGAGATGAATCCGTGGAAATTATATACAGATGGAGCTAAAAATGACCGAAGATCTGGAGCTGGAATTGTCTTAGTCACTCCGGAGGGACGGTCGTTATATTACGCCCTGCGATTAGAATTTTCGGCAACAAACAATGACTCTGAGTATGAAGCCCTGATTGCCGGGCTGAAACTCGCTAAAGACCTCGGAGTAAAAATGATGGACATATTTTGTGACTCTAAGATTGTTGTTTGTCAAGTGCGAGAGGAGTTCGCGGCTCGAGGACCTCGACTTGTCGCTTACCTCAAGAAAGTGAAAGAGCTATTAAGTAGCTTAGAACGGTACAACATAACACATATTCCCAGAGTAGAAAACCAGAAAGCGGATAGATTAGCAAAGTTGGCTAGTTCCGACAATCCAGAAGAGACTGAAGTAATTCCAATTGAAACGTTGGAATCGCCAAGCTTTGAGTCAATGGAAATTGAATTCGTTCATGAAGCGGAATCAGAGAAGGAGTCATGGATGACTCCAATCAAGAGTTTTCTTAAGAATGGGACTCTCCCATCGAAGAAAAGTGAGAAAAGAGCTGTAGTTCGCAAAGCTGCCAGATATGTTATGCAAGACGATACCCTCTATAGACAGGGATTTTGTAATAACCCGGAAAATCTGGGCCAGTTTAAAATTTTTATTTTGGCAAGTTTAGCGGATTCTGAATATTTAAAATAGATTATTTTAAATAATATCGACGTAAAATTTATTTTGAATAGAAATTCGAACGTATATATTATACGCGTCGTCGATAGAATATAAATATTTATATATAATTATAAATAGAATTGAAAATGGCGCGGTAGTTCGATAATTCGATTTCAAACTTCAATTGAATGTACCGGGTGCAAAACAATCCGGATTTTAGTGAAACCAAAAACATTATGATCTGATTGATAATATCTTTCCAACGAATCCGAAAGATCAAAATTTCGTGGCGGGAATCAAAAGATATGTCCAGTTGAAAATTCTGAATAGTCGCTATGGAATTCAGGCCCTTAAAAATGGACATTTTGCAAATGACCTCGGATTTCGACGAAACCACTTTTGTTAGATCCGCAGTGTCAAGTTATTGCTAGGTTTCAAATTTCATAATTTTTCGAATCAATATGTGAGCGTGGCAAAGGAAAACGTGTTTTGACCATTTCAGTTGTTTTTAATCGACTGGAAATTGGCCATTTTTCTAACAGTCTCAGAATTCGACGAAACTAGTTTTGTTAAGACCGTATCGTCAATACGAAGCTAGAAAATATTTTTCTGGAATTTTTCTAGTTAGTATATGACCCCGGTAATTTGAAATGTACGTTTAAAATTCAATAAAAGGATTTAAATTGTAAATTCAACGGAAACTGATCGAAACGATCAAATCAACTTGCGGTACATATCCCATTGTGTTCGGAATGGGGGAAAAACGCTATGGGCGACAGTCGGTGGGTCTCGTTTCGAGTTCGAATTAAGAAGTTGCTTTATGGGTTAATTAAATATTAAATAAATAAAATATAAAAAACCCTTTTTTTCCTCCTTAACCAATCAGCCCCCCCCACCCCATTGACCAATTCAAACCGATTTATAAAAAGGAAAAAAAAAAAGAAAAAAACCCACACGATCTCGTCGACCCCCCCCCCCCCCCCAGGATCCGTCGCCAGAGCCACCCAACGCCGCCATCGCTGGCATACCCCACCTTCCGTCCTCCGCTTCGCTACAGCCCCCCCAGAAGCCGCCTCTTCTCCAATCGACCGCCGTATTCCCCCAAATCGCCACGAAACCCTAGGCGCCGCGCTCGGCCACTTCCGCTCCCCGTTGATGACCCCCTCCCTCCTAGCTCAGCGAGAAAAGGTGAGTTCTTCTGATTTTTATTTTACTGTAGAAAACTGATTTTTAGTTTACTGTTTTGTTTTTTCTTTTTCCTGATTTTTATTTTACTGAAAAAAACTGATTTTAGATTTGTTTTTTTTTTTAAGATTTATAAACTAATTTAATAATGATGCAAAAACTGATTTTTAAAGAAGTAAAAACTGATTTTATTTTAAGATTTTAAATAAAAAAGATTTAGATTTTAAAAGGAAAAAGATTTAGATTTTAAATAGAAAAGATTTAAACTTTAGAATAGGAAAAGATTAGAAATTTAAAAGGTATGATCTTTATATTTTTAAAAGTGATAAAAATATAGTTTTTATATTTTTAAAGAATTAAAAATATAGTCTTTACTATATAGAAATATTAAAAATATGATTTTTATATTTTTAAAGTATTAAAAATATAATCTTTATAGGATAGAGAATATAAAGATATCATCTTTGTGTATGTAACGAAATAAGAATCTGATTTTTATTTTACATACGTTGAGATAAAGTGGTGATTTTTATAAGAAGAAAACTTTATTTTTATAAAGGCGAAAACTTTATTTTTATAAAGGCGAAAACTTTATTTTTATAAAGACGAAATCTTTATGTGGAAAATAGCGTGATAAAAATATAATTTTTATCTATTTGACATAGCGATAAAAGGCCGATTTTTATATATTGAACTTTGAAGTAAAAATTCGATTTTTATATATTGAATAGCGAAGTAAAAATTCGATTTTTATATAAAGTATAACGAAGTGAGAATTCTATTTTTACAAATATGAAATAGCGTTGAAAATTCTATTTTCACAATATGAAGTTAGCGATAAAAATATGATTTTTATATAATGGAGAATATAAAAATGGGATTTTTATATATACAGCGTATACGGGCGACGAAATGCGATGGCGATGAAGATTTCTATCAAAGAAGTGCCGTGGAGCTAGGATAGCTATAAGTGAGAACTTCTCACCTTTCAATTTAATTTTTCTAGTTATATATATACTAGGATGCAGACGGTGCTTAGTAGCACCCGACACAATCGTCCACAGACCATGGACTTGTTTGTTTGACTGTTTGGTGATTGATTGCGATATTGGTTTGAATGTGGTTTGTGGTGTGAAAAATCGAATCGATAAATTGATTAGGATTAGACGTGCGCCGTTATAAGGCGAAGGAGTAAGGCTAGGTTAGACCCTTACTCCAAATTTTGTGGTTTGCATAACGAAAGTGAATTTGATTGATGTGTGAATGGCGTGGGCCTTCACTAGACCGGGGATAAGGCTGGGCCTCGTCCCGTTTCTAGTATCGTGCCGTTATGCCGCCGAAATTTTCTAAAATATGTTAGAAAAATAAAAATATCATTTTATTTAAAGAATAAACTGAATAGATATTCATATGTTAAAATAAAATGTTTTATCGTTAAAAATATAATTTTTAACGTGAAGTGAATAAAATAAAATATTCATTTACAAACCGGACGGTTTGTTTATGCACACTGATTTGACTGACATTGATTGGGTCGATAAATTTTACACATCGCTCAACTGCACAAATAAAATCTGTGTTTGATTGTTTGAAACCCCACACGGGTGTTGGGGTGAAATTTAAAGTTCACTCATCCTGACTGATTAAATATGTCGATCGATTGATTGACAGGCTGTTATAAGCGTTAGATATCTATATTTGATGCTTATACAGTGTAGTGCACTTTGGTTGATGGTTGATTATTTTCAATGCTATTAAATACATGTGTTGTATGAAAATCCATATAATTAACGTTATATGGTGATTGATTGGGCCTCATTCCAATTTGATAAATAAACAATATAAAATAAAGGTTCATGTGTTGACTATATTCATCCGTTGATATTAGTCATGTGTTGAACGAATTATTTTTATAATAAAATTTACATCTTTATCAATATAAAATAAAGGTTCATGTGTTGACGGTACTCATTCGTTGAGATTAGTCATGTGTTGAACGAAATAATTTAACCAAAAATAGTCACACATGGACGGTACTCATTCGTTGAGATTAGTCGTGTGTTGACAAAAAGAAATATTTGAAATAGAATATATAAAGCCGTGTTGAATAGTGATGCGCCATTTTGACGCGAACGATATATATAACGATTTCGAAATGAATTGAATATATAACGATTTCGAAATGAATTGAATATATAACGATTTCGAAATGAATTGAATATATAACGATTTCGAAATGAATTGAATATATAACGATTTCGAAATGAATTGAATATATAACGATTTCGAAATAAATTGAATATATAATGATTTCGAAATAAATTGAATATATAACGATTTCGAAATGAATTGAATATATAACGATTTCGAAATGAATTGAATATATAACGATTTCGAAATAAATTGAATATATAACGATTTCGAAATAAATTGAATATATAACGATTTCGAAATGAATTGAATATATAACGATTTCGATTTGAATTGAATATAAAACGATTTCGAATTGAATGGAATAGAAAACCAATTTGATTTCAAATTGAATATATAATGAACTTGATTCAAATAGAAAACGAAACAAATTTGATTTGAATAGAAAATGAATTTGAATCGAATATAAAACCAATTTGAATTGAATTGAATTGAAAACGAATTCAAATTGAATTGAAAACGAATTAAATTGAATTCAAATTGAATTGAAATTTGAATTGAATAGAGATGAATTTAAAAACGATTTTATAAAAGAAGAATTCAATTTCGATTTGAATTGAAATGGAAGTTGAAATGATTTTTGAAACGAATTCAAAACTATTTATAAAATTCGTTTTAAATAGAAATCGTCGAAATATATATTATATATATTATATATATAATATAATGGCCTGAATAGAACGCGCCGCGCCGCGGCAGTTCGTGAATTTCGACCATTTATTTCAAACGGACATTACGGGAGATCCGACCGTCGGATTCTCCTAAAACCGGAACCGTTGGGTTCGTATCGAAAAGAGCTTTCTAACGAATATTAGAAATTCAAAATCTAACGGTTGGATTTGGAGATACGTCCAAATCAAATTCGAAAAAGGTCGCTGTAAGTGCAGTTCGATGGCCATTGTTGGAAATCGACTGTACGGACCTTGATAAAATTATTAAAAATAGTAATAATTTATGTAAAATCATAAGAAATGATTTGGGAAGAATTGGGAGGAAAAACTCCATATTTGAAAAGATAAAAATAGATTTTTATCGAAATGAACTAGTTTTGAACTAAATTTAAAACCTAATTATTTTTAAATAAATGAATTAGATTTAAAAAGGGGCTTTAAATAATCGAATTTCTAATATATTTGATTTAATTTGAAATGGGTTTATCGTGAACAGTGTTTAAATAACACTAGTTCTTTAACCCGATAACAAATAGAATGTGATTTGGGTTTGTCGTGAACTGTGTTTTAAATAACACCTAGTTCTTTAACCCAGTAAAAGGAGTTTTATTGAATCTGCAATTAGATTGAAATGCGAATGGATAATCTAAATTATCAAATTTAGAAAATGAGCGAGAATGAAGTATTACCAGTTTTACTCCAAAGCGATAGTTAAATCTTTAATTAGATTTGAACGTGAAATGGTAATTAATTTTACCGATAACACCACGGTGTTAGATATGGAGTATTACCAGTTTTGCTTCATGGGATGAATAGGTCGGGATTGGGAAATAAAATAAATAATTACTTCGTTGTGGTTCGCTAATCTCGACTAGTTGGAAAAACCATAATTTGGTTTTAAATGACATCCAAAGGAAGATTACAGGATAAATTTTAAAGAATTTATCTTGGATAAACTTAATGGGAACCTTTCCCTAAGAATGTGAAATTTAGAAACTAGCTGTAGGTTGGCTAAGAAGAATGGTTTCCTGGGTATTGATCTGATGTTGGTTTCGGCCTTCGGGGTTAATGTTCGGGAAATTGTTCTCTTACTAATTTGCGGTTAGTGACTAATGAATTGGAATGAGGCGTATGTTGTGTTTGTGTAACATTTGTTTTAATATACGCGGGTTGTTCGGAAAGTCCGGGTTTATACCCATTCTGAATAACCGATTCGACGATAAGTCGAAGATGAAGACGGTGGTCGAAGACCGGAAGTCTTCACATCGTTTGGATTATTACTGACGATCCTGATTGGGTTGTACACCCAAGAGGATGGAAATAGTTGGTGGTCGTCCAGACGTACCTGGAGATGGATGGATATGCGAGGAAAGTGCCTCCGGTTTCGTTCAGACCCAGAACGGACTTGTAAATGGATTGTGTGTCTGACATTGGATTTTATTCTGTGTTGATTGATTTCTATTAAATATACATCTGTTTGGCGGCGGAGAATTTATTCTCTTGCTTAACGCCCTTCTCTGAGACGTACGAGCTCAGAGGTTGTATATCGATGGACATCAGTCGCATGGCATGAATTGCCTGTGTGGCATACTAAGATGCAATGATCAAGGCTTCTGTTGAAAAGCAAAGTCTTGTGGTTGATGATCAAAGCACGCCTACGTGGCAGCTTTGTGTATAGCGTGTATTCGCGAGCCTCACACCTCGGTATGAGTTAAAAACGGGATACGGACTGCAGGGAGAGCGCACGTTTCTTTCTAGCTTTGGTGGTGTCAGTGACTTACCAGCCCTGACATATATATACTTTTCACCTTTGTGGTTGTTGGATGAGGCGCCTCGATTATAGGTCTGTAAGGACCGGGAAACGTGTGTTCAGGAATACTAATCCTCTAACGTAAGTGAGGACCGGCCCTGAAGCATCCAGGGGTTACCCAGTGTGCGTAATCCTGAGGCATTTGCTAGAGTGTCTCGAACGCGGAGAGGAGCTTGCCCCTTGCCTCGACTCATGACGGAATCCAATTTCCATTACGTGTAATTCGGTTTTAATTGTAGAACTAGTATGGCGACATGATATATGGTACCCATGCCGTCTATGATTTATATTTATGATTGAAATTGTTTTGACACTATACACTTATTATAGTATCAAATGATTTGTTTAAAACGTACCAAGCATGTTTGGCTATTATAAGGGAAAACCCTATCCCCCGGCTTGCGTTGCATTGTATGATAGGACCTGGGTCTTATAATAGCTTCATTTTTCGAAAAAGCATTGCGTTGTCTATTGATATGCACTGGTATTCTTGGGAGGAAACCCGTTCCGTGTTATGCGGCGTGGTCCCTTGAATTACTTTCTTTTAAAATAAAGTTTTAAATAACTGTTTTAGTTCTCACACCAGTCACATGACTGACCTGGAGTTTATTGTTTTAACCTAAACTCTGGGTGCCCCTATTTTCCGCATGGGCAGCTAGTAGTTTTGGTTTTGCAGATTTATATTCACAGGATCCTGGTTTACAGCTGGAATGATATCCGGAAAGCTCTGTATCCGTATATCACCTTCAGTTGTGCTTTGTATTATTTTCCGCTGCTATGTATTTAAATGTAATTTAAATCTCTGATATTTCTGTGTAATATTTATTCATTTATACTCTGTATATTCTTGTAATCTGATGCATTGTTGTAATATACAATGAAATGTTCTTCTGTTTGTGTTCTGGTTTGTCATGTTCTCAACGTTCAGGGGTTTCGAACGGTCTAGATCGGTTTAACGACTGATTCAGATCGAGCGAAATTCCAGGCCGTCACATTTGGTATCAGAGCTTTGGTTTACAGAGCTCGAGAACAAGACACATTAGAACCATACGAAAGAATTCATCAGATATTGGATTAGTAATATCCAATTAGAATGACTCGTTAGAGATAGGATCAGTAGTATCCTAGAACGAGTGTGAAGAGTATATTTTTCAAATGAAAACAACTTTGTTTTGAAAATTTAAACCATTTTATACGTATGTGATTATTTATTTATTTTGAATATGGACAATCGAGTATATAAAGATTTTGAATATACGCGTCATGAACGTATATTCGAAGTTTTAATATACTGGATAGATATAGAATCATACTCTAGTGGCCCGAAGATGATTCTGATGATTGACTAGTTGTCATTAGTATTCATGTTCGAGTAACGAAGGCGTGATTTTCTATATATTTCCATTCGACTGGTGTGAGAACCAAAACTTATATATAGTTAGAACACATTGTTGTGAATTGGCATCAAAAACATGATTTTCTTTATATATATCAAAATTATGAATTTGAAACTCTAATCCACTAATTGATTGATGTTTGTGTTGTTTGTTTAATTGTTTGCTGATTTTTAACCATTTATGCCTAATATAACCAAATATTGAGTTGTATTGAAAATTGGTCGCATTTGCTTCCATATACATATACTTACATTGAACAGGTCATAGCAAGGAGGCTAGAGCCAGAGAATAAAATTTGTTTGCCCGACAAATAGGTACATGTTTACTACATAATTTCCTGTTTTGTTTGGGTGATGATGATTTTGTGAGCCTATTGGCTAGCCGCTTGGCTTTTTCTTTTTCTTTTTGAGGTCTGTAAGGACCGGGAAACGTGTGTTCAGGAATACTAATCCTCTAACGTAAGTGAGGACCGGCCCTGAAGCATC
This sequence comes from Allium sativum, assembly GCA_030737875.1. Lineage (NCBI taxonomy): Eukaryota > Viridiplantae > Streptophyta > Magnoliopsida > Asparagales > Amaryllidaceae > Allium > Allium sativum. Next base: position 65,042,539 of record CM060924.1, read on the forward strand.
CAGGGGTTACCCAGTGTGCGTAATCCTGAGGCATTTGCTAGAGTGTCTCGAACGCGGAGAGGAGCTTGCCCCTTGCCTCGACTCATGACGGAATCCAATTTCCATTACGTGTAATTCGGTTTTAATTGTAGAACTAGTATGGCGACATGATATATGGTACCCATGCCGTCTATGATTTATATTTATGATTGAAATTGTTTTGACACTATACACTTATTATAGTATCAAATGATTTGTTTAAAACGTACCAAGCATGTTTGGCTATTATAAGGGAAAACCCTATCCCCCGGCTTGCGTTGCATTGTATGATAGGACCTGGGTCTTATAATAGCTTCATTTTTCGAAAAAGCATTGCGTTGTCTACTGATATGCACTGGTATTCTTGGGAGGAAACCCGTTCCGTGTTATGCGGCGTGGTCCCTTGAATTACTTTCTTTTAAAATAAAGTTTTAAATAACTGTTTTAGTTCTCACACCAGTCACATGACTGACCTGGAGTTTATTGTTTTAACCTAAACTCTGGGTGCCCCTATTTTCCGCACGGGCAGCTAGTAGTTTTGGTTTTGCAGATTTATATTCATAGGATCCTGGTTTACAGCTGGAATGATATCCGGAAAGCTCTGTATCCGTATATCACCTTCAGTTGTGCTTTGTATTATTTTCCGCTGCTATGTATTTAAATGTAATTTAAATCTCTGATATTTCTGTGTAATATTTATTCATTTATACTCTGTATATTCTTGTAATCTGATGCATTGTTGTAATATACAATGAAATGTTCTTCTGTTTGTGTTCTGGTTTGTCATGTTCTCAACGTTCAGGGGTTTCGAACGGTCTAGATCGGTTTAACGACTGATTCAGATCGAGCGAAATTCCAGGCCGTCACAGATTTTCTATGCCCCTGTTACGATGTATCGCACACGACGACATCAAGCGTGTACTGAGAGAAGTGCACGAAGGTGAGTGTGGAGATCATACAGGAGGTCAAACTTTAGCAAAGAAAATATTGCGGTATGGATACTTCTGGCCTACGATTAACAAAGATGCAGCTGATTATTCACGACGTTGCGACAAGTGCCAGAGATTCGCCAAAATCCCCAGGGCACCGTCAACTCAGCTTAAATCGATGGTGAGTCCTTGGCCATTTGCCACATGGGGAATCGATATCATTGGAGTTTTACCGATTGCTAAAGGGGGAGCTAAGTATGCCATGGTTGCCGTGGATTATTTCACAAAGTGGGTGGAAGCTGAACCCTTGACTAAGATCACTACAAGAAAGGTGATAAGTTTTGTGGTCCGAAATATTATATGCCGATTCGGGATTCCAAGGACGATTATTACCGACAACGGGACCCAATTTGATAGCGCTGAATTCAGAAACTTTTGCCAGAAATATAAGATAGACAAACGATATACTGCAGTTGCCTATCCACAATCTAATGGGCAAGTAGAGGCAATAAACAAGGTAATAAAATCCATCCTCAAGAAGCGATTAGAGCGTGCAAAGGCAAAATGGGTTGATGAATTGCCCCTAGCTTTGTGGGCATGTCGAACAACGTTTAAAACGGCTACCGGTCATACCCCTTTCTCTCTCTCCTTTGGCTCAGAAGCAGTAATTCCAGTTGAACTGGAAGTTCCTTCCCACAGGGTTACGTATTATGACCTGATGACGAATCGGGCACTTTTACTTGAGTCTCTTGATGAAGTCGAAGAGAAGAGGGACGAAGCAGACTTGCGTGCAGCAAGACATCGGCGTCAGATGGCGCGCTATTATGACAAAAAAGTTCGCCTCAGAACTTTTGAACCAGGAGATTTGGTGCTAAAGAGAGTTTTTCCATCTCTTCCTCACCTCGGCCCAAAATGGGAAGGACCCTTTGTCATCCAACGGAAACTTGATAAAGGAACATTCAAGTTAACGACCGTAGATGGCGAAGAAGTCCCTCGAGCATGGAATGCCCAACACTTAATGCGATATTTGGATTAGAAATGCTATACTTTTTGCTGTTCTTCCTGTAAACTCTGTAATAAGGCACGACTTGCCTTTGGAAAATATGACGATATGAATAAAGGACTATAAAGTGGATGTAGGCTTTGACTTAGCTGAACCACTATAAAATATTGTGTGTTATTTACTTTTATGCATTTACATTCGTTAGTTGTTCTGTTGTGATTATAAAATACAGGATAACTTAGAGCCTAAAAAGGTTGAAACAGTTTGGGCATAAAAAGAAGCACAATGATTATTTGTGCAATAAGACATAAAAGAATGAGAAAACGACATTCTGAACTCTAACTCTCCAGAGAAAGAGAGAGAGTATAAAAGCGTCTCCGACTGAGCGCTGAGAAAGGAGGATCAACTCCGAACTCTAACTCTCCAGAGAAAGAGAGAGAGTATAAAAGCGTCTCAAACTGAGCGCTGAAAAAGAAATTCTATTCTGAACTCTAACTTTCCAGAGAGAAAGAGAGTATAAAGGCGTCTCCGATCGAGCGCCGAGAAAGAAATCTTTTCCCGTTGAACGACCGGGGGATAAACAAATAGCTGAACTCGAACTCTAACTCTCGAGAGAATGAGAGGGAGTATAAAAGAAATGCCAGGAAAAACAACAGGTGTTGATGACACAGGAAATGCTATCCCGTTAGAGAATCGGGAGCATTCAGATTGCATGGTTAAGCACTGAATAACTTGTGGAGACTGACTGGGGACACATACACATACACATAACTCCCCTCTCCACAACTTTGTTTCATAACTATAGATATGCATTTTTACATAAGTGCAGAACTGCTAACAAATAAACATTGCAGAAAGTGAATTATTTTTATTTACAAATGAATGAATTTGTACAGGGAAATAACTGAAAAAGAAAGTGCGGAAGCTGCTGGTGTAGCAGCACTTATTGATTTACAAAGATGCTGAAAAGATACAGGAGAACCCACTATTTGGGTTTGGGATGAGCCTTTGATTTCTTGGCAGCTTTTTCCGCATCTTTTGCTTCCCTCTCGGCTTCAGTCAAGATTCGCTTTGATTTCTTTTTCCCTGAAGGTGCAGTACTGGAGCTGGCAGACTTCTTCCCGGAGGGCTGGGCACTGGAATCAAGAGAAGATTTTTTAGCAAGTTCTTCGGTAATAGATCTAGTTGAGAGCTTAACAACTAACCTTGAACCTGCATCCACAACTGCGAGGGGCTTGAGGACCTCAGGATCTAACTCTTCAGCTTTTAATTGCAAGCGCTTGTCTTGATCAGCCTTCATGGCCGCCAAGGTAATGTCATCGGCGCTTTTTGACTCCCCGGTTATTGTAACCTCTGGTTCCTCATCATGCCCCTCGTCTCCTCCGTCGTCTTTTAGAGCTGCAATCATTTCTTCATCATGGGGAGTAGTGACCTTAGTTGGCTCACTTCTTTCCCCCAGGTCTATTGAAGCAGCCTTGTCTTCCCCTTCTTTGACCCGATCAGCGGGCTTTGTCCCAGTGGTAGTTCCTTGAACTACATCTGTCTTCGCGGAGGATTCAACGCCTACAAAATGAGAAACATCGGTTATCAACTCAGGCAAGAGCAAAGGATTTCTCATCGAACGTTCAGTCATGTAGCCAAAGGTAGTAGTAGCCTTGACAAATTGAGGAGAAAAGATAGGGATACCTTCTGAAGACTTTTCAGCGGGGGTGACTACTACCTCTGGAGTTATTTCAGGAATGGGAGATAGTAAAGTTGTTCGGGGAATTCCCGGGTTTTCGGGATCATACCCTTCTACTTCAGGAGTTACAGGAGCAGAAGAAGAGGAACCAGCTTCAGGAATGGTTTTCTGTTTAGACTTCCGCCTCTCTTCTTCCATGGCCTCAGCAATTAGGCGGCGCCCTTCAGCTAGGCGCTCCGGTTCGTCGTCTCTCAAATATTTCTCCATCAGCTTATCTTCATCGAGGGAATCAACCTTAAGCTCTTCTTTTTCCCACTCGACGATTTGATTCCACACATGAACCAAAGTGGATGGATAGTCCTCGATCCAGGAAATGTTTCGACGACGAATAATGTGCGCGAAGAATTCGATCATTAGCTCGCCGAAGCCCTGAATATCGGCCTCCGCCTCTGATAATTGTTTGCGAGTTTCCTCCGCAGATTTAATAGCGCATTCCACATTGCCTTCAGCCAGAGCAGCCCTGTTTTCCGCCTCTAACAATTTTGAAGCCAAGTCAGCGTTTTTCTTTTCTAACTCAGCACTCCTTTTCGCTAACTCTGCGTTTTTCTGCTCAAGCTCAGCATAAGCGAGACGTGTCTTAGCAGCCTCTGATTTGGCTTCGTCAGCTTGCTTCTTCAACTCAGAACGCTCCTGAGTGTGGGATTCTAGCAAATCATGATAGCGCTTTTGCATGTCCTCAAACTGTTGTTTGAAGTTAGAAGCGTTCTTCTGAGCGATAGCTAGTTGAGCTTGAGTATCTTCTAAATCTTTTCCTAAGGTTTTTAGGGCCTTAGCATCTTCCTCTGCAGTTTTGTGCATTGAGTCAGCATTTGTCATTAGCGTGCGGATGATTCTAGAAAGAGTGCGGGAATACTTGAACATTTCGGTATATTGTTTTTCCACCAAATCAATCTTTGCTCTGGCCTCCTCTGCCCAATTAGAAGAAATAGGTTCAAGGGAAGGTAGAAAGGTCAGAGTATCGAAGTAGTGCTCGGGAAATTGCTCCTTTAAATATGCCAGCCTTACGGCGGTTCCCGCATCTGGTGGAGGAGGGGCGAGGATTGTTAGTTCAGTGTCCCTTCCTGAAGAAGATTCTGTAGAACCCTTGTCTGTCCGAGGTCGCTTAGTAGCAGGGACTTTTTGCTTACTTCTAGACCCAGTTTCCTTTGGAGGTGTTTTCTCTCTACTCCGCTTTTCATGGGAGGAAGTGGAATCCCTAGATTGTGGTCTATCCTCCTCCCTACGACCTTGATAGCTTTTGTATTTTTCTTGTTCCGGTCAAACTGGTGAGCGGGAGCGTGAGGATCGAGATCGATAAGGATCATAGGGTCTTCTTTCCTCCCTGCCGCGGTCATCCCGGCGGTTATATTCGGCATCCTGGGGAGGATTGGACATGCTGCGGCGAAGCTTTCTTATATCATAAGAGGATCGAGACATTGTACCTGCACGATAAGTTAAATGAAGTTTAGAATCGACGAATCCATGGAGAAAGAAGTGCAATGAATGCTAGTGCTACGGTGTAAAGTGCATCCTAAGTGATGTGTGTGTCCCCCCAACCAACCCGAGTCTGAAGCTAGACTGGTGCGGGCAGGCTCTTTGGCCTTAGCAGGAGTAGTTTCTTCAGAAGAAGTAAAGACTAAAGGGTCCTTTCTGAAATCTTCTGAAGTATATATAGTCTCGGGTAAGGGGAGATCCCCCAAACCCTGAAATATGTGCTCGTCGGTGCAAGGAACATCCCCTTCGGAAGCGTGAAGTGGTGACCCTTGGGGAGATTTAGATTTGTCTAGCGAGGTAGTTTCCTCGGGGGCAATATACCCTTCACGATGTCTTTTGGCCAGATTAGCCAGTTCATCATCTTGAGTGGAAGAGGGAGAGGGTGAAGTTTGAAGAGGAGCTGCAGGAATTCCCGAGCCTTCTCCCATTTCTGGAACTGTTTCCACTGGAGGAATATATGCATAAGGGACCGTCCCATGACCAATGCTACGGAAAACGGATAGCAGCCCGTGAAAATGAAGGTACTCATCTTTAAGAACCTCGTCAATAGTAAGGAATTTTTGGTCGCCATTGAGGAGACGGTGCATTCGATCAAAGAACGCTTGGTCTGATACCTGTTTGGGATTGTCGACTGCAAATAAAAAGGAAAACAGGTCAGGGTGATGATTCAGGTGTATAGAGTCCAGGGTCAGAAAATCAGTGCTTTACTTGATTTTGTCCATCTTCTGGCGCATCCAGACTGTTGCTTTATATAGAACCACTCTAGTCTGGAATCTCCAGCTTTGTTGCTAAACGGCGTAGAGATTATCTTCCTCTTTGGGACCGACTCAAAGTAACAGAAAGAAGGGGTTTCTCTAGTCCGATGTTTGAAATTATAGAAGAAATGAACATCGTCAAACGTAAGCTCCACGCCTAGAATTTCACGATATGCTATGAATAAGGTATGCAGATAGGCATATGAATTGGGATGCAGCTGCATGGGGGCAATCCGCATTTGTCTTAAGAAGTCGACGATGAAAGGCGAGAATGGAGGAATGGCGCCAACCATGCACATCAGACGAGTGACCGTCATATATCCTTCTGGAGGGTTATGGGGACGGTCAGAACGTGAGGGCACTAAAGTGTCTCTCTTCATTATTCCATACTTCAAGCAAATTCTCACGAGTCGGTCATTGTCAATTGTTGATTCTACGGAATCTGGAGGTGATTCCAATATAATGGCTGAGTCAAATTCATCGGGTGCTCGATTGTCACCAATCCCTCCTTCCTCCTCAAAGCCTAGGGAAACTTCATTTTCTGAAGACATTTCATCGCTTTCCCGATGACCAACTCCGTAATCCGGACCCTCGCTGTCCCATTCTGGGTCAGATGAAGAAGATATATCCTCGAGAGTGGTTTTGTTGGAAGTTTCTGGAGCTTCTTTCCTCTCAGCTAAACGAGAAGAGCGTCTGGGCCTCATTGTCATGGAACTATTGAAGAAGCAATAGCACGGATTAGAGTGAATTATCCCGTGTCCCCTTTTTGTGTATGTGTGTGAACTAAAGTGTGTGCAACAAATGTGGGAAATACAAAATAGAAGTACAGCAATGCAAGACGAAGCTTTAAAGAGAAAGTAATAGTCAGAGTTGTCCTTGATTCTCGTTTATGTTCGCAAGGCACTATCCTAACTGTTCGCGAAGCATATTCGTCTAGAGTAAGCGTTAGTTGAATTGATTGGGTAGTCTTTATGTGCCAAGTTTGATATGTTCGGTTCGGTTCGGATATACGTATGATGGCTGGCTCAATACAAACACAGATAGTAATCGGTTCGGATGCGTCATTAAAGCAGGGCCAGTTCAAGACAAGGGAAGCAACAGGTTCGGAAGCAGGACTGATCTGATCGGATCGGATGGCCCGATCCGAACCGAACTAGCACCACTCAACCGATCCATTTACTTCAACCTTCACTTCTCCGACCCGAACCGACGTTTTCTTTCCTCCCTGTCTTTCTAAAGTGTGTAACCCGGACCGACCCCTTATCCTACTTCTTCCTTTCCGCTCCTCCGTCTTCTACCCGAACTGACTTCAGTTGGTCACCACGCTCCTCGTCTTCTTCCTCTTTCCCCCCTTTCTCACAAACAAGTCCATGTTATCACCAAAGCTATCGTCAAGGGCAGAAATTTGCTCTCTCCAGATTCGCAACGCCTCGAAGCGACGGCGCGTCCACCAGTAACGATGTGGAGTTCAAGCGAAGCCTGTGGCTAAAACCATCCCAATCCAACACAAATTGAAATCAAGAGCAATTACTATGAAGCTATTCGAGATTAAAGAGCTACCTACGTGTTCGAGTTAAGAAATCTACGAGGGATAGTTTCAGAATATTCGAGTTTCTGATGTTTTCAATACTTAGGTCCGAGCGGCAATAGAAACGAAGAAGGAAGGAATGAAGACGGTGATGGGTTTATATAAAGAATGGTGTTGACTCCTCGTCTCCCTATTTTGTCTCGCCCGCTCGGACCGGAGTGGAAGCCCAGTAGCACAACTCTCTCTGAAGGCCCAATGTTTAAGAAATAAATCCACGAATACGCTTCGGATCGGAATCCGAACCGAGTGGAAACTTCACACGTTGATTTAGCATCCGACTCGAATTGAAGAGAAGGAGAGTAAAGGAGGAGCATACCTGCAAGAAGCATTACATGGCGAGATAAGTTCCCAAATTTGCTCAGAAATGAAGAAAATGTGTTCGGGTCGGACGCCGAACCGAACAGAAATCTGTGCATTACTCTTGACAATTCTGGTTAAACGACATCAAAGCACGCTTTGTACAACGAAAGCATCCTTTGAGGGGGCAAAATGTTAGCCTACTTTGTGAACTAGGCAACACAAAGTCAAGAAACCAACCATTGAAGAGTATTTCAAGTTATAAGACTCCGGTTCGGATCGGAAGGAAACACCACAATTCAGATTGATAGCAGCATATCGGTTCGGATCGGGTAGAATTTTCTGTTCGGATCGGATGTCTCTTACTGGATAAATTGGCAAAGCATATCTGATCGGATCGGAAGGCCAATAAATCTCAAGTGGATCGGAAAGCCATCTGCTTGCCACGACGCTGGAGCGGAGCGGAGTATGATTAGAGAAGGAGAGACGTCCAAGCTACTCCGGTTCGGATCGGGTATTCCGATCCGAGCCCCCAACCTGCACGTCTCCGACCCGCACCCATGATCCAGGAAAATCTCCTATGAAATCGCCTGGAGAACCGGACCGGATATGACTAATTCCTACCCCTAACGTCCATCTCTTTGATGTGTTGTCAGCTTGATAGTCCATCCGAACCCGAAGAGAGTGCGATGGATGACACGTTTTCCGACCCGGATTGAATCTCAGGCAAATTCACACCTATAAATACCCCATCCAGAGACAAAGAGAAGGATCTTTTTCAGCACTTTTGAGAATCCAAGTACCTCCATCATCTGAATTCCTTTACTCCCGGAAAATCCAAACCATCTTTCATTTCTTGTTTTAATCATTTGAGTGAACAAAAGTGAGTTGTGAGTGAATCTTACATTGCCTTTGTAACTGAATTACTGAATATAGTTAGAACTAAGTGGACGTAGGCATTTCTTCGCCGAACCACTATAAATCTTGTGTGTTCATTTTTATTTCTGTATTATTTTATCTTGTTTCTAATCAATTTGGGTGTTAGAACCACATTTGGGTCTAACACCAATGATTTAAAATTTCTTGATTCTAGCTTGTTCTCTCAGTCTTGCTACCATGTTTCTAATCATATACTTCAATTCGGTTTTTATTTGTTTCAACTTTGCCTCCGAATCAAATCTTCGATTATTGAAAATGCAAGAAATACGTTCTTTCCATATGTAGTACACTGAGGTAGTAAACACAGCAAATGCAATGTCTTTAATTTGATCTTTCCTCCTAAACTTCTATTGTAATTGTAAAGCTTCATCCTTCTTAAAGAATAAGGTGTTTGGTGAGAATATTAAATCAAATTTTATCGAACACCAGAAGAACAAGGCATGCTCAGAATGAAAAATAAATACTAAGTTAATTTTTCCTCGTTATCGCATAGAATACAGGTAGAATAAGTTAGAATGCCAAAAGTCCGAAGCTTATCTTTTGTGTTTAGTTGATTGGAGATAGATATGTACAGAACATATGCTATTATATGACTGTTTTTTCGCCAAATCACTTTTGCGATATATGTTGGGATCATTTTTTCTCTAATTTGTCGACAATCTCAACAATGTCAATCCAACAAAGATGATTAAGAAAAACAAATGGCTCAAATTATAGAGAAAAATAGAAATATAAAAGGGAAAGAACACACATAAGAAGAAAGCACTCCATATATTATCTGTTAGGTGTGGCTCACATTGTATGAGAGTGGGTGCGTAGATTGAATTTGCAATTAGTCATACATCATTGAATATCTTAAAGAAGACGGGCATATTTATGAGATTGATGGCATGTAACAACAAGAGATTGACGGCATGAACATTTGTGTGCCCTAGGAGGACGTAGGAATATCCAATCATGAAGATGTGCCCAAAAGGGCTTTGTTCAGCAGTTCGTAGTGCTTCTAAGCTGAACGAAGTGCGCACACATGAAGATGCTAAAGGGGGTGCCGAAAATTTTCAACATGAATCAAAGGCGGTGGTTCGAGGGGACCAATATTGTAACAACCCATATTTTGATAACGTGTTATAACCATAAATCTAGGAAGAATTAAATTTTAAAATAAGAACCAAGGGAAACGGGTTGCGCCATTGCGTTCGTCTCGGAATTCTGCATGAAATCGAGTCCGAGTTTTCGAAAATCGGAGTCCGTATGACCAAGTTATGGCTCCCCAAAGTTTCAGAAATTTTTAGAGTTCAAAACAGTTCGAATTCAAGTTCAAATTCGAATTTCAAAACCCAGACAGACTGGGCGGGAAATTTCCCACCCAGCACCCCAGGTCGACTGGGGAGTCGACACCCCAAGGACCAGGTCGACCGCGCAGTCGACTTGGGTATCGACCTGGTCCCCGAGCCCACTTTTGGGCCTGGGTGCATTCTGATGTTTCTAGTCTCGTTTTCTGTCCAGATTCATCTACCTAATCCTATATAAACCCCCTGATGCCTAAACCTAAATTCACTACAACACGTCTAGCCACCGTTATGCTACTGAAATCCCTCTTGGTCATGGCCGCCGTCTCTAATCTTCTTCTTAAGCTTTCATACACAATCCAATGCAAAGATGAAGACTTCTACAACGATTCAAGGAGATGAATCAACAATGCTACAACATCGATTTCAGTTCTTAAATTCGCTAGCCATGCTATGTAAGTTCTAGTTACTTTTTAGATTAAAATACTTAATTTTAATATGGCTATGGAATAAAGTGTAATTGGATATAAGCATGTTTATCAATTAAGATCTATTCCTGTTTACCTTTGAACCTTGGGTTTTGAGACTTGTTCATCTCCATTCTTATGTCTAGTTCATGCTCTATTTAGTCGTTGTAAATCAGTTTCATGGATTCATGTTGATATTATTATCAAGATCTAATCTTTATGCCTATCATGATGATTAATGCTGTTTTCTCTCTGATCTTGTTTTATTGCAAAATTCTACCTTTCCCCTATTTATTTTCTTTTGATGAACCTAGATCAATTTCGGATCTAGGCCTAAACCACGATTTTGCGTACGATTGAATACGGGGAAATGTATGGGAATATTACCTATTTGGATATATGTGATTGGTGGAATTGATGGCATAACATGGAAATTGGATATATGGGTATTATTGCAATTAATATGAAATTTGATAATTTGGTATTACCATTAAAATGGTAATTGCAAGAATTGGGATTAGCATATGTAATTTGCCTACATCTTGATAGGTGTAAATTGGCATAAATTTGACATACATATAAAATGGCATGAACTGAACATATGTAAATTTGGTATGAATTAGGCATATGTAAAACGGACATGTAATCTAGAACTTGGGCATATGTTAATTATGTGAGATTTGTAGTTGAATCACATATGATAATTTATGTCTTGAAAAGGGGCTAATATGAACAAGCCTAAGTGGGTTTTGGGTAGTTGGCATGTAATAGCCTTAAAGGAGGGATAAATATAAATTGAGATAAGTTGCCTTTAATGGCATAAGATAAATTGTGGTAAAATTGGTATGATTTTGCATACCATTAATTGATGAACATAATTGAGTCAATTATGGACATCGTTAAATTAGGAGTTAATTAATAATTTGAATAGGGAAATTATTAAGACTGGGGTAAATGATTATAAGTGATAATCAATGCTTAGGACACGAGGTTGGACTCATTTGTGACGTAAAACTGCCCGGACCCGCCCGGCGAATCCAGTAGTCACAAATGGTAGCCCAATGTGAGAGTTCCTAGGACCAAATTAAAAGCGTAACAGTTGTAAAGACACGAGGTTGGACTCTTTTATGGTGTAAGACTGGCCGGACCCGCCCGACAAATCTAGTTTCCATAAATGTCAGTCTAATGTGAGAGGTCTTTATAGGGTTACGGCCTTAATGAACTAAGAAATACTTAACCAGATAAACATGTAGTGGGACATGGGAGTTAAGTGGGCGACATGTGGAAATACGAATAGTAATACTTAACCAACATAACATGGTAATTAGACCAGTGGGTAGGGTTAAGTAAACTAAGAACACTTAACCAATATGGTATGAATGGGTGGGTTAAGTAATATGATTAGGCTAATGACACTTAACCAATATGGTAAGAGTGGGTGGGTTAAGTAATATGATTAGGCTAATGACACTTAACCAATAAGGTTTGAATGGGTGGGTTAAGTAATATGACCAGGCTAATGACACTTAACTGTTATGACATGAATGGTTGAGCTAAGTAAATCTTAATTAATGCCTAAGTGGGAATGATAACTTATGGAATAAAGTAAGTTAGGCGGAACAATAGATAAGATGAGATAACTTATGTAATAAGGAAAGATGTGCTTCATTGTAGATTAAGCAATATGTAAAGACAAGAATGAATTTACAATTGAAGGCATCATAAGTTATATTACAAAAAGGAACAAAACATTGGTTAGGTTGGATAATCCTCTGAGTATCAATCTGATGTTGATTCTGGTCTTCGGGGTTGGTATTTAGGGAATTATTTTCTATCTCCAGTGTGTTTGTAAGTTAAGGGGTACTAGGTTGTAAAGATTGAATAAGAACATGTTATTGTACCATAACAGGGGTTAATGTATGAATCATAGGAATAACATGTTGTGGGCTTATTAATGGACTTAGTATAGTTCAAGTTAAGAATTGAATTAATAAGCAAAGTTGAAGGTTGGTATAAATGGAAATAACCAAGTTAAACGATAAGACTGATGAGGTAGCACAAGCGCATAGTTAATGGATAGACATAGGGTCTAATGGCAGATAAAGCCAAGGCGCTTGGTTAAACCCAGACGTTGGGGGTAATATGAATGACATGTAAAATATAACCTATAAGCACTTAACCAAGATAAAGCATGTATTAAGACATGAGGATGATGTAGGGGTTAAGTGGAGGACATGGGTAACATGTAAGACAAAACTGGTGTATACTTAACCAAAATTTAAACATGTAAGTGGACATGAATAAGAAGGGGTTAAGTAAGAATTACTAGAGGGGACCAAACGTAGGTGGGAAGCTTGTGTCGAGGAAAGGGGACCCTTTTCAGACCAGTAGCCCATTACGTATCTTTGTGAGCTCGACCCATGTCGAGGACGGGACACGCATACTAGGTTTGATTGTAAGAGGTCAAAACGGGTTAGAGGTGGCAACGCAAGTCCAACGGGTTTCATATGCGTGTGTGGACCCGGGCTGGTAGGTAAGACGTTGTTGCATCGTGTAGGTATAAGCCGTGCATCCTTAAGTTGTATCGGGTTGCCACTTTAGGGGAGTGATACACCCCACTGTGGGCCAGCACGGGTATCTACGAGTTAGGGAGCCGATCGCATGGGGGTTGGTGGGTACACCTAGTGGAGATAGAGGCAGGCGGCACCTATGTAGTCAGCTAGGGGTACATAAGACTAGTATTATGATTTCTAAGTAGTGGGTGGGATCACCTTATTATATAACACGGGCTACTAGTTGGGACACTAGTAGGGGGTAAGGATCCTTGTTACAGAGGACACTAGTTGGAGTATTAGTAAGAATACGGATCATTCCCTGCAAGACAATTGTAAGGATGCTATTTAGGTGGTGTAGAGCAAGTAGATCTCACAGAAATATTTTAATGGCGAAGCAGAGGAATCTTATTATGTTTGATAGGAATCTTACGGAATTATACCTAGTTTATCTTGAATGGGAACCTTGCGATGTTACTTGACGAAAATCACATCATGTTATCCTTAGTTATCTTGCCTGTTGCTTATCTTGTCATCATGCTTATGTTTACTTTCAGTTTACTCATGCCATATTATCTTTTACCTTTTTGTGCTTGAAGTCACTAGGACTTACTCAGTCTTTATGACTGACCCGTTTTGTTTCGCCTCTTTTTCCTTCCGTTTCCCCCCCAGGTTCACAGGGTGGGAATACAACTGAGTTCGGATCTTACCAAGCTCCAAGGCTCTTTCATGTATGGCTTGGATTTATCTTGGCTATGGCTTGCTTTGCTTTATTGGGGAATACTACAGTTTGTTTTTATGCTTCTTTGTTTTTGAGCAAGACAGATATTTTAACTATGTAATTGGGTATTGGAAGTTGATGGGCTTTTCTTTTAAACACTTATATTTAATAAATGATTTGAAGTACATCCACTTTACTTTCCGCTGTTTTATATATGTCTGTCTTGTAATATTTCTGTTCCAGTACCCATAATGCTCCATTGAAGTTAAGGCATTCCCTTTGTGAGTGACCTTAACGGATGCGGGGTGTTACATTTGGTATCAGAGCAGAAAGTTACCAGACTGGGCAAATGTTTTCAAAAACCTTCTGAAACTAGTTTTCAAAACGTTTACAAAGAAGCAAATTTTCAAGAAAACTTTGTTTTGATTAAAAGGCATATTCCCCAAAGCCATATGCACTATCTTTTGATTATCTCTTGAAATCTCTTCTCTCTCTTTTCACCATAGTTTCGTAGGCATCCAACATATGTCAGAGGGCAAAGAAGTGCCCAACCTCCATCTGTAGCCGCAGTAGTTCCATCTACGTCTAATCTTATCTCAAGTTGTGTAGAGTTGTCATGCGTTGGAGGTAGCTTTCGAGAGACTTGTCAACAAGCTATACAAGGATAGTAAGAAAGAGGAAAAAGGTGAAAGGAAAGAGGCCAAAGTGAATGCATAGTAAAACCCATGACAAGAGAGAGTATTTTTAGTTTGGTGAGAAGGGACGTGTAGTTAAGTATTGTAGGACAAGGACAAGGGCAAATGACAAGATCGTCGAGAGGGAAATTGTATGCTCTCACTACTAGCGTACCTAAGGGAGGTGGTAACGTTTCTGTTAAAGGTTTAGCTTTTCTTTCTATCATCCCGCTAGAACTTTGTTTTTGTACATCACATCCTTTTAATTCTGCTTCGATAGTTGAGTCTGTGCAGCTTAGTACTAGCGTAGTAGAGGATCCCATTTTTATCTCAAATCCTGTTGGGGAATCGGCTCATTTATTCATGACTTGTTAGGATTTGAGAATGTCTATGCTAGGTGTTGAGTTTAGAAGGAATGCTCATGTTTTTGTGAGCTATGGGTTGATTCTAGGGATGAAGTGGTTATCCAATAAGGGTGCCATTCTCGGTTTCGAAAGGAGGGTAGTTAGACTTTTAACTTGCCTCGGTAATACCCTCGAAGTCGCGTGTAACCTTTAGGGTTCTATTAGGATTAGTTACCTAGAATCTCTTGACACATTAGTTGATCCGTTCAAGTAGTGTTCGCCACTAAGGCGGATGGGCCATTTCGCTTATGCATGAGTTGTAGAGAGTCACCTAAGTAAGTACATTGGGCAACATGGTTTACATTTATTTATTTTCAAGAGATAATTCATCTATGTGGAATACTTTTTAGTAAGTGAACGAGATCCAAGATTTACTAAAGAATTTTGGAGAGCTTGTGTGAAACCATGAGTACGCTGTTATGTGTAAGCCGAGTATACTAAAAGGAGAATAAGTGAAAGTAGAACGAGTGGCAATAGTGAAATGAGTTCCAACTCATATTTTGGAAACAAGAATTAAGAAGCTACGAAATTGTGAAGTTAAAGATGGTCAAAGCACAATGGAGTTAAGCTCAAGGGAATGTGGCTTAGAAGATTGAAGACTAGATTCGTTCATCACATCTCTTTTTAAGAGTATATTCTTGATTCCTTTTTCCTGTAGAGCTTACTTGCATGTATATCCTCTCGGTCCTATTCTCAATCCAATTTCTGTTGCAAACCCCATAGGGAGTATGACTCATCTGTTAGTTTTACATGTTGGGGCTTGAGGGTGTCCGTTGGGTTGATTAAACCTTTTGGGTTTTATAGGATATGGGTTGGTTTTAGGAAGGGATTTCTTTTGAACTAAAAGGAGTCCATCATGCTTAGTTTCCTAGAATCACATATATTGGTTGGGTTGAGAATTTCTTTGGGTGTCAGTCTGATGTTGATTTCAGTCTTCGAGGCTGGTGCTTGGGGAATTCTTCTCCTAATTAGTATATATGTGACATAGATTTCTAGCTTTGATGGGCGTAGAGTTTTTACTTGCTTCTATCATTCGACTATATCTTTAGGTAGGAACAGTTGGGTGTAAACATGTGTTTGAGACATGTTATGATTGATGGTTGCAAGTGGTTGCTAGTGGTTTCTCGTGGATGCATATACACGCACATTAGGCACTAGATCGGCTCAGTCACCTTTCATATTACATATGCATGAGTGTTTAAACTTGTTTGTGGATGAAATTGGATGTGTTATCATATGAATGTTGCATATGGATGAATGTTTGTGCACACATATAGTGCTTACGTGACTAGGATTATTTGCATACATATTGGATTCATGACACTAAACATATTTTGCATTAGAAAGATCAATCAGGCCTGATCATTTGCATTAGATAAGGAACATATACACACACTTTCTGCATATGTTCATACAGCATTAGAAATCTCTTAAGGACAATGTTTGCTTGTGGATGATGTTTTGAGTAGATGGAGGATGGTAGAATACGTTCTTCCTAACTTAGAGATTTCGGGGACGAAATCCTTTAAGGAGGGGAGAATGTAACAACCCGTATTTTGATAACGTGTTATAACCATAAATCTAGGCAGAATTAAATTTTAAAATAAGAACCAAGGGAAACGGGTTGCGGCATTCCGTTCATCTCGGAATTCTGCATGAAATCGAGTACGAGTTTTCGAAAATCGGAGTCCGTATGACCAAGTTATGGCGGCCCAAAGTTTCAGAAATTTTCAGAGTTCAAAACAATTCGAGTTCAAATTCGAATTTCAAAACCCAGACAGACCGGGCGGGAAATTTCCCGCCCAGCACCCCAGGTCGACTGGGGAGTCGACTGGGCAGTCGACACCACCAGGACCAGGTCGACTGCGCAGTCTACTTGGGTGTCGACCTAGTCCCCGAGCCCACTTTTGGGCCTGGGTGCATTCTGATGTTTCTAGTCTCGTTTTCTATCCAGATTCGTCTGCCTAATCCTATATAAACCCCTTGATGCCTAAACCCTAATTCACTACAACACGTCTTGCCACCGTTATGCTACTGAAATCCCTCTTGGTCATGGCCGCCGTCTCTAATCTTCTTCTTAAGCTTTCATACGCAATCCAATGCAAAGATGAAGACTTCTACAATGATTCAAGGAGATGAATCAACAATGCTACAACATCGATTTCAGTTCTTAAATTCGCTAGCCATGCTATGTAAGTTCTAGTTACTTTTTAGATTAAAATACTTAATTTTAATATGGCTATGGAATAAAGTGTAATTGGATATAAGCATGTTTATCAATTCAGATCTATTCATGTTTACCTTTGAACCTTGGGTTTTGAGACTTGTTCATCTCCATTCTTATGTCTAGTTCATGCTCTATTCAGTCGTTGTAAATCAGTTTCTTGGATTCATGTTGATATTATTATCAAGATCTAATCTTTATGCCTATCATGATGATTATGTTGATTTCTCTCTGATATTGTTTTATTGCAAAATTCTACCTTTCCCCTATTTATTTTCTTTTGATGAACCTAGATCAATTTCGAATCTAGTCCTAAACCACGATTTTGCGTACGATTGAATACGGGGAAAAGTATGGGAATATTACCTATTTGGATATATGTGGTTGGTGGAATTGATGGCATAACATGGAAAATGGATATATGAGTATTATTGCAATTAATATGAAATTTGATAATTGGGTATTGCCGTTAAAATGGTAATTGCAAGAATTGGGATTAGCATATGTAATTTGGCTAGAACTTGATAGGTGTAAATTGGCATAAATTTGGCATACATATAAAATGGCATGAACTGAACATATGTAAATTTGGTATGAATTAGGCATATGTAAAACGGACATGTAATCAAGAACTTGGGCATATGTTAATTATGTGAGATTTGTAGTTGAAACACATATGATAATTTATGTCTTGAAAAGGGGCTAATATGAACAAGCCTAAGTGGGTTTTGGGTAGTTGGCATGTAATAGCCTTAAAGGAGGGATAAATATAAATTGAGATAAGTTGCCTTTAATGGCATAAGATAAATTGTGGTAAAATTGGTATGATTTTGCATACCATTAATTGATGAACATAATTGAGTCAATTATGGACATCGTTAAATTAGGAATTTATTAATAATTTGAATAGGGAAATTATTAAGACTGAGGTAAATGATTATAAGTGATAATCAATGCTTAGGACACGAGGTTGGACTCATTTGTGACGTAAAACTGCTCGGACCCGCCCGGCGAATCCAGTAGTCATAAATGGTAGCCCAATGCAAGAGGTCCTAGGCCCAAATAAAAAGCGTAACATTTGTAAAGACATGAGGTTGGACTCTTTTATGGTGTAAGACTTCCCGGACTCGCCCGGCAAATCCAATTGCCATAAATGTCAGTCTAATGTGAGAGGTCTTTATAGGGTTACGTCCTTAATGAACTAAGAAATACTTAACCAGATAAACAAGTAGTGGGACATGGGGGTTAAGTGGGTGACATGTGGGCGACATGTGGAAATACGAATAGTAATACTTAACCAACATAACATGGTAATTAGACCAGTGGGTAGGGTTAAGTAAACTAAGAACACTTATCCAATATGGTATGAATGGGTGGGTTAAGTAATATGATTAGGCTAATGACACTTAACCAATATGGTAAGAGTGGGTGGGTTAAGTAATATGATTAGGCTAATGACACTTAACCAATATGGTATGAATGGGTAGGTTAAGTAATACGACCAGGCTAATGACACTTAACTGTTATGACATGAATGGTTGAGCTAAGTAAATCTTAATTAATGCCTAAGTGGGAATGATAACTTATGGAATAAAGTAAGTTAGGCTGAACAATAGATAATATGAGATAACTTATGTAATAAGGAAAGATGTGCTACATTGTAGATTAAGCAATATGTAAAGACAAGAATGAATTTACAATTGAAGGCGACATAAGTTATATTACAAAAAGGAACAAAACATTGGTTAGGTTGGATAATCCTCTGAGTATCAATCTGATGTTGATTCCGGTCTTCGGGGTTGGTATTTAGGGAATTATTCTCTCTCTCCAGTGTGTTTGTAAGTTAAGGGGTACTTGGTTGTAAAGATTGAATAAGAACATGTTATTGTACCATAACAGGGGTTAATGTATGAATCATAGGAATAACATGTTGTGGGCTTATTAATGGACTTAGTATAGTTCAAGTTAAGAATTGAATTAATAAGCAAAGTTGAAGGTTGGTATAAATGGAAATAACCAAGTTAAATGATAAGACTGATGAGGTAGCACAAGCGCATAGTTAATGGATAGACATAGGGTCTAATGGCAGATAAAGCCAAGGCGCTTGGTTAAACCCAGACGTTGGGGGTAATATGAATGACATGTAAAATATAACCTATAAGCACTTAACCAAGATAAAGCATGTATTAAGACATGAGGATGATGTAGGGGTTAAGTGGAGGACATGGGTAACATGTAAGACAAAACTGGTGTATACTTAACCAAAATTTAAACATGTAAGTGGACATGAATAAGAAGGGGTTAAGTAAGAATTACTAGAGGGGACCAAACGTAGGTGGGAAGCTTGTGTCGAGGAAAGGGGACCCTTTTCAGACCAGTAGCCCATTACGTATCTTTTTGAGCTCGACCCATGTCGAGGACGGGACACGCATACTAGATTTGATTGTAAGAGATCAAAACGGGTTAGCGGTGGCAACGCAAGTCCAACAGGTTTCATATACGTGTGTGGACCCGGGCTGGTAGGTAAGACGTTGTTGCATCGTGTAGGTATAAGCCGTGCATCCTCAAGTTGTATCGGGTTGCCACTTTAGGGGAGTGATACACCCCACTGTGGGGCCAGCACGGGTATCTACGAGTTAGGGAGCCGATCGCATGGGGGTTGGTGGGTACACCTAGTGGAGATAGGGGCAGGCATCACCTATATAGTCAGCTAGGGGTACATAAGACTAGTATTATGATTTATAAGTAGTGAGTGGGATCACCTTATTATATAACACGGGCTACTAGTTGGGACACTAGTAGGGGGTAAGGATCCTTGTTACAGAGGACACTAGTTGGAGTATTAGTAAGAATACGGATCATTCCCTGCAAGACAATTGTAAGGATGCTAGTTAGGTGGTGCAGAGCAAGTAGATCTCATAGAAATATTTTAATGGCGAAGCAGAGGAATCTTGTTATGTTTGATAGGAATCTTACGAAATTATACTTAGTTTATCTTGAATGGGAACCTTGCGATGTTACTTGACAAAAATCACATCATGTTATCCTTAGTTATCTTGCCTGTTGCTTATCTTGTCATCAGGCTTATGTTTACTTTAAGTTTACTCATGCCATATTATCTTTACCTATTTTTGTGATGGAAGTCCCTAGGACTTACTCAGTCTTTATTACTGACCTGTTTTGTTTCGCCTCTTTTTCCTTCCGTTTCCCCCCAGGTTCACAGGGTGGGAATACAACTGAGTTCGGATCTTACCAATCTCCAAGGCTCTTTCATGTATGGCTTGGATTTCTCTTGGCTATGGCTTGCTTTGCTTTATTGGCGAATACTACAGTTTGTTTTTATGCTTCTTTGTTTTTGAGCAAGACAGATATTTTAACTATGTAATTGGGTATTGGAAGTTGATGAGCTTTTCTTGTAAACACTTATACTTAATAAATGATTTGAAGTACTTCCACTTTACTTTCCGCTGTTTTATATATGTCTGTCTTGTAATATTTCTGTTCCAGTACCCATAATGCTCCATTTAACTTAAGGCATTCCCTTTGTGAGTGACCTTAACGGATGTGGGGTGTTACAAATATGATGAAGAATTGACCTAAGTTTGCTCGATAGGTAGCTTGAGCTCCAGATTCTCATTAAGGTGGAGTTATATGTCGGCCTGGTCCAACCGTATAAAAAGAGGACTCTTTATATTAATAGCTTGGCAGAACTGCTTAAAGGTGGTAGTGACCAAAGATGAACACTTGGAGATGTTAGCGACCTTTCCAAGTGTTTGAGGACTGTGTATAACTTCAAGTTCAGTTGAGAAATTCTCGCCGAGGTGGAGATATGTTAGGTGTTGCTCGCATTGCATGAAAGTGAGTGGATAGATTGGATTTTCAGTTAGACCTACATCATTGAATATCTTAAAGAAGATGCGTATATTTATGAGATTGGTGGCATGTAATAGGATGGGATTCCTTTTGTTACAATTAACTGTTGTTATTAACATATGTGTGCCCTAAGAGAATGTAGGGATATTTAATCATGACGTTGGTACCAAAAGGGTTTTGTTCAATGGTTTGTAGTGTCTCTACGCTGAACGAAGTGTGTGCACATGAAGACGCTAAATGGGTGCTAAAAAATTTCAACACTCCTAAGCTTTGTGAAAAGAGAACTGTCCTCCTTTGCACCATTCATAGTGGTCGTTTAATCAATTTGGACATATGGTTTGCAAAAAATGGATTTAAAATGAAGAAGATATCTTTAAATGAAGTCTTCGAACAAATGCGAAAAAGAAGATATGAGAGGAACACAAATAAGGACAATAGCTACCAATATTTTTAGTCTTGTGAACAAAAGCTAAGTATGCGAGTTGGTAAAGCATGCACTTCTCAAGATGGAGGCCACGATTTCAAATCCTGCAGATGTAATGTTATTAATTTTAAGAAGGCCAACTAAAAAGATGCATGTTCTAAGAGAAAAATATACACATATATGTATATATAAGAAAAGAACTGTATATAAATGAGTGTGTGTGTGTATGAGTGTGTGTGTGTGTGTATATAAGTGTGTGTGTGTATGGGCATTCAAAAGTAACATGCAATTAATTAAAAATAATTAAGAAGTAAATGTCAGAAAAGCGCTTTTTGAAAATAAATGGAGTTGTGCTTAAATATATACGCATAGATTCAAAAATTGTAATTAAAGCGTAAATTATGGGCGAAGATAATAATGGAATAAATGCGCATATTTATTTATGCGTGTGAATGCACGTTAAAAAGATTATAAATAATTTAGAAAGAAATTTGGTTGGAGAATAACGTTACTAAACATTTATTGCTTAGCTATTAACAGGCATGTAAAGCACACAGTGATTTATTCACAATTAATAAGGAATTTGAAACTTGGAATAAATTGGTGCATGCATGAAAAGGAATTAGAAAGTAAAGGTAACAACAAGCACACACACATGTATGTATGTATGAATGTAATGTATGTATGTATGTATGTATGTATGTATATATAATTGTAATTCAAAATTCAAAGGAAGAATGTATGCACATAATTAATAAAGGTAGGAAAGGAATCAATATGCATAAAGGTTGCAAATTAATATGGTGACTAACTGGCATATTAATTTGGTAAGGAATTACAATGCATGCTAGGATTAATTGGATAATAAATAGTAGTCAAGTATGTAATTTATTAAGTGAATTCAAAAATTAAAACATTAAATATATGCATGTATTAATATAATAATTATAACATATTTTGCTACAACAATTAATAACACTGTTAATTAACCTATTAAAAGTAGCAAGGAACATTGCACATATAAAGACCAAATAAGAGGGAGAAAGTAAATTGTATTTATGCATATGCAATCTAAAGGTTAGGAATAACCGACAAACACTATAAATAAAGCCTTACTTTAACGTAATTTCCCACACCTCAAGCGACGAAAATAAATAAAAACAATGATAGACCTACAGAATTGGTGATTTCTAGAGAAAGGCTTAGAAACTAAAGTTAATGAATATATTTTGAATACAAATACAATATGTAAAGTTTGTTCTTTTCTTTTTTTTTTAAATAAGTATAGTTTTTTTACTATTTCTTCTTCAGATCAGGATTCAAAGAATAATTCATTATTAACTAAATCAATTGATTGGGGCTAGTTTTACATTTTTAATGTATCATTATAAATTGTGAATTAGATTCCCTTTTCTCTTATACTTTTGATTTTATTTACAAATCTGAAGTTAAATAGTAGGTAATTAGGATTTTCTGATTTAAATTAAAAAGGATAGGCATGTTCACTTGTTGTAACTACCCGATAAGGATTCGACTCCCGAATTCTGACAATAATATATAATCCCACATTACTTGCCAAAACTCAAGAACCCACCAGATTGTTATTTGAAATAATTTAGAGGGTGAGATAAGAAAGAAGAAATATTAGAATAGAAGAAGAAGAAGATCCAACAAGACACAGAGTCTCACATCGCAGCGGAACAAAATATAATATAGAAATAAATCTTTATTGAGAGCTTTGAAAAATATACTTACAATCATCAGAGTACATCACACATCTGGACAGTTATAATAATTTGTCTTCATATACAACACACAATAGAATATACTAGATAAGATCGTACGTCTGAACTCTTCTAGCTCGTCCCTTAACAGCATTCGATAACCTGAACCTGTACACCTCGGTCTAACCCGAGCATTATAAATACCGGGTCAGTCTGGTGAACCAGAGTGAGAAAATCTCACAAAGTTTATATAACAGGCATCTTGATTTTAAAGTTCAAAAATCCTTTTGAAAGAAAAGGATAATAGTAAGACCAGCCCACACACAAACACGGACGGTTTTTACCTTACTATAACCCAAAACAGTTTTGAAATCATATCTTGTTTGATATTATAATAGTGTCTAAACATAAATAAATAGAATCTAGCTGAACGCTTTGTAACTCCCCGAATTTTCTGTTAACTGTAACTTAACAAATTAAAGTATAATTTATTCTAAATGAAAGAATCAAGGGAAATGGGTTACGCCATTGCATTCGTCTCGAAATTCTGCTTGAGATAGAGTCCAAGTTTGCATAAAACGGATACCGTATGAAGAATATATGGACGAATGAAGTTGGGCAGAAAAATCGGAAACGGGTCAGAATGCACTGGCGCACATGGGAAGTGCGCCAGAACAAAATTGAACTAGCGCACTTGGGAAGTGCGCCAGTACAATTTTAGCACTGGCGCACCTGCCTAGTGCGCCCAGGTCAGAAAGACCTGTTGGTCAGGCCCTGGCTGGCCTGGTCAGGGTCTGGTCGAATTCTGAGGCTTGGCTGATTCACTAGGGCTTACATGTTACTTTTTGATTGGCTTCTCTTGAGATGGATGGTCTGGATTCACTCTAGCTTCATCGACGGCTCTAATTAGATTGAAATTCTATAAATACAACTCAAGTCTAACCCTAAATTCGCACAAATAGTATAATACTAAAGCCGTCATGCTGCTGGGAAGAAACTAGGAGTGGTCGTCAGTTAGAAAGCCTAGAGACAAGCCAATACTAAAGCAAAACACGAATCAAAAACAACGTTAGTCTACCCAAAGGAAAGCATATCAAATCCAGAATTCAGAATCTAGAATCCAAGTTCGTCTTTCATTGTAAGTATAGTGATTTTTCCGATGAGAATAAAACTAAGACTTGATTCGATGTAAATTGGAAGTGGAATTGTGCTATTATGTAACGACGATGTTAATTCATATCTATGTATTGAAATGATTGTGTTGCGAATGAAATTGGGATGTTTGTGGTATGATTAAGATTGATGTTGATCCTATTGTATTTTTAGAATGACAATAACATCACAAGCAAGTTGTATAGTTCATGTTTATGTGATTATATAGGTCGTTTGTGATTAGAACCTCATGTATATACTTTATTCTAGAAGTCTTTATGCCAAAATGGTTATGTTTATATACATGCCCCTATGTTTATGTAAAAGTTGCAAGTTTCTAATTTGATCTATGTCAAGATCCACTTTAGTACATGTTTCATGTTGTAATTAGATATGTGATTGGATCTAGTTCACACCCTTGTCATAAAGTTACACATATTTATGAAAATGTCATATTCTTGTCATGTGCTAGTAATGTTCGATGTTATGCCTAGATCCAAAAACAAGTTTAGATATATGTTGTCTAAATCATATGCTAATTCATGTGACACCTATTTGGTTAGACCCTTATTTCAATGCAAATTCACAATATATGTAATTTGATTTAGGCTATGTTGCAAATTCACATATATGTATATTGACTATTTTGCAAGTTCACATCTATGACATTCATGTTGGCTATTTTGCAAGTTCACACCTATGATGTTCATATTGACTATGCCAAAAATGCCAAGTTTACACCTATGTTATGTTTATGTTTATGAATTCCCTTATGCCTATTTGTGTGCGCTAAATTAGGCTAAGTTTTTAGCCTAATATCATATGTTAAAGACTATGCAAACGAAAATTAGGCTAAGATTGTAAGCCTAATGTTTAAACGAGGTAACGTTGGGAATATTAGAAAACTTGACATAAAAATATATGAAATTGGCATGTTTGTCACATGCCAAAATTGGTGGCATTTAAACGGTATAAATTCTTATACAAAAAATGTTAAACTTGGAATGTAGGCCATAACATTTAATTGTTGACAAATTTACATATATTCAGTAATAAAGACAAATATGTAAATTTAGAAAATACGAATATAATTAACACGAGGTTGGATTGAGTTGTGATGTAAATCTGCCCGGACCCGCCCGGCTGTCCAGTAGTCGCAACAATAACTATCCAATGTGGGTGGTTAAGCATGAAGCCCAATAAGGACCCGATGTTAGACTGAGTTACGATGTAAATCTGCCCGGAACCAACCGGCACATCTAGTAACCATAACAATATATGTCTAATGTGAGTGGTCGGTGCTTTAAAAGGCTAAGGACAGATGGTAGGGTTAAGTTAACTAAAACACTTAACTAATTCAACATGTTAATGAAATTGATGGGTGGGGTTAGGTAAACACAGACACTTAACCACTTAGCATGTTTGACTAGAAAACCCTAGTAACGGGGACCCATTTCAGAAGTAACCCAATTTGGTATCATGGTACCTTGAAACTAGGCAGGGTGGGGAACGATTACTGGGCTGATTGTAAGCGGTCAAAGCGACGGCGGTGGGTGCAACAGTGTGGGTTTTAACGGAGTGCGGGCGTGCACACACTTCGGAGCAGACAAACATGGCACTGGGGGGCACCAGTAGTATAACCTATGCATTCTAAGGTTTGTGTCAGGTCGCCACCATGGGACTTGATACACCCCATGGTGGGGCCAGCATAGGTATCTACAATCTCTGGGGGTCGTAAGACACAGATGATTATGCGAGTAGGAGCCAATCTTTAAAATAATGGGATCACTTCACCCTCAGCATAGGGTGCATCTTTAGAAATGGGATCACTTTACCCTCAACATAAAATGCATCTTTAGAAATGGGATCACTTCACCCTCAGTATAGGGTGCCAGTCAGAATAAATACAAGTAGGTGCAGAGATATAGTGTGGGTTGCGATGGTATATTCATTTCAAAACTACTTCTTCTTAGTTTTTGATACTTTCCTGTTCCAGTTTATACCTATCATGCCCTTGTTTTTATTTTCATACTGAAGAGTCACTAGACTTACCAGGCTTTATGTCTGACCCTATTTTCTTTTGTCTTCTTTTCTTCCGTTTCTTCCCCCAGGTCCACAGGGAGGAAATAACTCAGCTTAGTCCGATTCTCTAAAAGCTTCAAGATAGTAGATGTACGGTTTCGAGTCTCTTTCCTTGGCTATGGCTGTTGGTCACACTCTATGGGGATTTATTCAGTTTTATTCACGTTTTATGCTTCTTTATTTAAAAACCAAGACAAAAATGATGTTGTAGTGTTTTGAAAG
This sequence comes from Allium sativum, assembly GCA_030737875.1. NCBI lineage: Eukaryota > Viridiplantae > Streptophyta > Magnoliopsida > Asparagales > Amaryllidaceae > Allium > Allium sativum. Next base: position 65,069,090 of record CM060924.1, read on the forward strand.
TTGTTATGAGACAATTATGGAAATGTGTTGTATGAACAAGTATTTTATGAAATAAAAGTCTGATGTTTCCCGCTTCTTATATATATATATATATATATATATGTGTGTGTGTGTGTGTGTGTGTGTGTGTTTATATCTGTCTTGTGTTTTATTTGTGACTTTTACTTACAAACCTCCACCAAAGTTAAGGTAGGCCCTTCTGAGTGACCTTAATGGAGGGTGGGGTGTTTCACTTGGTATCAGAGCATAGATTTACCAGACTAGATAAAAAAAAATTTGAAGTCTATTTTCAAAAAGAAGTTTAAAGAAGCATATTTTTCAACAAAAAATGTTGTTTTTAAAAGGCATAATTCCGCAGAGCCATATGCACTATCTCTCTATCCTTTTGTCTTGAATCTTTCCTTTTTGTTCCAGCATGTCTGGAGATCTTAACCTTCCGGAAGGAGTACCGATCCCTGGCTGGTTCTGAAGGTACCTAGAGGCTAGGGCCAATGGTACGGGCCAAGCAGACATTCCTCCTCCTACGGTGGCAGCAGTTCCTCCTCCTCCTCCTCGTGGAAGCACATTCGCTAAGACATGTAGTGACTTCAAGGCTATGGGAGGAAAGGACTTTTATGGAACTGAATCCTTTGTAGTAGCAAGGAATTAGCTGAAAGAGACTGAAGATTTATTCGTTATCTTCGAAGTTGATGACAGGCAGAAGATACAGCTAGCAGTGTGGTAGCTTAAAGATGAAGCGTCTTATTGGTGGGAGATCACCAATGCTGAGAGGCCAGTGGAAACATGGGAAGACTTCAGGACAAGGTTTGAGATGAAATTCCTCTCCCAGGCCGAGAGAAGTCTGCCAATGGAGAAGTTCCTAACTCTGAAACAGGGAAGTATGACAATCAGGGAGTACGTTAATCAGTTTAATCAGCTGGCCAGATTTGGGCTTGATTTAGTAAACACCCAACATAAGAAGGCCCTTCGCTTCGTCAAAGGTCTGAATGAGCCTCTACACAGCCTTGCTATGACTCATGTATCCACGGGAGCGACTTATGAAAGCTTAGTGGACATGGCATTGCTACACGAGGAAGACAAGGGAAAGAAAGAGACTAAGGTGGAAGAAAAGAATGAAGGTTTACAGGCTAAGAAAACAGACTACAAGAAAGGCGGGAAGAATAACAGATCCCGTGAAAAGAGAAGGTGCAATTTCTGTGGCATTGTGGGACATATAGCAAAAGACTGGAGAAAGAAGAAGGCAAAGATGAATGGTGGTTGCTTCAGTTGTGGCGAGACTGGACACTTGGCTAAAAACTGCCCAAAGAAGCGGGGGCAGAGATAGAGGACTGGATCTACCTCAGGCGGACAAGTTCACGCGCTGGTGGCACCTCCACAGGAACGAGGTAGAAATATTTCTGTAGAAAGCTTAGTTTATCCGTGTGATCATCCAGTTCGCACTCTCTTTGATTCTGATGCATCACACTCCTTTATTTCATCTTTTTTAGTAGAATCTCTGCACTTAGACACTAATATGGTAGAAGATCCCTTGGTTGTTTCAAATCCAATTGGGGGCTCGGCTTATTTGTCGATGGTTTGCTTGGATTTGAAAATCTCTATTCTAAGTGTTGAATTTAGATGTAATGCCTTTGTTTTGGGCTTCTCAGGGTATGGACTGATCTTAGGCATGGACTGGTTATCCAGTAATGGTGCCATATTTGATTGTGAGAAAAGAGTGGTTAGGCTCTTGACTCGGCTCGGTAACACTCTAGAAATTTCTTGTAATCCCTTAAATGCTGTTGTGCTTAGTTATCTAGAGTCGCTTGATGCTTCTGTTGAGAATTTGCAGTCAGTTAGAGTAGTCCGGGAATATCCGGATGTCTTTGAAGAGGTGAAAGGCTTACCTCCGAAGCGGGAAATAGACTTCCGCATATATCTTGTTGATAATGCAAAGCCCATAACTCTTCCTGTTAGACACATGGCTCCAAAGGAGAGAAAGGAGCTCAGTAAGCAAGTTAAGGAGCTTCGTGAGAAAGGGTTTATAATAAGGAGTATCTCGGAATGGGGTGCTCCAGTGGTGTTCTCCACCAAAGCAGATGGTTCACTACGTCTTTGTGTGGACTATAGGGAGCTAAACAAGCTGACTAAGAAGAATAGACACTCGTTTCCCCGAATAGACGATTTGTTTGATCAGCTTGTAGGTGCGTCGGTCTTCTCCCAACTTGATCTGGCTACTAGGTTCCATCAGCTAAGGGTAGCTGAAGATAGCATTGATAAAACGACATTCAGAACCCCAGACGTTTTCTTCGAGTGGCTTGTCATGCCTTTCGGTTTGACGAACGCACTCGCTTATTTCGTAGACCTGATGAGCAGGGTGTTCAGAGAATTCCTCAATAAGTTCGTGGTGGTCTTCGTAGATGATATCTTGATCTTCTCAAAGAATGAGGAAGAACATGCTCAACATCTGAAAGAGATCATGGATACTCTCCGTGCACATCAGCTAAGAGCCAAATTCTCCAAGTGCCACTTTTGGAGAAAGGAAGTAAGATTTCTAGGGCATATATTGTCCAAAGAGGGGTTGGCTGTGGACCCCGCGAAAGTGGTGGCAGTGAAAGATTGGAAGACACCAAGAAATGCAACCGAAGTTCGAAGCTTTCTTGGGCTAGCTGGTTTCTACCGAAAGTTCATTAGGGATTTCACGAAAATCTCAGCTCCACTCACAAGGCTAACAAAGAAGAATCTGGCGTTCACTTGGGATTTGGATTGCGAGTTTGCTTTCCAACGATTAAAAAGGGCTCTCACAACAACCCCAGTTCTGACTTTGCCAGATGGAAGCAAAATGTTCACAGTATATACGGATGCTTGTGGTACGGGGCTAGGCGTTGTTCTGATGCAAGAAGGGAGGGTAGCAGCTTATGGTGGAAGACAATTGAAAGTGCATGAAAAGAACTACCCAACCCACGATCTTGAGATTGGTCGCCGTCGTCTTTGTGCTTAAGTCTTGGTGCCATTATCTCCTAGGTGAGAAGTTCGAATTATACGCTGACCATAAATCATTGAAATATCTCTTCTCGCAGAAGGATCTTAACTTGAGGCAGCAAAGGTGGATGGAGTTCCTTGCCTCTTATGACTTTGAAATTTCCTATACTCTTGGAAAAGGCAACGTAGTAGCAGACGCGTTGAGCCGAAAGAAACTGACCCTAAGCCCTCTCTTTGTGGAAAGGCAAAGCTTGGAGTATATAGCCAGTTTTAACTTTAGGCCCTCCTCGGATTTTGTACCGGGTTTGTTAGCATCTCTCGAAGTACGCCCCACTCTCTTGGACTTAATAGGGGCTGCACAACGTAAAGACCCTCAGCTTGTTGATGTGATTGATAAACTTATTAGGGGTGAGACTTCTAGTCAACTCAGTAGATACTCCATCGATGATAAGGGTTGGCTGAGACGGGATGGAAGGCTATGTGAGACGACCCGAACTTCCCCGTGAAGGAAAGCACGGATAGAATTGAGGACAAGACAAAATAGAATGCATACAGAAGAACATTTCATTGCTATTACAACAATTCCATCAGATACAAGAATATACAGAGTATAAATGAATAAATTACATTCGACAAATATCAGAGATTTAAATTACATTTAAATACATCGCAGCGGAAAACAACATAAAACACAACTGAAAGTAATACACGGATACAGAGCTTTCCGAGCATCGTTCCAGCTGTAAATCAGGACCCTGTGAATATAAATCTGCAAAACCAAAACTACTAGCTGCCCATGTGGAAAATAGGGGCTCCCAGAGTTTAGGTTAAAACAATAAACTCCAGGTCAGTCATGGGACTGGTGTGAGAACTAAAACAGTTATAATTCTTTATTTTAAAGTTCGGTTAATCAAGGGACCACGCCGTATAACACGGAACGGGTTTCCTCCCAAGGATACCAGTGCATAGAACAAACAACGCAATGCTAAATAAATAGAAATGAAGCTGTTATAAGACCCAGGTCCCATCACACAATGCAACGCAAGCCGGAGGATAGGGTTTTTACCTTATAACAGCCAAAGCATGCTTGATACGTTTAAAACACATTATTTGATACTATTATAAGTGTATAGTGTCAAAACAATTTCAATCATAAATATCAATCATAGGCGGCATGAATGACCCATACCACTATGTCGCCATACTAGGTTCTACAAATAAAACCGAAACACACGTATTGGAAATTGGATTCCATCATGAGTCGAGGCAAGGGGCAAGCTCCTCTCTGCCTTCGAGACACTCTAGCAAATGCCTCAGGACCCCACTATGATCCTTGGATCTTCAGGGCCGGTCCTCTCTTACTTTTGAGGATTAGTTATTCCTGAACACACGTTCCCCGGTCCTTACAGACCTATATCCGAGGCGCCTCATATCCAACAACCACACAGGTGAAAAGTATATAAATGTCAGGGCTGGTAGGTCACTGACACCACCTTAGCTAGAAACAAACGTCGTGCTCTCCCTGCAGTCACTATCCCGTTTTTGACTCATACCGAGGTGTGAGGCTCGCGAATTCACGTTATACACAAAGCTACGCCACACAGGCCGTGCTTTGATCATCAACCACAAGACTTTGCTTTTCAACAGAAGCCCTGATCAATTGCCACTTACGCGTGCCACACAGGCAATTCATTCCATGCGACTGATGTCCATCGATATACAACCTCTGAGCTCGTACGTCTCAGAGAAGGGCGTTAAGCAAGAGAATAAATTCTCCGCCGCCAAACAGATGTATATTTAATAGAGATCAATCAACACAGAATAAAATCCAATGTTAGACACACAATCCATTTACAAGTTCGTTCTGGGTCTGAACGAAACCGGAGGCACTTTCCTCGCATATCCATCCATCTCCAAGTACGTCTGGACGATCACCAACTGATTCCCTCATCCTGGGTGTACAGCCCAATCAAGATCATCAGTAATCACCGAAATGATGTGAAGACTTCCGGTCTTCAACCACCGTCTTCTTCTTCGACATCTCGTCGAATCGGTTATTCAGAATGGGTATAACCCGGTCTTTCTGAATAACCCACGTATATAATAAACAAATGTTACACAAACTCAACGAACGCCTCATTCCAATTCAGAATATTCTTTTGTTCACAAAATCACATTCTTAGGGAAATGTTCCCATTAATTTTATCCAAGATAAATTCTTCTAAATTTATTCTATAATCTTCCTTTGGATATCATTTCAAACCATATTATGGTTTTCCAAACTAGTCGGGATTAGCGAACCACACCGAAGTAATTATTTATTTAATTTCTCGATCCAAACCTATATATCCCATGGAGAAAACTGGTAATACTCCACATCAAACACCACGGTGTTATCGGTAAAATTAATTACCATTTCACGTTCAAATCTAATTAAAGATTTAACTATCGCTTTGGAGAAAAACTGGTGGTACTCCATTTTCGATCACCTTTCAGATTTGATAATTTAAATTATCAATTCACATTTTTAATCTAATTAAAGGTTCATTAAAACTCCACTTAGTTTTAATCTTTTCAAAAATCAACATCTTGCCTTTAACTGGGTTAAAGAACCAATGTCATTTAAAACACGATCCACGATAAACCCAAATCACATTCGATATTAAATACAAGGCTCTGAATAGAAAATATACCGGCTTATATTCAATATCAAATTCTGAAACCAACAAATATCGTATTGGAAATAACGATATATAATATATCTTTCAAATTCCCAAAACAATATCTGTATAGTCACGAAATCCAACATCGAAATATTCCGAAGATAATTTCGATTCAACTCCACTTTCACTTCACCTATTGTGAATATTGATTATTTTTAAAATCACTTTCAAATTCAATTTATTTATTTCAAAAATAAATTGTTTTTAATTCTAGTTCAAAACTAGTTCATTTCGATAAAAAATCTATTTTTATCCTCTAATGTGGAATTTTCCAGCCCAATTCTTTCCAATTCACATATTATAATTTTACACCAATTATCGATATTTTTAATAATTTTATCAAGGCCCGTACAGTCGATTTCCATCAACGGCCATCGAACTGCACTTACAGCGACCTTTTCTGAAATTGATTTGGACATAATTCCAAATCAAACCGTTAGATTTCAAATTTCTAATATTCATTGGAAAGCCCTTTTCGATACGAACCCAACGGTTCCGGTTTTAGGAGAATCCGACGGTCGGATCTCCCGCAATGTCCGTTTGAAATAAATGGTCGAAATTCACGAACTGTCGCGGCGCGGCGCGTTCTATTCGGGCCATTATATATATATAATATATATTTCGTCGATTTCTATTTAAAACGAATTTTATAAATCGTTTTAAATTCGCTTCTAAAACAATTCAACTTCTATATTCAATTTCAAATCGATTTGATTTCAATTCAACTCGAATTCATTTCCATTTTATTTAATTCGAATTCAAATTCGTTTCAATTCAATTCAAATTCAAATTCGTTTCAATTCAAATTGATTTCAATTTAATTTCGATTCGAATTCAATTAAATTTCAGTTCGTTTTCAATTCAACTTGAATTTGTTTTATATTCAATTCCATTCGAAGTCCTTTTATATTCAATTCAAATTCGTTTTCTTTTCAATTCGAATTTGCTATAATATTCATTTCAATTTGAATAAAATTGATATAATTATCGTTCACGTCAAAATGGCGCAAAACTAATCAACTCGACTTTATATTTTTCACAACTTCTTTATTCTATTCAACAAATGAATATTTATCCCATTCAACACATGAATCTATATTTCTTTCAACACACGACTAATCTCAACACATGACTGCCGTCAACACATCACTATTGTTGTTATGTAAAATATTTTATAAAACTATGGTATCTATCGTTTGATTTTCAATTAGATTCCTACTGAGAAGTAGGTTCTAATTTTAAATATGATAAAGATGTGAATTTTATTGTATAAAATATTTCACTCAACACATGAACATCGTCAATACATGACTATTTTTATATTCAACACATGAATTTTCTTTTATAACATTCATTATTTTCCCGATTGGAATGAAGCCCAATCAATCACCATATAATGTTAATTACATGGATTCCATACAACACATGTATATAATAGCATTGAAAAATAATCAACCATCAACCAAAGTGCACTACACTGTATAAGCATCAAATATAGATATCTAACGCTTATAACAGCCTGTCAATCAATCAATCGACATATTTAATCAATCAGGATGAGTGAACTTCAAATTTCATCCCAACACCCGTTTGGGGTTTCAAATCAACAAACACACATTTTTGTTTGTGCAGTTGGGCGATGTGTAAAATTTATCGTCCCAATCAATGTCCTTCAAATAGGTGTACATAAACAAACCGTCCGGTTTGTAAATGAATATTTTATTTTATTCACTTCCACGTTAAAAATTATATTTTTAACGATAGAATATTCTATTTCAACACATGAATTTCTATTCAGTTCATTTATTCAATAAAATAATATTTTTATTTTTCTAACATATTTTAGAAAATTTCGGCGGCATAACGGCACGATACTAGAAACGGAACAAGGCCTAGCCTTATCCCCGGTCTAGTGAAGGCCCACGCCATTCACACATCAATCAAATCAATTTCAATTCACCAAACAATTCAATTCAAACCAAATAATCTAACCAACTACACAACCAATCAAACAAGTCCATGGTCTGTGGATGATTGTGTCGGGTGCTACTAAGCACCGTCTGCATCCTAGTATATATATATATATATATATATATATATATATAACTAGAAAAATAAGTTGAAGAGTGAGAAGTTCTCACCGAAAGCTATCCAATACCATGACTCTTCATTTATAGAAATCTTCGTCATTCTTGCCTTTTGTCGCTTCCGTCGCCCGTAGCCACTATATATATAAAAATCGAATTTTTACTATGCTATTCAATATATAAAAAATCGAATTTTTACAATCACGCTTTATGGATAAAAAATTCTATTTTCACACCACTACTATATAGATAAAAATTCTATTTTTACATCGTTATCATCTATATAAAGATCTCGCCTTTTCAACTATAAAGATTTCGCTTTAATTTCCTCACTATGAAAATCACCTCTTTATTTCAATGTATATATAATAAAAATCAGATTTTTATTTCGCTACATATACAAAGATGATATTTTTATATTCTATATTTCATAAAGATTATATTTTTATAGTCCCTACAATGTAAAAATCATATTTTTATCTTTCTACAATATAAAAGATTATATTTTTAATCGCATAAGTGAATAGAAATTGAAATAAAACTCACCTGGGTGTTAGAGTGGCGGAGGAGGCTCGGAGAAGAGCTAAAACATCTCGGGGACTGAAATGTACACTCGAAAAATAATAAAAATCGGATTTTTAACTGGGGGGGCCCAATGGTCGGGGTTGGTGGTCGGAGGGGCGGCGCCTGGAGTCAGGGTTGGGGGTTGGAAGGTGCGGCCAAGTGTGGGTGGACGGAAATGGGCTGTGGCGGCTCGATTTGGGGCGTTGGAGCATTGGGGTTCGATTTTTGAAGAGGGGGACGGGGATGGGCCGTCGGAGGGGAGGGGGAGGTGCGGTCGGAAGTGGGGAGGCCGGGGCTGAGGTGCGGCGGCGCCTAGAGGGCGGGGCGGCGGCGAAACCGAGGGCGATGGGGGTCTTGGGTTCGTGAACGACGGTTTTGAAATAAGGGGAGAGAGAGAAAGGGGATTCAGGCTATATATTTATATATATATAAATATTTTATTATTATTTTTTTCAAAAAGGTAGCTTTATAATACGAACTCGAAATCACGCCCACCGACTGTCGTCCCTAGCGTATTACCCCCATTCCGAACACAATGGGATATGTATCGTAGGCTGATTCGACTGTTTGAATTAGTTTCCATTAAATTTACATTTAAATCACTATATTGAATTTTAAACGTACATTTCAAATTACCGGGGTCACATACTAACTCTATAAATTGCAGAAAAATATTTTCTAGCTTCGTATTGACGATACGGTCCTAACAAAACTAATTTCGTCGAATTCCGAGACCGTTGGAAAAATGGCCATTTTCCAGTCGATTAAAATCAACTAAAACTGGTCAAACGCGTTTTCCTTTGCCACGCTAACCTATTGATTCGAAAAATTATGAAATTTGGAATCTAGCAATAATTTTACATCACGGACCCAACAAAAGTGGTTTCGTCGAAATCCGAGGTCGTTTGCAAAATGTCCATTTTTAAGGGCCTGAATTTCATAGCGACTATTCAGAATTTTCAACTGGACATATCTTTTGATTCCCGCTATGAAATCTTGATTTTTCGGATTCGTTGGAAAGATCTTCACAATTAGATCCCATTATTTTTGGTTTCACTAAAATCCGGATTGTTTTGCACCCGGTACATTCAATTGAAGTTTAAAATCGAATTATCGAACTACCGCGCCATTTTCAATTCTATTTATAATTATATATAAATATTTATATTCTAACGACGACGCGTATAATATATACGATCGAATTCTATTCAAAAATGAACTTCTCGTCAATATTATTTAAAATAATCTATTTTAAATATTCAAAATTCGCTAAAATTGCCAAAATAAAAATTTTAAACTGGCCCAGATTTTCGGGTTATTACACTATGCGTCCCACAAGCTAGGGATTTTGTGAAGAAGGTTCTCGAGGAGGCACATCATTCCAAGATGACAATACACCCAGGTGGAGATAAGATGTAAAAGGACGTAAAGAGAGTTTTCTATTGGAGCGGCATGAAGAAGGACGTGGCAGATTTCGTTTCTAAGTGTGTGACATGCCAACAGGTCAAGGCAGAACAAAAGAAGCCTGGAGGACTGCTACATCCTCTAGAAGTCCCGTAATGGAAGTGGGATAGCATTTCAATGGACTTCATTGACGGGTTGCCTAGGTTAAGAAGAGGCAATACTAGCATTTGGGTAATAGTGGACAGGCTTACTAAAAGCGCCCACTTTATACCTATCAAGAGTAGAAGGACTGCTTCGTCTCTAGCTTCTCTTTATCTCAAGGAAATAGTTCGACTCCATGGAATACCCTCCAGCATAGTGAGTGACAGAGACCCCATCTTCACGAGCGAATTTTGGCGGAGTCTGGAAGAAGCTGTCGGCATGCAGTTATGTTTGAGCATGGCCTATCACCCCCAAACTGATGGTCAGACAGAAAGGGTGAATAGAGTACTAGAAGATCTTCTAAGACTGTGCGTTCTTGACTTCAGAGGGACTTGGGAGGATCACCTTCCTTTAGTGGAATTCGCCTATAACAACAGTTACCAAGCTACCATCGGTATGGCGCCCTTCGAAGATTTGTATGGAAGACCTTGCCGATCACCAACTTGTTGGTGGAAGTCCACTGACAAGATTATACTTGGGTCAGACATGATTAGAGGGACTTCAGAAAAAGTGGACTTGATACGAAGGAGAATGAAGACTGCCTAAGACATACATAAATCCTACGCCGACAAGAGAAGGACTGACCTTGAGTTTGAGGTTGGGGACAGGGTTTTCCTTAAGGTATCCCCTTTAAGGAACGTCATTCTCTTTGGATCTGCAGGAAAGCTAGCACCAAGATTTGTAGGACCATTCACTATCATCGAGAAGATTGGAAAAATGGCTTATAGAGTAGATCTGCCTAAAAGATTGGCTGGAATTCACAACGTCTTTCACGTTTCTCATCTCCGAAAATGTCTACATGAATCAGAAGAAGTGGTGGAGCCAAGCATTCTAGAAGAAGCCGAAGTGGAACGCGAAGCAACTGTGAGAAGAGTTCCAACTCGAATCGTAGGAACTGAAATCAAAATGCTATGCAACCGCGAAGTCAAACTTGTTAAGGTTCAGTGGAGCGACGCCGAGGAAGACACGACTTAGGAAACTAAGGATAGAATACGCGCGGCCTACCCTTTTCTTTTTGAGGGTCATCTTTGATCTCTCTTTTTCCTTAAGTTGTGCTTGTATCTATCTTTTTAGGTATATCTCCTCGATATTATCCTTTATCCTTAGGTAGAAACCCCTTTAGATGTAAACATGTATTTGAAACATGTTATAGTTAATGGCTGCAAATGGTAGCAAGTGGTTGCTAGTGGTTGCTCGTGGATGCATATACACACACAACCTAAGTCTTAGATCGGCTCAATAACTTCATACTGCATATGCATATATGTATTCATGTTTGTATGTGGTTGGAACTTGATATGTTGTCATATGGATGTCGAATTTGTATTGATGGTTGCGCACTCATGTAGAATAATGAGTAAGGAAAAAATTTGCATACATAATGGACTCATGACACTTACATGATTTGCATTAAGGAGGTCAACTGGATCAGTAGACCGACTGATTTTGCATTAGTTAAGGACATATACACACATTGTGCATATAAATCTTAAATCATTAGAAGTATTTTAAGGACAATGGATGCCTGTGTTTGTTGGTTGAGTAGATGGACGATTGGATTTTAGGACTTACGTTGTCCTAGACTTGAAGATTTCGGGGATGAAATCCTTTAAGGAGGGGAGAATGTAACACCCCGAATTTTCAGTTAACTGTAACTTAACAAATTAAAGTACAATTAATTCTAAATGAAAGAATCAAGGGAAATGGGTTACGCCATTGCGTTTGTCTCAAAATTCTGCTTGAGATAGAGTCCAAGTTTGCGTAAAACGGATACCGTATGAAGAAGATATGGACGAACGAAGTTGGGTAGAAAAATCGGAAACGGATCAGAATGAACAGGCGCACTTGGGAAGTGTGCCAGAACAAAATTGAACTGGGCACTTGGGAAGTGCGCCAGTACAATTTTAGCACTGGCGCACCTGCCAAGTGCGCCCAGGTCAGAAAGATCTGTTGGTCAGGCCCTGGCTGGCCTGGTCAGGGTCTGGTCGAATTCTGAGGCTTGGTTGAGTCACTAGGGCTTACATGTTACTTTCTGATTGGCTTCTCTTGAGATGGATGGTCTGGATTCACTCTAGCTTCATTGACAGCTCTAATTAGATTGAAATTCTATAAATACAACTCAAGTCTAACCCTAAATTCACACAAATAATATAATACTAAAGCCGTCATGCTGCTGGAAAGAAACTAGGAGTGGTCGTCAGTTAGAAAGCCTAGAGACAAGCCAATACTAAAGCAAAACACGAATCAAAAAAACGTTAGTCTACCCAAAGGAAAGCATATCAAATCCAGAATTCAGAATCTAGAATCCACGTGCGTCGTTCGTTGTAAGTATAGTGATTTTTCCGGTGAGAATAAAACTAAGACTTGATTCGATGTAAATTGGAAGTGGAATTGTGCTATTATGTAACGACGATGTTAATTCATATCTATGTATTGAAATGATTGTGTTGCGAATGAAATTGGGATGTTTGTGGTATGATTAAGATTGATGTTGATCCTATTGTATTTTTAGAATGACAATAACATCACAAGCAAGTTGTATAGTTCATGTTTATGTGATTATATAGGTCGTTTGTGATTAGAACCTCATGTATATACTTTATGCTAGAAGTCTTTATGCCAAACTGGTTATGTTCATATACATGCCCCTATGTTTATGTAAAATTTGCAAGTTTCTAACTTGATCTATGTCAAGATCCACTTTAGTACATATTTCATGTTGTAATTAGATATGCGATTGGATCTAGTTCACACCCTTGTCATAAAGTTATACATATTTATGAAAATGTCATATTCTTGTCATGTGCTAGTAATGTTCGATGTTATGCCTAGATCCAAAAACAAGTTTAGATATAAGTTGTCTAAATCATATGCTAATTCATGTGACACCTATTTGGTTAGACCCTTATTTTAATGCAAATTCACAATATATGTAAATTGATTTAGGCTATGTTGCAAATTCACATATATGTATATTGACTATTTTGCAAGTTCACATCTATGACATTCATGTTGGCTATTTTGCAAGTTCACACCTATGATGTTCATATTTACTATGCCAAAAATGCCAAGTTTACACCTATGTTATGTTTATGTTTATGAATTCCCTTATGCCTATTTCTGTGCGCTAAATTAGGCTAAGTTTTTATCCTAATATCATATGTTAAAGACTATGAGAACGAAAATTAGGCTAAGATTGTTAGCCTAATGTTTAAACGGGGTAACGTTGGGAATATTAGAAAACTTGACATAAAAATATATGAAATTGGCATGTTTGTCACATGCCAAAATTGGTGGCATTTAAAGGGTATAAATTCTTATACCAAAAATATTAAACTTGGAATGTGGTCCATAACATTTAATTGTTGACAAATTTACATATATTCAGTAATAAAGACAAATATATAAATTTAGAAAATATGAATATGCTTAACACGAGGTTGGATTGAGTTGTGATGTAAATCTGCCCGGACCAGCCCGGCTGTCTAGTAGTCACAACAATAACTATCCAATGTGGGTGGTTAAGCATGAAGCCCAATAAGGACCCGAGGTTAGACTGAGTTACGGTGTAAATCTGCCCGGAACCAACCGGCACATCCAGTAGCCGTAACAATATATGTCTAATGTGAGTGGTCGGTGCTTTAAAAGGCTAAATGCAGATGGTAGGGTTAAGTTAACTAAAACACTTAACCAATTCAACATGTTAATGAAATTGATGGGTGGGGTTAGGTAAACACAGACACTTAACCACTTAGCATGTTTGACTAGAAAACCCTAGTAACGGGGACCCATTTCAGCAGTAACCCAATTAGGTATCATGGTACCCTGAAACTAGGCAGGGTGGGGCACGATTACTGGGTTGATTGTAAGAGGTCAAAGCGATGGCAGTGGGTGCAACAGTGTGGGTTCTAACGGAGTGCGGGCGTGCACACACTTCGGAGCAGACAAACAGGGCACTGGGGGGCACCAGTAGTATAACCTATGCATTCTAAGGTTTGTGTCGGGTCGCCACCATGGGACTTGATACACCCCATGGTGGGGCCAGCATAGGTATCTACAATATCTGGGGGCCGTAAGACACAGATGATTATGCGAGTAGGAGCCGATCTTTAAAATAAGGGGATCACTTCACCCTCAGCATAGGGTGCATCTTTAGAAACGGGATCACTTTACCCTCAGCATAGGGTGCATCTTTAGAAACGGGATCACTTCACCCTTAGTATAGGCTGCCAGTCGAAATAAATACAAGTAGGTGCAGAGATATAGTGTAAGGTGCGATAGTATATTCGTTTCAAAACTACTTCATCTTAGTTTATGATACTTTCCTGTTCCAGTTTATACCTATCATGCCCTTATTCTTATTTTCATACTGAAGAGTCACTAGACTTACCAGGCTTTATGTCTGACCCTATTTTCTTTCATCTTCTTTTCTTCTGTTTCCCCCCTAAGTTCAACAGGGAGGAAATAACTCAGCTTAGTCAGATTCTCTAAAAGCTTCAAGATAGTTGATGTACGGTTTAGAGTCTCTTTCCTTGGCTATGGCTGTTGGTCACACTCTATGGGGATTTATGCAGTTTCATTCACGTTTTATGCTTCTTTATTTAAAAACCAAGACAGAAATGATGTTGTAATGTTTTGAAAGTTGTTATGATACAATTATGGAAATGTGTTGTATGAACAAGTATTTTATGAAATAAAAGTCTGATGTTTCCCGCTGCTTATATATGTATGTATGTATGTATGTATGTATGTTTATATCTGTCTTGTGTTTTATCTGTGACTTTTACTTACAAACCTCCACCAAACTTAAGGCAGTCCCTTGTGAGTGACCTTAATAGAGGGTGGGGTGTTTCATGCTTGCATCTCACGCTCCACATATATAGTATACAAACAAAAACCGCGGGAGCTTATTGGTGAATGGATTCCGACTATGACAAGGTATGGAACCACCTGCCGATAGTGTATCTCTAGAGGCGAATACACTGGGTTCAACAAGAACGTCTTGCAACCCGGCCCACACATGATCGACCACTCATTTCGCTTGAGTGTATCGAATGTATATCACCAATGGTTGGGTGCATTGTAATAACCTGGAAATCTGAGCCAATTTAAAATTTTTATTTGGCAACATTGATGAATTTTGAATATTTAAAATGAATTATTTTAAATAATATCGATCAGAAAATTATTTTGAATAAAATTAGAATGTATATATTTATTTGAATCGTCGTTAGAATGTAAATATCTTATTTTAAATATAAAAGGAATTGAAAATGGCGCGGTAGTTCAAAAATTAGATTCCAAACATCAAATGAATGTACAGGATTCAAAATAAACCGGATTTTAGCGAAATCAAAAATATTAGAATCTATTTGAAAATATCTTTCCAAAGAATCCGAAAAATTGAAATTTCAAACCGGGAATAAAAAGATACATCCAGTTGAAAATTCAGAATAGTCGCTATGGAATTCTGGCCCTTAAAAATGGAAATTTTGCAAACGACCTCGGTTTTTGACGAAACCACTTTTGTTGGATCCGGGATGTCTAGTTATTGATAGATTCCAAAATTCATAATTTTCCAAATCAATAAGTGAGCGTGACGAAGGAAAACGTGTTTTAACAGTTTCAGTCAATTTCGATTGACTGAAAATTGGCCATTTTTCAAACGGTCTCGGAATTTGACGAAATTAGTTTTATTAGAACTGTATGGTCAATATGAAGCTAGAAAATATTTTCAGGAATTTTTAGAGTTCATATGTGGCCCCAGTAAATTGAAATGCGCGTTCAAATTCATTATATAAATTTATATTTTGATTTTGAAGAAAGCTGATCGTTACGGCCAAACTGGCTTGCCGGACATATCCCATTGTGTTCGGAATGGGGGTATTTGGCTAGGGGAGACAGTCGTTGGGTTTGGTTTGGGATTCATATGTAAAATCTCCTTTTTTTCGCGAATTAAATAATTTTTATAAAAAGGGTCAAACCCTAGAAAGATGGTCAAACTTGAATCCCGTGGTCAACATCTATTTTCACCGCCCCCAATCCCTTTTTGAACGAACGAAACCAGTCAAACCCTTCCCACTAATTTCTCCTAAACCAAATCGAAATGATTTGTGAAACAAAAGCAAATTTTATAGAGATTTCGTCAATCTTCAGTTCTATATGGGTATCGTCGTGGATTGTTGCTCGTGGAGACGGCACGGACGCTGGAAAGATGTAGCGTTCATCGTCGATCTACATGCGATTGGCAACTTGGAGTTGGCCAACAACTTCGGCGACGGCAGCACTTGCGAAGGCCAATGGCGTGGCACTGATGGACCGAACTCCGAAGGCCTGTAGCGCGCGAGTTTCGAGGTCATCGGAACAACTAAGATGAAGAAGTTGGTTTATTTTCCTTTTTATTTACATTTATTTACGTTGTAAATTGTTTTAAAATATGAAACCATTGAGAAATAAAATCAGTTTTATATAAAATATAATAGCATTGCAAAATCAGTTTTTTTATTTTATTTATATATGGTACAATTTTTAGAAATATGAAGATTCGATTTTTAAAAATAAAAATATTTGATTTTTATTTAGATGAATAATAAGGAAAAATATAACCTTTGTTTAGATAAAAAATATAATTTTTAGATAGTAGAGATTATAAAAATATAATTTTATATAGCAGAGATTATAAAAATATGATTTTTATAAGATAGAGAATATAAAAATACGATTTTTATATATGTTGTAGCGGAATAAAAATTCGATCTTTGCATGAGTAGCGGATTAAAAATAGAATTTTTATATAATAGGAAGTATAAAAATATGATTTTTATATATGTGGCGAAATAAAATTGTGATTTTTATATATATAATCGCCGAAAGAAAATTGACTTTTTATTTATAATGATCATTGTTTAAAAATAGGATTTTTAACATAAACCGTGTGAAACAGATTGCAATGGAACTAACTGGAAGCAAAACAGAATCCAGATAATTCAGAAATAAAGAATGGAGGAGTGGAACCCTCGGTGAGAACTCCTCGCTTTTATTATAATTTCTAGTTGAAATATATACTGGGATGCAGACGGTGCTTAGCAGCACCCGACACCCGTTGTCCACAGACCATGAATGACTTGCTTGTTTGATTGTTGTGTTGTTAAATTTGACTGTTGATTGTGATGAATAAAACATATATTCAGGTGTTGAAATAAAATATATATTCATGTGTTGAATAAAATATATATTCATGTGTTGAAATAAAATATATATTCAGGTGTTGAAATAAAATATATATTCATGTGTTGAGTAAAATATATATTCATGTGTTGAAGTAAAATAAATATTCATTTACAAAACGAATGATTTGTTTATGTACACCGATTTGACTGATATTGATTGGGGCGATAAATTTTACACATCGCCCAGCTGCACAAACAAAAATATGTGTTTGTTGATTTGAAACCCCACACGGGTTTTGGGATGATATTTGACGTACACTAGTCCTGATTGTTTAGTTGTATGTCAATCGATGGGTTGACAGACTGTGTAAGCGTTAATTATTGATATTTAATGCTTATGCAGCACTTTGTATGATGGTTGGTGATTTATCGTTACTATTATATACATGTGCTGTAGAAAATCCATATAATTAACATTATATGGTAATTGATTGGGCCTCATTCCAATTTGGAAAATAAGATATATTATAAAAATAAATTTATGTGTTGAATAGAAATATATTCATGTGTTGAATAGAAATAAATTCATGTGTTGAATAGAAATAAATTCATGTGTTGAATAGAAATATATTCATGTGTTGAATAGAAATAAATTCATGTGTTGAATAGAAATATATTCATGTGTTGAATAGAAATAAATTCATGTGTTGAATAGAAATAAAAATTCATGTGTTGAATAGAAAATATATTCATGTGTTGAATAGAAAATAAATTCATGTGTTGAATAGAATAAATATTCATGTGTTGAATAGAATAAACATTCATGTGTTGAATAAAAGTCGTGTTGGCTAGATTGACGCCATTTTGATGTGGACGATATTTATATCGATTTTATTCATTTTTATAATGAATATAGAAAAGAAAAAGATATCAAAATATGACGTTTTGAAAATATTATCATTTGTATATCGATGATGTGGAATATTCAATTTTGATTCGAAATTGAATATGAAGTTGAAATCGTTTTGAAAACGAATTTAAAATGATTTATAAAATACGTTTTAAAAGGAAATTGATGAAACATATAATATATATATATATATATATATATATATAATGGCCTGAATAGAACGCGCTACGATAGTTCGCGAATTTCGACCATTTACTTCGAATGGATATTACAGGAGATCCGACCGTCGGATTCTCCTAAAGCCGGAACTGTTGGGTTCATATCAAAAAGAGCTTTCTAACGAATAATACAGATTTGAAATCTAACGGTTGGATTTGGAATTATGTCCAAATCAAATTTGGAAAAGGTCGTTGTAAATGCAGTTCGATGGCCATTTGTGGAAATCGACTGTACGGGCCTTGATAAAAATTTTTAAAATAGTAGCAATTTGTGTAAAATCATAAGAAATGATTTGCGAATAATTGGGATGAAAAATTCCATATTTGAAAAGATAAAGATAGATTTTTATCAAAATGAACTAGTTTTGAACTAGAATTATAAACCATTTATTTTTGAAATAAATAAATTGGATTTGAAAGGGGTTTTAAAGGTAACCGGAAATTCCAATAATTGAATTGGAATGGATTTGAATCGAAATTGTCTTTGGAATATTTCAATGTTGGATTTCGTGATTATACAGATATTGTTATGGAAATTTGAAAGACATATTTATATCATTATTTCCAATACGATATTTGCTAGTCGTAGAATTTGATATTGAATATAAACCGATGTATTTTCTATTCAGAGCCTTATATTTAATATCAAATGGGATTTGGGTTTGTCGTGAATGGTGTCTTCAGTAACACTGTTCTTAAACCCAGTGGAGAAAAAGATTAAATCTTTTTATTTAGATTTAATGAAGTATACCAATTAAATGGAATTGAATTTGAATTGATTTTTGGGTTTATCGTGAACGGTTTTTTAAATAACACTTGTTCTTTAGCCCGATAATTAATGGAATGTGATTTTGAGTTTATAGTGAACCGTGTTTTAAATGACATTGGTTCTTTAACCTAGTTAAAGGCGGGATATGATTTCCCAAGTTAAATAATCATTGATATTGATTTTTGGGAAGATTAAAACCAAGTGGAGTTTTAATGAATCCTTAATTGGATTGAAATGTTCGAGAATGGAGTATCACCAGTTTTGCTCCAGGCGATAGTTAAATCTTTAATTAGATTTGAATGTGAAATGGTAATTGAATTTACCGATAACACCGTGGTGTTAGATATGAAGTATGACCAGTTTTACTTCATGGGATGAGTAGGTTGGGATTAGGAAATAAAATAAATGATTACTTCGGTGTGGTTCGCTAATGCCGACTAGTTTGAATTGATATTCAAAAGAAGATTAAAGAATAAATTTAAAGAATTTATGTTTGATAAAATTAATGGGAACCTTTCCCAAAGTGTAAGAATATTTGAATAAAAGAATATTTGAATAAAAGAATATTGCGTATGTTGCGTTTGTGTAACGCTTGTTTATTATATACGCGAGTTATTAAGAAAGACCGGGTTTATCCCATTCTGAATAACTGATTCGACGTGGTGTCGAGGATGAAGACGGTGGTCGAAGACCGGAGCTCTTCACATCGTTTGGGTGATTACTAATGATTTTGATTGGGTTGTACACCCAAGAGGAGGGAACCAGTTGGTGATCGTCTAGACGTACTTGGAGATCTATGGATATGCGAGGTACAAGGTGCCTCCGGTTTCGTTCAGACCCAGATCGAACTTGTAAATGGACTGTGCGTCTGACATTGGATTTTATTCTGTGTGATTGATTTCTATTAAATATATATCTACTTGGCAGCGGAGAATTTATTCTCTTGCTTAACACCCTTCTCTGAGACGTACGAGCTCAGGGGAAATATATTGATGGATATCAATCGCATGGAGTGAATTCCCTGTGTGGCATGCCTAAGTGGCAAATGATCAAGGCTTTTGTCGAAAAGCAGAGTCTTGGGGTTGATGATCAAAGCACAGCCTGTGTGGCACAGCTTTGTGTAGCGTTGATTTGCGAGCCTCACACCCCGGTTGTGAACCAGAAACGGGAGAAGGACTTCAGGGAGGACATGCGTTTCCTTCTAGCTAGATGTGGCGTCAGTGGTTTTACACGCCCTGACGAGTTTGACTTATGTGGTTGTTGGATTGCGAGGCGCCTCGGATATATCGGTGACTGTGTGGAGCCGATGGAGCCATTGGACTCATTGACACCCCAAAGGGTGGGGAAACGCAGTGTTCAGGCATTTTAATCCACATCGGTGGACCGGACCTGACAAACCAAGGGCCTACCTGAGTCTGGGTCCTGAGGGGCGGGATAGAGCGTCTCGAATCGGTGAGGACTATCTTTTGCCTCGGTTCACAGATGGAAATCCAACTTCCAATACGTGACATGTGCGGTTATGATTGTAGAGCCTAGTATTGGTGATATGATATATGGTACCCATGCCGTCTATGATTAATACTTATGATTGAAATTGTTTTGACACTATACACTTATAGTAATAATAAAAGATGAAATTTAACGTATCAAGCATTCTTTGGCTATTGTAAGGTAAAACCCTATCCTCCGGCTTGTGTTGCATTGTGTGATGAGACCTTGGTCTTATAATAGCTTCATTGTTCTTTATTTAGCATTGCGCTGTTTGTTTTATGCACTGGTATTCTTGGGAGGAAACCCGTTCCGTGTTATACGGCGTGGTCCCTTGATTTACCTAACTTCAAAATAAAGATTAATAACTGTTCTAGTTCTCACACCAGTCACATAACTGACCTGGAGTTTATTGTTTTAACCTAAACTCTGGGTGCCCCTATTTTCCGCACGGGCAGCTAGTAGTTTTGGTTTTGCAGATTTATATTCACAGGATCCTGATTTACAGCTGGAACGATATCCGGAAAGCTCTGTATCCATATATCTCTTTCAGTTGTGTATTGTATTATTTTTCCGCTGCAGTGGTGTATTTAAATGTAGTTTAAATCTCTGATAATTTATGATGTGTATATTATTTGTTAATACTCTGTATATTCTTGTATTTTGATGAGTTGTTGTAATATGCAATGAAATGTTCTTCTGTTTGCGTTCCGACGTGGCTCTTTCTCAGTACAATCCGCGCTTTCCTTACCTGGGAAGTTCGGGTCGTAACAAACCCACTGTTTCCCGAAAAGGGACAGCATCGATGGATTAAAGAAGCCAAAAGAATTTCTCTAGATAGGCGATTATACACCATAATGGGAGCGACCCACATAGCCATGCTGCCTGCCCGATTTTTGTCATTTCCATGTTGATGAGGCTTGAGGTTTGAATTCCTTTTTGAACATCTGGCCACCATTCACTTTGAATGCCACATCGTCAAATCCATAATATATCACTAACTGACGTCCACAAAAATACTCTAGTTGGGAGCTAACCAAATATGATACGTTTGAAGAAATCAATGTACGTAGTCCTTTGGAAATACATTGTCAGACATTCGTCTATGCAAGTCATCCAGGAACAGGATGAACCGAAGGTACCCTCCTACCACATCCTAGGAATCACCCGATGGATCAGTAGCGAGTAGTCTTTGTAATCCATAGATTTCAACCATGACTGAGTTACTATCAAAATATCTCTGGTTGCAACATCAGAGCAATTTATCAAGTAGCCCTTCCGCTTATGAAGATCCACGATCTTCAACTGTTCCATCTTCAATCAGCATCCTTTCGTATTTGTTGGTTCCGAATGGTTTTCGAATAGAAATTCGATCCCGGACTTTCCGTACCAACAGCGCATTGGTTATGATTTGGATGGTCGGTTATTTAACTATCAAGATAAACAATCATAAAAACAAAATAAATCCATGGGTGTATTCCTCCACATCACTTGGCCATTAAAATAATATATCAGTTGTAATATCAAAGATAAAATACTAGTTTTAATATCCTCAAATCATTTTATTTAAAATATTTAAAAGAATCGTCTTAAAGTCCTGCCCAATTTCTCGTTACTATCTTTCAAAACATTTCCACCACATTACTTATCACTTATACTGATGAGATTAATCCACTTATTGTAACACCCCGCCTCCGCTAGGGTCACTCGCAAGGGAATGCGCTAGCTTTAGAGGGGCATTATTGGTAAACATGCACAGAAATATCACAAGACAGAACATGTAAAATAGCGGAAGTAAAATCAACCTTTCATAACATGAATAAATAAGGTCTAAAGCCTTTTACATCAGAGTACATCAAAACCTGTCTTGCAATAGTAAAGAAGCATAAAGACTTTTTCATAAATTATTCCCCAAGTAAAAACAGTAAAGTAGCCATAGCCAAGTAAAGTCCAAGCCATCCATGATGACCTTCAAGCAGAAGAAGTCCGAACTAAACAACAGTATTTCCTCCCTGTAACCTGGGGGGGAAACGGAAGAAAAGAGGCGAAACAAAACGGGTCAGTCAAAAAGACTGAGTAAGCCCTATCTACTATCAACATAAAAACTAGTAAAGTAAACTGACATGAGAAACTGAGATGAACATAAGCATGATGACAAGATAGATAAGCTAAATCAAAACAACAGGATGAACTACTGAACTCAAATAAACTAAGGTGTCATGATAAATTACGGTGTCAAGATAAAACAAGGTATCCCATCGTCAAGTTCCTGTCAAATATAATACCCTCAAGATATCAATCACGTATAACATCCCATGGTATCTATCCTGTCTTTTAGCTCTGCACCTACCGTACTAGTATCCCCACCGTATCATGTGTTAACCATAAATGACCCTAACTCAAAAGTCATGTAATGGTCCATGTCAACCTAATATATCGTATATATAGGTTACTCAACTCGTATGTTTTATTCCATGTAAATATTCAGCCCCTTGGCGTAGACCATACGGGCTTTCCCATGAGATTCTATACTACTTTAACATAGTTCCATGATCCTTAAGATCGTTTTGGACTGTCACCCTATATCTAACTAGGGTCTTTCAACATGAATCATCGTTTGTACAACTAGGACTTATGCTACCTCGGACTACTAGGGATTATGCTTACCTATTGCACGTTTCCGTGTCTCGGTTTTGGTTCAACCACCCAGGGCCACTAGGATTTACGCTAACCGCCAACCGCGCCCTTTTTCCCACGCATTCATCGTGAATCGTTTTTCCATGACTGTATGCACATGTATCACATCGTGCCATCCGAGTCCTGTCACAGGGCAGACCAGGAAATACAGGACTCGGTCGGGAGCTTTCGATTTATCTGCCGATGCAGATGCTAAGGTCTGTTTTTTTTCTATACGTGGCTATGGTCCCACGGGACCACTCCCTCAACTAGCGAAAGACAAGACAGGATAAATCCTGTATGGGAACACACTACTGGCCAACCCACAATCTAGCCCTACCGCAACCATAATTAGATAGCAATTATGGTCTTTTGGGTGTTCTCTGCCTTTCCGTACGTACATGCTTGACCAAAGATGGTAGGTAGCCTGACGAAATGCTATCTAGGGTACGATCGCGTATCGTCGACTATCCCCTATCCATCCCCGTCTTTAGGTCGCTCGTATAGCAACCAAGGCATACTCTTGGCTCTTCTGACGCAGACCTTAACCTCTCATGAGCCTAGTATAATCACCTGGCAGCTCACAGAGGGATACCAAGAATATCCTCACGTTCCCCGAAGCCGCTGCTTCGTTACCCAGTTCGCTGGAGCCTTTATCTAAATCAGATACTTGCTCCTACTCGTATACTTAAACGATGACCTACCGTATCAGGTTACTCATCTATATATGAACTGGTCCAAATACCCTTGACTAAGAATTATTACTTAGCTAGTCTTCAACTAAGGTTTACCACTTAGCCTTATTCCCGTTGTTCTTGTTACTTACAGTTATCCACCTAATTCTCCGAATTAGGGTTTATATAATGGAGTACGTGTCACTTAAGTTCATGACTTAATCCCGTCTACAAATCATGTCAAAATTGGCTAAGTACCCAAGTCCAAGACTTAACCCTACAAACCGTGTTCACGTTGGTTAAGTATGTATTAACTTGACCCTATCAAATCACTGAGTCAAATTGGTCAAGTGTATTCAAATGATTCGTGACTTAGCCTTATCATGTTATCACGTTAGATTGGTTAAGTATTGGTTAACTTAACCTCAATAAATTCTCGAGTTAGATTGGTTAAGTATAGGTCACTTAACCACATCAAATCATCATGTTAGATTAGTTAAGTGTTTAACTTAACCCCATTAAACTACCAAGTGGGATTAATTAAGTCTAGGCTAACTTAACCCCATCTGATTTCCATGTTTAGACTAGTCAAGTCTAATCTTAACCCCATCCATTAACTGTATTTTTCGGTTAAGCGCCATTAAGAAAACTTACTTAACCTTACCAAGTTATCGGGTTGGATTGATTAAGTGTTGGTTAACTTAACCCCGTCCACTAGTCGTATAAAAATGGTTAAGTTTCATTAGGCAAATCAAGTTACTTAACCCATTTGTCCATGTCATATTTGATTAAGAGTCATTAATCAAATTAACTTAACCCTATCATGTGGCATTAATTACTTAATGCACCTCAACCTCTCACATTAGACTTTGTTGCGGTTACTAGTTAAGCCGGTCGGTTCCGGGTAGCTTTACACCACAACTTGGTCTAACCTCGGGTTTAAGCACAACATGACCAACTTCTCACATTGGGTCCTATTGTTTGCAACTACTAGTTAGGCCGGTCGGTTCCGGGTAGTTTTACGTTGCAAACTCAACCCAACCTCGAATTGGCCACTTTCATGTTTAGTCTAGTGTCATGTCCATCGTGTTTCCAAAACACATTACAAGTTTTCAAGCAATTGGGTAGACCTAACTTAATAGGTAAATTCCCAATGGGTAGACCTAACTTAATAGGTAAATTCCCAAGCTTATGTTTTTATGTCATTAGAAATTTCCCCCTAATATAACCCAACGCTTTTAAACTCGCATATACGTTCACAACAACGTAATGGATTAAAAGAATAGACTTGGCAAAGGCACGGCAATAATGGATATCAAGCCACAAGTTAATCATGGTGGCAAATGAGGCACAAATGTGTTCATTAACTTGCATGTTACATTCTTAAGCCTCAAAAACATGCATAAACCCAAACTTGGCACATAAACGAATCATGGTGACAAAAGACATGGAATGATGACTAGTAACTCGCATATATCATCATATAAGGGTTATGACTTCATATGCAAGTTGACATAAAGGTTATGAAGGTTCTCATGTTGCATAATGCAACATTTCAACACAAAGGTTGTAGCTTTTAGCTCACAAGATCAAGATAATGACTTCATAAACTTGCATGACATGATAGCATGTATCATTCTCAATGATCAAACCCAAACTTGCAACATGAACATTTAACTTCATAGTTAATATCTAAGAGTAGGGAAAGGGCTTACATTGCTATGAAGGCACAAATCGATTAAATGAAAGATTGAGACTAAGCCTATGCATGTCATCATCCCAAAAACCCAAAGATGAAAGCTCCAAATCAATCAAAACCCCATCTTTATGAACAAAGATCAAAGCTTTAGCCTTGGAATCAACTTGAGAGGCTCTCATACTATCATAGAAACTCTCTAACACTCTCATGATCATGAAACCTCTCATAGGAATTTACTTAGGAATTTTAGAATGAGGGTGGAGGCCATGAGAGTGAAAATTTTGCCATAGTTTAGTTGCAAGAATGAATAACGAGGGTTTAGGGTAGGCTTAGGGGTGTTTTTATAGAGATTAGGAGTGATTAGGACCTTAGGATTAACCCTAGGACCAATCTGAACCTTTAAAACCCGTCTCAGGCCACCAGACTAGACCAAAACAGATGACCAGGTGCACCAGGCCGCAACACACAGAAGTGTGTTTTTGGGCCCAGTCGACGCCCAAGTCGACAGCCCTGTCGACTTGGGTCCTGGGGTGTCGACAGCCCTGTCGACTCCCCAGTCGACATGGGCTTTGGCGGGAAAATTCCCACCTCCCCTGCCTGGACCAGACTTCTGAGTTTTCGAGTTGTTTCATACTTGAAATTTTCTGAAAATCGATACGGGCCTTAACTGGGTCATACGGGCTCCGATTCTCGAAAACTCGGACTCTATTTCGCGTATTTTTCCGAGGCGAACGCAATGGTAAATTCCGTTTAAATTAATTCTAAAAGTATAAACAGAATATCCTTTATTTTCATAGTTCATTAGCTTATACGCTTGCGTATCATCACATACGTACGTAAATTTCTTATTTTTAAAGCGGAAAAATACGGGGTGTCACATTCTCCCACCCTTAAGGAATTTCGTCCCCGAAATTCAATAATAGTAGGATTTATGTCCCCACATTATCATCCATAAGTGTTCAGCCAATTGTTGCAACCATGTGCACATGTGCAAAAGTGAATCACAATATAGAAAAATATGTATGCCTAACTTGTGGTACCACCTATATGAATGCTATTTCTTGAAAATTTCTTTTCTGAAAACATGATGCTCTCATCCTAAAATATACTTGCAGTTCTAAATGAATGCAAAAATTTGAGAAAGCAATTTCATCCAAATTTTCCCACACTCTTACAAGATAAGAGTGAAGTTCATCCAATTGGCGCATCCAAGACCTTACCATCCATTGTTAATTTAGAAAAAAAAATCTAATTTTCTAAACTTTATATAACGGAAAGATTTCCCGTTTTATTACTTTCTTGTTTTACTTTGTTTATAAGGCATTATCGTACAATATTTCATAATTACATTAAGCACAACAGATTTCATAAACAAACAACGTGCAAATATTAAGATAGCTTTCGGTACATCGTTACTACCAGATAACAAAGAAAACAGTACTGAATAAAAATACTATCCTAGGGATACACTGATATAAGTCAATCCTGATGGAAGTAGCCACGGATGAGCTCCTCTAAGCTATCTAACCTCTCTTCATGTCGGCGGTTCCCCTGCCTAACTTCTAACTGTATGTCTTGTATCCCCGCTCCTAACTGATCATAGGAGCTACCCATGTCTTGAAGCATCTGCTGCTGAGTCTGAGCTAGGTCTACCTGTGCCTGCAGCATCTCCTGTTGTGACTTCATTATGTCCCGGTGGCTCCTCATTATGCGAGCCTGCTGCTCTGAAACATACCTCAGCTCAGTCCTCCAATCTGGATCCCTAGCAACCCATGGATCACAGGCACCTGTATCTGAAGCCCCCTGCGCCGAGGCCTGATGAGCCCAAGCTCCTTCCCAAGCATGCCCTGTCTGTGCCTGCTCGTCCTCATGCTGTGGTGCCTGATAGGGTTCCTCAAACTGTCCGAACTGACCATCATGTGGTTCTTCCTCCTCGTCCCCTTCACTCTCTCCCTCATCTAATCCCTCATGCTCCATAGGATGTGGCTCATCTTGCAGATCTTGCATATTTATAACCATCCTTCCTAGTGCAGCCTCAGTGATGATAGCAGAGGGATGGTTAGAAAGTGTCAGATAATCCTCATCATGCAAATCAACCCCAAATCGGTGAAAAACTGTGGTCCATAAGTTCCCAAAACAAATATTGGCGTGCCTTGCTTCCCTATAAATTTGGTATTGCTGTAAGAAGGTCCTTGCCCAGTTCATTTGTATGCCCCCAAAAATAGCATAAGTGGCGGCCTTAACAACGACTGGGACTCTATCAAACCAAGCATTTTGCCCTGCAAGATTATATTGCAATATTCTGACCACAAACCTAGCTAACGGGCGCAAATGTGTACTATCCCAATGTCTCATCAGTCCATTAAAAAAGATCCTACCCCACACATTCAAATCATTCATCTCAAGATCGTTCGTATCTAGTCCCGTACCACGGATATTCAACATGTCCCCAAACTGGATCTCATTCATAAATATATGGGTACCCTTAACCCTTGAACTATAGGTTATTAGCCCATCATTATCCACACCAATTTCCAAATGAGCATCAAAAAGTCTTACCATACGTTTGTAGCCTCTCCTCTCGGCCGTGCGCGTATCCAGAATATGAATCAAACCCGCATTAGCAAACAAGTTTTCCACGGCGGTTCCCGCAAAATCCGCAAACCTCACCGGTCGGCCTAAAAGCAAATTCCTATTGGCGATTCGCGCGTAGTGCTCGATTATCTCTTGTTGCTCGTCTCACCACTCGAACTCTTGCGCGGTTAATTGAGGGTAAAGCTCGTAGAGATTGGGTGGATTAGCCATGGTGATTCGAGCACGAATCAGAAGAGGTAAACTATAGATCCGGGTAGAGAGGGTCTTTAGCTTCGATTTAAGACCAAATTTATGAAGAATAGTGGAGGAACGAGGTGATGGGAGGTGGGGGAAGTGGTGAATTTTCGGGTTTGGTGGCTGGAAGGGAAGAGGCAAGAGAAATGGGTGTTTGGGGGAAGAAAGCCGTCAGCTGCGTCTTTATATTTTTTTTCCCCTATAGGCGCCGTGTCGACAGGGCTGTCGACAGGGGGGAGGGTAAGTCGACTGCCCTGTCGACTTGCCCCATTATATATTTTTTTCTCCTTTGCCCAGCTATCCTTCCATTACCATCCTTTCTCCTAACTCAGTCCTATTTCTCTCGAGAACTATCTCCATCGCATAGAAAACACTTTCCTAACTCGGAAACTAATCGTAACCAAAACCTTCGTGACTACCGATGGAAGAGAGAAAGGAAAAGGGGATTCAACCGATAAAACGAGGACAGTACTAATGGCCTTTGGGGAATAGCCTTTAAAAACAGAGTTTATCTTGTAAAATGCTTCTTTGTAAATGATTTTCAAATAGTTTTCAGAAGGTCTTTTTAAAAACTTTTGCCCAGTCTGGTAACCTTCTGCTCTGATACCAAATGTAACACCCCGCCTCCGCTAGGGTCACTTGCAAGGGAATGCACTAGCTTTAGAGGGGCATTATTGGTAAACATGCACAGAAATATCACAAGACAGAACATGTAAAATAGCGGAAGTAAAATCAACCTTTCATAACATGAATAAATAAAGTCTAAAGCCTTTTACATCGGAGTACATCAAAACCTGTCTTGCAATAGTAAAGAAGCATAAAGACTTTTTCATAAATTATTCCCCAAGTTAAAACAGTAAAGTAGCCATAGCCAAGTAAAGTCCAAGCCATCCATGATGACCTTCAAGCAGAAGAAGTCCGAACTAAACAACAGTATTTCCTCCCTGTAACCTGGGGGGGAAACGGAAGAAAAGAGGCAAAACAAAACGGGTCAGTCAAAAAGACCGAGTAACCCCTATCTACTATCAGCATAAAAACTAGTAAAGTTAACTGACATGAGAAACTGAGATGAACATAAGCATGATGACAAGATAGATAAGCTAAATCAAAATAACAGGATGAACTATTGAACTCAAATAAACTAAGGTGTCATGGTAAATTACGGTGTCAAGATAAAACAAGGTATCCCATCGTCAAGTTCCTGTCAAATATAATACCCTCAAGATATCAATCACGTATAACATCCCATGGTATCTATCATGTCTTTTAGCTCTGCACCTACCGTACTAGTATCCCCACCGTATCATGTGTTAACCATAAATGACCCTTACTCAAAAGTCGTGTAATGGTCCATGTCAACCTAATATATCGTATATATAGGTTACTCAACCCGTATGTTTTATTCCATGTAAATATTCAGCCCCTTGCCGTAGACCATACGGGCTTTCCCATGAGATTCTATACTACTTTAACATAGTTCCATGATCCTTAAGATCGTTTTGGACTGTCACCCTATATCTAACTAGGGTCTTTCAACATGAATCATCATTTGTACAACTAGGACTTATGCTACCTCGGACTACTAGGGATTATGCTTACCTATTGCACGTTTCCGTATCTCGGTTTTGGTTCAACCACCCAGGGCCACTAGGATTTACGCTAACCGCCAACCGCGCCCTTTTTCCCACGCATTCATCGTGAATCGTTTTTCCATGACTGTATGCACATGTATCACATCGTGCCATCCGAGTCCTGTCACAGGGCAGACCAGGAAATACAGGACTCGGTCGGGAGCTTTCGATTTATCTGCCGATGCAGATGCTAAGGTCTGTTTTTTTTTTCTATACGTGGCTATGGTCCCACGAGACCACTCCCTCAACTAGCGAAAGACAAGACAGGATAAATCCTGTATGGGAACACACTACTGGCCAACCCACAATCTAGCCCTACCGCAACCATAATTAGATAGCAATTATGGTCTTTTGGGTGTTCTCTGCCTTTCCGTACGTACACGCTTGACTAAAGATGGTAGGTAGCCTGACGAAATGCAATCTAGGGTACGATCGTATATCGTCGACTATCCCCTATCCATCCCCGTCTTTAGGTCGCTCGTATAGCAACCAAGGCATAATCTTGGCTCTTCTAACGCAGACCTTAACCTCTCATGAGCCTAGTATAATCACCTGGCAGCTCACAGAGGGATACCAAGAATATCCTCACGTTCCCCGAAGCCGCTGCTTCGTTACCCAATTCGCTGGAGCCTTTATCTAAATCAGATACTTGCTCCTACTCGTATACTTAAACGATGACCTACCGTATCAGGTTACTCATCTATATATGAACTGGTCCAAATCCCCTTGACTAAGAATTATTACTTAGCTAGTCTTCAACTAAGGTTTACCACTTAGCCTTATTCCCGTTGTTCTTGTTACTTACAGTTATCCACCTAATTCTCCGAATTAGGGTTTATATAATGGATTACGTGTCACTTAAGTTCATGACTTAATCCCGTCTACAAATCATGTCAAAATTGGCTAAGTACCCAAGTCCAAGACTTAACCCTACAAACCGTGTTCACGTTGGTTAAGTATGTATTAACTTGACCCTATCAAATCACTGAGTCAAATTGGTCAAGTGTATTCAAATGATTCGTAAATTAGCCTTATCATGTTATCACGTTAGATTGGTTAAGTATTGGTTAACTTAACCTCAATAAATTCTCGAGTTAGATTGGTTAAGTATAGGCCACTTAACCACATCAAATCATCATGTTAGATTAGTTAAGTGTTTAACTTAACCCCATTAAACTACCAAGTGGGATTAATTAAGTCTAGGCTAACTTAACCCCATCCGATTTCCATGTTTAGACTAGTCGAGTCTAATCTTAACCCCATCCATTAACTGTATTTTTCGGTTAAGCGCCATTAAGAAAACTTACTTAACCTTACCAAGTTATCGGGTTGGATTGATTAAGTGTTGGTTAACTTAACCCCGTCCACTAGTCGTATAAAAATGGTTAAGTGTCATTAGGCAAATCAAGTTACTTAACCCATTTGTCCATGTCATATTTGATTAAGAGTCATTAATCAAATTAACTTAACCCTATCATGTGGCATTAATTACTTAATGCACCTCAACCTCTCACATTAGACTTTGTTGCGGTTACTAGTTAAGCCGGTCGGTTCCGGGTAGCTTTACACCACAACTTGGTCTAACCTCGGGTTTAAGCACAACATGACCAACTTCTCACATTGGGTCCTATTGTTTGCAACTACTAGTTAGGCCGGTCGGTTCCGGGTAGTTTTACGTTGCAAACTCAACCCAACCTCGAATTGGCCACTTTCATGTTTAGTCTAGTGTCATGTCCATCGTGTTTCCAAAACACATTACAAGTTTTCAAGCAATTGGGTAGACCTAACTTAATAGGTAAATTCCCAATGGGTAGACCTAACTTAATAGGTAAATTCCCAAGATTATGTTTTTATGTCATTAGAAATTTCCCCCTAATATAACCCAACGCTTTTAAACTCGCATATACGTTCACAACAACGTAATGGATTAAAAGAATAGACTTGGCAAATGCACGGCAATAATGGATATCAAGCCACAAGTTAATCATGGTGGCAAATGAGGCACAAATGTGTTCATTAACTTGCATGTTACATTCTTAAGCCTCAAAAACATGCATAAACCCAAACTTGGCACATAAACGAATCATGGTGACAAAAGACATGGAATGATGACTAGTAACTCGCATATATCATCATATAAGGGTTATGACTTCACATGCAAGTTGACATAAAGGTTATGAAGGTTCTCATGTTGCATAATGCAACATTTCAACACAAAGGTTGTAGCTTTTAGCTCACAAGATCAAGATAATGACTTCATAAACTTGCATGACATGATAGCATGTATCATTCTCAATGATCAAACCCAAACTTGCAACATGAACATTTAACTTCATAGTTAATATCTAAGAGTAGGGAAAGGGCTTACATTGCTATGAAGGCACAAATCGATTAAATGAAAGATTGAGACTAAGCCTATGCATGTCATCATCCCAAAAACCCAAAGATGAAAGCTCCAAATCAATCAAAACCCCATCTTTATGAACAAAGATCAAAGCTTTAGCCTTGGAATCAACTTGAGAGGCTCTCATACTATCATAGAAACTCTCTAACACTCTCATGATCACGAAACTTCTCATAGGAATTTACTTAGGAATTTTAGAATTAGGGTGGAGGCCATGAGAGTGAAAATTTTGCCATAGTTTAGTTGCAAGAATGAATAATGAGGGTTTAGGGTAGGCTTAGGGGTGTTTTTATAGAGATTAGGAGTGATTAGGACCTTAGGATTAACCCTAGGACCAATCTGAACCTTTAAAACCCGTCTCAGACCACCAGACTAGACCGAAACAGATGACCAGGTGCACCAGGCCGCAACACACCGAAGTGTGTTTTTTGGCCCAGTCGACGCCCAAGTCGACAGCCCTGTCGACTAGGGTCCTGGGGTGTCGACAGCCCTGTCGACTCCCCAGTCGACATGGGCTTTGGCGGGAAAATTTCCGCCTCCCCTGCCTGGACCAAACTTCTGAGTTTTCGAGTTGTTTCATACTTGAAATTTTCTGAAAATCGATACGGTCCTTAACTGGGTCATACGGGCTCCGATTCTCGAAAACTCGGACTCTATTTCGCGTATTTTTCCGAGGCGAACGCAATGGTAAATTCCGTTTAACTTAATTCTAAAAGTATAAACAGAATATACTTTATTT
The DNA here is from genome assembly GCA_030737875.1 of Allium sativum. Lineage (NCBI taxonomy): Eukaryota > Viridiplantae > Streptophyta > Magnoliopsida > Asparagales > Amaryllidaceae > Allium > Allium sativum. The sequence continues at coordinate 65,102,233 of CM060924.1, forward strand.
TCATAGTTCATTAGTTTATACGCTTGCGTATCATCACATACGTACGTAAATTTCTTATTTTTAAAGCGGAAAAATACGGGGTGTCACATGGGTGTATTCCTTTCGTATTTGTTGGTTCAGAATGGTTTTCGAATAGAAATTCGATCCCGGACTTTCCGTACCAACAGCGCATTGGTTATGATCTTGATGGTCGGTTATTTAACTATCAAGATAAACAATCATAAAAACAAAATAAATCCATGGGTGTATTCCTCCACATCACTTGGCCATTAAAATAATATATCAGTTGTAATATCAAAGATAAAATACTAGTTTTAATATCCTCAAATCATTTTATTTAAAATATTTAAAAGAATCGTCTTAAAGTCCTGCCCAATTTCTCGTTACTATCTTTCAAAACATTTCCACCACATTACTTATCACTTATACTGACGAGATTAATCCACTTATTATCGTAAACAATTTGTTACAAAATCTCCTTTTAATTTGTTACTACGGAAATATCATTTCCTATTCTCACGCCCCTCTTTAATTCCTTTTATTTTGGAAACTCATCATATATCGAAAATCTTCAAATAACGATTCACTATTATTTTCCCACGAATAATTTGCTTTAACATCTCCACTATCACGACTCATACCATCCTTTGGCAATCATGAAGTCGTTCAAGTTGGGGTATTTTAATTACCTCTCAGACCTTGATCAATTTCATTCTTATCTTAAGATAAATACGAATTGTGATTTCAAAAATTCGTATTCATTTATGCACCACTACATTATTAAAGTATGGTTTTATAAAACCTTCTTGCTTTTGAAATCCCCTTTCCTAGTTCTTTAATTCATTTCATTTGGGAAATCTGCTTCAGTCTTATCTGTTACACTTAACGTTAATTTACAACTTAACACTTTAACGCTCCATCTTATTCACAACCTGTTTACACATCCCTGGTTTAATACAAATCCCTTTCCATCTTTAATTCCCTTACTTAAAATATTAAGCAACCTTTGATTTTAAGTTCACCATATTCGCTTAAAACACTTTACTACCTTATTTGCCAAATTTGGTTTAAATTTAAACCCGCTCTTGAACTTCCTTTAAAATTCAATTATACTTTATTTCTTACTTCAATCACTTTCTTAATTGGACTTCATTTAAGAAATAGTTCCTTAAATTAAATAAAACTTTAATTTATTTTATCATAAATTGAAACTAAATTTCCCTTTTCTTAGATTACTTATTAAAATAAACAATAATCTATTTCTAAATAATCTCCTTTTAAAATTTCATAAAAACAATAAATCCTGGTTATTAATCGTCATTTTAATTCCCGCCTACTAACTTATCAATCTTATTCATATAGGAACCAGATTTTATAAAACTATTCAGTAATTATGGTGAAGCACGTGCTTCGCACACGTAGATCTTGGTATGAAAATAGCGGTTACAACAACGATATATATATATAATTTTATTTTCCTTTTAAAACTTTATTTTAAACATATATATTTAAAATCAATATTCAGTTATGAACTGAATTTCATAACTTCTTTATTATCAATTCACCTGACGGTAAATCGAACTAAATAAAACAATTTGTAATTTGGCCATCCGCTATGAATTTCCCAACCAACATCACAATTGGTTAATAACCAAACAAAGGTTGAATTTAGGTTTCACAATCAACAACCAATTCTATAAGCCAATCATATGGGTTCCACAGTTCAATATTATGATCATATACAGAAAAACAAAATCAATCTAACTGATAACGGTCAACCAATAGTCATCCAAGCACCCAATACGATTTAAATACGTTTATATTATTGTAAACATAACCAACAAGGTAAGTTACCTTGTTTGTAAATCATCGTTAAAATAACAACGTTATTTTTATTAAATTAAACAACTGTTTAATTTAAATAATTGATAAAAATATTTAACATGCATCAAACAGCCATCAATCAACCAATAACTAGCAGCCATAACATAGAGATGATAAACCCGACTTATAATTTTTATAAGTGGGAACTGAGTGAGATTAACTCACCTTAATCTGCATTATGTAAACAGTTCCTTGCAGATAATCCCAACCCTGTTCAATTCAAATCCACTTCATACCGTTCGGCTCAAATACGGTCCCAGTCTATCCTGTATCAGCTAGTTTTGATAAAATATGAATAAGCCATTAATATTAAAAAAATTATTTTATTTTAATAACTGGTTAATTTAAATCAATTTGAACACATTACTTTGTTTTAAATACTTCGGCTTGTCTCCTTTATGCACCGCTTCGTCTGTCCTTGCCTTGTTGACCATAACATCCCAAAACTCTGGCTCTTATTTGTTATAAACCCTGACAGGGTCGAAATGTTATATGATTATTATCAATTTAAAATACAAGTTAATTAACTTTAAAACAAATTAATTTGCACTAATCATATGTTAATACCTTAATAGGCCACTTGCTTTCATAATCGAACTTTAGTCTTCGTTGATCTGCCAGCCCAACAATCTAAACGCCCATCTTCCACACGTCAAAACCCTCAAAACCGATCCACTTCAATTCCTTATCCAATGCAAAGAACAGAGCTGCCTCCTTTATCATTTTATTTCATCTCGTTCAGATTAAAGAAAACCCACGCCGCCACAAATAAAAATCCAATGCCCTTTCCTTCCTCTGTTGATCGGAGTGCCCTCGACGATTCCCAAGTCAAGCGCGCCAGCAAGCTTCTCCGGTGGTTTGAACTTCATCGCCCCAAATTGATGTATTCGATGGCTCAACTGCACCCTAGGTCTGCGCGCGGTCTCGAACAAAACTTTCGGTGACTTCATCCAAATCATTCCGTAACGAAGCGCGGGGGTTTGCAAACACAGATAAGTGTTTACTTGATTTTTTTATTGTTGTTTTATATTTGGTTCGATTTTTTTCAGTGGTCTGAGCTATTTTTGTTTACTGTATTGTTCCTATTGCTCTCTGAAATTGGTGAAACCCCTATGCGCGATACATGTATTTAAAGTATAGTGTGGTAAGTAAGATAGGATTAATGTCTATCAAAGCTTGTCCTTGGTAGCTTCGGCTACCATATCTTTAGGCCATCGGGGTTTTTCTTCCTTTTTCCGATAAGCTTGCGTACTGGTGATGTTGTGAAATGATTTTTAGCAGAGATTTGATGAATCAAATAATGTATTTCCCACATGGTTGCTCTATTCAAAAAGAAATAGTGATGGATTTTGTATAGATTTGGTGAGATAGGGGCTATGACCTGTTCAATCAATGTTTGAAACTGCAGATCTTAGATTATGTGATGGATGTTTAAATGTATGACACCAGTCTATGAAATTTATATCAAAATCTTACTGTATATATAAATATACGTTTGCAGTGCAGATTTGATGGTATAAATTTGATTTCTCCTTAGCTATTCATTTTACTATTCAAACCTATTTTCTTTAGCTGTTCTAGTCTTTTTATTGGTTTTACTGTTTCTTGAATGAAACAGGTCATGTTGGAATTGAAGTTTATTAGCTACAACTTGGCAAAAGATTTGGTGTGAGATTTGGTCTTGCATGTGCGAGTTAAAGAAGAGATGGTGGCTTTTCAGATTGTTAAATTCACTTGGCAAAAAGTTCGGTGCAGGGTACATGCACATGTATGTGAGCTGTATCTTGCATGTGTGTAACTGTTATGCTAGTGAGAGGGGGTAGTCTAGGCCTGAGTGTCTCCTACAAGCGTTGTCATTCAATAGCGATGATGGGATGAGTTCACGTTAGTGAAAATTTGGTTGGATTTGGCTTTTCAAACGATTTGGTACAGGGATACTTGCATGTGGATGAACAGTTTCTATCTTGTTTTTATTTTATTCTTTTTTTTTTTTGTTTGAACTTGGTACTTGGCTTGTTATTGAATAGTTTTATGCGAGAAGAATTCACACTAGTTTTGATGTTTGTAAATGTAAACCAGATGGTATATATATTTTTCTTCTTTAATTAATTTGGTCCTTTATTGACTACTTTGGTTGGAAAATTTCTCTTGGGTTCCGTTCACTACTTTCTTATTACTGTTGCTATCAGTTACTTGTTAAGGTGTTCGTTTCCTATTGCAACAGTTTATTTGATATCTAGCATTGTTATAGATTTGGTTGAATGGTTTCTGGTTCCTAATGTACATAGTTTATTCTTTTGAAATTTCCTGTACGTTTAAGCTTTTTTTTCTTTGTTGTATTTTCATTTCAACACCTATTTCGTGTATCCATATGGGGATAGTTCAGCAATGTTTGGTAACTAATGTTCATGTAAGTAAATGGTGTGAAGTACCCAGGGGTCGTATCTTTAGGCTATTTCATGTTTACTATTACGCTTGTTATTTTTGAAATATATATCATGCACTTAGATATTTAAGCAAGGTGATTTTATAATAATTATTTTAACAAATAGGTTGTAAAACAATATCGATAAATTTCAAAACTAGCAAATTCGAAAATAGATAAATTATTATCGACAATTATGCCCGCTTGGAATCACTCCAAATTAAGCTAATATCGAATTTTAATTCTGCATCAAAAGGTTCGAATTAACCGATATCGTAAATTTATATAGAAAATGTTATTAAATTATTAAATAACGCTATCGTTTATCGATGATTAACATAGCGACTATTTTAAAAATTGAACTGGGCATAACTAAAAATTTATAAATTGGAATCCCGATTTTTTCTCTTTCATTAGAAAATTATAACCAAATAGATTCAAATGTTTCTCGTTTCACGAAATTTTGACTTATATCGGATCCTATATATTCAATTGAAGTTCAAATCGAAAATTTCGAACTACAGCGTCATTTTCGAGCTCGTTTATAAATAAATATAAATTATAATGTTTAAACTTCATTTTAAATAAACGAATTAAATATTATAAATCCATAAATATTTCAAAAATAATATTTAAAACAACATTAAATATTCAAATTAAAATGGCTAAAAAATCTGGGCCTTTACACTTGTAAAATAAACCTTATTTGTAAATTAGGACAAAATTAGATCTAAATGAATGGAACATGTTTTGGATGATAAATAAAATATTTTTGGTGCAATAAAGACGGTGTAATATCCCGAAATTTTTAACCAAATTTAATTTGAATTTTTAGTATATAATTTAGATTTTCTGTATATAAATTGATTTTAATAAGGTTTAATTATAGATTTTAATATTAAATAAGTACCTTGTTAATTTTATAAATATGATTTTGTATAAGAGAACTTATTTTAAAAGTTATATTTGATTTATAAGGTTTTTGTGAAAATTTTAATAAGTAATGATATTTTTCAATTTTGATATTGATATAAGAATATGATTTGGATTAAGAATAAGTTATCTTTAAATTTTATATATAATAGTGTATAAGAATGATTATTTGGATAAATTATATGGTGTTATAAATTTTTATAAGATTTGTTAAGCATTTATTTTTTAAATTTTATATATAATAGTGTATAAGATTGATTATTTGGATAAATTATATGGTGTTATAAATTTTTATAAGATTTGTTAAGAATTTATTTTAGACCCTGTTTAGTAAAAATATTAGTAAATTACATGCGTGTATGTTTGGTAAATCATATTGATAAATATTTTGAAATATTAATAAGTTATAAATGTGTTGATATTATGAATTTTGCAAAACCCTAACCTAGAAGTAAATATATTACTTACATTTATAAGTATGGCTAAATTTGATGCATTTATAAGTATTACAAAGTTGTAGCTAAGATAAATTTATTTTAAATAAACCTTAAGATAAGGATGAATGTGAGTTGTCCTACTACTTGTCATGATACATGGAGTAGTTCATGAATTTAAGCCATGTAACCATGTATATGTAATTTTGCATGTAGTTTGATGTAAAGAAAGGACATGTGTCCATGAAGAAATTGACCATATTGCCCTTGAAATCACCCTATATAAAGAGAGCTAAACCCATTGTATTTCTCGCTTCAACCTTAACTTCAACTTGTACCTCACATTCAAAGCTATTTCTTCTTGTTAGTTCTCTATTGCAACTTCCAGTACATGGAAAAATAACACTTCCACTCATTCAAAAATCAATAGCTCTCAAACCATCATGTATTAGCTTCCATCTCGAACGCGAATGTTGTCTGAATCGTCATTTCCGATTTCTAGAAATTGACGGATCCTGATTTCATTAAGTATCGAGAGAGGAATCTCATATTTACAGTAAACGTTAGAAATGGGTTCAATAATTCGAAAAATCATATCTCTCGATCCATGAAGAATTGATCGACGGTGTCAGCACCGTTGAGATCAGCAAAGAACATAGTATTTTTGGTGTAAGTTTGGATTGATTTGGTGTTGATGATCAAAGTTCGTTGTAATTAGGGTTGGAGATGATCACAGAATCAGGCAACGATTAACAAAGCGGACTATGGCATGCCGATCAGCGAATAGAGGGCTTCGATGTGGTGTAATTTGGTGAAATTCGAAGTGAAAATGAAGGGTGCGACATTGGGAGGTCCACATGTTTATCTGCTCCAGGTCTCGGCCATGGAGGGTGCGCATTTTGATTGGGAAGGCCAGAGTTTGGGCGAGTGGGTGCATTAAGACGAGGACACGAAGAGTGATACACTGGTGATCTCGAATTGACGAATGATGAAGTGGTTTGAGTGTGCACGTGCACACAGTGCACGGTGAAAATTTGTTCGCGTGAACGGGCATGAGAGGAAGAAGAAGAAGAGGGAGTACAGTTTGGGCTTGAATCATGGAATTGGGCTAGGCTAAATTGTTTTGGGTATGATTATTTATTTATTTTAGTTCAAATTTGTTTAAAAACTTTGAAAATCAACATCTCACTCATTTCTAATCGGATCAAACCGTCGTTGGATCCTTTAGAATCATATAGGAAAATAGAACCCGCTGATATATAATTTTGGTAATTTCAAATAAGTATAAATTTATAATAAAATAAAAAGTCGTTGTATGTAAATATATATATTGTAACAACCCGCATTCTACGCATCGAAGGATCGTAGAATATTTATTTCTTTCTTGTACGAAGTCGTATGGTCATGTGGCTTTGGGAAACGACTATTGGGTTCATTTCCCATGTACATGATTTTTGCCGATTTTTAAATGATCGTTTTGCCCCTAGCTGGTCCTGTTTCGTCCATAACTTTTGATTAGAAAGGAGTTTTGACCTGAAATCACTTCCATTGGATTTAAATGATGGTTTCTCTTTCCGTAGAGTGGTTACATTAGACAAACGGACGTACCGTTTGGGAGATATGGCTGAAACAAGGTTTAGAAAGTGAAAAATAGCTTAATTGGGCTAAACCGGGTAGTTAACAGCTAGGCCCATAACCCATTTCGGGATTAGGATTATGGGGAGGCTGAAAGGAGTTAGAGAATCATTCCATTTCAGTTTTCTAGCCTCCACTTACCTCCAAGAAACCCTAAAAATGGCCTCCAACCTCTAAATCGCCTCCAAATCATCTTCTAATTAAGGATTGAGCTTAGCAACACCAAATCAAGGCGGATCAACACCAAATCAAGATTAGCGCTGCTGTTTTGCATTGGGATCTTCACCAAATAAGAGATTTATTTCAGATCTAAGTTTTGTTTGTGGCTAAGGTGAGTGATTTGCATTGTTTTTCACTAATTACGGCTAATTATGGTAATTAGCGAAGATTAGCGAAATTATGGCTCAGAAAAATCTAGAAAAATTCGTAAAATTCTAAAACATCATTTTATGCCTTTGATATGAATTTGGGTTAATTTCGACTAATTTTGCTAATCCCGGAATTTGAGGGATTAAGGGGTGATTAATGATAATTAGTGAATTTATGCATGTTAAAAATCTGGAAAAATATTCAGAAATTCTTAAGTATTGTTTTAGACCTCTGATATGAATTTGGGTTAATTTGGTTAAGTTTTTCTAATCACATCATTAGTTTCACCAAAACATGCTTAACGGGAAATATGGGATTTTGGGTATGTTTGATCCATTTTAACCTATCATATTGATGTTTTGATGTTTGTGGTTGATTATGCATGTTGCTATGACTGTATGATATGCTTTGTGATTGATTTCAATAGTTAGAATGGTCGAAAACGTCGTCGAATGGCGTAAAATACTCGCAGGAAAGGTTATAGGAAAAGTGCAGGTTCTGGACCGGATCCGATCGGATATGGGGGCTCGGATCGGATAAGTGAACTGGGCAAGGGATTCGATCGGATCGGAACTTGACACTTGAGAAATCTGGCAAAAAGGAAGGCCATGCTAGCAATATTGGGATCGGATCGGATAAAGGAGGGGGATCGGATCGGCTTAAGGAGGAGGATCGGATCGGCTAAAGGAGGAGGATCGGATCGGAGTAAATGAAGAACGAGGGAGCTGATCGGAGCGGAAGCACGAACTGGAGGGGAGATGGCAACCCGACCCGACCCGAAGTGGGACACCCGACCCGAACCAATGCAACACTGTGAACCCGAACCGAACCGTTACAGGGGAAGACTACGAACCAAACCAATTCAAAGTAGAAGACCCGACCCGAACCGATGGCTTGAATTGGAACCCGACCCGATCCAGTATTGACCAATAACCCGAGATGCAAAGGTAGTCCAATATGGGAAGTTAGAGCTCAGGATCCAGTTGAGAACCGATGAGTTCACTTCATGATTGGGCTTTGCTGCGGGACGTGTGCAAAGGGGTTTTCGGTATTCATAACTTTGGTTCACCACTGAGAGATGGATGGTGGGCTTGTAGTGATAGTTACACGGGATTGGATTCCGTCATGGCCCAAAGTATTAAGTGACCAAAGTAGTGGATATCGTATGCTTTACGCACTGAGTGAGGGATGTGAGGATGATTGCTATGCTTGATTGTTTGACACCACTGTGACATGCACACCCCCACCCCCGTATCTCTTACACGGTATGTTAGTGGCACCTTAGAGTATTGTACGGTATGTAGTGCTAACTCTTTGGTTGCAGGTCCAGGTTCAGGTATGATTGGATTATACCTGTTATTGTTATGTTTTGTTGCTTATCGCTCATACCAGGCTTTATGTCTGACCCAGAGTTTTATGTCTCCTCTTATTACTCTAGGTGCTCACACGAGCAGACTAGAGACAGGTTAGCCGGTGATGCGCGAGTAGCTGATTCGGAGGCGAGCAGGAGGCTTCCACGTATGATATATAGATATTCTCCCTGTGTTGTTGGTGGTCGCTACTTGGGCATTAGTAGTGTACCTCCTTTATCTTGCTTTTGTTTTTGGAGACAGTTATAAAAGTTGTAATAATGTTGGCATTGGATCATAAGCTGCATTTGGATTTTCCGCTGCTATGTTAGTTTATTTTCAGCCTATGCACTGTCTCACCTGTTTATGTCAAGTATGTTGTTATTATATTTTATCCTATGCGCTGTGAGGCATTCTACAGGTTCCTTGATTAGTTCATTTCCTTCTTCCCTTTTTCTTCTGACGATCCGTACCGTGCTAACTGGACATGTGTACAACGCACCTTTGGGGTAAATGTCGGTTGGTGCGGGGCGGGCTGTCACACTTGGTATCAGAGCTCTAGGTTGCGTAGTTATCCTAGCGAAAGACACTAGGGAGAGATAGTACGTATATGAGAGCACGTATTTGTGATTAATTTGGTTTTCAAAAGCTATATATATATACTATTAGTAGTATAAGAATGAAGTCGTACTGCACTAGCACCACTATGGGGTCGTTAATCGTTTCCCCCTTTTACAGATTGAGGATGAGCTGATATGCTAGAGGTGCTGGTAGGGGGACTAATAATGGGAATGCTCCTGATATGAGGACGATGTTCACTAACTTCATGAGGGAGATGCTTAGGGATGTTCAAGGGGCAGTTCCCAATCCCGGAAATGGTGGTGGTCCAGTAGTGCAGGCGCCTAGGGTCGATTTCGCCAAGTTGTGCAAGGATTACACAAATCTTGGTGGGAAGCCATTCCACGGAACGGAGTCGGCCACAGATGTTCAGGACTGGTTGGATAGCTGTGATCATATATTCGATGACTTGGGTATCGAGGATGCGATGAAAGGAAGTCTAGCTTCTCGTCAGCTGCAAGGGCGAGCGATGAATTGGTGGAATGCCATTAGAACAGCTACTCCAGAAGATCAAGTTACTTGGAATCAGTTTAAGACTCGCTTTTGTGATAAGTTTATTCCAGCTGCTCATAAATCAGAACTGTTCAAGAAGTTCTTGGAGCTTAAGCAGACTGGTAGAGCAGTCTCGGAGTATATCGCTGAATTCGACACTTTATCGAAATATGGATGGTCCCTTATCGATACAGTCGAAAAGAAGAACGAGAAGTTCATAACTGGCTTGGATGGGTACTTGGGTGAAAGACTTATAAACCACATCGATGAGACGTTCGAGTCTATTGTAGGAAAGGCATTAAGGTTAGAGAGCCTTTTCCCTAAGTCGAAGACTGAGGTTGCTACGGCATCTGCAGAGGAGCCAAAGCCGCAAGCAGGCGGTGAAGGCAAGAAGAATTCTCAGAACAAGAGGAAACAGAACCCGACCAAGGATGGTCAGAATAAGAAAAATAAGAAAGATGGCGAATGCTTTAGTTTTGGCAAGAAGGGCCACTATGCCAGAGATTGTCGAGAAAAGCCTGGGGAAAGGAAGTGCTTAAACTGCGGCCAGGCGGGACATCACAAGGATAATTGCCCACAACCTCCTAGGGAGAAGCAGATTGTGAAAGCGTATGCTATCAACGCTGTTCCTTCTTCGTCGAATTCTCCAAGTGCGGCGTAGAAGGGAAAGAGTGTCGTTATAAAAGGTATGCTTTCTATTTAAGATGTTTCTGTTCGGGTATTGTTTGACAAACCCGAGATAGTCGATAGACCTCTAATTTTGACGAACCCGATAGGTGGTTCGACTGATGTTAGTATGATTTGTTGTGGTTGGTCTTATCGAGTCATGGATGTATGTTTCCTTGTGATTGCTTTGTTTTGGGCTTTACTGGGTTTAGCATTATTTTGGGGAGTCGATTTACTCCAAAGGAATAGGGTGGTATTAGGTACCTACCTAGTGATGGCGATAGTAACTGGAGTTAAGGAAGCTAAGAGGTTATCGTTGTAATAAGTTCTAGTTGTCTCTGGGAGGCAAATGAGTGCTCCAGTGCTAGATTGTTTTGCTAGTATCACCTCATGTGGATTGTCCGAACTCGGAGGAGATGTTCCTTGGGTGCTTGTCTGATATTGGTTTAGGCCTTTGGGGCTTGTGCTTGGGGAATGTCGATTTCGACTAGGATGGTTTGCGTGAGGGGTAAATAGTTGTGATTTTTCATTGGATGATATCTTGGTTTACTCGAGGAGTGATGGGCAGACGGAACATGATAAGATTGTTCAATGGTATAGACTGCCCAGAGTTAGACTCGATAGGGTTATGGGATTGCTCGAGTGGGACTCGAGAAAGATGCAAAGTAATGGATTGTTTAGGACCCTATGTTGATGTTCTCTATTGGATAGTAGAACTTTGAAGGAATATGATGTGTTCGTTGATCATGGAAGATACAACGAGGATTAGGGCGATTCAAGTTGGACTTGAACTCGTAAAAGAAAATGGGTGTTCGTTGATCTTGGAGATGCAACGAATAGGGAGACGACTCACGTTGGACTAGAGTTTGTCACTAATGGATACTCAAGACTGGGTTTGAGTTATAGATTGACTCGAGTTGGACTCGAGAAGGCTGCAAGGAATTAGATTCGGCTTGAGTTGGACTCGAGAGGGCAGCAAGAAAATGGATAGACTTGGGTTGGACTCAAGTATTTTAGGCGGACTAAAAGCAGGGGTATCTGGGGACGCCCGTTACCTTGGATCCGTTGGACGTGATCTAGTTATCCTTGGAGGATAAACGTACGTTGGATGTACGGTAGTCCGTAGAGAGGCGGGGCTTCCATTGGCCTGGGATTGGTTGGACCAGTCAAGTAGGCATCGGTGTATGTATGGAGGCTGGGCTTCCATTAGTTATGGATGTTGGTTTGACCAGACATACTAGAATCGACATATTGGGATTGGTTAGACCAGTCATGTAGGTGTCGATGTGTTTATGAATTTAGCAGGTGATAGGTAGGACTTGTTTGATGGATGTTATGGTTGCTATGTTGTTCCTATTTTTCTTCCCTTGAGTAGACTATCACCTATAGGGTTCCAGCGATGGGGAACAAAGTGATTGTAGTAGAACTATGAGCCAGTGTAGTAGAGTCATCATGACTCGAGGGGCAAAGTGGACATAGTAAAGGATTAGTAAGGCTATGAGCCAGTGCAGTGGAGTTGTTATGACTTCATGGGGGCAGAGTGGACATAGCAAAGGACTAGTGGCTATGGATCAGTGCAGTGGAGTCGCCATGACTCCATGGGGCAGAGTGATCATAGTAAAGGATTTGGGTGCGGTAATAGTTGCATTGAGTAGGAGACATGCCAGTTTAGGGGTTTTGTTTCTAGGATGGAAGCAACTAAAATATATCATAGGATATGATTTCAGACCCAAGAGTGAATTAGATTCAGAAACACCAGTAAGCTTGACGATTAGATCGATTTTGACTGAGTGGATTGGTTCCAGTTAGAAGGACGATCCTAACCTATTGGAAATCCTCTCTAGGGTAGAGATGGGTATCGATGGAAAGAGAACGATCAAGCAAGGATTTGATCGAGAAGGATGGCTTCAAAAGAATGGAGGACTAGTTGTACCCAACGTAGATGGACTGAGAGATGAAGTGCTTAGAGCATTTTATCACTTGAAATTGACTATGAATCCCGGTGGTAACAAAATGTATTGAGACATGGATTAGACCTACTACTGGGAAAGGATAAAGAAAGACGTTGGGAAGTTTATGTCCAAATGCATAAATTGCCAGTTAGTTAAAGATGAGCAAAAAGAAGCCTAGTGGTTTGTCACAACTGTTGGAAACAAGTCTCAATGGATTTCATTGATGGTTTACCAAGGACTAGGTCAGGTCATGATGGTATTTGAGTGAATTGTATATTAGAGAATGAAGGCTACCCAAGATAGACAGAAGACTTATCTCGATAAGAGACGAAGAGATTTGGAATTCTTCGTTAACGACTTGGTGTTCGTCAAGACCTCTCCATTGAGAATGTGATTCGGATTGGTTGGAGAGGTAAGTTAGCACCAAGATTTGTTGGTCCATTCCCAATCCTCGAGCAAGTTGGGAATTTGGCGTATGAAGTAGAGCTACCTGACAAGATGGCGGGAGTTCACAACGTATTCATGTTTCCCAGTTAAGGAAGTTTGTGCAAGAACCTAATGTGGCTATTTCACCAGATCAGTTGGACGATAGCGAGGTTGAACCCGAGGCGGTTGAGAACCGCAAGCCTATGCGTATTGTTGGGAACGGTACGAAGCAGCTTCGAAGGAAGGCGGTGAAACTAGTCAAAGTCTAGTGGAGTGAGAATGAAAAAGACTGTACTAGGGGAACAGAGGAGGATATAAGGAAGAAGTATCCAGAACTCTTTGCCTGGTAAGGTTTTGATAGTGATAGTTTCTTCCTTGTTAGTAAACTTCATGCTAGGATAGACTTGTTTTGCATGCTGATTGTTGTTTTATGGTTGATAGGCGAGCTGGACCCTTTGTGTGTTTTGGTTAGGGAATTTCGGGGGCGAAATTTCTAAAAGGGGGGAGAATGTAACAACCCGCATTCTACGCATCGAAGGATCGTAGAATATTTATTTCTTTCTTATACGAAGTCGTATGGTCATGTGGCTTTGGGAAACGACTATTGGATTCATTTCCCATGTTCATGATTTTTGCCGATTTTTAAATGACCGTTTTGCCCCTAGCTGGTCTTGTTTCGTCCATAACTTTTGATTAGAAAGGAGTTTTGACCTAAAACCACTTCCATTGGATTCAAATGATGGTTTCTCTTTCCGTAGAGTGGTTACATTAGCCAAACGGACTTACCGTTTAGGAGATATGGCTGAAACAAGGTTTAGAAAGTGAAAAACAGCTTAATTGGGCTAAACCGGGTAGTTAACAGCTAGGCCCATAACCCATTTCGGGATTAGGGTTATGGGAAGGCTGAAAGGAGTTAGAGAATCATTCCATTTCAGTTTTCTAGCCTCCACTTACCTCCAAGAAACCCTAAAAATGGCCTCCAACCTCTAAATCACCTCCAAATCATCTTCTAATTAAGGATTGAGCTTAGCAACACCAAATCAAGGCGGATCAACACCAAATCAAGACTAGAGCTGCTGTTTTGCATTGGGATCTTAACCAAATCAGAGATTTATTTCAGATCTAAGTTTTGTTTGTGGCTAAGGTGAGTGATTTGCATTGTTTTTCACTAATTACGGCTAATTATGGTAATTAGCGAAGATTATGGCTCAGAAAAATCTAGAAAAATTCCTAAAATTCTAAAACATCATTTTATGCCTCTGATATGAATTTGGGTTAATTTCGACTAATTTTGCTAATCCCGGAATTTGGGGGATTAAGGGGTGATTAGTGATAATTAGTGAATTTATGCATGTTAAAAATCTGGAAAAATATTCAGAAATTCTTAAGTATTGTTTTAGACCTCTGATATGAATTTGGATTAATTTGGTTAAGTTTTGCTAATCACATCATTAGTTTCACCTAAACATGCTTAAGGGGAAATATGGGATTTTGGGTATGTTTGATCCATTTTAACCTATCATATTGATGTTTTGATGTTTGTGGTTGATTATGCATGTTGCTATGATTGTGTGATATGCTTTGTGATTGATTTCAATAGTTAGAATGGTCGAAAACGTCGTCGAATGGCGTAAAATACTCGCTGGAAAGGTTGCAGGAAAAGTGCAGGTTCTAGACAGGATCGGATCGGATATGGGAGCTCGGATAAGTGAACTGGGCAAGGGATTCAATCGGATCAGAACTTGACACTTGAGAAATCTGGCAAAAAGGAAGGCCATGCTAGCAATATTGGGATCGGATCGGATAAAGGAGGGGGATCGGATCGGCTAAAGGAGGAGGATCGGATCGGCTAAAGGAGGAGGATCGGATCGGAGTAAATGAAGAACGAGGGAGCTGATCGGAGCGGGAGCACGAACTGGAGGGGAGATGGCAACCCGACCCGACCCGAAATGGGACACCCGACCCGAACCAATGCAACGCTGTGAACCCGAACCGAACCGTTACAGGGGAAGAATACGAACCAAACCAATTCAAAGTAGAAGACCCGACCCGAACCGATGGCTTGATGGGGAACCCGACCCGATCCAGTATTGACCAATAACCCGAGATGCAAAGGTAGTCCAATATGGGAAGTTAGAGCTCAAGATCCAGTTGGGAACCGATGAGTTCACTTCATGATTGGGCTTTGCTACGGGACGTGTGCAAAGGGGTTTTCGGTATTCATAACTTTGGTTCACCACTGAGAGATGGATGGTGGGATTGTAGTGATAGTTACACGGGATTGGATTCCGTCATGGCCCAAAGTATTAAGTGACCAAAGTAGTGGATATCGTATGCTTTACGGACTGAGTGAGGGATGTGAAGATGATTGCTATGCCTGATTGTTTGACACCACTATGACATGCACACCCCCACCCCCGTATCTCTTACACAGTATGTTAGTGGCACCTTAGAGTATTGTACGGTATGTAGTGCTAACTCTTTGGTTGCAGGTCCAGGTTCAGGTATGATTGGATTATACCTGTTATTGTTATGTTTTGTTGCTTATCGCTCATACCAGGCTTTATGTCTGACCCAGAGTTTTATGTCTCGTCTTATTACTCTGGGTGCTCACACGAGCAGACCAGAGCAAGGTTAGCCGGTGATGCGCGAGTAGTTGATTCGGAGGCGAGCAGGAGGCTTCCACGTATGATATATAGATATTCTCCCTGTGTTGTTGGTGGTCGCTACTTGGGCATTAGTAGTGTACCTCCTTTATCTTGCTTTTATTTTTGGAGACAGTTATAAAAGTTGTAATAATGTTGGCTTTGGATCATAAGCTGCATTTGGATTTTCCGCTGCTATGTTAGTTTATTTTCAGCCTATGCACTGTCTCACCTGTTTTATGTCAAGTATGTTGTTATTATATTTTATCCTATGCACTGTGAGGCATTCTACAGGTTCCTTGATTAGTTCATTTCCTTCTTCCCTTTTTCTTCTGACGATCCGTACCGTTCTAACTGGACATGTGTACAACGCACCTTTGGGGTAAATGTCGGTTGGTGCGGGGCGGGCCGTCACACATATATATATATATAATAGAGGTTGTTATTAATATAATTTCAATATATATATATATTAGCAGAAAAATTACCAGCTACTAATAGAAAAGGACTGAGAGCAGTACGAGTAGCGGTGGCAGTGTTCGTTGGCTTGTTCGTCCTGGTAATGAAGATTTGGTGCTACAAATGTGAGAACTCCTAATTTGATTATTTAAATCATTAGTGATTAAATAGTTGTGATAAATTATAACAAGTTAATTATATTTGGTTGGATATGGATGTTATTGTCTAAATGGATGTGTAGATAGCACACTGAACACTGATAAGCGTTATTGTCCAAAACGCTTGTGCACAGCTAAAATATTTGTTTATTGATGGTGATTATAATTCATGTTCATCTAATGTATATGGTTGATTTATTATGATTGCATGACTACACACACACTGTAGTTGTGGAATTATTTGGTGATCGATTCTTCCTTTCATATAAATGAAGAATGATTTTTAATATTAAAATATTATTTTTAAGTCCAATTTATTTCAAAATGAGATTTGAAAATTAGAAAATGGTTTTAACTATATATTGATAATGTTTTTGTTTATAATATATATATATATACCATAACGTTCTAGGATGACAGAGAGGACAGTGTCTAGGCTTGGGTTTGGAAATATAGTTTCCTGCTCTCCTTGGCTATCCCTAACTGATCCAACAAACGGGATGGTTAATTAGAAATCAAATTTTAAATATAATTTGAAATTGTTTTCACAATGAATTGGAATAAAAAGAGAATTGAACGATTTATATATAAATCATTATATAATGTGTTGCGGTAAGACAGTTCGTATATATCGATTTTAAAAAGGCTATAACTTGATGGTTTGAAATTGGTTTGACTAAACATTATATTTTAAATGATAACAGCTTTTGAATAGAAAAGGAATTTTCAAATTCCAACATATGATTTTTAAGTTATATTTAAAACGAAATTGGAACAGGTCGCTATACATGCAGTTTGATGACCGTAACGGAAACACAAATAAAATGAGCTTATAAAAAATTATTTAGAAAATCCATAAAAATATGATAAATCATATTTTATTATTTTAAAGTGATTTGATTTAGAATATATGAATTTTTAATGATTCTGGATTAATTTGGTTAAATAACCATTTCAAAGCACCATTAGCAACGCTTTTAACGTTATTAAACTATTCCTTTGAAAATGATTGGAATTTAAAGATTTTTAACCATGAACCATTGTTTAAATTATCGGTAAAGGATTTGTTTATACATTAAAGGATTTTAAAATGTATGGTAATTAAGATTTGGGAAATTTGAATAAAAAAGGAAATGAATTTTGAATAAAGTTAGTCATCGGATATTCGACATGGAATCCCAGGATTGGACGAATACTATCAGAAATATTAAATCATATTCATATCCAAATTCTGATGGTGTTTTCCCGAGTATGTGAATCGATATCAAATATATGTTGATTAAATTCTATTTTAAACTTATATTTGAAATGTCAATCATTTGAATTACCATAAAAGGAGATTTAAATTCAAATTAAGATTTGGTGGTTTTGAAGCTTATGGAAAGAGATAATGACAAATAAATGGATTTGGGTTTTGGAATATAAGGTTGGGAATGAATATTGAATTTCAAAAAAAAAAAAATCAAGATGATACGGGTTTACAGGAATTGAATGAATCCAACCTTAAATTGAAATGAATTGTTAATGTTTTGGGAAGAAGATTTGAATTGAGAAACTTGTATAGTCCATAGCTGCTGATTTTTAAAAGTACGTTTATTACTTGGGAAGACCAGGATTGAATATTTGTTCGAAAATCATTCCAAGTAATAATATGACGTTACGGAGCAATTCAAGACTTGGAAAGCAACCAATGAAGACCGGGATTCTTTGAATTGTTTAGATTGATTGTTGATGTCTCGATTGGGTAGGCCTCCCGATACGAGGTTATAAGTGGCATGAGGTTTGAATATATTTGGAGATTTTCGGATTGATGTTTTATTCGGACCCAGAACGGACATTTATGGATTGTGTATTTGACATTGTAATTGACTGTATAGCACTGATCTCTATTAAATATATATCTGTTTGGTGGCGGAGAATTTATTCTCTTGCTTAGCACCCTTCTCTAAGACGTATGATCTTAGAGGTTATATATTGATAGAAATTAGTGATGCGTTGTGAATGGACAATGTGGCATACTTAAGTTATGTGATGAGCTATGGATGATCAAAGCGTGGCTTGTTTAAGCATAGCTTTGTGTGTATCGCGACCTCGGTAAGCCTCACAACCCGGTAAATGGCTAAAACAAGAAAGATGCAGTGAGGTTAAGGAAAATCATTTCCTTCTAGATAAAAGGTGTGCTATGGTATGGAGCCCGGGTATTTACCTATGTGGATAACTTCTATTTATATGGATGTTGATGTTGCGAAGCCTCTGTTTTAAAGGTTGGTAACGACCGGGAAATGATATACTCAAGCGTGCTCTAAATTACCCAGTTAAGGGATAACCCGGCCTCATATTGGAAGAGTACCTGATTTGGTTCTCGGGGCGTCCCTCTAGAGGCGTACCCATCAGTTCAGTAAGGAAGTTCCTTTGCCTAGTCATTTGTTGGAAATCCAATTTTCCACTACGAGCCCATACTATTTTAGTTGTATAGCCTGCTACCAGCAGGATTGTCAATATAATGGGATGGGGCATTATGCTAGCTAGGATTAATACATTTATTTGCGAAATTGTTTTCACACTACGCACTAATAATAATATCAGAGGATTTTCACGTATCAAGCATTTTTTACTATCATAAGGAGAAGCCTCGACCATGTGTATGTTTGCATTGTGTGTGTGCCGCGAGACCTTATGGTAATTTCATTTTCAAAAGTCATTGCGAATTTCTATGCACGGGAATTCACATGGAGTAAACCCACTCCACATTAGCGACATGGTCCGTTGAATTACCCAACTTTAAAATGAATCCTAAATAACAGCTGTTTTGAGTTCCCACACCATTCCCACGACTGACCTGGAGTTTATTGCTCCCTCACCAAAACTCTGGGTTCCCATAATTCTTACACGGGCAGCCTAGTAGTTTGGTTTGCAGAGTTAGCCTTGGATTTGGTTGGAGTAGGATTCTGATTTTAGCTGGAGCTATATGTTTTGGGGCATTTGCATTCTTCTGCTGAGATAGTATCTCTTCCGCTGTGTAATCAATGTACTTTGATGTATTCCTTGTAACTCTGATGTTATATTATGGTAATGAAATGAAAAGTTCTGTTATTTTTTGTGCAAATATGTAAGTACCCATATCTATCCGTCTTTATGAATGGTTTTAGTTGGTTTAATTACCGGCGAAAACCGGTCAAAAAGCTGGGTCATTACAAATTGGTATCAGAGCTTTGGTTTATACCAAGCAATGGGTACGACTTATTTGAAAAAAAATAAGGACTCATCAGATTTATGATATCTCATCAGAGATAGGGTTAGAAATACCCTAGAATAAGATTTGGGAATACTACGCTTGAGAGCGTCCTTTACTATAAAATTGATGTGTTTTTGAATTAGAATGGAATTCATGAGTCGAAATTAACTTAAGAAAATATTGAAAACTTTCCTTAACTCATAAATTGGTAGGAATTTATAATCTCATATGTTAGTAAATAATTGAAGTGAGTAAAACCCTTAAAAGGTAATTAAGGGAATTTTAAGTTGTATGGGAACTTAAATAAAAAATTCATTTACCTATTAATAATTTCTGGATTGGTATGTAAGAATAGGAATGATTCAGGTTATGTAAATTAAATCCAATGATTAATAGATGTTAGAATACTTTGAGTAGAGAGTTCAAAGTATGAATGCCAAGTGAGTATAAATTTAACTTGTAAATGGATTAATATGAGATTGGAAATAATTTGAATTGAAATAGAATGAGTGTTCTCGAAATATAATTCTACCTCTTCGCTTGTCGCTGGGTTTTACTGACTCATTGTCATCTTTTGATTATCATTATCACCTCGATTATCATTCTCGGATTTTTGAATCCTTCTTTTTGCCCTACTTTAACAAAACCATGGACAGGTGGATTAGTGGCATGGTTTTGAATTTGGAACAAGTATTTCGAATTATCTCTTAAATTGAATTTGTATTAAGTGCAAAGGAATTTCAAAAATGATCCAAAATGTTGTTTTTGCAAGATAATTGGATGATTTGGGAATAAGATTATTTATTTTGAAATTTAACAAAATTGAGGTATAACACTTAGTGTTAAGTAAACCATGGATTCCATAACTTCAGTTGGAAAGTTAGTTACTAAGCTTTAAAGTTTCTTAGGGGCGTAGACATCCATGTGCTAGATAGTATCTATCCCAGTTTCTACTTTGTGGTAGTAGTAGCATCTCTAGGTTTAACTCAGAGAATTTGATTATAAACATGACCAGTGACGACGCTAATAGTCATGAGATTATAGAACCTCTACCTTTAACGAGAATCAGATAGAGTAGCTTGAGATGACAAGGAACATGGTTGGGACCATTACAGTCCCGATATGTTAAGGGAGAAATGGGAATTTAAAATGGGTAAAGGAGTTTAAATTTACTCGTCTTCCTTTTCAAGGACGAAAAGTCTTAAGAGGGGATGAATGTAATATCATGAAATTTTTAACCAAATTTAATTTGAATTTTTAGTATATAATTTAGGTTTTTTGTATATATAAATTAATTTTAATAACGTTTAAATATAGATTTTAATATAAAATATGTACCTTGTTTATTTTATAAATATGATTTTGTATAAGAGAACTTATTTTAAAAGTTATATTTGATTTATATGGTTTTTGTGAAATTTTTAATAAGTAATGATATTATTCGATTTTGATATTGATATAAGAATATGATTTTGATTAAGAATAAGCTATTTTTAAATTTTATATATAATAGCGTATATGAATGATTATTTGGATAAATTATATAGTGTTATAAATTTTTATAAGATTTTTTAAGCACTTATTTTAGACACTATTTAGTAGAAATATTAGTAAATTACATGTGTATATGTTTGATAAATAATATGGATAAATATTTTGAAATATTAATAAGTTATAAATGTGTTGATATTATGAATTTTGCAAAACCCTAACCTAGAAGTAAATATATTACTTAAATTTATAAGTATGGCTAAATTTGACACATTTATAAGTATTACAAAGTTGTAGCTAAGATAAATTAATTTTAAATAAACCTTAGGATAAGGATGAATGTGAGGTGTCCTACTACTTGTCATGATACAAGAGTAGTTCATGATTTTAATCCATGTAACCATGTATGTGTAATTTTACATGTAGTTTGATGTAAAGAAAGGACATGTGTCCATGAAGAAATTGAGCATTTTGCCTTTGAAATCACCCTATATAAAGAGAGCTAAACCCATTGTATTGCTCACTTCAACCATAACTTCAATCTGTACCTCACATTCAAAGTTCTTTCTTCTTGTTAGTTCTCTGTTGCAACATCCAGTACATGGAAAAATAACACTTCCACTCATTCAAAAATCACTACCTCTCAAACCATCATGTATTAGCTTCCATCTCGAATGCGAATGTTGTCTGGATCGTCATTTCTGATTTTTAGAAATTGACGGATCCTGATTTCATTGAGTATCGAGAGAGGAATCTCATATTTATAGTAAACGTAAGAAATGGGTTCAATAATTCGAAAAATCATATCTCTCGTTCCATGAAGAATTGATCGATGGCGTCAGCACCTTTGAGATCAGCGAAGAACAGAGTATTTTTGTGTAATTTTGGATTGATTTGGTGTCGATGATCAAAGTTAATCAGAGTTAGGGTTGGAGATGGTCAGAGAATCAGGAAACGATTGACGAAGAGGACTATGGCGTGCCGATTAGCGAAGAGAGGGCTTCGATGCGGTGTAATTTGGCGAAATTCGAAGTGAAAATGGAGGGTGCGACATTGGGTGGTCCACGCGTTTTTCTGCTCCAGGTCTCGGCCATGGAGGGTGCGCAATTTGTTTGGGAAGGCCAGAGTTTGGGTGAGTTGGTGCATTAAGATGAGGATGCAAAGAGTGATACGCTGCGGATTGACGAACGATGAAGTGGTTGGAGTGTGCACGTGCACATAGTGCATGGTGAAAATGGGTTCGCGTGAACGGGCGTGGGAGGAAGAAGAAGAAGAGGGAGTACGGTTTGGGCTTGAACCATGGAATTGGGCTGGGCTAAACTGTTTTGGGTATGATTATTTATTTTTAGTTCAAATTTGTTTAAAAACTTTGAGAATCAATATCTCACTCATTTCTAATCGGATCAAACCGTCATTGGATCCGTTAGAATCATATTGGAAAATAGAACTCGCTGATTTATAATTTTGGTAATGTCAAATAAGTAAAAATTTATAATAAAATAAAAGGTCGTTCTATATAAATATATATAATAGAGGTTGTTATTAATATAATTTCAATATATATATTAGCAGAAAAATTACCAGCTACTAATAGAAATGGACTGAGAGTAGTACGAGTAGCGATGGTAGTGTTCGTTGGCTTGTTCGCCCTGGTAATGATGATTTTGGAGCTATAAATGTGAGAACTCCTAATTTAATTATTTAAATCAGTAGTGATTAATTAGTTGTGATAAATTATAATTAGTCAATTATATTTGGTTGGATATGGATGTTATTGTCTGAATGGATGTGTAGATAGCACACTGAACACTGATAAGCGTTATTGTCCGTAACGCTTGTGCACGGCTGAAATATTTGTTATTGATGGTGATTATAATTCATGTCCATCTGATGTATATTGTTATTGATGGTGATTATAATTCATGTCCATCTGATGTATATGGTTGATATATTATGATTGCATGAATACAGACACAAACTATAGTTGTGGAATTATACTGGTGATCAATTCTTCCTTCCATATAAATGAAGATTGATTTTTAATATTAAAATATTATTTTTAAGTCCAATTTAATTCAAAATGAGATTTGAAAATTAGAAAATGCTTTTAAATATATATTGACAACGTTTTTGTTTATAATATATATATATATATATATATATATATATATATATACCAGAACGTTCTAAGATGACAGAGAGGATAGTGTCTAGGCTTGGGTTTGGAAATATTGTTTCCTACTCTCCCTATCTGATATGATAAATGGGATGATTAATTCGAAATCAAATTGGAAATATAATTTGAAATTGTTTTCTGAATGAATTGGAATATAAAGAGACATGAAGGATTTATATATAAATCGTTATATAATGTGTTGCAGTACGACAACTCGTATACATCGATTTTAAAAAGGCTATAACTTAATGGTTTGAAATTGGTTTGACTTAAAATAAGAAACGTTGGATTTCAAATGATAACACTTTTTAAATAGAAAAGGAAATTTTCAAATTCCAACGTATGATTTTCAAGTTATATTTAAAATGAAATTGGAAAAGGTCGCTATACATGCAGTTTGATGACCATAATGGAAAATCAAATAAAATGAACTTATAAAAAATATTTAGAAAATCCATAAAAATATGGCAAGTCATATTTTATTATTTTAAAGTGATTTGAGTAAGAATATATGAATTTTAAATGATTCTGGATCGATTTGGTTAAATAACCATTTCACAGCACCTTTAGCAACGCTTTTAACGTTATTAAACTATTCCTTTGAAAATGATTAGGATCTAAAGATTTTTAACCATGAACCATTGTTTAAATTATGGGAAAAGGATTTGTTTATACGTTAAAAGATTTTAAAATATATATTATGAAATTTATGGTAAGTAAGATTTGGGAAATTTGAATAAAAATGGAAATGAATTTTTATTAGTCGTCGGATATTCGATATGGAATCCCCGGATTGGACGAATGGTATCGGAAATAGTAAACCATATTCATATCCAAATTTTGACGGTGTTTGCCCGAGTATGTGAATTGATATCAAATATAAGTTGACTAAATTCTGTTTTAAACTTATAATTGAAATGTCAATCATTTAAATTACCATAAATGGAGATTTAAATCCAAATTAAAATCTGGTGGTTTTGAAGCTTATGGAAAGAGATAATGACAAATAAATGGATTTGGCTTTTGGAATATAAGGTTGGGAATGAATATTGAATTTCAAGAAAAAGTTAAGATGATAAAGGGGTTTATGGGAATTGAATGAATCAAACCTTAAATTGAAATGAATTGATAACGTTTTGAGAAGGAGATTTGAATTGAGAAACTTGTATGGTCCATAGCTACTGATTTTTAAAAAGTACGGTTATTACTTGGGAAGACCGGGATCGAATATATGTTCGAAAACCATTCCAAGTAATAATACGATGTTATGGAGCAATTCAAGACTTGGAAAGCAACGAATGAAGACCGGTATTCTTTGAATTGTTCAGATTGATTGATGATGTCTCGGTTGGATAGGCCTTCCGATACGAGGCTATAAGTGGCATGAGGTTTGAATATTGTAACACCCCGTATTTTCTTTGAATATAAAAGTAACAAAACAAAGTATACTTAACCTTTAAAAGAAGAATTAAGGAAAACGATTACGCCATTGCATTCGTCTCGGAATTCTGCTTGAGATAGTGTCTGAGTTTGCGTAAATCAGACTCCGTATGAAGAAGTTATGGCCTTCAGAAGTTTTCAGAAAAATTAAACAACTCGGTTCGAAATTCAAAATTCGAATTCAAATCACACACCCGTTGTAACTACCCAGAAAATCTGAACCAATTTAAAATTTTTAAATTGGCTAAAATAATGGATTTTGAATACTTAAAATAAATATTTTAAATAATAGCAATGAAAATTGAGTTTGAATCGACAATTGAAAACGAATATAATTAATTTTAATTATAAACAGGGCCTGAAATGGCCCTGTAGTTTCCAAAATTGAATTCAAACTTTGTCGGACTATACCAGGTACAAAACAAAACGGATTTGAGTGAAACCAAAAATATTTAAATATGTTAGTGAATATCTTTCTAACGAATCTGAAAAATCGAAGTTTCGTAGTAGAAAGCAAAAGTTTTGGCCAGATGAATTTTCAGAAAGGTCGCTATGGAATTTATATAGCCTGTGAAAATGACCATTTTGCATACGACCCCGGAATTCGACGAAACCACTTTTGTTGGATCCGGGATGTTAAATTATTGCTAGGTTTCAAATTTCATAATTTTTGAAGCTAGTATGTGAGCGTGGCAAAAGAAAATGTGTTTGGTCAATTATAGTTAAATTGGATCGACCAGAAAATGGCCATTTTTCAAACGGTTTCAGAATTCGATGAAATCAGTTTTGTTAGGACCATATCGTCGATACGATGCTAGGAATAATTTATCTGGAATTTTTTGAGTTAGTATGTGGGGCCGGCAAATTAAAATGTACGTTCAAAATAGAAATTGAATGTTTTATATTTTAATTTGAAATATAACTGGCTATAACAGTCGAGTTGGCCTACGAAACATATCCCATTGTGTCCGGGATGGGGGTAATTAGCTAGGGGCGATAGTCGTTGGGTTTGATTTCGAGTTCGTATGCAAAAACCCTATTTTTGAATTAAATAAATATCTCGGCCAATAGTTTTTTTCCTTCATTATTTAAAAATCCGAGAAAATTAATTTTCTCTCTCCCCGACATCCGTTAACAGGAGGAACCCCTTCGCACCCTTCTCTCCTCTTTTCTGGCCACTCCGATCACTGAAACCCACCACCCCAGTTATGTTTTCGAAGATCCTTCTCTCCTCTACAAATCAGTGTAGGTGGCGCCCCTCCCCGTCGAGTCTTCGTCGAGAACCGGAGCCCCAAAGTTTGCCTCTTCCCGCCGCCGCCGCGCCAGCTAAGGCCCACCGAGTTCAGCGCAACCCCCAGGCGAAAGTGCGGCCTTCTCCCCCCTTCGACGCAGCGCAACCGGATCTTCTCCCCGTGCCACGGATCGAAAGTTATAGCCAACCCTAGTTTTGAACAGGTTGCTGAGGTAACGGCTGTTCTCTATTTAAACTGGTTTTGACATTATAAAGTGTCGCGAAATTCGTCCATCTTTGAAAAATCATATCTTTTTCATGTGTTGACGAAATTCGATGAAACAGGAGACACCGGGACCGTGGGGAAGTCTTCTACATTTTAGAAGAGACCGCATATTTTTCTGAGCCTTCTGCTATTTTTGGTGGAGTGGAACGCAATGTGAGATTTCTAATTTATAAACGATATGGAAAACGACGATGTATAAATTATATAGTTGATGTATGAGTTATATAAGCGTTGTACACCTCTTGTATAAGCGTTGTATAAGTTGTATGTTCGATGTATAAGATATATATGCGTTGTAAAAATTATAGATGTGTTGAAATAGAAGTGAATTGCTATATATATATATATATATATATATATATATATATATATATATATATATATATATATATACGCCCCTCGTCCACAAACCATGGACGATATTTAATTGTTGTGATTGGTGTGAAAATTGATTGATAGCGAATGGTTGTTTCGGATTGTTTGTGGTTGATATTGATTGATAGTGGTTGAAAAATACCCATTTGTGGTTGAGAAATATTTGGTTGAAACCACATAGGATTAGTTTGTGGAAATGAAATAAATATATACATGTCGCCTGCGTGCGAACTAGATGCATGATCCCCATTGTCAAAAACCACGAGGTTTTAAGCTAGAGCGAGGAGCCGTACTAGGGACGGTCCCGGTTTTAACTACCCTACCGTTATGCTGCCGAAATTTTGAATAATATTCATGTGTTTGAATTATTTTCATTTGCTGAAACTATATTTATTCGTTGAATAGAAAACCTTCATGTGTTGAATCGATATTCATTCGTTGGATTGAAATTCATGTGTTGAATGGTATTCGTGTTTTAAATATAAAAATCACATTTTTATCTATATATATAAACTATAGAATGGTATTCATATTTTGAAATAAATTGTTTCATAATATAAATCACCTTTTATCAACTATATGGACTATGTAAAATAATCTCGCTTTAAAAGAAATTATTTTATAATAAAAATCCTATTTTTATCACCTATATAAACTATATAAAATAATAGTGTTTTGAAATGAATCGTTTTACAATAAAAATCACATTTGTATTATATACATGAATTGTTGAAATGTGAAGTGTTAAAAATAGCCACTCGTTCAAATAAATATGCATGAGTTGAAATAATCCTTAATTAGCTAATGATATGATTTTTGCCTATGCATGCAACATTAGAATGAATGGTGCTTTTAAACCAAATGGAATCAAACATGAAGTTGAATGGAAAATGATAAGTGATAAGAACTGTATATCTGGACATGCATATTTATTTTGAACAGGTTATAGCAAATGGGCTAGAGAAGAGGAATAAAATTTTGTGCCCGACAAATAGGTACACATTTACTGTTTTGTTTGGGTGATGATTTTATGAGCCTGTTGGCTAGCCGCTTGGCTTTTCCTTTTTCTTTTTGACATGAGACGCCCGTGTGGCTATTTGGGAATTTTCCCAGCCCCTCCCGTACAAAGGAGGTTATGGCGAAATTTTTCAAAATTTAAAGGCGTTAGTTAAATATTCGAAGTGGAAACAATATAGGAATTTTTGAATGAACTATATTTATATAATAATATATATATAAACAAAATTAAAACGAAACGTGGTCGTGTAGTTCGCATTTTGAAACCGTGATTTCAAACGACTATACCGGGAGATCCAACCATCGGATTTTCCTGAAATCGCAACCGTTGGGTTCGCTTTGGGAAAATCTTTCCAACGGCACCAACTTTGTAAAAATCCATCGGTTGGATTGTCCGGAATGTTTAATTCAAATCTAAAGAAAAACAGCGCCAGAATCGATTATATATATATATAATTATATTTAATCGAATAACGACGCTGTAGTTTGTATTTTGAAATCGAAATTTCAAACGATTATACCGGGAGATCCGACCGTCGGAATTTCCCGAAACTGGAACCGTTGGATTCGTTTTGAAAAGATCCTTCTAATGATGTAAATTTTGTGAAGATCCAACGGTTATATTTTCAGATATGTGTAAATCAAATCTGAAGAAAAACAGTGCCACGGTCGCGTTATGGCCCGAAACGTTGTTTTGAATATATTGGCTGTTTTAAAATAAATAAAAATAGCGATAAATCGTTATAAAATATTATAAACAATATGGATGTGATTTAGAAATTAACTGAAGGTTGGCTAAGTCGAATGGTTTCCTGGGTGTTGATCTGATGTTGGTTTCGGCCTTCGGGGTTAATATTTGGGAAATCGTTCTCTTACTGATTGACGGTTAGTGACTAATGAATTGAAATGATGCGTGTATATGTTAGTGTTGCACTTGTTTATTATATACGCGAGTTGCTCAGAAAGACCGAGTTTTTCCCATTCTGAATAACTGAATCGACGATAAGAAATCGAAGATGAAGACGGTGGTCGAAGACCGGAGATCTTCACCTCGTTTGGATGGTAACCGAGGTCCTGATTGGGAGGCATCCCGAAATACGGATAATGAGTGGTGATCGTCCCGACGTACGTGGTGATCAATGGGTTTGCGAGGTATTTAGTGCCTCCGGTTTCATTCAGACCCAGAACGGACTTGTAAATGGACTGTGTGTCTAACATTGGATTTTTTCTGTGTTGATTGATCTCTGTTAAATATACATCTGTTTGGCGGCGGAGAATTTATTCTTTTGCTTAACGCCCTTCTCTGAAACGCATGATCTCGTAGGTTGTATATCGATGGACATCAGTCACATGGCATGAACTGCTAATGTGGCATGCCTAAGTGGCAAATGACCAGGGCTTCTGTTGAAAACCAAAGTCTTGTGGTGATGATCAAAGCACCGCCTGTGCGGCGTAGCTTTGTGTATAACGTAAAATCGCGAGCCTCACACCCCGGTATGAACAAGAAACGGGAGAAGGACCTCAGGGAGGGCATGTGTTTCTTTCTAGCTAGGGTGGTGTCCGTGACCTACCAGCCCTGACATTTATATACTTTTCACCTGTGTGGTTGTTGCTGTTGCGAGGCGCCCCGGTTAGATCGGACGATCCGGGTCCGATAGAGTCATTCGTTGGCTCACTTACGCCCCAAAGGGCGGGGAGACGTATTGTTCAGGCATAATAATCCACATCGGTGGACCGGCCCTGACGATCCAAGGCTTGCCTGCGCGCTTGCTTGAGACATGGGCTAGATTGTCTCAAATTCGGTAAGGACTATCTTTTGCCTCGGTTCATGACGGAAATCCAATTTCCAAATACGTGACTGTGCGGTTTTGATTGTACATATATATATATATGGCGACATGATATATGGTACCCATGTCGTCTATGATTGATAGTTATGATTCGAAATTGTTTTTGAAACATGTAAACACTAGTAACAATATCAATTGCTTTTGTTTTATTCGTATCAAGCATATTTTGGCCATTATAAGGTAAAATTCTATCCTCCGGTTTGCGTTGCATTGTGTGATGGAAACTGAGTCTTATAATGGCTTCATTTTTATAAAAAGCATAGCGTTGTTTCAAAGAATGATTTGTTTTAAAGCACTGGCAATCCATTGGAGTAAACCCATTCCACGAAAGTGGCGTGTTCCTGTGATTAGCCATATTATATATGTGTTGAGTAGATTTCTCATACCAGTCCCATGACTGACTCGTAGTTTGTTTCACTTTCAAACTCGGGTGCCCCTTTTTCTACACGGGCAGCCTTGTATTCAGGTTTAGCTGGTTATTTCTGGATAGCCGGAGCTGAAGATGGATTCTATCATTTATCTCTTTTTATGTTGTTCAGCTCCTATTGTACATATTTTGTTTGTTTTCCGCTGTAGACATTTAAGTATAGCTGAACTGTATTTGTACTAAGTAAGATCCTGTATACTGTGTAACTTTGATGATTACTTTTATCCAGTATATTCTATTGTTCATTATCTGGTGTATTTATTTAATTCTGTTCTGCTATTATCTGTTTCTGTGTTATATTCCAAAGATTACCCTTGTCTCCGTCAGTACGGGATTTGGGGTCGTCTCATTTTGGTATCAGAGCTTTGGTTAAGCTTAGTTCTGGAATATAACATATGAACGAACTCGTCAGAAATAGAACCAGTAGTGTTCTAGGATAGGCAACTCATTACAGATAGGGTTAGTAATATCCTAGTATGAGTAAAGCAGAAGGAAATTACACCTCGATAGACACATTTAAATTTGAAGTATATGTTTCTATGTTTTAAAATACCCTTTCTATAACCTGACACTTGATCTGCCATTTGCAGAAGTACTAGAAAAATGAGTGTCGGAAACAGGAGAAATGCAGAACCCGATCTAGAGGCCCTATTTAAGAGATATCGAAATCTGGGTGGAGCACAATTCTCGGGCAATGAATCTATTATTCAGACTTAAGCTTGGGTGAGCTCTGCAGAAAGAGTATTTGAGCATTTCCAGCTGAGAGACGACCAGAAAAGGTTAGTAGCATCTTGGGCGCTCAATGGAGAAGCTTTAATATGGTGGGAAACGATCATAAAAGATAATCCAGAAGGTGATATCACCTGGGATAGATTCAAAGAGATTTTCCTAGGAAGATTTACTCCTCCCGAAGCAACCGAGCGATTATGTGATGAATTTTCTTATTTGATACAAGGTGATATGACCATCCCAGAATATCATAAGAAATTCAACGAACTTGCTCACTTTGTTCCTCATCTGATTCAAGATCCAAAGAGGAAAAATCTGAGATTTATTCATTGCCTGCAAAGGAGATATCAGAATAGTGTACTGAGGAATGTGAAGCTTCCTTTTTCTGAAATGATTTATATGGCTTATCAGTATGAAGATCTCCATAAGAAAGGAATGTTACACGACGAAGAAGAAGTCTGTTCTAGTGACAAAGCAGAGTCGGAAACTGATATTCCTGTAGCCAATACGAGGTCTGAGGCCAATAAGAAGCCCAGTGCCAATCGAAAAAGGGCCAGTTCTGGAAAAGAACCAGCAACGACTGCCATATGCAACAACTGCCATAAGCCAGGGCATTTCCAGGGGAATTGCAAACCCTCGAAAAAGCGAAGGAGCAATGAATCTAAATCCAAGAACAAGTCTCCTGTGACTCGAGAGTGCAATCTTTGTCATCAGCCCGGTATTATAAAGCGAGATTGCTGGCTGTTAAAAAGGGCCAAAGGAGCTCAGGTAAATGAAGTAGCAGAAACTTCTGAGCCCTCAGCTAGTCAAGAAAGGGCTGATGTTTTAAAAGGAACGCTTACTGTCAAAAACATTCCAGTCAAAGTACTGTTTGACACAGGCGCGTCACGAAGCTTCATTGCCAAAGATGCAGCTAAAAAACTGGATTTGAATTTGAAAAGGCTCAAGGAACCAATGAATGTCCAGAATCCGGTTGGGGGTTCCATTGATCTCAGTTGGGTTTGTGGAGTGCCGGTTTCTTTCTCTTGCCATCAGTTTCCTACCATCGCGGTCGTCATGAATTTTAAAGAGTTTGATCTTATCTTGGGGTTAGATTGGTTGACCAAATATGAAGCTGAAGTTAAATGCGCCGACAGAGTCGTAAAGGCGAAGATTAAATCAGGTGATTATATAACCATTCCCTGTTAAGGTCAGAATGCTAATAGAAAAGACTTCTGGGCAGCTTTAAATGTTTCTCCAGCCCAAATAGAAAATATCCCAGAAGTCAGAGAATATTCCTGACCTCATCAAAGACATTCCTATCGTCAAAAATTATGCGGATGTGTTTGAAGAAGTTGTTCGCTTACCTCCGCAGAGAGAAATAGATTTCAAAATTGCTTTGATTCCTAATGCAAGGCTGGTAGTTCACGCTATTCGAAGAATGTCCTTGAAAGAGAAGGAGGAATTAGATAATCAAACACGATAGCTAGTATGGAAAGGTCTGATCAGGCCCAGTTTCTCTAATTGGCGTGCAACAGTGGTCTTTGTCCCGAAATCTGACGGTACTCTAAGTCTATGTGTGGATTATCGTGATCTGAACAAACAAACAATAAAGAACAAATATCCATTGCCACGGATTAATGATTTGTTAGATCGATTAAATGGCGCCCAAGTATTTTCACGAATGGACCTAGCTACAGGTTTCCATCAACTTCGAATTGCCGAAGAGTGTGTTCCAATGACAGCATTCAGAGGTCCCGACTTATTCTACGAGTGGTTAGTAATGCCGTTCGGCTTATGTAACGCTCCAGCTTACTTCGTCGATCTGATGAATAGAGTGTTCAGAGGGGTTTTGAATAAATTTGTTCTAGTTTTCATTGACGATATTCTAATCTTCTCTAAATCAAAGGCCGAACATGAAAAACATTTGGAACAAGTGTTAGAAATCCTCTGAAGGAATGTATTGAAAGCAAAGTTTTCCAAATGTATATTTTGGCAAGATGAAGTGAAATTTCTGGGCCACGTAGTATCGAAAGAAGGAATTGCTGTTGATCCAAGAAAAATCACAGCTATTCAGAATTGGAAACAGCCCAGTACCCCCACTGAAGTCCGCCGTTTTCTCGTATTGGCTAGCTATTACCGGAAGTTTGTCAAAAACTTTTCGAAGATATCTGGCCACTTAACGAAGCTTACAAAGAAGCACACTAAATTCAAATGGACTCCAGAAAGTGAGGAGGCTTTCGAAGAGCTAAAGTTAAGATTAACGACAGCTCCAGTGTTAACCATCATTGATGGCAACCAATATTTAAAAGTCTGGACTGATGCTTCTAGAGAAGGCCTTGGCGCAGTGTTAATGCAAAGGGGTCAAGTGATTGCTTATGCTAGCCGTCAGTTGAAGCCACACGAGAAGAACTACGTAACTCATGATCTTGAGTTATTGGCTATAGTATTCGCCTTGAAAATCTGGAGACACTATCTGCTGGGTGAGAGATTCGAATTGTTTACAGATCACCAGTCGTTAAAATATCTGTTCACTCAGAAAGACCTGAATTTGAGGTAGCAACATTGGCTGGAGTTTCTTGCAGCATATGACTTTGAAATTATATACACTCCAGGGAAAGCCAATGTCGTGGCCGATGCGTTAAGCCGAAAGAATGAAATGATCGTCAGTTTTATTCTCACGACTTCACTGATAGATAAAATATCTACTCTTTAGGAGGATGATCACTTCATTCAGAAGATCAGAGAGATAATTCAACAAGGCGAACCGTCGAGTTTTCAAGTAGATAATGATGGGATTTTAAGGCTCAGAGGTCGAATCTGTGTCCCTAACATTCCTGAGCTTCGAAAGGAAGTACTGGATGAATGCCACAAGTCAAAACTCAGTATCCATCCAGGAGTAAGAAAAATGTATAATGACATCAAACACACTTTCTGGTGGAAGTCGATGAAGAGGGACATTTCTTTATATGTTAGCCGATCCCTACTTGCCAACTAGTCAAGAGTGACCAACAGAAACTAGCTGGATTATTACAACCGCTAGACGTTCCTGGTTGGAAGTGGGAACATATTTCTATGGATTTCATTGATGGTCTGCCCAGAACCAGAAAAGGGAATGATAGTATTTAGGTGATCGTATATCGCTTCACGAAGACCGCCCATTTCATACCTTTCAGATCAAACAGAACTGCTCAGAGTCTGGCGCAGATATACTTCAAGGAAATAGTTAGACTGCATGGAGTGCCGCTCAGTATAGTCAGTGATAGAGATACAATATTCACTAGCAAATTCTGGGAAGCATTTCAAGTCGAGCTGGGAACGAAGTTGAACTTAAGCACCGCTTATCATCCTCAGACAAACGGTCAGACTGAGAGGGTGAATCGTATTTTAGAAGATCTATTGCGGGCTTGTGTTATAGATTTCGGTGGATCATGGGAAGACCATCTGCATTTGGTTGAATTCTCATATAACAACAGCTACCGGGCGAGTCTGACAATGTCGCCATTCGAAGCGTTGTATGGTAGGCCGTGCCGATCTCCTGCTTGTTGGGTCGAACCCGGTAATAGACTTGTGTTGGGTCCTGATATGATTCGAGAAGCTGCCGACAAAGTCGATTTTATTAAGAAACGATTATTGGCCGCTCAAAGCCAGCAAAAGAGCTACGCCGATAGGAGAAGAAGAGATACATCCTTTGCTGTTGGCGACTATGTATATTTGAAAGTATCGCCGATGAGAGGAGTAATCCGGTTCGGTAAAACTGGAAAGTTGGCGCCCAAATTCATTGGTCTGTTTCCTATTCTGGAACGGATCGGAACTCTCGCTTATAGGGTCAAATTGCCAGATTGGTTGCCTGGAGTTCATGATGTATTTCACATATCTCAACTTCGAAAGCACATCCATGATCCAGACTTGATCGTCGAAGAAGCAGCTTAGCAGGATATTGAAATTACTCCAGAATTAGCTGTGAGAAGAGAGCCGCTAAAGATTATCGGCAAAGAAACCAAAGAGATGAGGAACAAGAAGGTTCACTTAGTCAAAGTGCAATGGAGTGGAGATCTGCGAGATTGTACTTGGGAAACTGAGGAGAGCATTCAGAAAGCTTATCCTAGATGCCGAGTGGATATCTCTGATTGACTCTGGTGCAAGGTACATTTACCCTACTTTGCATTACCATTTAATTCTCTACTCAGTTGTTATTTTCTTTCCATGGATGTGCACTTTTAAATTCTATATTCTGAATGATTTTAAAAAGAGTATAGAAATTGATTAGTATATTTTTTAAAAGTTGAAAACAATTGGATTGGTTGTTGTGTTGTGCGATTGTAGATTTAGCAAACCACTTTCGACTTTGTTCCTTTTCGGGGACGAAAAGTTTTAAGTGGGGGAGATTGTAACGACCCAGAAAACTTAAAATAAATATTTTAAATAATAGCAATGAAAACTGAGTTTGAATCGATAATTGAAAACGAATATAATTAATTTTAATTATAAACAAGGCCTGAAATGGCCCTGTAGTTTCAAAATTTGAATTCAAACTTTGTCGGATTGTACCAGGTGCAAAACAAAACGGATTTGAGTGTAACCAAAAATATTTAAATCTGTTAGTGAATATCTTTCTAACGAATCTGAAAAATCGAAGTTTCATAGTTGGAAGCAAAAGTTATGGCCAGATGAATTTTCAGAAAGGTCGCTATGGAATTTATATAGCCCGTGAAAATGACCATTTTGCATACGACTTCGGAATTCGACGAAACCACTTTTGTTGGATCCAGGATGTTAAATTATTGCTAGGTTTCAAATTTCATAATTTTTGAAGCTAGTATGTGAGCGTGGCAAAGGAAAATGTGTTTGGTCAATTATAGTTAAATTGGATCGACCAGAAAATGGCCATTTTTCAAACGGTCTCAGAATTCGACGAAATCAGTTTTGTTAGGACCGTATCGTCGATACGATGCTAGGAATAATTTTTCTGGAATTTTTCGAGTTAGTATGTGGGGCCGGCAAATTAAAATGTACGTTCAAAATAGAAATTGAATGTTTTATATTTTAATTTGAAAAATAACTGGTTGTAACAGTCGAATTGGCCTACGAAACATATCCCATTGTGTCCGGGATGGGGGTAATTAGCTAGGGGCGATAGTCGTTGGGTTTGATTTCGAGTTCATGTGCAAAAACCCTATTTTTGAATTAAATAAATATCTCGGCCAATAGTTTTTTTTCCTTCTATATTTAAAAATCCGAGAAAACTAATTTTCTCTCTCCCCGACATCCGTTAACAGGCGGAACCCCTTCGCCACCTTCTCTCCTCTTTTCTGGCCGCTCCGATCACTGAAACCCACCACCCCAGTTATGTTTTTCGAAGATCCTTCTCTCCTCTTCAAATCCGTGTAGGTGGTGCCCCTCCCCGTCGAGTCTTCGTCGAGAACCGAAGCCCCAAAGTTTGCCTCTTCCCGCCGCCGCCACGCCAGCTAGGGCCCACCGAGTTCAGTGCAACACCCAGGCGAAAGTGCGGCCTTCTCCCCCCTTCGACGCAGCGCAACCGGATCTTGTCCCCGTGCCACGGATCGAAAGTTATTGCCAACCTTAGTTTTGAACAGGTTGCTGAGGTAACGGCTGTTCTCTATTTAAACTGGTTTTGACACTTTAAAGTGTCATGAAATTCGTCCATCTTTGAAAAATCATACCTTTTTCATGTGTTGACGAAATTCGATGAAACAGGAGACGCCGGGACCGTGGGGACGTCTTCTACATTTTAGAAGAGACCGCATAATTTTCTGAGCCTTCTGCTATTTTTGGTGGAGAGGAACCCAATGTGAGATTTCTAATTTATAAACAATATGGAAAACGATGATGTATAAATTATATAGTCGATGTATGAGTTATATAAGTGTTGTACACCTCTTGTATAAGCGTTGTATAAGTTGTATGTTCGATGTATAAGTTATATATGCGTTGTAAAAATTATATATGCGTTGAAATAGAAGTGAATTGCTACACACACACACACACACACACACACACACACACACACACACACACACATATATATATATATATATATATATATATATATACGCCCCTCGTCCACAAACCATGGACGATATTTATTGGTTGTGATTGGTGTGAAAATTGATTGATAGCGAATGGTTGTTTGGGACTTTTTGTGGTTGATATTGATTGATAGTGGTTGAAAAATACCCATTTGTGGTTGAGAAATATTTGGTTGAAACCACATAGGATTAGTTTGTGGAAATGAAATAAATATATACATGCCGCCTGCGTGCGAACTAGATGCATGATCCCCATTGTCAAAAACCGCGAGGTTTTAAGGTAGAGCGAGGAGTCGTACTAGGGACGGTCCCGGTTTTAACTACCCTGCCGTTATGCTGCCGAAATTTTGAATAATATTCATGTGTCTGAATTATTTTCATTTGCTGAAACTATATTTATTCGTTGAATAGAAAACCTTCATGTGTTGAATCGATATTCATTCGTTGGATTGAAATTCATGTGTTGAATGGTATTCGTGTTTTAAATATAAAAATCACATTTTTATCTATATATATAAAAACTATAGAATGGTATTCATATTTTGAAATAAATTGTTTCATAATAAAAAACACCTTTTATCAACTATATGGACTATGTAAAATAATCTCGTTTTAAAAGAAATTATTTTATAATAAAAATTGTATTTTTATCACCTATATAAACTATATAAAATAATAGTGTTTTGAAATGAATCGTTTTACAATAAAAATCACATTTTTATTATATACATGAATTGTTGAAATGTGAAGTGTTAAAAATAGCCACTCGTTCAAATAAATATGCATGAGTTGAAATATTCCTTAATTAGCTAATGATATGATTTTTGCCTATGCATGCAACATTAGAATGAATGGTGCTTTTAAACCAAATGAAATCAAACATGAAGTTGAATGGAAAATGATAAGTGATAAGAACTGTATATCTGTACATGCATATTTATTTTGAACAGGTTATAGCAAAGGGGTTAGAGAAGAGGAATAAAATTTTGTGCCCGACAAATAGGTACACATTTACTGTTTTGTTTGGGTGATGATTTTATGAGCCTGTTGGCTAGCCGCTTGGCTTTTCCTTTTTCTTTTTGACATGAGACGCCCGTGTGGCTATTTGGGAATTTTCCCAGCCCCTCCCGTACAAAGGAAGTTATGGCGAAATTTTCCAAAATGTAAAGGCGTTAGTGAAATATTAGAAGTGGAAACAATATAGGAATTTTTGAATGAACTATATTTATATAATACTATAAATATAAATAAAATTAAAACGAAACGTGGCCGTGCAGTTCGCATTTTGAAACCGTGATTTCAAACGATTATACCAGGAGATCCGACCATCGGATTTTGCTGAAATCGCAACCGTTGGGTTCGCTTTGGGAAAACCTTTCCCACGGCACCAACTTTGTAAAAATCCAACGGTTGGATTGTATGGAATGTTTAATTCAAATCTGAAGAAAAACAGCGCCAGAATCGATTATATATATATATATAATTATATTTAATCGAATAACGACCCTGCAGTTCGTATTTTGAAATCGAAATTTCAAACGATTATACCAGGAGATCCGACCGTCGGAATTTCCTGAAAATGGAACCGTTGGATTCGTTTTGAAAAGATCATTCTAATGATGTAAATTTTGTGAAGATCCAACGGTTAGATTTTCAGATATGTGTAAATCAAATCTGAAGAAAAACAGCGCCACGGTCGCCTTATGGCCCGAATCGTCGTTTTGAATTTATTGGCTGTTTTAAAATAAATAAAAATAGCGATAAATCATTATAAAATATTATAAACAATCTGGAAGTGATTTAGAAATTAACTGAAGGTTGGCTAAGTCGAATGGTTTCCTGGGTGTTGATCTGATGTTGGTTTCGGCCTTCGGGGTTAATATTTGGGAAATCGTTCTCTTACTGATTGACGGTTAGTGACTAATGAATTAAAATGATGCGTGTATATGTTAGTGTTGCACTTGTTTATTATATACGCGAGTTGCTCAGAAAGACCGGGTTTTTCACATTCAGAATAACTGAATCGACGATAAGAAATCGAAGATGAAAATGGTGGTCGAAGACCGGAGATCTTCACCTCGTTTGGATGGCAACCGAGGTCCTGATTGGGGGGCATCCCGAAATACGGATAATGAGTGGTGATCAATGGGTTTGCGAGGTATTTAGTGCCTCTGGTTTCGTTCAGACCCAGAACGGACTTGTAAATGGACTGTGTGTCTGACATTGGATTTTATTTTGTGTTGATTGCTCTCTGTTAAATATACATCTGTTTGGCGGTGGAGAATTTATTCTTTTGCTTAACGCCCTTCACTGAAACGCATGAGCTCAGAGGTTGTATATCGATGGACATCAGTCACATGGCATGAACTGCTAATGTGGCATGCCTAAGTGGCAAATGATCAGGGCTTCTGTTGAAAAGCAAAGTCTTGTGGTGATGATCAAAGCACCGCCTGTGTGGCGTAGCTTTGTGTATAACGTGAAATCGCGAGCCTCGCACCCCGGTATGAACCAGAAACGGGAGAAGGACCTCAGGGAGGGCATGCGTTTCTTTCTAGCTAGGGTGGTGTCAGTGACCTACCAACCCTGACATTTATATACTTTTCACCTGTGTGGTTGTTGTTGTTGCGAGGCGCCTCGGTTAGATCGGACGATCCGGGTCCGATGGAGTCATTCGTTGGCTCACTTACGCCCCAAAGGGCGGGGAGACGTATTGTTCAGGCAAAATAATCCACATCGGTGGACCGGCCCTGACGATCCAGGGCTTGCCTGCGCGCTTGCCTGAGACATGGGCTAGATTGTCTCAAATTCGGTAAGGACTATCTTTTGCCTTGGTTCATGACGGAAATCCAATTTCCAAATACGTGACTGTGCGGTTTTGATTGTATATGTATATGACGACATGATATATGGTACCCATGTCGTCTATGATTGATAGTTATGATTCGAAATTGTTTTTGAAACATGTATACACTAGTAACAATATCAATTGCTTTTGTTTTATTCGTATCAACCATATTTTATCCATTATATGGTAAAACTCTATCCTCCGTTTTGCGTTGCATTGTGTGATGAGAACTGAGTCTTATAATGGCTTCATTTTTATAAAAAGCGTAGCGTTGTTTCGAAGAATGATTTGTTTTAAAACACTGGAAATCCAATGGAGTAAACCCGTTCCACGAAAGTGGCGTGGTCTTGTGATTAGCCATATTATATATGTGTTGAGTAGATTTCTCATACCAGTCCCATGACTGACTCGTAGTTTGTTTCACTTTCAAACTCGGGTGCCCCTTTTTCTACAGGGGCAGCCTTGTATTCAGGTTTAGCTGGTTATTTCTGGATAGCCGGAGCTGAAGATGGATTCTATCATTTATCTCTTTTTATGCTGTTCAGCTCCTATTGTACATATTTTGTTTGTTTTCCGCTGTAGACATTTATGTATAGCTGAACTGTA
Organism: Allium sativum; assembly: GCA_030737875.1. Taxonomy (NCBI): domain Eukaryota; kingdom Viridiplantae; phylum Streptophyta; class Magnoliopsida; order Asparagales; family Amaryllidaceae; genus Allium; species Allium sativum. Next base: position 65,142,415 of record CM060924.1, read on the forward strand.
TTTGTACTAAGTAAGATCCTGTATACTGTGTAACTCTGATGATTACTTTTATCCAGTATATTCTATTGTTCATTATCTAGTGTATTTATTTAATTCTGTTCTGCTATTATCTGTTTCTGTGTTATATTCCAAAGATTACCCTTGTCTCCGTCGGTACGGGATTTGGGGTCGTCTCACCCGGACTGGGCGGGAAATTTCCCACCCAGGACCCAGGTCGACTACGGGGTTGACCTGGGGTCGACCTTGCCACATAGGTCGACCAAGGGGTCGACCTCCCTCCCCCCTTTCCAGATCCGAGGACAGATTCATTTTTCTGCATTTATATGCCCGTTCTGACCAGATTCGTTGCTCCTGAGCTATTTAAATACACCCAAACCCCACTTCCTCTCCACACCAAACCCTTGTAATGCTATGCTGCCTCAATTCATATTAAAATAAATCAATGGAGTCGCTACTCTGCTGAAACCTAAACTAGAACTAGTGCTTCTTCTTCCAATCTAAATAGGATTAAAAGAGAACAACTACAACCCTTTTTCTTTTCGAATCCAACCAAGGTGAGTACAGTTATTTTCAGATATGAAATTTAATTATGATCTTGACATGGTTATAAATCAGAATTGGAGATTATGCATATTCATGTTTATCATATCTGTTTTTCTATGTCGATCTATCTTATTCTTGTTTATCAGATCTGCTTTTCTGTGTAGATCTATCTTATTGTAACTATTCTGTATCTCTTCCTTCCTTCTGTTCTATAGCAAGGCTACCACGTGCCTGAGCCAAATCTCATAAGAGATTGTCACGCGAACGCTAAATTTGGGGAAAATATTGAATGATGCATGATTGGACATAACTAATTTGTGACTAAATTAAGAACACAACATAAGTTGTAATTTAAGATCTAGATCTAGGCATACTATATATGACGGTTTATGATTTGGAAGAAGGAGAATTATTGTATGACAACATATGACTTGTAATTTGGGGACATAATGTATGTTATAATTCAAGATCTGATTTTGAGGACATAATACATGTTGTAATTTAAGATCTAGATTTGGGGCATATTTTATTTGATGATCTATGACTTGGAAGAAAAGGATATGTGACATAGGCTTGAAAAACCTACATTAAAATAGGGATAACTATTAAACGTGAACTCGCCTAAATGGGGATTTTTGAACATTTGACATTGTTGAAATAAAAGGCTATAATTTGGCATAATTCGTAGTGTATATCATGACTTGGGGTTTTTGGAGAATATTCTGTACTATGTAAATTTAACTAAAATTTGGGGCATATGTTATATTGTGAATTATGACCAAAATTTAGGCATGTAAAATTAGGCTTAATTTTATGATTAACTGAGGTATGTCAATGGAATTTTAAGGGATGCTTAAATCTGTTAAATTGTATAATCTGTTAATTCTGTTGAAACTGAATACGGTAATTTGGGGTATGGGAATATGTACGCTCGATCTAAAATTGAGCAAAACATGTTAATAGAACTTTGGATAATCTGTTGTAATTTGTAAAGAAATTAATTTGTTGAATTGGCGTAATTAGTCTGATATTGGCATAATCTGTGAATGAATACTTTAGCTAAAATAAGAATGCTGAGACACGAGGTTAGACTCTATTTGTGGTAGAAGCCTCCCCGAACCCAATCGGCATAACTAGCAACCGCAAACTGTCAATCTAATGTGAGAGGTCATTGGCATAAAGATGCTTAGACAAGAGGTTAGGTATGGCTTGTGGCAGAAGTCTTCCCGGAACCGCCCGGCACATCCAGCGGCCACAAGCTACCGACCTAATGTGAGAGGTTTGTGCATTAATATTTAATTAATGCAAATCTAAGATAAATGTGATACCTAAAACGTGTTGGGTGGATAAGGTTAAAATAACTAGACCGATGAGTCTAATAAACCCGTTTGAAAATCTGTAGGCCCAATACAAGGTTAGGTGAAACAATTTGTAAGTCTGTTAATCTGTATATCTGATCCGTTAGTCTGAAAACTTGTTAATATGTATATTTGATCCGTTAGTCTGAAAACTTGTTAACCTGTATGTCTGATCTGAGAACTAGTTAATCTGGACTTTTTACATCTGAAATCTGTAAGCAAGTTAATATGAAATATGTTAGTCTGGGGACACAAGGTTAGGAAGGGTAATTACATGTGTCATCTGTTGTTTGTGACCCATATTAGTCAGTAACCCTTTCTGGTATCAAAACTATGACCCAACACTAGGTAGGGGTCCAGGGCACGCTTACTGAACTAATTGCAAGAGGTTCACTTTGATAATGGAGAGGGGTGTTGATGGCGCATTCCAACTGGGTCATGTGCGTGCATGGATCCGGTCTTCTCTGAGGATGTAAGACACCGTGACATCTGTAAATAGGTCTGTATCTACAGGTTGCCACTTTAGGGTGTGATACGCCCTTCTATGGGGCCGGCACAGGGTATTTATGTATTAAGGAGCCGATCGCTTAGGGTAGAATTTGGGGTATAATTAGTTTTGTCTGTTTCTGTTGGGGTACCGTCTGTTTCTGTTAGGGTGGTAACACCTATCTGTTTCTGTGTGCTACCGTCTGTTGGGGTGGTAAAGGCCCATTACTAGTGTACACCTAGTTCAAATATTCTGTATCCATAGGGATTATTTTGTTTCCATCTCTGATTCCTTCCCTGCATTCTATTTCTGTACCGTCTGTCTCTGTTTGGGTGGTAAAGGCCCGTTACTAGCATTCTGTTTCTGTACAGGTGGTAAAGGCCCATTACTAGCATCGTGTTTCTGAAGAGATCGTTCCGTTTTTTTGTTTAGACATTAGGATAACATCTAAACCTGTTATACTAGTATTATTGCAGAGAAGTAAGAAGCATAACTTGGACTATATCATTCTGTTTCTTCTGTTAACCTGCTACTCCTGTTACGGTTATCTCTCGTCCAGTTTTATTTACATGTCATGATACTATTATCTATTTATATGCTGAAAGTCACTGGACTTGCCAGACTTATTGTCTGACCCCATTTTGTTTCGCCTCTTTTCTTTCTTCCCCCCCCCCGGCAAGGTACTCAGGTTGGGAACGTAAGAGCTTGATTTAGATTTCTCTCTGCTTGAAGTATTTGAAGTATTGCTTGGCTTTGATTCTTCATATTTATGGCAGTCTCTGTTGGGGATTATGGCTTTAAAATTTCGTTCTCTGAAGGCTTTTGTACAAGACTGATATTTATGTACTTGAATTCCGATATTGTGATTTTGAAAGATCTAACCAAAATATTTCTATTTCTACGGTAATAAAGTTATAAATTTTTCATGTACTACTTTATGTATCTGTCTTGTAATATTCTGTTCTGTTTACTTCTAATGCTTCATGGAAGTTAATGCAATACCTTTGTGAGTGACATTAACTGACATGGGGTGTTACACTTGGTATCAGAGCTGAAGGTTACCAGATTTGATAACAAGTTTTTGAAAACTATTTTCAAAAAGGTTTTAAAAAGGAAGTATTTTCAAAAATAGGGTTTATTTTAAAAAACATAATCCCCAAGAGCCATATATCTTTCCTTTGATTCTCCGTTTTGAATCTCTTCGTTTTTCTTTTTAGCATGTCTGGGGTACCCGAAATACCCGAGGGCATACCGATACCAACTTGGTTCAGAATGTATCTGGAGGCAAGGGCCACCGCCACAGGCCCAGTAGACGTTCCTCCTCCTCCCCCCTCCCTTCATTTATACTTTTTCAAAGATATGCAAGGAATTTTGGGCAATGGGCGGGAAACCATTTCACGGGTCAGAGACGTTTGTTGAATCTCGAAATTGGCTTAAGGAGGTGGAAGATTTGTTTGGTATCTTCGAGATAGAAGATGGAAGGAAGGTCCAATTAGCTTCTTGGTTAATGAAGGATTGTAACGAACAGGGATTTTCGACCCCGAAAATCGACACAAACACCATGTCGAACATTGAAGCATCGAAAACACCAGAACGTTATTAGAAAGAAATTATAGGGTGAGATAAGAAAGAAAGAAATATTAGAATAGAAGAAGAAGAACTAGTACAACATAGAGTTTCACATCGCAGCGGAACAAAATATAATATATAAATAAACTTTACAGAGAGCTTTGAAATAAAATTTTACAATCTTCATAGTACATCAACACATCTGGACGATTATAATTATCTTTCCTCATATAAAACACACAGTGGAAAAATATTTATACGTCTGAACTTCTCCAGCACATCTTCTGAACTTCGTAGTATCCAATAACCTGGACCTGTACAACCCGGTCTAACCCGAGAATTACAAACACCGGGTCAGTCTGGTGGACCAGTGTGAGAAAACTTGCTAAGTTTATAATATCATCCAACTTGGTTTTAAAGTTCAAAATCCTTTTGAAAAAAAAGGATAAACGTAAGACCAAATCCACACATAAATACAGACGGTTTTTACCTTACGATAACCCAAAACATTTTTGAAATCGATATCTTATTCTGATATTATAATAGTGTCTAAATACAAATAAATAGAATCTAGTGGAACGCTTGCATCTAATGCTCCACATATATTGTATACAAACAAAACCGCGGGCGCTTATTGGAGATTGGATTCCGATAATGGCAAGGTATGGAACCACCTGCCGATAGTGTATCTCTAGAGGCAAATACACTGGGTTCAATAAGAATGTCTTGCGACCCGGCCCACACATGACCGACCACTCATTTCGCTTGAGTGTATCAAATGTATATCACCAACAGTTGGGAGCTACCCACCGTTTCCCAAAAAGGTACAGCATTGATAAATTAAAGAAGCAAAAGGAATTTCTCTAGATAGGTGATTATACACCCTAATGGGTGCGACCCACATAGCCATGCTTCCTGCCCGATTTTTTTTCATTTCCCGGTTGATGAGGCTTGAGGTTATAATCGACTTTTGGAAAATCTGGCCACCGTTCACATCGTCCATACAAGTCATCTAGGAATAGGACGAACCGAAGACACCCTCCTACTGCATCCAATATAGGAATCACCCCGTGGATCAGTAGCGAGTAGTACTTGCAATCCGTAGATTTCAATCCTGATAGAATCATTGTCAAAATATCTCAAGGGATCATCTAGAGAAATCCAACAATAGTCCTTCCATTCATGAAGATTTACGGTCTTCAATTGCTCAATCTCGATCACCATCTTCTACGTTTTTGTATTCATTGGTCGGAATGGTTTTCGAATATAAATTCGATCCCGGTCTTTCCGTTCCAATAACATTGGGCCAAATTTTGATAGTCGGTTATTTAACTATCAAAATAAACAACCATAAAAATTAAACAGATCAATTGGTTTATTATATAGCATCACTTGACCATTTAAAAGTAATATATCAGTTTTAATACATTAATATCCTCAAATCATTTTATTAATATACTTGGAAAAATATCTTAAAACCGTATCAAAATTTTCTGTTAACTTCCATTTCAAAACATTTGCTATTACATTACTTATTATTTATAAGAGGGAAGCTGATTCAACTTATCATTTTAAAACGATCGTTACCATATCTCCTTAGTTTTGTTATTTGAATACCATCATCGTCACTTATTCTTTAGAATAAATTATCCTACATCTCTATTCTTTACCTTTTGAAAATATCATTACAATTTTCACAAATCTCCTTTCATTGATCTCATTACCACGGAAATATCATTTCATATTCTCAAGCTCCTTTATATTTCCTTTTATTTAGAAATTTCATTATCTATATTCCAATGTTTTTCAAATAATATTGCGTCATTATTTTTCAAAACAATTAACTTCTAACATCTTTATCATTACAGCTAATGTGATTTTCGATAATCCTGAAGTCCTTCAAGTGGGGAATTTTAATTACCTCTCAGACCTTGATCAACAACATTTTTATCTTAAGATAATATCAGTTGCAATACCAAATCCCCATACTCATTTCCACCATCAAAACAAATTGCATTTGAGTTATACCTTGATAAAAATTCACCTCTTCTTAATATAGCGTATTTAAATCACATCTATATAACCAACTTGTCTAACTACTTCAGTTCAAACTTGGTTTTCGTTTGATTTCCATTTCATAACTTATCAGTTCCTAACCGTAAATCAGTAAGAAAATAATTCCCTAAATATCAACCCCGAAGGCCGAAACCAACATCAAATCAATAGTCAGAAAATCATTTATCTCAACTAATCTCCAGATATGTTCTATATTCTTAATTCCATATCCTGGATTTTTATTTCATTTACAAACCGTTTCTGATAACTCGTTCCAGTAATACATTCAATAAAATCTTGGGTTATATAACTCCATCTAACATGGATTTTATAAAATTAAACTTCAATAAGGATTTAATTTAAACTTCGAATTAAACCTAACTTATATTATTATTTATATAAACTTGCTTAAAAATATCATGTTACTATAACCAATGATTTAGAACTTCAAAAACTTTCATTTAAACATTTTAAATTCAAAGATACCACTTTGATCATCATTCAACAAATATCAACATTTAAAATGGTTTAATTATCTATAACTATTTCTATTAGATTAATAACTAATTAAATAATTTAATTTCGAGACTTAGTCAACTCTACCCATGATTAACTATAATAAAATCTCAGTTCGTCTTTCCCTTTTAAATTAATTTCAAATTAAACTAATCTGAATAATTCTAATTAAAAAAATCAAATCTATATAATCACTTTTTAAATTGTTTCTTAAAAACAATTAACCTCGGTTATTAATATCCACTCATTTGCTTATTAGTTGCTTAGGCACGTGCTTCACACACGGACAGATTTTGGCACCGAAAATGGTGATTGGTGGTTAAAACAATTAATGTAAATATGGTTGGTTTATTTCTTTTTTTATAACTTCATTTAAAATTATATATTAAAAAATCTATATTCAGTTATAAAAATAAACTTCATAACTTTATTTATATCGATATACCTGACGGTAAATCAATCTTTATAAAATAGTGTATATTTGGCCATCTACTATTTATTCTTCAACCAATACTACCCATTGGTTAATAACCAAACAAATGTTGAATTTGGTTTCAACAATTAATGACCAATTCAATAATCCAATCATATGGGTTCAACAGTTCATATGATGATCATATGAAAATAAACAATCAAATCAACTGACAGTAGTCAACCAATAAGAATTCAAGCATCCAATTTAATTTAAATACCTTTATATTATTATAAACCTAACTAATAAGGTAAATTATCTTTATTGTAAATCATCATTAGACATAACGATTTCACTTTCATTTAAATTAAGCAATGTTTAATTTAAATCATCAATACAGCAATATTCAACAATATTCAAACACTCATCAAATCAACCAATAACTAGCAACCATAGCATTCTAATAATAAACCCAACTTATATAAATATAAGCGGAAGAATCGAGTGAGTTTAACTCACCTTGGGTTTTCATTTGATGTTAAAATGGTTCGATTTAATTAAATTAAATAAACGATTAATTTAATTAAAAAACCCCAATTGCTTCCATATGCGACCAAGCCAGTTCCAAAATATCACATCCATTGATATGGTTCTATCGCTTCTAGTCTTGTAGAATTCTGACAATAAATGAATGTCTTATGCATTTCATACGTATGCAGTCTAAATAATATAATTAATTGTACATTAATTTTATTTCCTACATTAATTATATGATTAGACATTCTAAACCTTAATTAATGTATGAATAGGCCATGTTACATAATATGGTTAGGCATATAAATTTACTTCAGTATTATTTAACTAAAATGGCCTGTAGTTATTATAGTTTGGGCCATATATAAAAATAGATTAGGTATGGTTTAGGTAAATGACGTATACTAATTCTACTGCTGAAATTTCTTGAAAGCCGCATAGATATATAGTAATATAATTGGACACCTACTATACTTTTCTTTTGCTGCTTTACTGAGAACCATCCCATTCTTTTCCATTTTTTTTATCAATAGCCCAAGGCCCATCATGAAAAATGACAGCCCACCCAAAAGCCAGAACAATATCCTCAACCCAAAACGCAAGCAACAGGACCTTGCTCCTTCCTCAAACAAAGCTCGTTCTTCTTTCCTCCTGTGCACGGTAACAACTGATACCATGCACTTCTTCACCATTTTTAATCCTTTTTACGTAAAGACCCAAGTCCCACAAAAAAACAGACCGCGTCCCTCTCATCCACTTTAACCAATACCGCTTCTCCTTCCTAGATAGAAATATACAAACCGATGCTGAAGCTTCCCCCTCCCCATTTCCATTGTTTTGAAACCAACGTCCTTATTCTCTTTTTTTTCTCCTTAAATAAAAATCCTGCAAGCCCATCAACAAAGACAGCCCCCACATCACTGTCTCCTCCTCCATTTACTATTTCATTCTAAAGCTACAGGCTCCATCTTCTTATGTTTCGAACTGTTCCCTTCTTCTTTCTTTTAACCCACATGCTGTTTCGTTTTGTCCCCCTATAACCCATATTATATTTCAGTTTTCACTTTCTTCCATTTTCAAAACATTCATCACCTAACTCTCCCATAAACACCAAAGCCGCAACCCCTCATCACTTACTGTCCCCTCCTCTTTTTCACTATGTCGAGACAGTCTCCATGCATCACAACCCCGTCGCTGTCCACGCCAAACTGTCACCACTCATTTCCGCAATTCACCCCTCTATCGATCGTCGTCTGGAGATTTACATGCCGCCATTACCGGCGACCGAAGCCCAATTCTTCGACCTTTTCTGACCACCCAGGACCCAATGCTAACAATGAAAGCCTTCCACCTTTGCTACTTCTAATCTATCAACGCTATGGCTTTCTTTAATATGTGTGCAATGATTTCGCAACTCCTTCCGTGAAAATGGAATTTTTTTTTTAATTGGGGAGGAATGCCTCATTTTTATTTTACAAAAGGAAGACTTGTTTTAATTACTGTTTTTATTGCCTAGAGCAGGATGAAGAGGAGGGTATGTGAGCAATGTATTTATAGGTCCAAACGCCTTGGTTATCACAGTACCAAAGTTAGGAGGGCATGGCATTGCAAGGGTAGCATGTGTATAGACTATAGGCTAGCTATGTGGTTTTCTTCTCGTTTTTCAGTGTATAGTTCATTTCGATTATTATAGGTCGGTAGGAATCTCAGTTAGGAACACAGTAGTCATGAAGGGGAGAAAAGACTGTATAGGGTAGCATGCGCTGGTTTTAGGGTAGGAAAATGTGAGATTTCAGCGCAAATAGGGTAGCTATAGTTGTATTTTCTTTTCCACGAATTGATGTTGATTAGGACATCAGTGAGATATTAAGCTAAACATAGCTGTTAGTGTTAGGTAGGATAGCTAAAGAAAGTAATCAACACGTGGGCTAGGCTTTTTCTGTGCTCCCATGTGCGTGAGTAAGTAGAAAAGAGACATGAAGGGTACAGTAGAGAATAGGGTAGCATGTGCTTGTATTATCAGTAGGCTTGTGTATTCAATGAGCTCGTATTCAATAGATCTATGAAGTTTGATTTTTGCATACGCCGTGCATGTTTTAAATTGTGAGGGGAAAGGTTCTATACATATACAGGCCGTATAGACTTTTCATTTCATCTAGCTGAAATTATGTAGACCAGGTTGTATGTAGGCCAAATAAGAATAGGTGTGCGTAGTGTATACTTTTCTTTTTATTTAATTTATTGTTTGGTTGATCGTAAAATTTTGACTTAAGTCGGGTTAAGAATTTTAAAATGTAGTGTATTGGGTTGTTTAGCTGAACGGTTTAGGGTATAAGTTTTAGGTTCGTTACGGTTAATTCAATTTTTATCGTATTTATCGTCGTTTTATTAACGAAATCAATATTAAATCCATTAATAATATTTAAAACCAATTTAAATGTCCAATTCAAATGATTGAAAAATCTGGGTCGTTACATTCTTCCCCCCTTAAAAGAATTTCATCCCCGAAATTGCTAAGTAAAAAGATTGATCGAACCCAAATCATTTTCAAAATAATTAATTTAGAATGTTATCAAAAATAATTTCTAAGTTTAAAAAAATTTATGAAAAATTCATCAACACCTCCTCTATAATGTTCGATCGAAACAACTACAACTCACCACTCGGGCCCTTACATTGATCAAAAGAAACAAAGCCAAATGCATCCCAACTCAGGGGTATAAAATCAATCACCCATTTAATATAATTAAGGTTTACCTATTTGTCGGGCAACCCATACTCTAGTCATGAGGCAAATCAACTAATAGCTCTTCCTCTTTGCCACCTGCACTTAACTAAATGCCTAATTCCAATAACAGGTATAGGGTTAAATTATTTTAGTTTTATTTCATACTTGATTCTATTCCAGTTGTATATATTGGAATTTATTCTCTTGGTTTCAATTCATTCTCAACTGTTGATGCACTTTATATTTAACCAATCTATTATTCAACAAACAATGGAAAATCAATTTAATAAGGCCATTCCATTTTATTTAACTTATCTTAAGTCGAATCCTGATTCGCTTAATTTTATTTTTAATATTCCAGTTTACCATTTAACTTATTCAAATCTGCAATCTCATTTTAATTCTCATTCATATCAATCAAACAAAACAATATTCCAATAATTTGATAAAATTATTTCTTTTATATATGAAAATATATTTTGGTCAACATTTACCCTCTTTACAAAACAATATTATGTCTGTTGCCAGTTTAACTTGAACCGATCAAATAACACAATACAAAATCTTTTATGTATTTTAAATCCACAAATACGCGCTCTCATATATATACACTCAACTCGATCTAGGGTATTACTAACCCCATCTCAATCGAGTTACCCCACAGAGCCAAGGTTATTCCTAAACCATTGCACTGATACCACTGTAACGAACAGGGATTTTCGACCTCAAAAATTGACACAAACACCATGTCGAACATTCAAGCATCGAAAACACCGAAACGTTATTAGAAAGAAATTAGAGGGTGAGATAAGAAAGAAAGAAATATTAGAATAGAAGAAGAAGAACTAACACAACACAGAGTTTCACATCGCAGCGGAACAAAATATAATATATAAATAAACTTTACAAAGTGCTTTGAAATAAAAAAATTCAATCTTCAGAGTACATCAACACATCTGGACAGTTATAATTATCTGTCCTTATATACAACACACAATGGAAAAATATTTATACGTCTGAAAACAAATAAATAGAATCTAGTGGAACGCTTGCATCTCACGCTCCACATATATAGTACACAAACAAAACCGCGGGCGCTTATTGGAGATTGGATTCCGACTATGACAAGGTATGGAACCACCTGCCGATAGTGTATCTCTAGAGGCAAATACACTGGGTTCAACAAGAACGTCTTGCAACCCGGCCCACACCTGACTGACCACTCATTTCGCTTGAGTGTATCGAATGTATATCACCAGCAGTTGGGAGCTACCCACCGTTTCCCGAAAAGGGACAGCATTGATAGATTATACAACCAAAAGGAATTTCTCTAGATAGGTGATTATACACCCTAATGGGTGCGACCCACATAGCCATGCTGCCTGCTCGATTTTTGTCATTTTCCGATTGATGAGGCTTGAGCTTATAATCGAATTTTGGAACATCTGGCCACCGTTCACATCGTCCATACAAGTCATCCAGGAATAGGATGAACTGAAGGCACCCTTCTACGGCATCCAATATAGGAATCACACCATGGATCAGTAACGAGTAGTTCTTGCAACCCGTAGATTTCAATCCTGACAGAATCATTGTCAAAATATCTCTAGGGATCAACTAGAGAAATCCAACAATAGTCCTTCCATTCATGAAGATTTACAGTCTTCAATTGCTCCATCTCGATCATCATCTTCTATGTTTTCGTATTCATTGGTCGGAATGGTTTTCGAATATAAATTCGATCCCGGTCTTTCCGTACCAATAACATTGGGCCAAATTTTGATAGTCGTTTATTTAACTATCAAATTAAACAACCATAAAAAATAAAACAGATCAATTGGTTTATTATACAGCATCACTTGACCATTCAAAAGTAATATATCAATTTTAATACATTAATATTCTCAAATCATTTTATTAGTATACATGGAAAAATATATTAAAACCATATCAAAATTTTCTGTTAACTTCCATTACAAAACATTTTCTATTACATTACTTATTATTTATAATAGGGAAGCTGATTCAACTTATCATTTTAAAATGATCGTTAGGATATCTCCTTTGTTTCATTATTTGAATACCATCATCGTCACTTATTCTTTAGAATAAATTATTCTATATCTCTTTCCTTTACCCTTTTAAAATATCATTACAATTTTCACAAATCTCCTTTCATTGATCTCTTTACCACGGAAATATTATTTCATATTCTCAAGCTCCTTTATATTTCCTTTTATTTCGAAATTTCATTATCTATATTCCAAAGTTTTTCAAATAATACTACGTCATTATTTTTCAAAATAATTTACTTCTAACATCTTTATCATTACAACTATTGTCATCTTTCAATAATCTTGAAGTCGTTCAAGTGTGGTATTCTAATTAACTCTCAGACCTTGATCAACAACATTTTTATCTTAAGATAATATCAGTTGCAATACCAAATCCCCATGCTCATTTCCACCATTAAAACAAAATCCATTTGAGTTATACCTTGTAGAAAACTCACCTCTTCTTGATATAGCGTATTTAAATCACATCAATATAACCCAACTCATCTAACTACTTCAATTCAAACTTGGTTTTCGTTTGATTCTCATTTCATAACTTCATCAGTTCCTAACCGTAGATCAGTAAGAAAATAATTCCCTAAATATCAACCCCGAAGGCCGAAACTAACATCAGATCAATAGTCAGAAAATCATTTATCTCAACTAATCTCTAGATATGTTCTATATTCTTAATTCCATATCCTGGATTTTTGTTTCATTTAAAAACCGTTTCTGATAACTCGTTCCAGTAATACATTCAATAAAATCTTGGGTTTTATAACTCCGTCTAACTTGGATTTTATAAAATTAAACTTCAATAAGGATTTAATTTAAACTTCGAATTAAACTTAACTTATATTATTATTTATATAAACTTGCTTAAAAATATCATGTTACTATAACCAATGATTTAGAACTTCATAACATTTCATTTATACATTGTAAATTCAAAGATACCACTTTGATCATCATTCAACAAATATCAACATTTAAAATGGTTTAATTATCTATAAATATTTCTATTAGATTAATAACTAATTAAATAATTTAATTTCGAGACTTAGTCAACTCTACCCATGATTAACTCAAATAAAATCTCAGTTCATCTTTCCCTTTTAAATTACTTTCAAATTAAATTAATTTGAATAATTCCATTTGATTATTATTCAATAAGTAAAAAAATCAAATCTATATAATCTCTTTTTTAAATTGTTTCTTAAAAACAATTAACCTTGGTTATTAATATCTGCTCATTTGCTTATTAGTTGCTTAGGCACGTACTTCGCACACGGACAGATTTTGGCACCGAAAATGGTGATTGGTGGTTAAAACAGTTAATGTAAATATGGTTGGTTTATTTCTTTTTTTATAACTTCATTTAAAATAATATATTTAAAAATCTATATTCAGTTATAAAAATAAACTTCATAACTTTATTTATATCCATTTACCTGACGGTAAATCAATCTTTATAAAACAGTGTATATTTGGCCATCTACTACTTATTCTTCAACCAATACTACCCATTGGTTAATAACCAAACAAATGTTGAATTTTATTTCAACAATTAATGATCAATTCAATAATCCAATCATATGGGTTCAACAGTACATATGATGTTCATATGAAAATAAACAATCAATTCAACTTACAGTGGTCAACCAATAAGAATTCAAGCATCGAATTTAATTTAAATACGTTTATATTAATATAAACGTAACCAATAAGGTAAATTATCTTTATTGGAAATCATCGTTAGAAATAACGATGTCATTTTCATTTAAATTAAACAACGTTTAATTTAAATCATCGATATAGCAATATTCAATAATATTCAAACAATCAACCAATAATTAGCAACCATGGCATTCAAATAATAAACCCGACTTATATAAATAAAAGAGGGAGAACTGAGTGAGTTTAACTCACCCTGGGTTTCCATCTGATGTTAAAATGGTTCGATTTAATTAAATTAAACATGCGTTTAATTTAATTAAAAACCCTAGTTTCTTCCATCTGCAACCAAGCCAGTTCCAAAATATCACATCCGTTGATATGGTTCTATCGCCTCTAATTTTGTTGAATTCTAACAATAAATGAATGTGTTATGCATTTCATACGTATGTGGTGTAAATAATATAATTAATTGTGCATTAATTTTACTTCCTACATTAATTATATGATTAGGCATTCTAAACCTTAATCAATGTATGAATAGGCCATGTTACATAATAGGGTTAGGCATATAAATTTACTTCAGTATTATTTAACTAAAACAGTCCGTCGTTATTATAGTTTGGGCCACTTATAAAAATAGATTAGGTATGGTTTGGGCATATTAAATGATAAGTAGGCAAATGATGTATACTAATTCTACTGCAAAAATTTCTTGAAAGCCGCATAGATATATAGTAATATAATTTGCCACTTACTATACTTTTCTTTTGCCGCTTTACTGAGAACCATCCCATTCTTTTCCATTTTTTTTAATCAATAGCCGAAGGCCCATCATGAAAAATGACAACCCACCCAAAAGCCCGAACAATATCCTCAACCCAAAACGCAAGCAACAGAACCTTGCTCCTTCCCCAAACAAAGCTCGTTCTTCTTTCCTCCTACGCACGGTAAGAGCACAACCAACAATGGCTTGTTCAGTTACTAAACAAGCCACGGAGCAACCAGGTGTGGCTTGTTCACTCACCCGTGGCTGGTCTGTGGCTAGTTTTGAGCTCCTCCGTGGCTGGTTCACCCAACAGAGGCTGGTTCTTATAACGGTTAACTGTTTGCCGTTATAAGATTATAACGGCAAACACTTTGCCGTTATAAGATTATAACGGCAAAGTGTTTGCCGTTATAATCTTATAACGGCAAACAGTTTGCCGTTATAAGAAATAGCCGTTGCAACCAAACGGCTAGTTCACTTCCTCCCTATAAACCACCTTATCTCCTTCTTCTTCCTCCTCCACACAACCACTCCACCTTCCCAACTTCTTTATCAACAAAATGTCTTCGTCTGCACCCAAGCGAAGCGGGAAAAAAACCATAAACAAGAAACTCATGTCCCAACCGCACTCGTCATCGTATGCGATGCAACGGTCAATCCAACAACAGCAATCGTTGCAGCCGTCTCACGAATATGGCTACTCGCCGTATTCAAATTATCCATACCGTCCACCATACCAACCGCTCGGTCCTCCTAATTTTCCTCCTATCCAATCGTCCGTCCCGCCACAGTTTTACCAACGACCGCCTGGGGTAGGCGTGTACGACGATCATTCGTCGTATATGTCAATGATGATGCAGACCGAGCAAAGTCAACAACCTCACCTAACTCCGCAACAGACCGAGGTTCGTGACCGCGAAGCGATGCAAAATCTGCAAAGACAGTTTTCGTATGGGTATGTCTCTCCTACTACCGAAGAAAAATGTTGGGACTTCTACGGAGGAGGAGGAGGAAGATGCAAATGAGGAAGTAAATGTTACAAATTCTGAAGAATTGAATGAAGAATACGTTGCACCTATCAGTCCCGAATATAACCAAAAGAAGAAGAAGAAGGTGAAGTCTTTAAGGAGCATTTTCAGTAAACGACACCAAATCGAAGTTGAATCGGAGCCGAATCACGGAATAGAAGATATTGAGGATGATAATGCTGAAGGGGAAGATATACCAGCGGATGGAAGAAGAAAACAATGTAAGTTTACTTCCAAGCAGTACGTTTCACTTGCTAAATCGTGGATACGCATTTTATAAGACAGCATTGTTGGAAATAATATGAAAGGTGAGAAATTTTGGGAAAGAGTAGCAGAGTTCTACAATTCGTTGGAAGCGAGGAATAGAACATGGGCATCACTTAGAGGCGGTTATAGAGTTATGAATGCCGCGTGTCAGAACTATCTTGCAATACTGACAGCCTTGGAGAACAGACAGCAAAGAGGTGCTGCACCTTATGACGTTGTAAGTAGTGTAGATTACTTTGAAAAATAACTTACTATACTATGATCGATTAGTTAGAAATGACATGCGCTCATACAATATCCACTTTGTGTTACAGATTGAAGAGTCATGAAAGGCCTACCAGCAAAAGTATGGTCATCCATTTAAATTCCAAGACTGTTATGAGCTTCTATCTAGGTTGCCGAAGTGGAAGAACCCCAGCAACTTCATGTTTGAGCAGCATAATAAAGCTAGAAGGATGAACTACTCTGATTCTAGTCCAGGAAGTGGCTCGAGTTCGCAAGAAAGAAACCCTTTATTTGGAAGTAGTGATGGACGACCTGTCGGCAGATCCAAGGCAATTCAGCTGGAGCAACGAGGTGCAGAGTTTGCTAGATTTATGGAAACAATGGAGAGTTCATCTAAGGCAACAAAAGAGCATAGAGCTCGATTTTCGGTGGAAAGAAACCGTAGCGACGAAGATTTCCAAAAGGCAGTTAGGGATGATCGAGAGTTCCGCAGACAAGAACATGCGGAGAAACAAGCCATGGAAGAAAAGAAGCTGGAGGAGCAGAAAGCATTGACGCGAGAGAATAATTATGTTAAAATGATTACATGTGATTTTAGTAAGCTTACCCCTCTACAGCAAGAACTAGTAGCCGAGCAGATTGGAGAGTATAGAAATGGTTAAAGCACTGGTGGACGACCCTTTTTTTGGTGCTGGTAGTCTCTTCCGAATTAAATGACAACAGTATACGAAATTAATAGTAATGGTACCATTTTTCGTTCTGCAATGATGTGACTGGACAATGTAGAGAATCTAACATAATATCACGAGGTTAATAGTACATGCCAACATTTCTTGTGATGGCACCATTTATCGTGCTGCAATGATGTGACCGGACACTGTAGGGAATCTAACGTAATATCATGAGATTAATAGTAAATGCCAACATTTCATGTGATGGCACCATTGAAATAGTTCATACAGACACAACAACTGACGATAGTACATGCGAACTAGCTCAATCAAAGCATGGAGTAGGAATTAGTAACTTCATTAAAATGCATTTTACGTTTAGTCTTACGGGCGTCGCCTAATGTTCAATCGCAACTGCTCGTTATCACTTCGAACACGTCTATTTTCCCGTTCGAGTTCGTTACAATATGCTATTCCCCGAGGACACAAAGGTTGGTCTATCCATTCCGTGTAATTGCAAACATTTGGAAAGGCTGGGCATCGCTGAATGCGCCGACCTATATTGTTTCCCTCTGCTTGAACCACAACTTAAACCACGTACCCGCAGTAGCAATGAACTGGATAGGAATCAACTATTTGTTCCTGCAGTGGTACACGAAAGAACTCTGCTTCCTGAGTTGACTGAGTGACAGCTTGTTCAGATGATACTTGAACAGGTGGGACTTGAGTTTCATATGGAGGTTGAACGTTCAGCTGTTCGTACGACGGTTCAGTTTGCGGTCTAATTTGGTTTAGGAACTGAAATTCGTCTTGAAGCTCCTGTAGCCTCATTTCGTTGTACGCCTGTTCCTTGGAGTCTGTAGAAGATGACCACGAAGACATCTTCAGTGAGTTCTAATAGAAGGATGTGCTCTAAGAATGAGAACGAAGGTATTTGAGTGCGGTAAGTTGTGACTAAGTAACATATGTATATATAGCTGCAATATTAGTTATGGTGTGAATGGTCACTAGCTACACTTTGCGATTTTCAAAGCTTGTGTAGGTAAACAAACAAAATACTGATGTAACCGGTCACTGGTACGACTGTAGGGAACACTGTAGGGAATCTGCTTTTTAGTGATAAAGTGTATCGAGGACGACCCCCTGTGGCTACAGACTGAGAGCTGGACTATATTCCAATAACTCTCGACAAAGAGTGACATGATGCCACTGTCACATAAAAGATGACTGCACTATGCGAACTGTGCAAGACGTGACCAGTCAATGTGCTACAGTCCGTCGATAATTTGAATTACTTAGGTCGTTAACTTGATTTCGCAGCTTTCTTATTTCTTCCTCTAGTTCCAAAGCATACGTAATTGCAATGATGTGACCGGACATTGTACAGAATCAACCATAATAACACGAGAACCCTGTAAACCGTATTCAAGTATGTTGAATTGTAAATGTTGTTCGTACATTGCCCTTATAAGTACTCCATATCTGATAATCCATCTCATAACTTCTACAGCTTCAAGCAGCACCGTTGTAGAGTAAAGGGAGAAAATTTATTTTCTTGTTTTCTTAAAGGTAACGTTTATTATCAACAAAATTCGTACTTCTAGTTACTCTACTAATTCTACTGATGCACAGGTTACATGGACAATTCAAAAATAAGTGATGAAGAAATGGGAAGGATTTTTGATGAGTACGAACGAAACTTAGTGAACGATAACGAAAAGGGTTTAGTTCATGATACACAAGTTGAAGAGGTGCCCGTCGCGATTCAGCATCGAGCGGTTACAGCTTCGCGTCCTTCTCCAGTAAATCAACGACCTAGTAATAGTGCTTGTAATAATTCTCCTACTCCAGATTTTTCGTCTAAGGATTTGCTGGCCCTCGTAAAATCCTATATTTCGGTTGAAAAGAGAGATGAGTTGCTAATGCAAAGTGGAGGGGGTTTAACATATGAAGAAAGATGGGCAATGATCACGAGGCTATACAACAACCATCGTTCTCGGCCCACTACAAGAACATCGGTTGAAATCCAAATGGCTAATCGTCATTTTGCAGACGCTTGTGATCGGTACACAAAGATCATCGAAACTGTTGAAGACGAGAACATATTTAAAACAAATCAAGCAACATATGATTCTCGTTACCTTTTCGAGTATGGTGAGGAGTTCATTGGTTACGAAGCGTATAAACTACGCTACAGTTGGTTGACCCGCTATGGAACTGAGTAGGCTTATGGTATTATGATTTTATTGTTGTTTTACTGTCTATTTACGTTGCTGTTTGTGCGTAGAATATGGAGTTATATGTAAACCTTGTTATGTTGGCGTGCTGTTTAAGAATTTTGCATTTCTACACGAGAAGAGGGAAACCTTGTTCAACATCAAATTCAAACGTTATTACATTCCAAATAACTCTTACAGGAACTAGAACTACAGAAGATACCGGCTCTACACAAAAACATTCTCTACACATAAATACAGTGTCTACACATAACCAAATGTAGTCTCTACACAGAAACATAATCAAAACGTACACAAAATACATCGAAAGCACATAATAGCGGTAGTCAACAAATACAGAACGCATACTCAAACAATAGGAACATACAACTGACAACTGCGAAAACGTAAAAAATCGAAAGTACATAATCATGGTAGTGAACAAATACAGAACGTCTACTCAAACAACAAGAATAGACAACTATCAACTAGGAATATGTAGAACAACAAAAGTACATAACAGTAGGACCAAAAAATGCATAACAGTGGTAATACAACAAAAGTACATAACACTGGTACATAACACTGGTACTCAAAAAATACAGAATGTCTACTCCAACAGTAGGACCATACACCTGACAACTGCGAAAGTACATAAAAGTGATAGTAACTCACTCGTTCGAGTCATCTGAATGTGTACGTGGACGTGTGCGGCGCCGATGACGTCTCTCATGATCACCAACATCTGGAGGCTGACTGGACCCAGCACTAGACCTATGGTGGTAATACATCTGCAAGTCCTGAAGTCTCTTGCGCTCTGCCTCAAGCTGGGCCTCTAAATGCGCCTGCTGCTGTCGTGCCTCCTCTGCAACACGACGTAGCTCACCATCATAGTAATCTAGGCTACGCCTATGCTCTATATAGCCCGTATGCCTAATCCCCATCTGCATATCATACAGATCATGATATGATACCTGTGTAGGATCCGGGTAATCGTGATGGGCCGGAGGATGAAACACGTCAACGTAACGATCTGGTCCAATGGTGGGCACTGCCATGGTCCATCCAAAATGACTGGCGGCCGCCACATGATCAGCTGCACGAAAACTCTGACTGGACTGGGTAACATCCTCGACAACAGGTGGACGTATGCCGTGTCGTATAGCAGATGGCCCTACTAAATCAATCGATGCTGCATGCATAATCGTATCTGAGGACCCGGTGAAAAATCTACGCTAGAAGGTAAGGTAACACTCCCCGATAATAACAAAGCTCTCAGCCGTCCACCAGCCTGCTGTCCTGGCTATATCTAGCTGCTCCGTCGGGTAAATCATACACCGATAAGTATGTGGGTGTGGATCATCCGGAATAGCATCGAAGTCATACAACTGTCTCCAGCACCTCTCACCAAGATACCAATAAGCACCTAGCGCCACGGGACAAGATATAAGTGGAAATCTCCGTCCGGCAAGCATCCTAGCAATCTGTATGATCTCAAGATCGATGGATGTACTCTGCTCAAATGGATGCCATAGAATCTGATCCCTATACATCCTCAGCTCAATCTGGTTATGGGCAACAGGAAACACATGGCGTGACTCATTATCTCTGGGCCCCCGGTTGTCCGCAGTCCAAAAGCATATACGGGGGAAAAAGGTCGATGGGTCAGCAATACGGGTGATAAAATGAAAGTTCCTAGAGTACTCAAAGTACCAATACTGTAACAACTCCCAGAATCCAAATAAAGAAACTTGAGAATCAGTGATGGTGCACTGCATGTCGAGACATCTGTATAGGTATGCAAGGATAGGTGTGCCCCAATCATATAAAATTGCCCCATCGGCATCTATCTCAGCCGCGACCGCAAAAAACCCCACAGGAACGCTACTGCTCGAAGAACTAAAGAAAAGGTTACCCATAAGGTATAACACAAATAATCGAGCAAACTCCAAGTCGTCATCAACAGAGTAGTGCTCGAGTATCCTGTCCATAGCCGCACGGATCGCGCTCACTCTAATAGCGCCTTCTGCCTGATACGACGTAGCAGAAACATCCAAATGAGGCAGTAGATCATGAACAAGTGCACGATCACGCCATCGACCATCGTCATAACGCAGTTGGGGATAAGCACTTACTCCAATGCTAATACCAGTAAGCATGGAGAAATCAAGCGGTGTAAGTCCTAACTCACCACAAGGAAAGTGAAATGTGTGGGTGGTTTTGTACCACCGTAGAGCAATGGCCGCACACAATTGGACATCGGCATTTATAACATGGTTTATTCCTAAAATAGCGCACAATAAGATAAAATATGACTACTAAATTATCCACTTATTTCATTAAAAGGTCTATAATATTACCTAGAAAAAATTGAAATCTAAGAGCATGTAACAGTCCTGCGACCCCCTCCTTACCCGCCAAGTATGCATGATAATATCTAAGTGTGGTCGCCAACGAACGATGTGGACGTATATTCCGCGACTGTTAACAGTTCAACAAAATGTTATACCATCTACCCAATATATAACACTCAAAGAATACTATGTAAATAATATTAAAAATACTTACAGCCAAACTCGACTGCGTGCTAACGTGTACTTCGTCATCTGGAAGAATGCGAAAGTTGGATAGCGCAGGAAGCTTCGCGGCGCTGAGGTTCATATCCACATAGCCATCGAGTTGGCCCTCTCTAGCGGCAACTGATCCAACACCCCTACGTGCCCTGCCTGCTCGTCCGCCTCTACGCCCGCCACGTCCCCGATGACCGCCTCCCTGTTGCACCTCTGCTTCTTCGTTCTCCATGTTTTCGGCGGCTACAAGTAAGTCTTCTATTCCGAGCACTGGCTGTTGGCCACTACCACCTTCACCACTCCCGCCGGCGCCACGATCGTCGCCGTGCATGAATTTTTTGGCGAAATATTTTAGTAATCTAGCCATATTTTCGAACTAATATCTCACACAAGCTAGTTAATTTGGTTAAAAACTGACGGATTGGTGAATTGGTGGAGAAAATTGGGTGAAAATGGGGGAGGGAAATGGGTTTTCGGGTTTGAAGAAGGGGAAGGAGAAATGAAGCTGAGGGGGGTGGCGGCGAGGGTTTTGAGGGGGGGACATTATAACGGCAAACACTTTGCCGTTATAATGTTTTAACGGCAAAGTGTTTGCCGTTATAATATTACAACGGCAAAGACTTTGCCGTTGTAATATTTATAACGGCAATATCTTTGCCGTTGTATCCCCTGCTCCCAACCAGTCCGTGGCTGGTTCTCCCCTTCTGGGTGCTCGGCTCGTTGGACCAGTTTCAGAACATGAGAGAGAATAACTGAACAGAACGGATGGTTGGTTATGGTCTAACAGCTGATACCATGCATTTCTTCACCTTTTTTTTAATCCTTTTTACGTAAAGGCCCTAGTCCCACAAAAAAAACAGACTGTGTCCCTCTCACCCACTTTAACCAATACCGCTTCTCCTTCCCAGATTGAAATATACAAACCGATGCTAAAGCTTCCCTCTCCCCATTTCCATTGTTTTGAAACCAACGTCCTTATTCTCTTTTTTTTCTCCTTAAATAAAAATCCTGCAAGCCCATCATCAAAGACATCCCACAAATCACTGTCTCCTCGTCCATTTATTGTTTCATTCCAAAGCTACAGGCTCCATCTTCTTATGTTTCGAATTGTTCCCTTCTTCTTTCTTTCAACCCACATGTTGTTTCGTTTTGTCCCCTTGTAACCCATATTATATTTCAGTTTTCACTTTCTTCCATTTTCAAAACATTCATCACCCAACTCTCCCATATACACCATAGCCGCAACCCCTCATCACTTACTGTCCCCTCCTCTTTTTCACTACGTTGAGACAGTCTCCATGCATCACGACCCCATCGTTGTCCACGCCAAACTATCACCACTCATTTCCGCAGTTCACCCCTCCATTGATTGTCGTCTGGAGATTTACCTGCCGCCATTACCGGCGACCGAAGCCCACTTCTTCGACCTTTTCTGACCACCCAGCACCCAATGCTAACAACGAAAGCCTTCCACCTTTGCTATTTCTAATCTATCAACGCTATGGCTTGCTTTAATGTTTGTGCAATGATTTCGTAACTCCTTCCGTGAAAATGGAAATTTTGTTTTAATAGGGGAGGAAAGCCTTGTTTTTATTTCACAAAGGAAGACTTGTTTTATTTACTGTTTTTATTGCCTGGAGCAAGATGAAGAGGAGGGTATGCAAGCTATGTATTAATAGGTTCAAACGCCTTGGTTATCACGGTACCAAAGTTTGGAGGGCACGTTATTGCAAGGGTAGCATTTGTATTGATGGTAGGCTAGCTGTGTGGTTTTCTTCTCCTTTTGTAGTGTATAGTTCATTTCGATTAGTATAGGTTGGTAGGAATCTCGGTTAAGAACACAGTAGTCATGAAGCGGAGAAAAGACTGTATAGGGTAGCATACGTTGGTTTTAGGGTAGGCAAACGTGAGATTTCAGCGCAAATAGGGTAGTTGCAGTTGTATTTTCTTTTCCATGAATTGATGTTGACTAGGACGTCAGTGAGTAATTAGGCTAATCATAGCTGTTAGTGTTAGGTAGGATAGCTGAAGAAAGGAAACAACACGTGGGCTAGGCTTTTTCTGTGCTTCCATGTCCGTGAGTAAGTTTAAAAGAGACATGAAGGGTACAGTAGATAATAGGGTAGCATGTGCTTGTGTTATCAGTAGGATTGTGTATTCAATGAGATCTTATTCAATAGATCTATGAAGTTTGATTTTTGCATACGCCGTGCATGTTTTAAATTTTGAGGGGAAAGGTTCTATACATATACAGGCCGTATAGACTTTTCATTTCATCTAGCTGAAATGATGTAGACCAGGTTATATGTAGGCCAAATAAGAATAGGCGTGCGCAGTGTATACTTTTCTTTTTATTTAATTTATTGTTTGCATGATCGTAAAATTTTAACTTATGTTGGCTTAAGAATTTAAAAATGTAGTGTATTGGGTTGTTTATCTGAACGGTTTAGGGTATAAGTTTTAGGTTCGTTACGGTTGATTCAATTTTTACCGTATTTATCGTCGTTTTATTAATGAAGTCAATATTAAATCCATTAACAATATTTAAAACCAATTTAAATGTCCAATTCAAATGATCGAAAAATCCGAGTCGTTACAAGGACGAAGCCTCGTTTTGGTAGGAGGTCACGAATGGAGAGCGTCTGGTAGAGACATGGATGGATTTCAGGCATAGGTTCGAGATGAAATTTCTCTCACGAGCAGAAGAGAATTTATACATGGAGAGGTTCCTAGCATTGAAGCAGGGGAATTTATTAGTAAAGGAGTACGTCAACAAGTTCAATCAGTTGGCAAGATTTGGCTAAGACTTGGTGAACACACCTGAGAAGAAGGCCCTGAGATTCGTTAAAGGTTTGAATGAGACGCTACACGTGTTGGCTATGACCAACATTCCTATGGGGCTACCTTCGAGAAATTGGTTGACATGGCGTTAATGCATGAAGAGGAAGCCAAAAGTGAGAAGAAAGAGGAAAATCTCAAAGGACCACAGAAGACGAAAGCATGGCCCAAAAAGGAAACACAAAAGAAGGATGAAAAGTATGAAGATAAGAAGGAGAAAAAGTGCTTTACTTGTGGAAGCTTGACTCACCTGAACAAGGATTGCAGAAAGAGGAAGGGTGCTTGCTTCAACTATGGAGAAATGGGACACTTCACTAGGGACTGCTCGAAGAAACGAGGGCAAGGGCAGAGGGCAGAACCTACTTCTGGAGTTCAGGCGAATGCTCTCATGGCTGGTGGATACGATAGAGATAGGAAAAATTTCTGTAGAAGGTTTAATTTCCTTATCTGATTATCGAGTTAAAATTCTTTTTGATTCTGATTCTGTAATTGAGACTCTGCACTTTAATACTAGTCTTGCTTCTGATCCCGCTATAGTCTCCAACCCCATGAGGGTTACGACTCATTTGTTTGTGATAAGTTAGGGTTTGAGGGTATATGTGTTGGGCGTTAAGTTGACTATGACGCATACATTCTCGGTTTTGTGGGATATGGTGGGGTTCTATCATGCTTATTTTCCTAAGAATCATTTGATAATCTGATCTGTATCAGTAGTCTGTATGTATTTGAATATTTCTGATAAGGATAGGGTTTTTTACTCAAAGCGTGAAGTAGATTTCCAGTTTGACATTTGTTTAATGGGAGTAATTCTCTGAGTGTCAATCTGATGTTGATTTTAGTCTTTGGGGTTGATACTTAGGGAGTTATTATCTTAAACCGATGTCTAATGGGAACAAAGCTTTTGTTTTAATTGTACTTGTTTCTATCACTCGGCTGTATCTTATCGATCGAGTCTTCGACCTTTAGGTAGAAACTAATGGGTGTAAACATGTGTTTGAGACATGTTATGTTTGATGGTTGCAAGTGGATGCAAGTGGTTGCTAGTGGTTGCTCGTGGATGCATATACACACACTAGGCACTAGATCGGCTCAAAAACACTCTCATACTACATATGGATGTGTGTGCATTTTTAAAAATTTTGTGAATGCAAAATGATTGACTCATCACATGAATGTTGCATTTGGATGAATGGTTATGGACTCATATAGAAATAATATGTATCGAATAAGATTTCCTGCATACATAATTGGGATCATGGCACTAACATAATTCGCATTGAGGAGGTTAACTGAATCAGTAGACCGCCTGATCTTTGCATTAGATAAGAGACATACACACACACTTTTGCATATGTTCATACAACATTAGAAGTTTTCTAAGGAAAATGGATGCTTGTGGATGATGGTTGAGTAGATGGGTGATTGGATGGTAGGACACATTCTTCTTAACTTGAAGAATTCGGGGACGAAATCCTTTAAGTAGTGGAGAATGTAACACCCCGTATTTTCTATGAATATAAAAGTAACAAAACAAAGTATAATTAATTTTTAAAAGAAGAATTAAGGAAAACGGATTACGCCATTGCGTTTATCTCGGAATTCTGCTTGAGATAGAGTCCGAATTTGTGTAAATCGGACTCCGTATGAAGAAGTTATGGCCTTCATAATTTTTCAGAAAATTTAAACAGCTAAGTTCGAAATTCAAAATTCGAATTCAAATCACACACCCGGGTTGGGCGGGAAATTTCCCGCCCCGGACCCAGGTCGACCAGGGGGTCGACCTGGCCACATAGGTCAACCATGGGGTCGACCTCCCCCACCCCCTCCCCCCATTCCAGATCCGAGGACAGATTCATTTTTCTGCATTTAGACGCCCGATATTACCAGATTCGTTGCTCCTGAGCTATTTAAACACCCCCAAACCCCACTTCCTCTCCACACCAGACCATTGTAATGCTATGCTGCCTCAATTCATATTAAAATAAATCAATGCCGTCGCTACTCTGCTGAAACCTAAGCTAGAACTAGTGCTTCTTCTCCTTCCAATCTGAATATGATTAAAAGAGAACAACTACAACCCTTTTTCTTTTTGTAAAACCCCACCTCCATTAAGGTCACTCACAAAGGGAATGCCTTAACTTTAGTGGTGCATTTTTGGTAAACAGACACAGAATATCACAAGGCAAATATAAAAAATTTGCGTTGGAAAATAAACAACTTTATTCAATCACCAAAAAAATTTGTTACATAATACCATGAGCCATAAAACCCTTACAACAAAACACTTCTGTCTTATATTATCAGAGTACATAGGTATTTAAAAGAAAACATCATTCCCCATATTAAAGAGCAAGCCATATAGGAGACCAAGACTCAATCCATACTTCAAAAATAGCTCCTAGAAGATGATATCCAATTCCGGACTAAACCTGGGTGTTTCCTCCTTGAGAACCTGGGGGGGAACGGAAGAAAAGAGGCGAAACAAACTAGGTCAGACATACGTCTGATGAGTCCAGTAACTTTTAGCCAGTAAATAAATAAAGGTAAACATGACAGGCATACATAGTGGATAAGAGGATCACGGTACAGATGACAGGTATGACAGGACAAATAAGGTAAGGTGTACGCATGATTCACTACTAACTACTCTGCACTATTACTAGCCAAATCAAGATGGGATAATCCCTTCTGCTAATCATGATAACGATGGTGGTAGTTTCGTGTATTCCTAGCTGCTGCCACAGGTGCCGCCTGTTCCTATCTCAACTAGTCGTACCCACTACCCTCCTACTATAAATTGGTAGACTTAGGGCATATGTCCGGATAAACCCTAACCACTACCCTAATCGATCGGCTCCCTACCCTGTAGATACCCTGTGCTGGTCCCACAACTAGGGGGTATCACTTCCCTAAAGTGGTAACCCAAGGTGTACACAGTTATACCTACGGGTATCACGGTCGTCTTGTCCCACTCTGCCCGGCCCATGCACGCACATGTCCCCGGTCGGTTTGCGCCGCCCACACCATCCGTCTCGTTTGGATCTCTTACAATCAATCAGTAAGCGTGCCCCTTCCCCTCCTAGTACGGAGATTTTTACTTTGATACCCCTCCGGGTTATTAACTGAAATGGGTCCCACACATCGTGATACAAGCCCTCCCCTGTGTCTTGTATCCCCACTAGGTTTTCTACTGACTATGTATACCCTGAGGTGTCTTTAATTACATAGCCCTCAATCAGTTATGCGTACCTATAAGTGTCTTTAATACATAACCCCTATTCTACCTATCGGTTATGCGTACCTATAGGTGTCTTTAATACATAACTTTACCTACTCCCATTAGTTATACGTACCCCTGAGTGTGTCTTTAATACATAACTTTACTTATTCCCATTAGTTATGTGTACCCCTAAGGGTGTCTTTAATACATAACTTTACCTACTCCCATTAGTTATGCGTACCCCTGAGGGTGTCTTTTATACATAACTTTACTATTCCGCCCCAGTTATGTATACCATTAGGTGTCTTTAATTACCTAACCCTTTTTATCCGGTTAAGTTTGTGGGCCTACATATATTAATATTACCCACCTACCCTTTAGTTATACTTAATCCTCCCACGGATTTAATCCTATTTATTTAATGGTTAAGTTTGTGGGTCTATATATACTAATATTACACACCTACCCATCAGTAGTACTTAACCCACCTACTGATTTAACCTTGTTTATTTAATGGTTAAGTTTGTGGGCTTATATATATTAATATTACCCACCTACCCATCAGTTGTACTTAACCCACCCACAATGCAATTCATTTTACTTAACCCTAACTTATGTTTATCATCATACAGTCCATATGTATTAAGTGAGGTTAAGTAGTCATTAATCAGCATTAATTAATTATTGAAATATCTAATCGTATTTCACATGCCACCCCAGGCACCCACTTAATTCCACATGTCATCCAAGGCACCCACTTAACCCCTCATGTCCCACTACATGTTTATTTGGTTAAGTGTTTCTTCATTCATTCAGACCGTAACCTTATAAAGACCTCCCACATTAGACTGGCATTTGTAGCAGCTGGATTTGCCGGGCGGGTCCGGGCAGTCTTACACCACAAAAGAGCCTAACCCAGTGTCTTTACAACTGTCACGCATTTCATTTATGCCTAAGACCTCCCACATTAGACTGACATTTGTGGCAGCTAGATTTGTCGGGCGGGTCCGAGCAGTCTTACACCACAAAAGAGCCTAACCTCGTGTCTTAGACGTTTAGTTACTCCTAATTAATCTTTCCCCAATTTGAATTAATTTCCCTATTCAAATTATCAATTAATTCCAAATTTCACTATGGCCATAACTGACTCAATTATGTCCATCTGTTTATGGTATGAAAAGTCATACCAATTTTCTTCACAAATTTATTTTATGCCAATTCTCAATATTAAATCTTCAGACTTTAATTGCTTAAACATCCCTTTTTGATTAATTAAGTTAATTAATTAATCTTTTCCTTTTTCATAGGTGTCAGTACCTACCTTATTAACAATTTGGATTTCTTATCCATAAATGGTCATATTCAAATTAAACCATTTTTACCCCATTTTACCCATGTCATAATAGGTAATTATTTATATGTTTCCCTACTTGAATCATGTGTCCAATTTACATAGTCACTATGTAAATTATGCCTATTACAAATTCCCTTTTTCCCCGTTTCTTAACTAGCGTAACCGTTTGCGTTTTTGGCGTCATCGAGGCTACAAAATAGTCTCGCCATAACAATAAAATAAAGGGAATGACAAGGTGATCGTTTCAGTACAATTTTTGGCATAAGCATGACAACTAGGGGAAATGACATGATAATTTCGCATATAATTATGATTCACCACATAATTAACAATTTGCATAGATTCATAACAACTTGCATAGGTTTATGAATTAACAACATAATTAACCACCAACATAGGTACATGATTCTCAACATAGTCAACAACTTATATGGGTTCATGATTCACAATATAACAACTTGCATAATTCATAACATAACTTCTTGCATAGGTGACTTACATAGGTTCATGATCCACAACATAACAACTAGCATAGGTTCATGAATTAACATCTTATCAACTTGCTTAGGTAACTTCATAGGTTCATGATTCATAACATAACAACTAGCATAGATTCATGAATTAACAACGCAACAACTTGCATAGGTAACTTGCAAAGGTTCATGGTTTCTTAACATAATAGCTTGCATAACTTCATGATTCACGACAATAATGAACTTGCATCATTTTATGATTCACAACAATAATGAACATGCATAACTTCATGATTCACAATAATAAAGAACTTTACATCATTTCATGATTCACAACAATACAAGAATGAATTTGCATAACTACAAACAACATATACCCAAATCATAGTCCACCATAATTCACTTTCATTTATTTAAACCTAAAAGTGACTAGAACTCAGCGAATAAGGGGTCTTGAGTTCTGGGTTCTGAATTCTATAATTGATTAGTGTTCCCTTGTTGTAGACAATTACGTTGTTGTAGTTTTAGGCTTGATTTGAATTAAATTGTTGTCTTTAACTTTCTTTTAGTTGTTGGCGGCTACCCTAGGGTTTGGAGTGACAACATGACGGCTACTGATCTAATTTTTGATTTGATTCTAGGGTTTGGGTCTACACATGTTTATATAGAATTTCAATTTAATTATAGCCGTCGGATGATCTTAGGGTTAATCAAAACCACTCGTTCGGGATAGGGTGACACCTTAGCCCTAATGACTTAGCAAGGAGTCAGAAAGGACTCAGCAATGGGTCAGAACATGGGTCAGACTGAACCAGAAGGCTGTGTAGGTTTTGTCTCGGCCTGGGCGCACATGGGAAGTGCGTCAATGCAAATTTGTACTGGCGCACTTCCCAAGTGCGCCAGTGCAATCCTCTTTTTTTTCTATTTTGCCACCAAACTTCGTTCGTCTATAACTCCTTCATCCGATAACCATTTTACGTAAACTCGGACTCTATCTCAAGTAGAATTCTGAGACGAACGCAATGGAACGACCCGTTTCCCTTAATTAACACATTTGAAATTAAGTATTCTTAAATTTAGTTAATCTGATTGTTCGAAAATTCTAGGTGTTACATTCTCCCCTACTTAAAGGATTTCGTCCCCGAAATCTTCAAGTTAAGAAGAATGTGTCCTACCATCCAATCACCCATCTACTCAACCATCATCCACAAGCATCCATTGTCCTTCGAAAACTCCTAATGTTGTATGAATATATGCAAAAGTGTGTGTATATGTTCCTTATCTAATGCAAAATCAGGCGGTCTACGGATTCAGTTGACCTCCTTAATGCAAACCATGATAGTTCCATGCGTCCATTATGTATGCGAAAGAATCCTATCGATACATATTATTTCTACATGTGTGCTCAACCATTCATCAAAATGCAACATCCATATGATAACACAACCATTGTTCATCCATTAACCTAAATATGCACACACATTTATATGCAATATGAAAGTGATTTGAGCCGATCTAGTGCCTAATGTGTGTGTAAATGCATCCACGAGCTACCACTAGCAAACACTTGCATCCACTTGCAACCATCAAACGTAACATGTCCCAAGAACATGTTTACATCCATGGATTTCCTATCTAAAGGTCGAAGATTCGGTTGATGGGATACAAACAAATGATATAACTAAAACAAAAGCTCTGTTCCTATTTGATATCGATTAAGAGAATAATTCCCTAAGTCTCAACCCCGAAGACCGAAATCAACATCAGACTGACACCCAAAGAATTACCCCCATTAAACAATGTCAAAAATGGAGATCTACTCCATGCTTCGAGTAGAAACCCGTATCCTTCAGAAATATCCAGATACTTATAGACTACTGGTACAGATCAGATTACAGAATGATTCTCAGAAAGCTAAGCATGAAACACCCTTGCGGGTCACAAGAAACTTTGGGGTCTTCCCATGACAAGTTAGAAACTTAACGACCCTCTACATAGAAAGCAGTTCCATTCAGACCCAACCCATAGGCCATAAACTTGAGCACACAAACGTTACATTCAAATTTTTGATGCCTAACACAGATAATTTCAACCCTTACAAATCACCAATAAATGAGCTGAACCACAAAAGGGGTTTGAAACAACTACGAGATCGGAAACAAGACTAGTATTAAAGTGCAGAGTCAATTACAAAATCAAAATGCCAGAATCCAAAATATCTTAACTTCATAAGGAAATTAAACCTTTTACATAAATTTTTCCTATCTCTATCCTATCCATCTGCCACGAGAGCATTCGCCTGCCCTCCAGAAGTCCCTTGTGATCCCTGCGCCTTCGGACATTCCTTGGAAAAGTGTCCGACCTCTCCACACTTAAAGCAATTGGACTTCCTCCTTTTACATTCTTTGACTAGGTGACCTTCTTTCCCACAATAGTGGCATTTCTCTTATCCTTTCCCTTGTCATCCTTCTTGCCTTTCTTCTGCTGTTGTTGTCCTTTCTCGGGTCCCGCCTTCTCATTTTTCAGTGTCCATTCAACTTTTTCCTCTTTCTTTGCTCCTTTATCCTCTTCATGCATGAGGGCCATATCCACCACCTTTTCAAAAGTGGCCCCCATGGGAACATGGGTCATAGCCAATCGGTGTAGCGGCTCATTCAAGCCTTTAACAAATCTCAGAGCCTTCTTCTCAGGTGTGTTCACTAAGTCTAAGCCGAACCTCGCCAACTGATTGAACTTATTGACGTACTCTTTTACTGACAGATCCCCCTGCTTCAATGCCAAAAACCTTTCCATATATAGATTTTCTTCCGCTCGTGAGAGAAATTTCGCCTCAAACCTATGCCTGAAATCTGGCCATGTATCAACTGGACACTCTCCATTAGTGACCTCCCACCAAAACGAAGCTTCGTCTTTCATCAACCAAGCAGCTAATTGGACCTTCTTACAGTCATCTAAGTCGAAAATGCCAAACAGATCCCCCACTTCCTTCAACCAATTTCTAGCTTCAATAAACGTTTCAGTCCCACTAAAAGATTTTCCACCCATCGAACGAAAGTTCTTACATATCTTAGAGAATGTCTCTCCACGCGGAGGAATGACTGGAGCTGGGGGAGGAGGAGGAGGGACGTTGGCCGGACCCGCGGTAGCGGCCCTAGCCTCGAGATGTTGACGAAACCAACTGGGTACATGAACACCCTCTGGTATCTCAGATGCTCCAGACATGCTGAAACGAAAAAGGAAAGATTCAATACAAAGAACCGAAGAAAAGATATATGGCTATTGGGGAATGTTTTTCAAAACAGGCATTCCTTTTTGAAAATACTTTCTTTTAAAACCTCTTTGGAAGTAGGTTTTCAAAAGCTTTTTATCAAGTCTGGTAACCTTCAGCTCTAATACCAAGTGTAATACCCCACCTCCATTAAGGTCACTCACAAAGGGAATGCCTTAACTTTAGTGGAGCATTTTTGGTAAACAGAAACAGAATATCACAAGACAGATATAAAGATTTTGCAGCGGAAAATAAAAAACTTTATTAAATCACCAAAATATTTTGTTACATAATACCATGAGTCATAAAACCCTTACAACAAAACACTTCTGTCTTATATTATTAGAGTACATAGGTATTTAAAAGAAAACATCATTCCCCGTATTAAAGAGCAAGCCATATAGGAGACCGAGACTCGATCCATACTTCAGAAACAGCTCCTAGAAGATGATATCCAATTCCGGACTAAACCTGGGTGTTTCCTCCCTGAGAACCTAGGGGGGAACGGAAGAAAAGAGGTGAAACAAACTAGGTCAGACATACGTCTGGTGAGTCCAGTAACTTTTAGCAAGTAAATAAATAAAGGTAAACATGACTGGCATACATAGTGGATAAGAGGATCACGGTACAGATGACAAGTATGACAGGACAAATAAGGTAAGGTGTACACATGATTCACTACTAACTACTCTGCACTATTACTAGTCAAATCAAGATGGGATAATCCCTTCTGCTAATCATGATAACGATGGTGGTAGTTTCATGTATTCCTAGCTGCTGCCACAGGTGCCGCCTGTTCCTATCTCAACTAGTCGTACCCACTATCCTCCTACTATAAATTGGTAGACTTAGGGCATATGTCCGGATATACCCTAACCACTACCCTAATCGATCGGCTCCCTACCCTGTAGATACCCTATGCTGTCCCACAACTAGGGGGTATCACTTCGCTAAAGTGGCAACCCAAGGTGTACACAGTTATACCTACGGGTATCACGATCGTCTTGTCCCACTCTACCCGGCCCATGCACGCACATGTCCCCGGTCGTTTTGCGCCGCCCACACCATCCGTCTCGTTTGGATCTCTTACAATCAATCAGTAAGCGTGCCCCTTCTCCGCCTAGTACGGAGATTTTTACTTTGATACCACTCCGGGTTACTGACTGAAATGGGTCCCACACAACGTGATACGAGCTCTCCCCTATGTCTTGTATCCCTACTAGGTGTTCTACTGACTATGTATACCCTGAGGTGTCTTTAATTACATAGCCCTCAATCAGTTATGCGTACCTATAGGTGCCTTTAATACATAACCCCTATTCTACCTATCGGTTATGCGTACCTATAGGTGTCTTTAACAGATAACCCCTATTCTACCTATCGGTTATGCGTACCTATAGGTGTCTTTAATACATAACTTTACCTACTCCCATTAGTTATGCGTACCCCTGAGGGTGTCTTTAATACATAACTTTACCTATTCCCATTAGTTATGTGTACCCCTAAGAGTGTCTTTAATACATAACTTTACCTACTCCCATTAGTTATGCGTACCCCTGAGGGTGTCTTTAATACATAACTTTACAATTCTTCCCTAGTTATGTATACCATTAGGTGTCTTTAATTACATAACTCTTTTTATCCAGTTAAGTTTGTGGGCCTATATATATTAATATTACCCACCTACCCTTCAGTTATACTTAACCCTCCCACTGATTTAATCATATTTATTTAATGGTTAAGTTTGTGGGCCTATGTATACTAATATTACCCACCTACCCATCAGTTGTACTTAACCCATCTACTGATTTAACCCTGTTTATTTAATGGTTAAGTTTGTAGGCCTATATATATATTAATATTACCCACCTACCCATCAGTTGTACTTAACCCACCCACAATGTGATTCGTTTTACTTAACCCTAACTTATGTCTATCATCATACAGTCCATATGTATTAAGTTAGGTAAAGTAGTCTTTAATCAGCATTAATTAATTATTGAAATATCTAATCGTATTTCACATGCCACCCCAGGCACCCACTTAAATCCACATGCCACCCAAGGCACCCACTTATCCCCTCATGCCCCACTACATGTTTATCTGGTTAAGTGTTTCTTAATTCATTAAGACCGTAACGTTATAAAGACCTCCCACATTAGACTGACATTTGTGGCAACTGGATTTGCCAGGCGGGTCCGGGTAGTCTTACACCACAAAAGAGCCTAACCTCGTGTCTTTACCACTGTCACGCATTTAATTTATGCCTAAGACCTCCCACATTATACTGGCATTTGTGGCAGCTAGATTTGCCGGGCGGGTCCGGGCAGTCTTACACCACAAAAGAGCCTAACCTCGTATCTAGACGATTAATTACTCCTAACTAATCTTTCCCCAATTTGAATTAATTTCCCTATTCAAATTATCAATTAATTCCAAATTTCACTATGGCCATAACTGACTCAATTATGTCCATCTATTTATGGTATGAAAAATCATACCAATTTTCATCACAAATTTATTTTATGATAATTCTCAATATTAAATCTTCAGACTTTAATTTCTTAAACATCCCTCTTTTGATTAATTAAGTTAATTAATTAGTCCTTTCCTTTTTCATAGGTGTCAATACCTATCTTATTAGCAATTTGCATTTCTTATCCATAAATGGTCATATTCAAATTATACCATTTTTACCCCATTTTACCCATGTCATAATAGGTAATTATTTATATGCTTCCCTGCTTGAATCGTGTGTCCAATTTACATAGTCACTATGTAAATTATGCCTATTACAAATCCCCCTTTTCCCCATTTCTTAACTAGCGTAACTGTTTGCGTTTTTGGCGTCATCGAGGCTACAAAATAGTCTCTCCATAACAATAAAATAAAGGGAATGACAAGGTGATCGTTTCAGTACAATTTTTGGCATAAGCATGACAACTAGGGAAAATGACATGATAACTTCACATATAATTATGATTCACCACATAATTAACAATTTGCAAAGATTCATAAAAACTTGCATAGGTTTATGAATTAACAACATAATTAACAACCAACATAGGTTCATGGTTCTCAACATAGTCAACAAATTATATGGGTTCATGATTCACAATATAACAACTTGCATAATTCATAACATAGTTTCTTGCATAGGTGACATACATAGGTTCATGATCCACAACATAACAACTAGCATAGGTTCATGAATTAACATCTTATCAACTTGCTTAGGTAACTTCATAGGTTCATGATTCATAACATAACAACTAGCATAGATTCATGAATTAACAACGCAACAACTTGCATAGGTAACTTGCATAGGTTCATAGTTTCTTAACATAATAGCTTGCATAACTTCATGATTCACAACAATAATGAACTTGCATCATTTTATGATTCACAACAATAATGAACTTGCATAACTTCATGATTCACTATAATAAGGAACTTTACATCATTTCATGATTCACAACAATACAACAATGAACTTGCATAACTACAAACAACATATACCCAAATCATAGCCTACCACAATTCACTTTCATTTATTGAAACCTAAAAGTGACTAGAACTCACCGAATAAGGGGTCTTGATATCTGGGTTCTGAATTCTGTAATTGATTAGCGTTCCCTTGTTGTAGACAATTACGTTGTTGTAGTTTTAGGCTTGATTTGAATTGAATTGTTGTCTTTAACTTTCTTCTAGTTGGTGGCGGCTACCCTAGGGTTTGGAGTGACAACATGACGGCTACTGATCTAATTTTTGATTTGATTCTAGGGTTTGGGTCTACACATGTTTATATAGAATTTTAATTTAATTATAGTCGTTGGATGATCTTAGGGTTAATCAAAACCACTCAGTCGGGATAGGGTGACACCTCTGCCCTAATGACTCAGCAAGGAGTCAGAAAGGACTCAGCAATGGGTCAGAACATGGGTCAGACAGAACCAGAAGGCTGTGCAGGTTTTCTCTCAGTCTGGGCACACTTGGGAAGTCCGCCAATGCAAATTTGTACTGGCGCACTTCCCAAGTGCGCCAGTGCAATCCTCTTTTTTTTCTATTTTGCCACCAAACTTCGTTCAACCATAACTCCTTCATTCGGTACCTGTTTTACGCAAACTCGGACTCTACCTCAAGTAGAATTCCGAGACGAACGCAATGGAACGACCCGTTTCCCTCAATTCCCACATTTGAAATTAAGTATTCTTAAATTTAGTTAATCTGATTGTTCGAAAATTCGAGGTGTTACGCTTTTCGAATCCAACCAAGGTGAGTACAGTTATTTTCAGATATGAAATTTAATTATGATCTTGACATGGTTATAAATCTGAATTGGAGATTATGCATATTCCTGTTTATCTGATCTGTTTTTCTGTGTCGATCTATCTTATTCTTGTTTATCAGATCTGTGTTTCTGTGTAGATCTATCTTATTGTAACTATTCTGTATCTCTTCCTTCCTTCTGTTCTATAGCCAGGCTACCACGAGTCTGAGCCAAATCTCATAAGAGATTGTCACGCGAACGCTAAATTTGGGGAAAATATTGAATGATGCATAGTTGGACATAACTGATTTAGGACTAAATTGAGAACACAACATAAGTTGTAATTTAAGATCTAGATCTAGGCATACTATATATGACTGTTTATGATTTGGAAGAAGCAAAAATATTGTATGACAACATATGACTTGTAATTTGGAGACATAATGTATGTTATAATTCAAGATCTGATTTTGAGGGTATAATACATGTTGTAATTTAAGATCTATATTCGGGGCATATTTTATATGACGATCTATGACTAGGAAGAAAAGGATATATGACTTAGGCTTGAAAAACCTACATTAAAATAGGGATTACTATTAAACGTGAACTCACCTAAATGGTGATTTTTGAACATCTGACATGTGCTGAAATAAAAGGCTATAATTTGGCATATTTTGTAGTGTATATCAAGAGTTGGGGTTTTTAGAGAATATTCTGTACTGTGTAAATTTAACTAAAATTTGGGGCATATGTTATATTGTGAATTATAACCAAAATTTGGGCATGTAAAATTAAGCTTAATTTGATGATTAAGCGAGGTATGTCAATGGAATTTTTGGGGATGATTAAATCTGTTAAATTGCCTAATCTGCTAAATCTGTTGAAACTGAATACGATAATTTAGGGTATGGGAATCTGTAGGCTCGATCTAAAATTGAGCAAAACATGTTAATAGAACTCTGGATAATCTGCTGTAACTTGTAAAGAAGTTAATTTGTTGAATTGGCGTAATTAGTCTAATATTGGCATAATCTGTGAATGAATACTTTACTAAAATACGAATGCTAAGACACGAGGTAAGACTCTGTTTGCGGTAGAAGCCTGTCTGGACCCAACCGGCTTAACCAGCAACCGCAAACTGTTAGTCTAATGTGAGAGATCGTAGGCATAAAGATGCATAGTCACGAGGATAGGACTGGCTTGTGGCAGAAATCTGCCCGGAACCGCCCGGCACATCCAGCGGCCACAAGCTACCAACCTAATGTGAGAGGTATGTGCATTAATATTTAATTAGTGCAAATATAAGATAAATGTGATACTAAAACGTGTTGGGTGGACAGGGTTAAAAAAACTAGACTGATGAGTCTAATAAACCCGTTTGAAAATATTTAGGCCCAATACAAGGTTGGGTGAAACAATTTGTAAGTCTATTAATCTGTATATCTGATCCGTTAGTCTGAAAACTTGTTAATCTGTATATCTGATCCATTAGTCTGAAAACTTGTTAACCTGTATGTCTGATCTGAGAACTAGTTAATCTGGACTTTGTACGTCTGAAATCTGTAAGCAAGTTAATCTGGAATCTGTTGGTCTGGGGACACGAGGTTAGGAGGGGTAATTACTTGTGTCATCTGTTGTTTGGGACCCATATTAGTCAATAACCCTTTCTGGTATCAAAACTATGACCCAACACTAGGTAGGGGTCCAGGGCACACTTACTGAACTAATTGTAAGAGGTTTACTCTAATTCCAACTGGGTCATGTGCGTGCATGGATCCGGTTTGCTCTGAGGATGTAAGACACCGTGACATCTGTAAATAGGTCTGTGTCTATAGGTTTCCACTTTAGGGAGTGATACACCCTTCTATGGGGCCGGCACAGGGTATTTATTTATTAAGGAGCCGATCGCTTGGGGTAGAATTTAGGGTACACTTTGTTCTGTCTATTTCTGTTGGGGTACCATTTGTTTCTATTGGGGTACCGTTTGTTTATGTTGGGGTGGTAACACCTGTCAGTTTCTGTGTGGTACCGTCTGTTGGGGTGGTAAAGGCCCATTACTAGTGTACACCTAATTCTAATATTCTGTATTCGTACGGATTATTCTGTTTCCATCTCTGATTCCATCCCTGCATTCTGTTTCTGTACCTTCTGTCTCTGTTCGGGTGGTAAAGTCTCATTACTAGCATTCTATTTCTGTACGGGTGGTAAAGGCCCATTACTAGCATCGTGTTTCTGAAGAGATCGTTCCGATTTTCTGTTTAGACATTAGGACAACACATAAACCTGTTATACTAGTATTAGTGCAGAGAAGTAAGATATAGTAAGAAGCATAGCTTGGACTATATCATTCTGTTTCTTCTGTTAACCTGCTACTCCTGTTACGGTTATCTCTCATCCAGTTTTATTTACATGTCATGATACTGTTATATGTCTATATGCTGAAAGTCACTGGATTCACCAGACTTATTGTCTGACCCCGTTTTGTTTCGCCTCTTTTATTTCCTTCACCCCCCAAGGTACTCAGGTTGGGAACGTAGGAGCTTGATTTAGATTTCTCTCTGCTTGAAGTAATTGAAGTATTGCTCGGCTTTGATTCTTCCTATTTATGGCAGTTGTTAGACCCAAAAGTGGTTCTAACACCCAAATTGATTTGAAACAAGATAAAATGAGATAAAAATAAAAATGAACACGCAAG
Organism: Allium sativum; assembly: GCA_030737875.1. NCBI lineage: Eukaryota > Viridiplantae > Streptophyta > Magnoliopsida > Asparagales > Amaryllidaceae > Allium > Allium sativum. Next base: position 65,182,212 of record CM060924.1, read on the forward strand.
ATTTATAGTGGTTCGGCGAACAAATGCCTACGTCCACTTATTTTTCACTATATTCAATAATTCAGTTGCAAATACAATGAAAGATTCACTCACAACTCACTTTTTTTTCACTCAATTGACTAAAACAAGAAATAAAAGATGATTTGGATTCTCTGGGAGTAATGGAGTTCGGATGATGGAGGTGATTGAATTATTTAAGTGCTCAAAAAAGATCCTTCTCTTTGTCTCCAGATGGGGTATTTATAGGTGTGAATTTGCTTGAGACTTGATCCGGGTCGGGCCACGTGTCATCCATCGCACTCTCTTCGGGTTCGGATGAACTATCAGGTTGACAACGCATCAAAGGGAAGGACGTTAGGGGTAGGAATTAGTCATAGCCGGTCCGGTTCTCCAGGCGAGTTTACAGGAGATTAACATGGATCATGGGTGCGGGTCGGAGATATGCAGGTAAGGGGTTCGGATCGGGATACCCGATCCGAACCGGATTGGTTTGGGTGTCTTTCCTTCTCTAACCTATTCCGCTCCGCTCCAGTGCTGTGGCAAGCAGATGGCTTTCCGATCCATTCGAGATTTAGTTGCCTTCCGATCCGATTGGATATGCCTTACCAATCTATCCAGTAAGAGATCACCGATCCGAACAAAGAACTCTATCCGATCCGAACCAATATGCTGCTCTAACCCGATCCGAACAAAGGACCCTATCCGATCCGAACAACTGCAGCTATCAATCTGAGTTGTAGTGTTTTCCTTCAATCCGAACCGAAGCCTTATAATTAAAAATACCCTTCAATGTTTGGTTTCTCGACTTTGTGTTGCCTAGTTCACAAAGTAGGCTAACATTTTGCCCCCTCAAAGGATGCTTCTGTTGTATACGAAGCGTGCTTTGATGTCGTTCGAAATGCTAGTCCTTAAATCGGAACGGTCAGGAGGAATGCACAGATTTCTATTCGGTTCGGTGTCTGACTCGAGCACATTTTCTTCATTTCTGAACAAGTTTGGGAATTTTTCCCGACACATAGTGCTTCTCTCGGGTATGCCCTTCTTTTATCTCTCGTTTGAACTCAATTCGAGTCGGATGCTAAATTAATATGTGAAGTTTATTCGGTTCGGATTCCGATCCGATGCGTTTTCGTGGATTTGGTTCTTGGACGTTGGGCCTTCAGGCAGAGTTGTGCTACTGGGCCTTCACTCCGGTCCGAGTGGGTGAGAAAGAATAGGAATACGAGGAGTCAACATCACCCCTTATATAAATCCGCCACTGTCTTCCTTCTTTCCTTCTTCTTTTCTGCTGCCGCTCCCAACCCTAGTATTGAAAACGTCAGAAACTCCAATATTCTGAAACTATTCCTTGTAGATTTCTCAAATCGAACATATAGGTAGCTTTTTTAATCTTGAATAACTTCGTTGTAACTGTTCTTGATTTCAATTCGTGGTTGATTGGGATGGTTTAGCCACGGGGCTTCGCTTGGGCTCCACGTCGTTACTGGTGGATCCGCCATCACTTCGAGGCATTGCGAGGCTGGAGAGGGCAAATATTTGTCCTTAACGGTAGTTTTGGTGATAGAACGGATTTGTTTGTGAGTAGGGGGGAAAGAGGAAGAAGATGAAGAAAAGAGTGTGATGACAAATTGGTTCGGGTAGAAGACGAAGGAGCAAAAAGGAAGGAGAAGGAAAGGGGATCGGTTCGGGTTGCATACTTTAGAAAGACGGGAAGGGAAGAAAATGTCGGTTCGGGTCGGAGAAGAGAATGGGATAAGAGGTTGAAATAAATGGACCGGTTAAGTGGTGCTGGTTTGGTTCGGATCAGGTCACCCGATCCGATCAGATCAGTCCTGCTTCCGAACCCATTGTTTCCCTTGTCTTGAACTGACCTTGCTTTAATGAAGCACCCGAACCGACTGTTATCTGTATTTGTATTGAGCCAGTTATCATATGCATATCCGAACCGAACCGAACGTATCAAACTTGGCACATAAAGACTACCCAACTAATTCAACTAACACTTACTCTAGACGAATATGCTTCGCGGACAGTTAGGATAGTGCCTTGTGAACATAAACGAGAATTAAGAACAACTCTGACTATCACCTTCTCTTTAAAGCTTCGTCTTACATTGCTGTACTTTTATTTTGCATTTCCCACATTTGCTGCACACACTTTAGTTCACACACATACACAAAAAGGGGGACACGGGATAATTTACTCTAATCCGTGCTATTGCTTCTTCAATAGTTCCATGACAATGAGGCCCAGACGCTCTTCCCGTCTAGCTGAGAGGAAAGAAGCTCCGGAAACTTCCAACAAAACCACTCTTGAGGATATATCTTCTTCGTCTGACCCAGAATGGGACAGTGAGGGTCCGGATTACGGAGTTGGTCATCGGGAAAGCGACGAAATGTCTTCAGAAAATGAAGTTTCCCTAGGCTTTGAGGAGGAAGGAGGGATTGGTGACAATCGAGCACCCGATGAATTTGATTCAGCCATTATATTGGAGTCACCTCCAGATTTCATAGAATCGACAATTGACAACGACTGACTTGTTCGAATTTGCTTGAAGTATGGAATAATGAAAAGGGACACCCTAGTGCCCTCACGCTCTGACCGTCCCCACAACCCTCCGGAAGGATATATGACGGTCACTCGGCTGATGTGCATGGTCGGCGCCATTCCTCCATTCTCGCCTTTCATCGTTGATTTCTTAAGACAAATGCGGATTGCCCCCATGCAGTTGCATCCCAATTCATATGCCTATTTGCATACCTTATTCATAGCATATCGTGAAATTCTAGGCGTAGAGCTCACGTTCGATGATGTTCATTTCTTCTATAATTTCAAACATCGGACTAGAGAAACTCCATCTTTCTGTTATTTTGAATCAGTCCCAAAAAGGAAGATAATCTCTACACCGTTTAGCAGTAAAGCTGGAGATTCCAGACTAGAGTGGTTCTATATAAAGCAACAGTCCGGATGCGCCAGGAGATGGACAAAATCAAGTAAAGCATTGATTTTCTGAACCCAGACTCTATACATTTGAATCATCACTCTGACCTGTTTTCCTTTTTGTTTGCAGTCGACAATCCCAAACAGATATCAGATCAGGTGTTCTTTGATCGGATGCACCGTCTTCTTAATGGCGATCAAAAATTCCTGACTATCGACGAGGTCCTTAAAGATGAATACCTTCATTTTCACGGGCTGCTATCCGTTTTCCGTAGCATCGGTCATGGGACGGTCCCTTATGCGTACATTCCTCCAGTGGAAACAGTTCCAGAGATAGGAGAAGGCTCGGGAATTCCTGCAGCTCCTCTTCAAACTTCACCTTCTCCCTCTTCCACACAAGATGACGAACTGGCTAATCTGGCCGAAAAACATCGTGAAGGGTATATTGCCCCCGAGGAAACTACTTCTCCAGACAAGTCAAAGTCTTCCCAAGAGTCGCCACTTCGCGCTTCCGAAGGGGATGTTCCTAGCACTGACGAGCACAAATTTCAGGGTTTGGGGGATCTCCCCTTACCTGAGACTATATATACCTCAGAAGATTTCAGGAAGGACCCTTTAGTCTTCACCTCTTCTGAAGAAACCACTCCCGCCAAGGCCAAAGAGCCTGCCCGCACCAGTCTAGCTTCAGACTCGGGTTGGTTGGGGGGACATACACCACTTAGGATGCACTTTACACCACAGCATTAGCATTCATTGCACTTCTTTCTCCATGAATCCATTGATTCTAAACTTCGCTTATTTTATCGTGCAGGTACAATGTCTCGGTCCTATTATGATATAAGAAAGCTTCGTCGCAGCATGTCCAATCCTCCTCAGGATGCCGAGTATGATCGCCGGGATGACCGTGGTAGGGAGGAAAGAAGACCTTATGATCCCTATCGATCTCGGCCCTCACGCTCCCGCTCACCAGTTCGACCGGAACAAGAAAAATACAAGAGCTATCAAGGTCGTAGGGAGGAGGATAGACCACCATCTAAGGATTCCACTTCCTCCCATGAAAAGCGGAGTAGAGAGAAAACTCCTCCAAAGGAAACTGGGTCTCGAAGTAAGCAAAATGTCCCTGCTACTAAACGACCTAGGACAGACAAGGGTTCTACAGAATCTTCTTCAGGAAGGGACACCGAATTAACAATCCTCGCTCCTCCTCCACCAGATGCGGGAACCGCAGTAAAGCTGGCATATTTAAAGGAGCAATTTCTCGAGCACTACTTCGAGACTCTGACCTTTCTACCTACCCTTGAACCTATTTCTTCTAATTGGGCAGATGAGGCCAAGGCAAAAATTGATTTGGTAGAAAAACAATATTCCGAGATGTTCAAGTATTCTCGCAATCTTTCTAGAATCATCCGCACTCTAATGACAAATGCTAACTCAATGCAAAAGACCGCGGAGGAGGATGCTAAGGCCTTGAAAACCTTAGGAATAGACTTAGAAGACACTCAAGCTCAACTAGCTGTCGCTCAAAAGAACGCTTCTAACTTCAAACAACAGTTTGAGGACATGCAAAAGCGCTATCATGACCTGCTTGAATCTCACACTCAGGAGCGTTCTGAGTTGAAGAAGCAAGCTGACGAGGCCAAATCAGAGGCTGCTAAGACACGCCTTGCTTATGCTGAGCTTGAGCAGAAAAACGCCAAGTTAGCGAAAAGGAGTGCTGAGTTAGAAAAGAAGAACGCTGACTTGGCTTCAAAATTGTTGGAGGCGGAAAACAGGGCTGCTCTGGCTGAGGGCAATGTGGAATGCACTATTAAATCTGTGGAGGAAACCCGCAAACAACTATCAGAGGCGGAGGCTGATATTCAGGGCTTCGGCGAGCTAATGATTGAATTCTTCGTGCACATTATTCGTCGTCGAAACATTTCTTGGATCGAGGATTATCCATCCACTCTGGTTCAAGTGTGGAATCAAATCGTTGAGTGGGAAAAAGAAGAACTTAAGGTCGATTCCCTCGATGAAGATAAGATGATGGAGAAATACTTGAGAGACGACGAACCAGAGCGCCTAGCTGAAGGGCGCCGTCTAATTGCTGAGGCCATGGAAGAAGAGAGGCGGAAGTCTAAATAGAAAACCATTCCTGAAGCTGGCTCCTCTTCTTCTGCTCCTGTAACTCCCGAAGTAGAAGGGTATGATCCCGAAAACCCGGGAATTCCCCGAACAACTTTGCTATCTCCCATTCCTGAAATAACTCCAGAGGTAGTAGTCACCCCCGCTGAAAAGTCTTCAGAAGGTATCCCTATCTTTTCTCCTCAATTTGCCAAGGCTACTACTACCTTTGGCTACATGATTGAACGTTCGATGAGAAATCCTTTGCTTTCGCCTGAGTTGATAACCGATGTTTCTCATTCTGTAGGCGTTGAATCATCCGCAAAGACAGATGTAGCTCAAGGAGCTGTTGCAGGGACGAAGCCCGCTGATAGGGTCAAAGAAGGGGAAGACAAGGCTGCTTCCACAGACCTGGGGGAAAGAAGTGAGCCAACTAAGGTCACTACTCCCCATGATGAAGAAATGATTGCAGCTTTAAAAGACGACGGAGGAGACGAGGGGCATGATGAGGAACCGGAGGTTGCAATAACTGGGGAATCGAAAAGCGCTGATGACGTTACCTTGGCTGCCATGAAGGCTGATCAAGACAAACGCTTGCAATTGAAGGCCGAAGAACTAGACCCTGAGGTCCTCAAGCCCCTCGCAGTTGTGGATGCAGGTTCAAGGTTAGTTGTTAAGCTCTCAACTAGATCTATTACCGAAGAACTTGCTAAAAAATCTTCTCTTGATTCCAGTGTCCCGCCCTCCGGGAAGAAGACTACTGGCTCCAGTACCGCATCTTCAGGAAAAAAGAAATCGAAACGAATCTTGACTGAAGCCGAGAAGGAAGCAAAGGATGCGGAAAAAGCTACCAAGAAATCGAAGGCTCATTCCAAACCCAAATAGTGGGTTCCCCTGTATCTTTTTAGCATTTTTGTGAACCAATAACTGCTGCTACAAAAGCAGCTCCTGCACTTTCTTCTTTAGTTATTTCCCTGTACAAATTCATTCATTTGTAAATAAAAATAATTCACTTTTTGCAATGTTTATTTGTTAATAGTTCTGCACTTATGTAAAAATGCATGTCTATAGTTATGAAACGAAGTTGTGGAGGGGGGAAATATGTGTATGCATATGTGTCCCCCGTCAACTTCCATAAGTTATTCAATGCTTAACCATACAATCTGAATGCTCCCAATTCTCTGACTGGATAGCACTTCCTGTGTCGTCAGTATCTGTCGTTTTTTCTGGCATTTTTTATACTCTCCCTCTTTCTCTTGAGAGTTAGAGTTCGAGTTCAGTCATTTGTTTATTCCCCGGTCTCTCAACGGGAAAAGATTTCTTTCTCGGAGCTCGGTCGGAGACGCCTTTATACTCTCTTTCTCTCTGGGAAGTTAGAGTTCGGAGTAGAATCTCTTTTTCAGCGCTCAGTCGGAGACGCTTTTATACTCTCTCTCTTTCTCTGGAGAGTTAGAGTTAAGAATAGAATTTCTTTTTCAGCGCTCAGTCTGAGACGCTTTTATACTCTCTCTCTTTCTCTGGAGAGTTAGAGTTAGAATGTCGTTTTCTCATTCTTTTACGTCTTATTGCACAAATAATCATTGTGCTTCTTTTTATGTCCAAACTGTTTTCAACCTTTTTTAGGCTCTGAGTTATCCTGTATTTTATAATCACAACAGAACAACTAATGAATGTAAATGCATAAAAGTAAATAACACCCAATATTTTTATAGTGGTTCAGCTAAGTCGTAGCCTACGTCCACTTTATAGTCCTTTATTCATATCATCAGATTTTCCCAAGGCAAGGCATGTCTTGTTACAGAATTCACAGTAAAAATAACAAAAATATAGCATTTCTAATCCAAATACCGCATTAAGTGTTGGGCATTCCATGCTCGAGGAACTTCTTCGCCATCTACGGTCGTTAACTTAAAGGTTCCTTTTTCAAGTTTCCGTTGGATGACAAAGGGTCCTTCCCATTTTGGGCTGAGGTGAGGAAGGGATGGAAAAACTCTCTTTAGCACCAAATCTCCTGGTTCAAAAGTTCTGAGGCGAACTTTTTTGTCATAATAGCGTGCCATCTGACGCCGATGTCTTGCTGCACGCAAGTCTGCTTCGTCCCTTTTCTCTTCGACTTCATCAAGAGACTCAAGTAAAAGTGCCCGATTCGTCATCGGGTCATAATACGTCACCCTGTTGGAAGGAACTTCCAGTTCAACTGGAATTACTGCTTCTGAGCCGAAGGAGAGAGAGAAAGGGGTATGACCGGTAGCCGTTTTAAATGTTGTTCGATAGGCCCACAAAGCTAGGGGCAATTCGTCAACCCATCTTGCCTTTGCACGCTCCAACCGTTTCTTGAGGATGGATTTTATAACTTTGTTTACTGCCTCTACTTGCCCATTCGATTGTGGATAGGCAACTGCAGTATACCGTTTGTCTATCTTATATTTCTGGCAAAAATTTCTGAATTCAGTGCTATCGAATTGGGTCCCGTTGTCAGTAACAATCGTCCTTGGGATCCCGAATCGACATATAATATTTCTGACCACAAAACTTATCACCTTTCTTGTGGTGATCTTAGTCAAGGGTTCAGCTTCCACCCACTTTGTGAAATAATCCACAGCTACTATTGCGTACTTAGCTCCTCCTTTAGCAATCGGTAAAACTCCAATGATATCAATTCCCCATGTGGCAAATGGCCAAGGACTCACCATCGATTTAAGCTGGGTTGACGGTGCCCTGGGGATTTTGGCGTATCTCTGGCACTTATCGCAGCGTCGTGAATAATCAGCTGCATCTTTGTTGATCGTAGGCCAGAAGTATCCGTACCGCAATATTTTCTTTGCTAAAGTTTGACCTCCTGTATGATCTCCACACTCACCTTCGTGCACTTCTCTTAGTACACGCTTGATGTCGTCGTGTGCGATACATCGTAACAGGGGCATAGAAAATCCTTGTCTATAGAGAGTATCGTCTTGCATAACATATCTGGTAGCTTTGCGAACTACAGCTCTTTTCTCACTCTTCTTCGATGGGAGTGTCCCATTCTTAAGAAAATTCTTGATTGGAGTCATCCATGACTCCTTCTCTGGTTCCGCTACAAGAACGAATTCAATTTCCATCGACTCAAAGCTTGGCGATTCCAACATTTCAATTGGAATTACCTCAGTCCCTTCTGGATTGTCAGAACTAGCCAGTTTTGCCAGTCTATCCGCTTTCTGGTTTTCAACTCTGGGAATATGTGTTATGTTGTACCTCTCTAAGCTATTCAATAGCTCTTTCACTTTCTTGAGATAGGCAATAAGTCGAGGTCCTCGAGCCGCGAATTCCTCTCGCACTTGACAAACAACAATCTTAGAGTCACAAAATATGTCCATCATTTTTACTCCGAGGTCTTTAGCAAGTTTCAGCCCGGCAATCAGGGCTTCATACTCAGTGTCATTGTTAGTTGCTGAAAATTCTAATCGCAGGGCGTAATATAACGACCGTCCCTCGGGAGTGACTAAGACAATTCCAGCTCCGGACCTTCGGTCATTTTTAGCTCCATCTGTATATAATTTCCACGGATTCATCTCTAGCTTATCCTCGGATTTGACCACTCGGTCATTGATTATTTCCTCCTCTGGAACGGTGAACTCCGCAATAAAGTCTGCTAGAGCTTGCCCCCTGATTGACTTTCGTGGTTGAAAATTCAAATCAAACTGGCTTAGTTCTATGTTCCATTTAATCAACCTTCCCGATGCTTCGGGTCTCTGCAACACCTGTCTTAACGGCTGATCGGTGTATATGGTTATTGGATGGGCTTGGAAGTAGTGACGAAGTTTTCGGGATGCAATCAGGAGGCTGTAAGCAAGCTTCTCAATCTTTGGGTAGTTGCGCTCTGCCGCTGCTAATTTCTTACTCACATATTATACTGGCCTTTGTACTTTGTCTTCTTCTCGAACCAGGGCTGTGCTGACAGCGTGAGCCGAGACTGCTAGATAAACAAATAATTCTTCGTGATCTACGGGCTTTGATAAGATTGGCGGTTTCTCTAACAGTTCTAGCAGATTTTGAAAGGCCTCAACACAATCGGGAGTCCATTGGAAGTTCTTCTTTCCCCTTTTTATTAAATCAGAAAACGGAACACATTTATCGGTGGCTTTGGAGATGAATCTACTCAGCGCCGCTACCTTCCCTGCCAGACTTTGGACGTCTTTAATTCTCCTTGGTTCTTCGATGTTTCTAATCGCTGCTATCTGGCTAGGGTTGATCTCAATTCCTCGGGAACTCACAATGAAGCCAAGGAACTTTCCCGACGCCACTCCAAATGAACATTTTAAAGGATTCAATTTCATACGGTACTTTCGCAAGATACCAAACATTTCCGCTAAGTCTTGCGTATGACTGGAAGACTGCTTTGATTTAACAAGCATATCATCCACATAAACTTCCATAGTTTTTCCTATTTGATCATAAAACATTCTATTTACCAACCGCTGATAAGTAGCTCCAGCGTTTTTTAATCCGAATGGCATTACAACATAACAATATAGCCCCAAATTCGTAATGAAACTCGTATGCTCTTGGTCTGGTACATGCATAGGAATTTGGTTGTATCCAGAGTATGCATCCATGAAAGAGAGAAGTTCATGACCTGCTGTCGAGTCTACAAGCTGGTCAATCCTGGGAAGTGGGAAACTATCTTTTGGGCAAGCCTTATTTAAATCTGAAAAGTCAATACAAGTTCGCCACTTTCCGTTTGGCTTCTTTACCAAGACGGGATTCGATATCCAGTCGGGATAAGTTGAATCTCGAATAAATCCATTTTGCTTCAATTTCTCTACTTCCTCTTTGAGAGCAGCCGACCTCTCTGGGCCCAGCATGCGTCTCTTTTGCTTCACAGGCGGATGCTTCGGATTTACATTCAATTTGTGACTGATAATGGAAGGTGATATCCCACACATGTCAGCATGGGTTCAGGCGAACACATCTAAGTTTGCCTTCAAGAAGTCCGTCAGTTCTTCAGCACGACGTGGATCCAATTGGGAACCAATCTTCAAAAACTTTCGTCGGATCAGCTTTATCAACAGGAATTTCCACTGTCGCTTCATTAGGAGTTGCATTCCTAGCCTCTGGTTCCTCGTCTTTTCTAGGATCCAGGTCTTCAGGTGTTCCTTTGGGCAACTCCTTTGGGGTCAATTTCTCTAATTGCTATGCCGAGTCCCCCTTTGAGGGAGACGAGGCATCCTTACTCTCAGCATTAACTCCTTTCATCAACATCTTCAGTTCGGCCACATAGCAGGCCCGTCCAGAGACCTGATCCCCTCTTATTACTCCAGTTCCGGCTTCGGTTGGGAACTTTAGTAACAAGCACCAAGGGGCGATACAAACTCTAAATTCAGCGAGGGCAGGTCTCCCTAAAAATGCGTTATAGGGCGAATCTACGTCCAATACTACGAACTGAAGCATTCGCACTCTTCTACGTTCTCCTTGCCCTAGGGTCACGGGCAACTCTATATATCCCATGGGAGCTGTCGTCGCTCCGTTGAAGCCTCTAATCCATCTTTCACAAGGTTTCAGATCTTCGGGCTCAAGCTTCATCTGATCAAATGACTTCTTGAACAAAATATTAACGGAACTTCCGTTGTCTACTAATACCTTATGGACCAAGGCCGGCCCAATGGTGGTAGTAATAACCAACGGATCATTGGTGGGAGATTGTATCCCCGTGTTGTCTCGGCTGCGAAATACCACGTCGTCGAACATGGTTTTTTGTTGTTTTATGGGGGTGACATCTTCCAAATCGTCACCTTCATTCACTACTAGATGCTTGGCAGCATTCACATATTGGTCCATTGACCTAAAACTTCGGATTGCCGGGTGAGGTCCGCCTACTATGGAGTTGATGACAATCCCTTTACCTTTCTGCTGCGCGGTAGGCTTAGGAGCAGGTAGGATCTGTTTTGGAGCCTGCTCTGCTTGCCCCCTGTCCCTCGGGGCAACTTTGTACTCATCCAACTTTCCTTCACGCAGCAGCTTTTCAATTACATCCCTCAAATGCCGACATTCATTGGTCGAATGTCCATGTGTTCCGTGAAACAAGCAAAATTTCCCTGTCGCCATTTCTTTCTCGGTCGAATCACGAGGTGGCGGTCTTTTGTACTGCAACACATTGTATGTATCCAGGTAAATATTTTCCAGGGTGTCATTCAATGGTGTATAGTTCTCGTAATTCTGGAATCGGGGCCTTTTGTTAGGGTCACTTCCCCTATTTCTGTTTCTTCTGTTACCGTTCGAATTACGGTTGTTGTTGTTTCCCCCATTTCCAGTATTGCTGTTTCCACCCTTGTTTCCTACATTTACTTCAACCTTGCCAGAACTTTCCCCAGACTGCTTCACGGCAATGTTACTCTGCACATTCTCCTTTGAAGCTGTTTCAGACTTTCTCTTTCGGTTTGCCCTGGCTTCCTCTCGTCTTAGATAAATATCGGCTTTTTCGTAGAATATCGCCCTTGTGGGGGGTGTTTTCCCAGAAAGGTAGTCTCCAAACTCGGATTCAGGATCGACTCCTTCCTTCAATGCCATCAGAATAGTGGGCTCGTGCGGGTCACTGACCTCAGTTACAGCTTGGTTAAAACGATCTAGATATGCCCTTAAAGACTCTCCTGGTGCCTGTTTGATTCTCGACAATTCAATAACACTCTTGGACTTTCGGGCATGTAGTCGGAACTGGTTCATGAAACGCTCGCTTAGTTCTTTGTAATTAGAAATTGAACGAGGAGGAAGTCGGGTAAACCAGAATAATGCCACATCTTCTAGGTAGATTGGGAACGCTTTGCACTTCACTTCATCAGGGGCAGCAGCGGCATTCATGAGCCACGAATACCGCATCAAATGCTGTCCTGGATCAGTCCTTCCGTTATATTTGTCCATCTGTGGCAAGTTAAAGCGTCGGGGAAACTGGAAGTCGAGGATATCGTCAGTGAACGGAGTATGGCTTCGTTCAATGCCATAGTCATCATTTGTATAATTCCGGCTCTCGGACATAATTTGGCGAACCATTGCCTGTACATCAGCACTAGTTAGGGGCTGCTCAGGTTCCCTGGCTCTAGTATCCGAGTTCCTTCTGGGCTCTTGCTCAGGAGATGCCCTTCTTCTTCGAGCTGCCTCTGCTCGGTTCCGTTCCCTGCGTTCCCGGTCGATCTCGGGAAGAGGGGACTGGAGTCTTTGCCCCCGAGTGGGGTCATCGTTTCCTAATGCTCGTGCGATATCCTCGCGAGATCCCAAAGATCCAAATGTTAGCTGCTCCACATTCTGAGGTCGTTCGAGTGGCCTCCGTTCACGGGGCCTCTCTTCCTCGGAAGATGAAGATTGATCTACTGGTGTGTGACGAACCGGTGATGGAGTCCGTTACCGACGGAGTTCGCTAATCTCCCGACTCATGAGCCTCATATTTTCCTGCATCATGAGATTAGTGCGCTCATGAACTCTCATAGCTTCTCTCGTGCTCTCAAGCATATCAAGCAAGCGTGAGAAATCTCCTTGAGTGATGGGCGCAGATGGATTGACCTGATCACCAACCCTGGCAGCTGGAATTGGAGCATTCGTAGGGACTCGAGTAGAGGTTCCAGCTTCACCAAGCATCGGGTCGGATCGGAGGTAGGAAGTCGGATCGGATCGGAGCTGGGGTGCCTGGTCGGATCGGAGCGCAGCAGGCAGTTCGGGTCGGTTCAGATTGGGGGAATGCACTGCTTCTGAGTCTCCTACCCGAATCGGATCGGAGCTCTCCCCCTGCTGGCGGCTCGGATTTCCTGCATTGATTCTTCCTGCTGCTGAACTCTGCCCCCGAGACCTTGTAACAACAGCATTTTGCTGATCTTCACCAGCTCCATTTCCTCGAAAAGACTGAACTTCCTTGCCTTTTCCTTTGGCCATGAGTTTTTGACAATTACTTCAACGAATGTAAGAAAGCGGAGAAACTTAAGGATTCACTTCTTTGAACTCAACGGTCCAAAAGGTAGAAAGAGATCCCGGAAAATAAAGAATTTAGATGAGGGTTCTCAGTGAAAGCACCAAAATGTTAGACCCAATAGTGGTTCTAACACCCAAATTGATTTGAAACAAGATAAAATGAGATAAAAATAAAAATGAACACGCAAGATTTATAGTGGTTCGGCGAACAAATGCCTACGTCCACTTATTTTTCACTATATTCAATAATTCAGTTGCAAATACAATGAAAGATTCACTCACAACTCACTTTTTTTTTCACTCAATTGACTAAAACAAGAAATAAAAGATGATTTGGATTCTCTGGGAGTAATGGAGTTCGGATGATGGAGGTGATTGAATTCTTTAAGTGCTCAAAAAAGATCCTTCTCTTTGTCTCCAGATGGGGTATTTATAGGTGTGAATTTGCTTGAGACTTGATCCGGGTCGGGCCACGTGTCATCCATCGCACTCTCTTCGGGTTCGGATGAACTATCAGGTTGACAACGCATCAAAGGGAAGGACGTTAGGGGTAGGAATTAGTCATAGCCGGTCCGGTTCTCCAGGCGAGTTTACAGGAGATTAACATGGATCATGGGTGCGGGTCGGAGATATGCAGGTAAGGGGTTCGGATCGGGATACCCGATCCGAACCGGATTGGTTTGGGTGTCTTTCCTTCTCTAACCTATTCCGCTCCGCTCCAGTGTTGTGGCAAGCAGATGGCTTTCCGATCCATTCGAGATTTAGTTGCCTTCCGATCCGATTGGGTATGCCTTACCAATCTATCCAGTAAGAGATCACCGATCCGAACAAAGAACTCTATCCGATCCGAACCAATATGCTGCTCTAACCCGATCCGAACAAAGGACCCTATCCGATCCGAACAACTGCAGCTATCAATCTGAGTTGTAGTGTTTTCCTTCAATCCGAACCGAAGCCTTATAATTAAAAATACCCTTCAATGTTTGGTTTCTCGACTTTGTGTTGCCTAGTTCACAAAGTAGGCTAACAGCAGTCTCTGTTGGGGATTATGGGTTTAAAATTTCGTACTCTGAAGGCATTTGTACAAGACTGATATTTATGTACTTGAATTCCGATATTATGATTTTGAAAGATGTAACCAAACTTATATATGTTCCTGCTGTACTAAAGTTATAAAATTTTCAAGTACTGCTTTATCTATCTGTCTTGTAATATTCTGTTCTGTTTACTTATAATGCTTCATGGAAGTTAATGCATTTCCTTTGTGAGTGACATTAACGGACATGGGGTGTTACAAATATATTTGGAGATTTTCGGATTGATGTTCCGTTCAAGTCCACAACGGACATTTATGGGTTGTGTGTCTGACATTGTAATTGACTGCGTAGCACTGATCTCTGTTAAATATATATCTGTTTGGTGGCGGAGAATTTATTCTCTTGTTTAACACCCTTCTCTAAGACGTATGAGCTTAGAGGTTATATATTGGTAGAAATTAGTGATGCGTTGTGAATGGACAATGTGGCATACTTAAGTTATGTGATGAGCTATGGATGATCAAAGCATGGCTTGTTTAAGCGTATCTTTGTGTGTATCGTGACCTCGGCAAGCCTCACAACCCGGTAAATGGCTAAAATAGGAAAGATGCAGCGAGGTTAAGGGTAATCATTTCCTTCTAGATAAAAGGTGTACTATGGTATAGAGCCCAGGTATTAACCTATGTGGATAACTTCTATTTATATGGATGTTGATGTTGCGAGGCCTCGGTTTTAAAGGTTGGTAACGACCGGGAAGTGATATACTCAGGCGCGCTTTAAGTTACCCAGTTATGGGGTAACCCTCCCTCGTGTTGGAAGAGAGCCCGATTTGGTTCTCAGGGCGTCCCTCTAAAGGCGTACCCATCAGTTCGGTAAGGAAGTTCCTTTGCCTTGTCATTTGTTGGAAATCCAATTTTCCACTACGATCCCATACGATTTTAGTTGTACAGCCTGCTACCAGCAGGATTGTCAGTATAATGGGATGGGGCATTATGCTGGCTAAGATTAATACATTTATTTGCGAAATTGTTTTCACACTATGCACTAATAATAATATCAGAGGATTTTCACGTATCAAGCATTTTTTACTATCATAAGGAGAAATCTCGCTCATGTGTGCATTTGCATTGTGTGTGTGCCGCAAGACCTTATGGTGGTTCCATTTTCAAAAGTCATTGTGAATTTCTATGCACAGGAATTCACATGGAGTAAACCCGTTCCGCGTTAGCAGCGTGGTTCGTTGAATTACCCAACTTTAAAATGAATCCTAAATAACGGTTGTTTTGATTTCTCACACCAGTCCCACGACTGACCTGGAGTTTATTGTTCCCTCACCAAAACTCTGGGCGCCCATAATTCTTACATGGGCAGCCTAGTAGTTTGGTTTGCAGAGTTAGCCTTGGAGTTGGTTGGAGCAGGATTCTGATTTTAGCTGGAGCTATATGTTTTGGAGAATTTGCATTCTTCCGCTGAGTTAGTATCTCTTCCGCTGTGTAATCGATGTACTTTGATGTATTCCTTGTAACTCTTATGTTATATTATGGTAATGAAATGAAAAGTTTTGTTATTTTTTGTGTAAATATGTAAGTACCTATAACTATCCGTCTTTATGAACGGTTTAAGTTGGTTTAATTACCAGCGAAAACCGGTCAAAAAAGCAGGGTCGTTACAGACGTATTGGATAGCTTAACCTGTGGAAGCAAATCTAGATCAAGATTTGGAATTTTACAAACAATGCAATGTGATTGATTTAAATTATACCTTTAGGTAATGGTATATTTATCATTTAAATTCCCTGTAATTCTTAATGTAATGAATAATTGAAATTGTGGTAATTGTGATATAATTCATTCCCTTAGTACGTTAAGAATGTTTCTTTGTATAAGTCTATTCCCGTAACTTTTATTAGGGTTTGAGAATTACTGTAATATTAAAATTGTGGATTTGACAACGATTATGCGTATATTCTTAAGATTGTAATTCGATGGCAAATCGTGTATGTTTTAAAAAGAAAATGTTAGAATATGATCAAAATGTTGGATTGAGAAACATTACAGTAAATTGTGGAAATAGTGGAAAATGAATTAGTATGCCTAATTTTACACAGAAATTTACCACAATTGGGAATTGTGTATGAATATATATATATATATATATATATATATATATAACTCAGAAAAAGGGAATTAATAGTGGACTGAATTAGTTAGGGGTGGAAAAGGGATGCATTTCCATAATTACCATTACGGTAAATTACAGAGAACGTAGTTGCAAGAAAAGAAAGGTAATAGGGATTAGTGTGAAATAAGGGCTCTTCTACCATATTGCACACTAATCAAATATATATATATATTGAAAATTAAAAAATTAGTATTCAAAGATTTAAAATGGCGTCCTCATCAGGCAGACAAAACCCTAACGAAATTCCAAATGCTGATCACGCGTGGCAGGAGGTAAGGAGCAAAAAGAACAAATCTTTTAGAGAAGCTGTCATAGGATCCAACGCAAACAATGTGGCGGCGGCTGGGAACTTTCAAAAGAGTCAAGAATTACCAAAATTCCCACCAGGTGTCAGATCCTGGTCACAAGCAGTTGCAGGCAACACCAAAATCGAAGGTGATGTAGAATTTTTCTCCTCCACGCAAGACGCTGAAGGCTGTTATGCAGATCTGGATGATGTAGTGTTTGAAAAGGCTAACAGTATGTGGAATAATTCTATCTATATTTATTTAGTGGGCCGAAGGCCTTATTATGTGCATTTAAACGCATATATAAAACGTGAATGGAATCCATCTGGTAGGTGGGATGTTTTTGCACGTGAAAATGGATTTTACTTGATCAAATTTGCAAATGAAATTGACTGCACGAAAGTTCTTGAAAAAGGACCATGGTTTATGGATAGCAAATTAATTTTCATTAAAAAATGGGAACCAAATTTGAGGCTTGAAAGAGATATGCTAGACTTACATCCTGTTTGGGTGAGATTGCACAGCTTAGATTTGTCATTGTGGAATGCAAGAGGAATAAGTAAAATTGCAAGTCTGATTGGTACGCCTTTAGACATGGATGGTTACACAAGAAATGTTAAAAGACTTAAATACGCTAGAGTGCTTATAGACATTAAAGCAACATCAACGTTGGTTAAACAAGTACGTGCGAAAGACAGGTTTGGCAATGTATACTTGCAAAGAGTTGAATACGAGTATGTGCCACCAGTGTGTACACAATGTAAGTGCTTTGGTCATAATTTAGATCAATGCGTAAAAGCAGCAGAGTCAGTTGTTGTACGGCAGATTAGAACTGATAAACTACATTCAAACTCTTCTGAAAGTCCCCCAGTTACTAATTTACAAGACAAAAACTTACATCAAGTGGATAATTCATCAACTGCTAATACGAGTGAATTTACTACTACAAAAACACCTTTACCTACTGAGGATGAGGAGATACTACCTAATAATATTTACAACAAACCACTTACTCCTGAAGGTTCTGAAATTAATAATGAGGTAAACCAAATGGAAAGTCAAATGGAGGCAATGAACCAAACTGCATCTCCCCTTGCTTAGAAGTCCTCACGTGCCCCTCTGTCTGAACTACATGATGAACCTAACAATGAAGAATTACAAGGATTAGAAGACATTGATCTCTCTCAGGAGGAGGAAGAAGAAAATGATACTTCATTACCAGGAAAACTAACAAAAGGTAACAAGGAATATGATAATCAATTTACAGGCACACAAAAAGGTAAAAAAGGAAAGATGTGGTAGGCTCCTCACACATGACTTTATGGAGTAGACTATCACAAGCCAAATGACTATAATTTCTTGGAATGTTAGGGGTCTAAATAACGATACTCGTCAATTAGACCTCTACAACATCAGAAGGATGTATGATCCTTCTATTTTGTGTATTTTGGAGAATAAGTTTTCTGATGAAAATGTGAACTTCTTTATTAACAACTTTGGCATTGAGTGGGAATCTTGCAATAACAATATAACTGGATGCAAAGGAAGAATTCTGGTGATGTGGTGTAAATCTATTTGGCAATTAAACATCATTAATATGGACACTCAGCAAATTACAATGGATGCAAAAACATTGGGGGCTTACATATAACTCTAACTGTGGTTTATGCAAGTAATTTTGCACAGGAGAGGAATGATCTATGGCACAAAATTAAAATATTGTCAAAGAATATCAATAAGTCTTGGATAGTCACTGGGGACTTTAATGTTGTTCTAAACAAAGAAGACAAAATGGGAGGAGTGCCTTTGAGGGTTAATCAACTTACAGAGTTTAACAACTGCATATCTGGTGCTGGACTGCTTGAACCAGTACATAATGGCCTGAAATATACATGGAGAAGTGGTGAAAACAAAAAATCTCTTGTAAGTTGGATAGAGTTTTAGTTAGCTCTGAATGTATCATAACAATGCCTGATATCAAAAGTGGAAATTCTTTCCACTTTCACAAGTGATCACAACCCGCTACTTATTCAATTCTTGGATAGGAAAAATAACACAAAAGGAAAACCTTTTAGATATGTTAATGCTTGGCAATATATAGATGGGTATGATGATGTGATTAACTTTAATCTTTGCCAAATACAAGATGGATGTGCAGGTTATAAGGTTCTTCAATTGCTCAAATATGCTAAAAAATGTCTAAAGGAATGGAACAAAAGCAGGCCAAAAGATACAGAGCTCATCAATCAATTACAGAATGATTGTGCAATGTATTTACAGCTGATAGATAATGGTGATAACTCTAAAGCAATTTGGAGACATTATCACAACACACAACAGGAACTGAAAAAAGCTCTTGCAAATAAAGCTATTGAATTGAAACAAAAAGCTAAAGTTCAATGGTTAACTGAGGGGGATGATTGCACTAAATTCTTCTACACCAAAATGTCCATTCGTAGCCACATCAACAAGAACTCTCATTTGTTTGATCAGCAAGGGAATTACAGCACAAATCAACAAACACTTGAAAGTGAAACTATTGAATACTTTACCAATCTGTATAATGGTGAAAGTGATACTAATTTACCTGTTATTCATTGCAGGAGAGTTGTGAACGCTTGTGGAAGGAGGATGTTGAGAGGCCAAATCTTGTATGATGAAGTTTGGCAAGCCCTCCAATCCATTAGTGTAGACTCCAGCCCAGGACTAGATGGGGTAGGGGCTGGGTTCTTCAAAAAACACTGGGAGTACCTGAAAAATTATGTAACTCTAGCAATTCAGGAAGCACTCAGCACAGGGAAAATAATCAAATAAATGAATCACACGTTCATATGTCTAATAACAAAGTTGAAAATCCCACCAGACCAGAAGAATTCCGACCGATCGCTTGTTGCAATGTGCTATAAAAAATTCTCAGCAAGGTGATATGCAACAAAATGAAACAAATTTTACCAGACATCATCTCGGAGTGTCAGAGTGCATTCATTAAAGGTAGACATATATCTGAGAACTCTTTGTTGGCACATGAGCTTGTTAGAAATTTCAACAAACATGGGGCTGATAAACTCTGTTTGAAAGTGGACCTTCACAAAGCATATGACAAAATAAATCGTAATTTCATAATCCATATGTTAAGAAGTATGGGTTTTCCTAACAAGTTTGTTAAGCTGATTAATGAATGTATATCCACCCCTACTTTTTCTATTTTGATCAATGGAATCCCAAGGGATTCATTGGATCTAACAGGGGGATTAGACAAGGAGATCCGTTATCTCCTTACATGTTTGCCGTAGCAATGGAGTACTTTTATCTCCAGATGGAATTGTCGGAGCACAACAGACTAATTCAGACAGTGTACAATTTCCAACCTAAGATAAGCCACCTTTTATATGCTGATGACCTGATAATATGCATTAAATCGAATGAAAAGGCGGCTAGAACTATCAAGAATAACTTTCTTCTATTGGAAACATTTTTTGGTGTAAAGGTGAGTGAGAACAAAACGAAGTGTTACTTTAACAAATTTTGTGCTAATAAAAATGCGATTTTGGAAATACTGGGGGTAACTGAAGGATCACTGCCTGTTAAATACTTGGGAGTTCCTCTATCATCTAACAAAATAACGGACACAGAGTGTGTTGAACTGACTAGTAAGATTAAAGATAAGTTATAAGGATGGAGTTCTAGAACTTTAACTTTGGCAGGTAGAATTGAGCTGGTGCATACTGTAATACACGCAAAAATTAACTTTTGGCTTCAAACATTCCAAATTCCAGCTGCATCTATTGATAAAATAGAAAAAGTTTGTGCTGACTTCATTTGGAGAGGTGGATATCACAAAATTAAAATGTCTGATTTATGTAGACCAAAGGAGGAATGGCCAGGCACCCACACAACAATTGTTTGGTAACCAAATTGAAGAAGATGGCCGTCACATACGATGTAGCAGCGATTTGGAGAGAGAGAAATTCACGAATTTTCAGAGCAAAGGAAAGTAATGCGAAGGTGGTTAGTAAACTTGCAATCACAGACATTATTTTAAGTAGAAGACGAATTAAAATTAGTAATCAAACCGAAAGCTCGGGACTTGAACTTGATGGATGGTCAGAAATGGATCTGAAGGATGTGTCGGCACGAATTCCAGGAACCAGTACAGTGCTGTTTGAGCCTCCATGATTTGCGGTGGAAAAGGAAGACGAAGGAGTTTTGCGGCGAAAGTGGAAGACAGGGGAGCTTTGTAAATGGAATGTTCTGGTTGTAACTGAATTGATTTGCGTATGAGCTGGCATGTTTTAATGACTGATGTATGTTACAAAGGCCGTCGGCCTTATTGTATTCAACCCTTTTGGGCTAAAAGCCTAATAAAGTTTTAACCCAATTTCAAAAAAAAATAAAAAAAATATTGAAAATTGGTACGCTTTCATTAAATAATAACCATATGCTTTCCTTGTAAGCCTCCTCAAAAACTTGTAACCCCCTACTAACCTTACAAAGGAAAAGAGTACAAATAAGTCCCGTATATTAACGTTACATGAGTTGACTATAATCATACACAAATATAGGCTGATTAAAAATTAAAATACAAATGTAAAAACGAAATTAAAACCCAGCAAGGCCCACGACCCATCTTCAGATCTAATCAAAATCATCTTCCCGCTACCTAGTGTCAACGAGTTTAACCCCCCACTGCCCAAGAAACAGAGTTAAAATTCATTCTAGAGGATCGGCTACCATTACCTTGAACCCAAAAATAAATCTCTCGTTCAATCTACACAAGCTTTGTGGGATTGGGAGTTGCTTTATTAGAAAACACACAATAATTTCTTTCCTGCCAGATAAAATAAACAGCTGAGTTAGAGCACCGAAAGCTATGTCTCGAAGTTGGTCGTTATGCCTGAATGTCGATATAAGTAGAGATACCTCGTCGTCAATCGAAGGAAGGCTGGTGTGCTGAAGATGTAGTCTCTGCTTCAAAGATAACCATATGAAAGAGGAATAGTCACAGGAGAAGAATAATGTTGTGATGTTTCTTCTTTATTATCGCACAGGGAGCACTGAGTGATTGATATTATGCCAAACGATGTATCCTGCTCTTCGAATTGAGTCTATCCAACATTGTGGGTAGGAAATGAAAGCCATTCTTTTACTATTCTTAGAATTCCATATGACATTGTAAATAGGCTTAATAATACCTCTACTTCTTACCTTGTTCCACGCTGCATGAAAAGAAATGTGAGTACCATCACACCATTGGTAGAAGTCATGCTGGGTTTCTATAAGAACGGAGACGTGTTGCCCTTCGGAGGCTAATTCTTTGGTGGTTGGATGAAGAGAAGGATCTATTTAATTACCCTGAAGAACCATGCTGACAGTTTCATGAGAATGACCAATAGCCTGAAATTTACGGATGCCGAGAAGATCAACAAGGCACTTGCAATTTATCCGGTGATCGAACCACAAAGAGGTGTGTCTGCCATTTTATGCCACTTTGTTAAGAAGTTGTGAAGAAGTTGTACGCAAATGTAGCATTGCTTTCCAAGTCGAGGATGTGTTGTTATCGATGTGCATATTCCAGATTGCTTGTTATGGAAATACCAACGTTGCATCCATTTGCACCATAAGTTAGTTTTTGAAATTAAAATAGTTACATAACAACTCAAGGCTTGCATTTGACTTTATATCAAATAAGAGTTTAAAGCCGACACCCTCTTCTGATTTAGGCCTATACAAATGCTTCCATTCCATTTTGTGCTGAGAATCTCCCTAAAAAAAATCTGCACAAATAGATTATAGTTTGTCCAAAGTGAATTCAGGCATTTGATACACAAATAGCCAATAAAGAATGATGGGGCTAATAACCAAATGTATAAGTTTAGCTCTTCTCACTAAACTTAATAATTTAGATTGACATGCTTCTATATTGTTTTGAACCATATATATCAATGCATCACTTCAGAGTAGTGTAAATAATTTGATGAGAGTGGCACTCCAAGGTACTTGATAGGTAGTTGACCCACATTATAGGACATAATATCTTTAATTTCTTATGTATTACAACTACATGATATGAAAAATATCTTTGTTTTGGAATCATTAACATTTAGACTAACATATAAACTCAAATTCTTGAACATAGAGTGTAAGGTGGAAGCATTCACAGTAGATTATTTACCAAACACCATCAGATCATCCGCATAAAGTAGATGAGGGATAACTGGATCAAATCCAAATACTGGTTGATATAAGTTCAATGAAACAGCCTCTTCCATCATAAATGAGAAAAAACTGCATAGTAGCTATGAATAAGCATGGGGACAAAGGGTCCCCTTATCGAATTCCATGATTTGAAGATATGAAGCCCTTACATATACCCTGGAACATAATAGAGAAACTAGGGGTAGATATACACTCGTAAATTATTTTTAAAAAGTGCACTGGAAATCCCATACGTATCAAGAAATAGCATATTATTTTTTATTGACCATATCATCGGCCTTTTGGAGGTCCACCTTTACGCAAAATTTAGAAACTCCTTGTTTCCTGAAATCCCTTAAAATTTCATGCCTAAAAGAATATTATCACCAACACTTCTTCCAGGAATAAATGAGCACTGATTTTCGGAAATTAGGCAAGGTAAGAAAGGCTTGATTCTATTGCACATGATCGTAGAAAAGATTTTATAATAAACATTGCAACATGATATTAGTTTATAGTGAGTTATGTTTGCAGGCATGTCATTTTTGGGAATAAGTGTAATATAAGTACGATCACACCCTTTTGAAGCTTGACAGATTTAAAAATATCATTCGTGGCCATTAGTAGAACACATTTTATGACCTCCTAATGTAGCTTGTAGAACATAGAATTCATGCCATCGGGACCTGGACTTGAATCGTCATAAATAGAAAAAAATGCTTTTTTAATTTATTACAGAGAAATCTCCTGAAGTAAATAACACTGACCTTCTGTATTGATAGTATATAAACTCTGGAAATTAGGAAAATGAATATTAACATTACCATTTAATAGTGTAGTGTAATATTCTAAAGCCTCCACTTCAGTTTCTGAATCTTTGTACAATAACTGACCATCAGGCTTTATAAAAGCTATGATGTTATTTTCAAACTTTCTAGAAGTCGTTTTTGACTGGAATTTTTTTGAATTTGTGTCTCCTTGCCGAAGCCAAGAAACTTTTGCCTTTTTTTAATCCCTAAAACTATATGGCCTGCTTAATTTGAAATTGATTCTTTGCACGAAGCATTTCATCATACAAACCTATATTAGTTGGATCATTATCCACAGCAAGCTTTAGAGCCTTGAATTGGACTTCTAGTTCAAGTAGTTGATCATCTTGCTTCCTCCTCAATTTATTCCATGTCTTTAACTCTTGCTTGCATGAGTTTAATTTATGCCAAAATAGACAACTAGGAAATCCTCACGAAACAGTAGCCAAACCCCTTGATATGCATTGATCATAGCCCTCTTTCATGTGTCAGTCATTGCAGAGTTTAAACGGGGAGTCCTTTTGCTTTGTAGTAGGAATTAACTCGAACAGTAAAGGATTATGATCACTAGTTAATTGTGACAGTGAAAGATCTTTTAAATTTAAAATTTTTGAATGAAGATATTATTAGCCAATACCTTATTAATATGTGTGGCCAAATCTCTTCTTCTCCATGTAAAGGAAAAACCAATGGGTCTTATTTCTAATAAACCAGACTGCGTCAAACAATTTTGAAAACACCCGATTTGCTAAAATGTAATGGGAAGCCCCCCTGTTTGTCTTTAGGTGAAAGTGCATCATTGTAGTCACCCATCAACAACCATGCATCATCATAATTTTGAGCTTGAGAAATCAGGTTATTCCATAGCAACTGTCTTTCAGCAAATATATTACTCCCATAAATAAGTGTAAATATGAGTCAAAGTCCTCCTGTATTCTTTGCTAAGGTGGTAATATGTTGTGACGACAAAGACAACAATTGCAATGACCATACTGAAGTGTCCCAGAGATGTAAAGTACTCCTAGTACACTCAATAGAATCATTAGTAATATAACTCCAGTGAGAAAATAGCTTTTTATTGAACAAGTTCAAATTATTTGGGTTTAACTTTGTTTCTACCAAACCAACCGTTGTTGGTTTAAACTTGGTCAAGAGAGTTAGTACATCAGTCATGCAAACAGATATATTCATTCCGTTGACATTCCACGTAAGGAATGGCATTTAAGTGAGGAAGAACACCTCATAACTCTTTTAGGAGTAGTTAATACATTGACAGTCTTCTTTGCTGCATTCAGATTGTAAGGATTTTCGGACAACATGCCTGACACTTCTGTTATGTCTTCATGTTCAACCTCTTCTTGGATAACTTCTGCCACATGTTTAATGTCGTCTTGTTGACTGTCATCAGGCAACTCACTACCCAGAAATGATAAATTATCACGTGGAAAAGTAGTGGAGTCTTGGACATTCGAACTGGCAGTAGAGGTTGAAGGATGGTCAGTAGTTTTCTTAAATAAAAGAAATAGCTTACAACTACGGATTTTAATAGATGTACATATGGAAATTGATCTTTATATCTTTCTACTAACCAATCTAATGAAGTATGCAAAATAGTTTTCTGAAATAATAAAAATGTACAAGTCGGTAAATAAAGAAAGGTTACAACATAAAAAGTTTGGTTAAATAATAAGCAACCTAGGGAAATGTGATGAACGAGGAACATAACCAATTATAATTAATTGTATGAATGAGAATGAAATGTAATATGTAGGTATGTCCTAGGGACAATTGGAATTATATCGTTAGTCATAATTAATGATGAATATAGAACTTATTAACAAACCTTAGTTAAAGGAACTAAGTTAATAAGCAAACCAACAACAACAGTTATGGTAATGGTGTAAGATAAGGTTATAATTAAATAAGAAAGAATAAAGTTGGCTTATTATTAGTAGACTTGTAATGGGGAGTGCTAAATCTAATGAATGTAATCATAATAAATGGAAGTCCGCTCCGGCAACGTGGGGCTGATTAAAGAAAGTAAGCGGCTAAATATAAGCTAATATACCAGTAACTTAAATAAAAAGTGAATATGTAAATAATCAAGTTAATTAGCAATTGATAAGTTAAAGTAAGCATGTGATTAAAAGATTGTACATATGATATAATAATGCGACGGTGTGATGCGCTTGGACCAATCCGTATGTATGGAGATGAAGAAGCCAACGAGGTAGATCATCGTAGTGTCTGGAGACACGAGAGAAGCACGTCCAACTGATTATTCTACGGGACTGGAAAGAATCACAGGGCTTCTGCGGGATATGGTAAAGTACTCTAGGATGTCCCTCTGATAAACAACGGGTTGAAGCTGTCGCTTGGAGGCAGATCTGTTGCACCATCTAAAGTACACCTTGACTGCAACAATGGTGTAGCAGTTAGAAGGCTATGGCAGATGGCGTTGGATGATTCGGTGGTTTTCCTTGCTTTGGGAGGAGGTGGTCAGGACCAATTAAGGACAGTAATCGTCGGATATCTGTCATCGGCAGTTAGTGTGATGCGGAAAGACTAAGAGCTAAACCAATAAACCAACGGTCTTTCACTATTGAGGCGTTGGTTGAGGGACACGCCAAATTGGATGTTTGATTAGTTGATATGGGAATGTCATTAGCTCTTGATGCAGTCATTTATTAGTTGAGGGAGGAGCCAGGTTGGGGCTATAGCCACCGTGAAAAGAGATAAACCATATGTGGATATCTGTAATGTAGGCCTAATGAAGCTATCCTTTACAGATTTCGAAAGCTCCCAATCGAGTTTCGTGCATTGGATGTGTAACGACCCAATTTTTGGACTGATTTTATAATCTATAATATATATATTATACTGGTAATTTTATTTAATTAAATAAATTAGATTTTATATATCTTGTAAATATCAGGGAAATTCCAGATAAATATATGTGTTGATAATTTAAAATTTTCTTGAATAATGTAAATGCATATAAAACCAGTAATTATTGTTTTATCATTTTTATTGTATGTTTATGTTGTTTAAAACTCATGTAAATATAAAGTTTACATAAGTAAATATTTAATTACATCATGTAGAAAGGAAACACAATATATTATTCATTAATGCAAGAATTTCATTAAATTGATAAGGTTAGTAAATAAGATCAAATTTTATTTAAAATTGAATAATAATTATTATTCTAAACATCTTGTGTATAAATGTATGTGTATTAACTTGTTTTATATATAGAAAAGTGCTTGAGGCTTTAACTATTTTCATTTGCAGTTGAAAACTTGCTTTTAAACTAATGTAGAGAAATAAAATATACTTAAAGTAAAATTCAATTTTTACTTCATATGTAAATATATGCAAGGGCATAAAATATACTTAAAGTAAAATCCACCTACATTCTGGGGCAACCCATCCCTCAACTCCATCACTTCGATTACTGGCAATACTCTCCTCCTTCCCCAACCATTGACACTCTCTATACGACTGACGTATGGACTTTATGGCTAGCACATAACAATAGATGTTTCAACAATCACTATGCTAACCTTCTACAATTATCCAACAGAGTTGCTAACTTTTACCATATCTGGATAGGTTTTCAGGTTCAGCCATTCCTGTCTGTCATCATGTATACTACGCTCAACTTGGAAGAATCCGTCGGCATCATTTAGTCCGAGGGCCTGCACCAGCATCGTCCTTTCCCACGCCCATGGTAACTTCCTCTTGCTCATGCTTTTTGCACGCATCCTTTAAACTATCGCCAGTGTTATGGTTAGTGGTCTTCAGAAGCTTTTTGTTGTTGTATTGCTCATCTTGTGATGATGTTCTGCAGCTTTTTGTGGATATTTGTTTGTATTGTATCTATATATTTGTGCTCATCGCCACGTACTTCACTTGCATGTGTGGTACATGCATAACTTGACGCATTTTGGACAGCGGTCAGGCTTGTTGACTGTAATGAACTATTTATCTTATATATATAATCGGATGTGTAGATCCGCTATATACAACCGTCCTAGTTCAAAAAAAATCATATTCATAAGAAAGTGTGCTACTTCAAGTATTTAATAGCCTAGGCCGACAAATAGAAAAGATAGAAAAGAAGCATGAGAAGATCTTTGCGACTTAATACATAAGGATATGCATTTTTATATGATAAGAAACGAACCTGATTTACTTTGATGCTAAGTTGATTTGTAGATATATTGAGTGCAGGCCTATGATTGTGCAGCTATGAAACAGGGGATGGTTGTTTTGCTTAAGGTCTAAGGATGAAGCGTTAAAATATGGACTACAATACATATCCATGACAATACAAGTAGGAACATGGCCTTGTCATATTACTTAGAGATAAAGTTTGCAGAAAAATTGAAAAATATTTTACATTACGTAGGCTTCTGCAACTAAACATCACTCATTTTAGAGCTACAACACATCAACTTTGAGACAGCTCATACATCTACACAATATCCTAGTTCTAGAACCATTTTAGCATATGACCTTGTAGACATTGGTGTAGCTCATCACGACTGGCCTTGCATGTGCACATGTAGATGGATAGTGACTTAACAACAACTCCCTTTCCAGTGGTTAATTCAACAAATCACTTCACTAATAAGGCTGCAAGCTATCCTCTTTCTACCTCTTTTCACCATAAATACCCATACAAACCCCACAAACACACACCAGTTCAGCACATGAAATCAGGGAGTAAAAACATGAGGATTTTGGCATGGCAGTAAACCAAGAAGGAATTCAATGAACAACAAAACACAGTGGCAATTATGTGAGTAAACACATTAAATTTTTTTTTGTTTTATATAAATTCTGGTACATTCAAATTTTAGGTGTGTTGATGGGTATATATGATATTTGATCCCAATATTTATGATGTTTAAAGATTTAAGTTAGAGTATAATTTGAAAGTTTAAACAAAAATCTGTAAATGAGAAAATAAATAGTGACAGTAAACATTTTAATGTGAGTGAAAAACTAAAATTGTTTGTTTCTTTCATATTTAATTCTTGTTCATTAAAACATATGTATGCTGATATTACCATAGTATTTGGTTCAAACATCTATGATTGGTCAGGGGTTAATATGTGTGATAGGTAGAATATGACTTTAGAAGCTTTAAAACAAGTGGAAAACATAATACAAGACAGTAAAAATGAACTTATGAGTAAACAACCTTAATTTCTTTACTATTTTGTATCCATCTACATGTGGACTCAACTGTATGTGTGTTACTATATATCCATCAGACTTGTTTCAAATACTGAAGTTGATAAAAAAAGTTTAATTTATGAAAAAACAATTAGCTTAAAAGGTTTAAACAACTTAAGAAACATAAATAATCACAGAAATGTATTTAAGTGAGAAAGCACCCTTACTCCCCTTTTTAGCATAAGTGTCCCTGTCATGATTTAAGCATATATATAGGTAAACACAATGCATAGGATAAAACAGAGAATGGAACGGTAAACACAATAAAACTCCTATCCAAATTTATGGATAATTCTATTTTCCCGAGAATAAATATGTAGATACGTCTTGGTTGGATTATCATCTTATGAGTGTTGAATACCAGGATAACCAAAGGACAGTAAACACAAATATTAAGCAGTAGTTTATATTGTTAGAAAACTACAAATGTATCTCTTCAAAAATCTATTTCATGATATACATACATATTGGTTCGAATATAAGTCCTCATGTATTGGCTAACAAGCATCATAACTGTTCCTGTTTGGTTGAACAAATGGAAATAGTGAGAAATATGCCTATTTGTTTAACAATAAGTAAATTATGCTTCTTTAGGGATTCCAAAAATCAAGAGCAACGGTTCTATTTTATTTAGTGAGTGATATTGAATGAAAACTATTTGTTTAAACCCCTTGTATACCCTTAAATTGAGTTCAAACCCAGTAGCAATCTATATCATCAAACATAATCAACATACATCAAAAAGGTAAACGAATCCAAATTTTTAAGAATTGTTAAATTTGAATTCTGATATACCAATAGATTAGTATAAGAAAACCATGAATTTTAATAGCGATATCTCTATTTTTAGTGGACTATGCTAGGTGAATTTCTGGGTTCATCAGAATAGGGGGATTGGAGCTATTTTTAGTGATCTAGGTGATCGGAGTTCGGGTAAATTGGATTGGAGAAAAAAGGGTGATCGAAGAATGTAGGAAAAATATATTTTACATTTTCAAACAAGTATATTAGGAGAAATTTCTTTATAAAGGGTAGCACGGCTGTTTCTGGTAAGCTAGGGTTAGGGTCAGTTTGCGCGGCAATAGAGGCACTTCAAGGTTGCGCACCAGGGTAGATGGAAGGAGGAAGGTGTCGTTGACAATTAAGCAAATCATGGTGGTGATCAGTTGCTGTGATCTAAATCTAAATTAGACATTTTAGCAAATGTTTGATGAAATTCGTATTTGTGAGGTTCAATGAAAAGGTAAATTCAGACGAAGAAGAGAGAGACTGGGTTTAGATGAGAAGAAAGTAGGTGATACAGTAGGGAATTCAGATAGAAATAATGAACATTATATGAAATTAGGGATTAAGAGGTAGAAAAAAATTGGGTAAGAATATGGAAAAAATTAAGAATAGGGGAATTGGATTAACAGTAGAGACGGGATTTCATTCAGTAAATTTTCGATGATTACCTTGTTTATCTCGTGTCCTTTATATAGCCTAAACTAGGACACACCAGTCACATAAACAAGTACAGAATCAAGGCACGTGATTAATACAAATTGGGGCTTAAATTGGATAAACCCTAATTTACATGAACCGCTAAACATGTGCACGTGCACACTCAAGTTGACTACTGGATTCCTTCATGGTTGACTGTTTCCTCCTCACGAGTTACAGCAGGTACCAGCGGATCAATGTCCTTCGCCTCTGATGATCTGATGGTCAAAGAATGGCCCTCAGGGTTTGCCAAGGCAATTCTTCATTGATATTTGGGCAATCTGTTTAGAAATATTACAATTCCCTCCCCCATTAAAAATAGATCTTGTCTCAAGATCTAGAGTGGGGAATCTCCGAATTAAAGGCCAGTAATCTTCCAAAGTAGCTTCATCGTCATTACGTCCTTTTCACTTAACCAAAACCTGCACAACAGCCTTCCATCCTTTGGTACCATTCTTCGATCTATGATTTTATCTGGCTAGAGTACTTCTTCTGTCTCGTAGCTAGGAGCATCCTCCTGGATTACAACGTGACTTCCCACCTTTTTTTTAATTGAGAAACATGAAAGACTGGATGAATTTTAATGTAATCAGGAAATTTCAGTTTATAAGCAACAGAGCTTATTCTTTCTTCGATCTGATATGGACCATAGGATCTTGGTGACAACTTATGCGTTCTTTGATCTCTTGCAATGATTTGCATATAGGGCTGCAACTTCAAGTAGACCCAATCGTTCACTTCAAACTCTCTTTCTGTTCTTCTAAGGTCAGCATAACGTTTCATTCTTTCCTGAGTTGCTCTCAGACTGTCTTTAATAAACTCCAATGTGATGTCTCAACTAAATAACATCTCCTTTACTACCTCTACTTTAGCTGTATAAGGTACATATGACAAGAGATTAAGAGGTTCTCGACCATAAACAACTTTGTATGGAGTGGTATTAGCTGTCACCTTCCAAGAAGTATTATACCAGAATTCCGCTAATGATAACCAGTTAATCCATTCATGTGATCTATGGCTCACAAAACACCTCAAATAACATTCAAGTATTTTATTGATTATTTTGGTTTGGCCATCACTTTGAGGGTGGTAGGATGAACTTAATCTTAAACTACAACCCTGTAACTTAAACAACTTTTGCCAAAACGCACTTGCGAACATAGTATCTCGATCACTCACTATAGTTGTTGGCAGTCCATGCAATTTGAAAAATCCACTGAAAAAGATCTTAGCAACTTCCCTGGTTGTATATGGATGTTTTAGAGCAAAGAAGTGGGAGTACTTACTAAGTCAATCTACCACCACAAATATAACAGTGCAGTGATTGCTTTTTGGAAGACATGTTATAAAATCCATTGATAAATCTTCCCATATGTTATTGGGAATGGGAAGGGAATTCAACAGTACAGGCATGGGGACATTCTCATTTTTACTCCTTTGGCAAACATCACACTCCTTAACAAACTTTTCCACGGTTCTCTTTAAATGTTTCCAATAAAACACTTGCTTGACTATCTTAATGGTTCCCTTAATTCCAGTATGGCCACCGAGAGGTGTTGAATGATGCTCATTCACAATAATTTGTAGTAGAGATTCCAAATGGTGATCAATTAAAAAATTTCCTTTGTAAAAGATTAATTCATCTACTAATTTGTACTTACTCTCATTCACCTCTTTATTCAATATCTTCTTTTTTAATGCATGGTACCATACTGAATTCTGCAAATTGTTTTTCAGCTCATCGAACCAGGGAGTTTGGACTGTGGATATAGCATGCACATGCGTTAGCTTAGTAATTGCTTCAATCCTTCTAGACAAGGCATCTGCTACAACAACATCTTTGCCTTTTTTGTATTCTACAACGTAATCAAAACCATGTAACTTGGCCAACCATTTGTTCTAGACCCCAGTACGAAGCTTCTGACTTAACAAGAACTTGAGGCTTTGATGATCTGTTTTGATTATGAATTGCCTCCCTAGAAGGTATTGAGCCTATTTTTTTGTAGCTATAATAATTGCCATTAACTCTTTTTCATAAGTAGATAATGCGAGATTCCTTCCATGCAGTGCCTTGCTTATATAAGCAATTAGTTTGCCTTGCTGAGTTAATACGGATCCTACACCGATACCACTTGCATCACATTCCTGAACAGAAGGTTGTGTGAAATCTAGCATTTAGAGAGCTGGTGGTTACATCAAGCATTGTTTTAGTTGTTCAAAGGCCTGGGTAGCTTTTTCTGTCCATGTACAGGCCTTTTTCTTTAACTGTTCATTAAGGGGTTGAGCAATCAATCCATAACTCCTTATAAACTTTCTATAATATCCAGTCAAACCCAAAAATAACCTTAATGATTTCAAGTTCATGGGTAAAGGCCAGTCTTTGATTACCTCAATCTTCTTTGGATCAACTAATAAACCTTGATATGAAATGATGTGGCCGAGATATTCAATGCTCTCTTGTAAAAAGCTACATTTAGATGGCTTGATCACTAGCTGATTTCCTTTTAATAATTGAAAAGTAATCCTAATGTGTTCTAAATGCTCAGACAGTGTTTGGCTATAAATCAGTATATCATCAAAAAAACACGCACAAACTTTCTTAAGTAAGGTCTAAATATATCATTCATGAGGGATTGAAATGTCGAGGGTGCATTAACTAGTCCGAATGGCATGACAGTGAATTCATAGTGTCCTTTATGAGTTCTAAAAGCAGTTTTATGAATATCTGGTTCATACATCCTAATCTGGTTGTATCCTAAATTCAAACCGATTTTTGAAAAATATTTAGAATCAAATAACTCATCAAATAGATCGTCAATCAAAGGGATGGGGTACTTATCTTTAATATTTAAGGCATTGAGACTTCTATAATCAATGCAAAGCCTCCATGATCCATCCCTCTTCCTAACCATCACCACCGGAGAAGAGTAGGGGCTGGTGCTGTGCCTAACGCTCCAGATTCTAGCATTTCTTTGATAATCTTCTGCAATTCATTTTTTATGTGGAATGAGTGCCTGTAAGGTTTTAAGCATAAAGGTTTGGCTTCAGGAACTAAAGGAATGTGGTGATCATGATTTCTAGGAGGAGGTAGGAGTTCATTATTGTTTATGATTTCTGGAAACAGATTTAGAATTCTCTGTACTTCAGGATGAATCTGGGTTTCTTTCTCAGTTGCTCCAGGAATTGATACTTCATGGGTGCACACCATCATAGTAATTTCCCTTGCATGTGTTCTTTACTTAAAGATTTATTATTGACCAGCTTCACATCTTGTTGTGTAATTCCTTTCTAGGTATATGTCTTATTGCCATAAACAAATTTAATTGTTAGTTCATCCAAGTTCGAAGTTACCTCTCCCAAGCTTCTCATCCATTGAGCTTCCAACACCACTTGACAACCTTCTAGTGGTAGCAATAGTAGATCTATAGGCATTTTGCAGCCTTGACAACTAATGTTAACATTGTGGCATATCCCCGATCCTTGTAATTTCTCCCCATTAGCAACCATAACATTATATACTTTGGATGCATCAATTTTTAACTTGAGTTTGCGTGCAAGAGGTTCATCTATGAAACTATGCATGGAGCCTGAGTCAATTAACATTTCAACAGGTTTACCCTTGATGTTTCCTTGAACTTTTGTCGTAGATAAGGCAGGTACTCCACACATGGCCTGCAAAGTAATGGAATGAGTTTCTCGGGTATGGGTGTCTTTGTTTTCTGTTTCATTCCCTAAGTCTTCTTCTGTAGTTTCTTTAAACAGCATCTCCACCTCTAAAATGTGTATTCTTGGAGTTTTACACTTATGCCCCCTGCTTCACTGTTCTCTACGTCCGTAGCACTTGTGCTGTCTTCTCATGTCAAGTAGTTGTTGTGGGTTTAATCCCTTATTTTGGCTAACTCGTCAATATTAGTAGGGTTTCTTTCATTGTTGGGTGTCAAGGCTTTGGGATAAGTGGAGGTTGAAATGGAGTTCCCCTTAGAAAGAACACGTGTAGACTTGCCTTTCTTGGATAAATTCCAGACTATCTCGAACATTTTAGCCAATGCTACAACTTGCTTAAAATTTATAGGTCGAGAGGTAAAGACGTCGTATCTTATTTATTCTTTGAGGCCACCTATGAACCTATCCAATAAGAATTGTGCCGGTAAGGTTTCAATAAGGGCTTGAAGGCTTTCAAACCTGGTCAGGTAAGCAGAGACAGTGGTGGTTTGTTTTAGTTTACATAGGGTTTCATATGGATTCTCCATGTCTTCCGGATTAAATCTGGTCAAGATTTCTTCTTTAAAGATTGTCCAAGATTCCCAACTGTCAACATTCCTGGTGTACCATCCATACTATTTCAATGCATCATTACGAAGGTAAAAAGAAGAAATTGCCACCCATAATTGATCTGTTGTTTGATGAAACTTAAAGAACTGCTCTACCTGGTTCATCCATTCCAAAACCATATCATCACCATTGTAAGTAGGGAAATTTAACTTTAGATTAGGAAATGGTGAGTTCTTGTTCCACAACATAATGTCAGTGGGGTGGTTGGAGGAAATTTAACTTCAGATTAGGAAATGGTGAGTTCTTGTTCCACAACATAATGTCAGTGGGGTGGTTGGAGGTTGTGGGCAATGATTGATCGACATTCATGGGTGGTGCATCACTAGAATTGGAAGTAAGGGATGTATTCACTGGAGGAATAGTGGAGGAATTATTTCTAGGTGGTGGTTGTGTTATTGGTGGAATGCTAGAAGAGGCAGATGGTCGGTTGTGTGGATTCACCGCAATAATTCCTTGAAGAGGATGGTGTTTGTGTGACCATTAGAAGGTTTCCTTTTAATTTGTTGAACATCCTGTGCTATGGTCTGCAACATGTTGTATATGCCCTCAAATTTCTGCTTATCATCTTCGATATTCTGATTGATTTTGTTATTGAGACTTGCTAGGGTTTGTGAAACCTTATTATTAATTTCTTCTTGATGAATTCTGAACTCTTCTTGATCTTGGAGAAATGCGAGGAAAGCAGGGTTCGCATTAGATGACTGAGGGTCTGATTCATGCTCAGCCGTTTGCTCTGATACCACTTTGTTGTGATCTAAATCTGAATTAGACATTTTAGCAAATGTTTGATGAAATTCTTATTTGTGAGGTTCAATGAAAAGGTAAATGCAGACGAAGGGGAAAGTAGAATAACGAACAGAAGAGGGAGACTGGGTTTAGATGAGAAGAAAGTAGGTGATACAGTAGAGAATTCAGACAGAAATAATGAAGATTAGATTAAATTAGGGATTAAGAGGTAGAAGAAAATTGGGTAAGAACATAGACAGAATTAAGAACAGGGGAATTGGGTTAACAATAGAGAAGGGATTTCATTCAGTAAATTTTCAATGATTACATTGTTTATCTCGTGCCCTTTATATAGCATGAACTAGGACACAACAATCACATAAACATGTGCAGAATCAAGGCACGTGATTAATACAAATTGGGGCTTAAATTGGATAAACCCTAATTTACATTCATAGCTAAACATGTGCACGTGCACACTCAAGTTGACTACTGGATTGCTTCATGGTTGACTGTTTCCTCCTCACGAGTTACAACAGGTGCCAGCGCATCAATGTCCTCGCCTCTGATGATCTGATGGTCGGAGAATGGCCCCCTAGGGTTTGCCAAGGCAATTTCTTCATTGATATTTGGGCAATATGTTTAGAAATGTTACATCAGTTGAACAGGGAGGCGGTGCAAGATGTTTTAACGGAGGGGACATTTTTTTGTGTTGTAGTAGGAACAGTGTTTTCTTGCTACAGGGATGCGTGACCAGTTCTGGTGGAGGATCTGGATTCGATAGGTGTTCGTGACTGATGGTGATGATCAGAAGGTTGGTGTGACGGTGGAACTGGTTGTGCACGGGTTCAGCGGTGTACAGGAGGTAAGAAGAAACAGGTGGAATGAAAGAAGAAGAGGGGGTAAGGGAAACGTGGTAAACCATGCGTGTTGATCTTTTTGTTTTGTTTGCCAAGGTCGTGTTCTCATTTGATTTTGTTTGCCAAATCAATTTTTGAGGGGAGCCAAACCACATTTTCCTTGTTTTGATTTTACCTGGAAATTGAAGAAAATTAACAAAGTGGGCTGACTTCTGGAAGATGGGCTTTGTCCTGATAGTAGTTAAAATCCAGTTAATGTTGGTTAAAAACTTGGGTTTCATCTTTTAAATTTAGACATTATTTATAAAATATAAAGAAGGGGGGAAATTCACTTAAAACGTTTTTTTAGTGAACGACAATTTTGGATAGGTGCATGAGGTACTAGACCGTAATGAGCATAGAAAATTCGTGTTGTTTAAGTAATAAAATTATAAATATAATTGATTTTTAATCAAAGTAAATAAGAGATAAATAAACAAATCAAAAAGAAGGAAGAAGGATTGGGATTCTATTAAACTATTCTGTAATTGCAGAATAAATGTTGTGTGTAAACTAGAGTTTGAATCTGCAATATTTATATATGTATTTATATATAATCTATTAAAGACAAAATAAAAGTTAAATATTAATTTATTTCCAAATAATTTCGAATAGAAGTATTGTGAAATAAGTCATTATCCAACATCAGATATTTCAAACTATTTTTAGTTTAGAATAAAAACATCACATCATTGTCGAATGTAAATGTTGTGTTAAATGATTGTTATTAATTTGTTCGTTATGCTTTGAATTGATAATACGAATCTGAATTATATAGAATAAAACGTTAAAACGTTTTATTATATTTTAAATCGTCTAGTGGAAATTATTGTTTTGAAATTAGAAATGAGATGGTGTAAATTAATTAAAACTGAATGGGCACATTATGGAAAAAATATATGTTTTACTCATCTGCACCGTTCAAACTGGATAGTTAAATCACCGACTATCAAATAAATATTCCTTACGTGTTAGTTCGAAGAGACCGAGATGAGAACTGGACCCGAAACCACTTCGAACTAATTTGACGCAAACTAACTTGCAGGATACTTATATAAATGATAAAATTGAAGACCGTAGATCTTCATAAGCGAAACATTTACTTATTAAATTCTCTGGTGGCCGCCAGAGTTATTATAACTTGTAATTCTTTCGTAAATGAAATCTTCGGATTTGCAAGGAATATCCGTTACTGATCCATTGGGTGATTCCTATATTGGATGCAATAGGAGAGTGCCTTCGGTTCATCCTGTTCGTGGATGACTTATATGGACGAATGTCTGACAGAGTATTTCCTGAAACCCACGTACGTTAATTTTTACAAATACACCAAGTTGATGGCAAAGAAGGGTGCTTCTTTTACATCCGGAGTATATTTGTGGACGTCAATTAGTGATTTGACGGATTTGACTATGTGGCATTCAAAGTAAATGATGACCAGATGTCTAAAGGTAAATTCTAACCTTAAGCCTCACAACCGGGAAATGACAAAAATCGGGCAGGCAGCATGGCTATGTGGGTCGCTTCCATTAGGATATATAATCAACGATCTAGAGAAACTTCATTTCCTTCTTTAATCTATTCGATGATGTCCCTTTCGGGAAACAGTTGTTGATCCCTACCGTCGGTGATATATATTCGATACACTCAAGCGAAATGAGTGGTCTGTCATGTGTGGCCGAGCTGCAAGAAGTTCATGTTAAATCCATTGTATTCTCCTCTAGAGATATACTATCGGAAGGTGGTTCCATACCTTGTCATCGTCGGAATCCATTACACAATAACGCCCGCGGTTTTGATTGTATACTATATATGTGGAGCATGAGATGCAAGCATTCCGCTAGATTGATATTTATTTGTATTTAGACATTATTATAACATCAGAATAAAATATTGATTTCAAAATGTTTTGGGTTATCGTAAGGAAAAAACCATCCGTATTTATATGTGGATCAGTCTTACGATTATCATTTCTTTCAAAGGATTTTTGAACGTTAAATCAAACTATTTAAAAATCGTTTACTCACACCAGTCCCATGACTGACCCAAAGTTTATTTTTCTATGTTTTCCCTAAACTCTTGGGTTCCCAAATATGTACGGGCAGTCAATTAGTTCAGGATTTTACAGATTCACCTGAAGGAGCATGGAGCAGGAGGCTTCAGCATTAGATATATAGAGTTTATTTCCATTGTATTGTATACGTGTTGTATTTCGATGATGTATGTAAGTAAAAATACCATTTTGTCCTTCAAGTATTGTTATATAATATATTTTATTCAGTTCCGCTGTGAGATTCGTGACGCTATGATTCTGCTGTGTTATATTCTTCTTTTTCTTCTATTCTAACTTTCTTTCTTTTTATTTCTCATCCTCTAACTTCTTTCTATTAATGATCTGGCGATTTCTGTTGTTTGATTAGTCGATATGTGGTATCGATAACCAGGATCGATATTTTCGGGCCGTTACAGGATGCAGCCCTATTACGGAACTCAGGTTATAGTCTATATACATGTACTAGGTGGTGTATTGTAGACGTTGGAGTATTACTTTGTGTCGAGATGTGGTTCAACTGAGAAGTTCGGATACGAGGATCCATACACTTACATGGCATAGAAATGGTGGTTCCATGTAATTACGTGGCATAACGGTGGAGATTTCCGTACGTGGTTCGAGTAGGATGGAGGGTGCGCATGCTTCTATGGTGTGACCGCGGAGACCATACAAGGAGGATAATATGGGGAGTACCTTGAGACATTGGACATAGCTACATATATATTATATTATGTTTAATCTTCTCGGGAGTAGATGGGTATGACGTGAGTGTAGAGCATAGAGTGCTGTTAACCCGAATAACCTAATAATTAATAAAATGTAACTAAACGGTATATATATGATTATTTTAGAATGTATGGTTTTTCCTCTCACTAGAACTTGTGTTCAGACCCCTTCCTTATAACATGCTTGCTTGTTAGATTTATGGAAAAGATTTGGTAGCATTTGGACACTTGTTAGGCAGTGTCAGTATTTCGATAAGGCTATATTTGATTATTATATTTTATCCATTTCGATGTGGGATGTTTTAACGAGCTTGATATATTTATTATCTCTGTCTTTTCTACAGGATACCAGACAAGCTAACTCGAGCTTCGACAAATTGTGATTTTAAGAAAAAATCGGTCTACCGAAATTCAGGTTGTTACATTGCCTAATAACATAGTTTCTAATAATCTCAATTAAACGGACTAAACATTTATAGTTAATCCATAGCTAAAACCATAGCAAAGTATTAGAGCTAGAAGAAATCAATTTGTTCAATAGTTGTTGGCCATGTGCATGTAATCTTAACATTGATCTCCACATACAAGATGAGTTATTGTCAATTTGCATAAACCAAAATTGTTTATGCCAATAATATTTCATAGCCATCCAAGAAATCGATAGGTTTTATTTAGTAAGATAATTCCACATTAGTTTAATGCCGTTAAGACCAAAAAATGATACAACACTCAACAAGTTCAACGACAATTAAATAGTTGAAAAATAAGGAATAAAATAATAAGAACGCAGTAGAAAGGCGAAACAATGATTTATAGTGGTTTGGCATTGAACATCCTATGTCCACTTAAAAATTTTAACTACTTTATTGCTGAGAACAACAAAGTACAGTTCTCGGGTCGGTATTACTCCAAAGTAACATAGTACAAAGTAACGAAAGTGCCAAAAGTCACATTTTTCATCTATGAAGGGGCTTTTTTTAAAAAAATGAGTGATCCTCACGTTGAGGAGAGAACTCATGCAATTTTATTGCACATAAAAAATGGAGTCGTCAACAAGTTTGATAGGAAGCAAAACCTTCCCTATGCAAAAGCAAAAAAGAAAGAGAAAATTCTCAACCAAACCAAAGAAACTTGAGTCTAGATAAAAAGAAATAAAACAAAAACCTATGACACTAGAGTCTAGAAAAAAGAAAACATTATCCTAGAACCCGTATCTACAAACAATGACAAATTACATACATAAACAGACCCACACGGAGCAATCAATTCCAGAAACACATAAAAAAAAACAATCACACTTACAAAAAATGGAGAGTACAACTGAGATAAAGATAAATAAAAGACTAACATAAAGCATTATACACTGATAAAATATTATTAAGATTATTAAAATGATAGTAAAACCTTAATAAATAATTTGAGACATGATAATTTTGCAAAAAAAATTTAAATTCATAAAATTTGTTAAGCTTATAAGAAGGATTTGAAATCCAATTATAACCAATAATGGAGTTTGTAAAAATCAAATTATTAGTGTTACCATTATAGTTATGAAAAAGATATTGGCTTCCGTTATACCAATTATACCAACAAGTAATTAAGAAAATAGTATCATATAAATATCTGTTATCAACTTTATATCGAAACCTATAATTATTCCAATAAAAATCAAAATTAGAAAGACTATAATTAAAATGAAAATTAAGAAAGTTAAGAATAATAGATAAAATATGTTTAGTGGTAGAACAATCAAAATAAAGATGAGCAACATTTTCCAAACTATTGTTACAAAAATAACAATTTTTATTAATTGCAATATTTTTAATTTTTAATAATTCAATAGTATCAATATTTCCATGCAAGATAATCCACATATGAATTTTGATTATAGAGCTATTTATAGTTGAGTTCGAGCTGAGAATTCGGAGAACCGTTAGGGAGAGTGTAGCACCCCACCTCCGCCAATGCCACTCTTGCAAGTGCACTGGCTTTGGAGGGGTGTTAAACGAGGTAAACATGCATGCAGATATCACAAGACAGAACATATAAGTAAAACAGAGTAGTAAAGCAGCGGATAAAACCAACATTTCAAAACCATAGTCAAGTTACATCAAAGTACTTGGTCATTATTTTCCCACAAAACAAAGTCTAGAACATAAACTGAAAACTGAAAAAAAAAACATAAAGTAACCATCCCCAAAGCAGAATAAATCCACAGCATGCTCAAGTCCAAACCGTACATGAGCTATCCAGAAAAGCAGCTAAAGATCCAGCTAGGTACCAGTGTTCCCACCCTGCAAACCTAGGGGGGAAACGGTAGAAAAGAGGCGAAAGAAAACGGGTCAGTCAAAAAGACTGGTAAGTCCTATCTACTATTAGTATAAAAACTAATAAAGTTAACTGGACATGTAAAGCAGAGATGAAACATAGGGTGATAACTGTCATGGTGAAAAGTTAACAAGATAGATCAAGTGTGGCATTGCATGTACAAGGTTAAGTTGCACCAAGTGTGTACTAGTATTCCAATCCATGTCAAGTATAAACAAGAAATGATCCCTTGGCCCAATCTTGGCCCAATATCACGGAATGACCTAGATCAAGGTCCTAGAACACGGTCTAGTCGATCGGCTCCCTAAAAGCCTAACTCGTCAAGTGTCGGTGTCATACGGCCCAATCACGAAGTGTAGTCAAATTGTGCTAGGTCCACCCTAGGGTGTATCAAGCCCTAGGGTGCCAACCACGGACACAAATCAAGCACGCACAGTCTAAACCTACGGGTGCCCGTGTCTGCTTTTTCAACTCCGGACTGTGTGCACGACCATAGTCCGCCTGAACCTACACCGGCGCACCTACTCAGCCGTCGTTTTGGTCACTTACATGTCAGCCCAGTAATCGTGCCCCACCCTAGCCTAGTCCCTAGGGTATCATGATACAATCAAGAGGGTTACTGGTGAAAAGGACCACGTAACTAGGGTTTCTAACGGGTTAAATGTGGTTAACTCTACCCCATCAAGTTGGTTAAGTGTACCCAAGGTTCATGACTTAACCCTATCAACCCATCGTGTTTAATTGGTTAAGTATTCAAGTGGTCCATGACTTAACCCTATCATGTGGCATTAATTAATTTAATGCACCCAACCTCTCACATTAGACTTTGTTGTGGTTACTAGTTAAGCCGGGCGGGTCCGGGTAGCTTTACACCACAACTTGGTCTAACCTCGGGTTTCAAGTGCAACATGACCAACTACTCACATTGGGTCCTATTGCTTGTAGCCACTAGTTAAGCCTGTCGGTTCCGGGTAGATTTATGCTACAAACTCAACCCAACCTCGAGTTGGCCATTCTCATGTTTTCTAGAAGTCATGTCCAAGTTCATGTTCATGTTTCAAGCATAATCACATGTCATATTTCATGTCATCTTTTCAAGTCATGTTTTTATTTTAGTTTACCCATAACGTGACCCCAACGCATGTAAGTTCGCATAAACACAAATAGATCTCAAAGGGGGAAACTTAGAAACATGACATAATTAATGAGGTTTGGGCCACAAGTTAAACATGGTGGCATATGAGGCAAATGTGTTCACAAACTTGCATATTACATTGTAGGCCTCAAAACATGCATAATATCAACTTTAGCAAAATAGACGAAACATGGTCATAAATGACATTGGATGATAGCAAGTGATTCACATATAACATCATATGCAAGATAACACAAGGTTTATGAGAGTTTCTATGTTGCTTCTATGCAACATTTTCAAATCAAAGCTCATAGCTTTCTATGCACAAAGTCAAGGTGGTAGCTTTATAAACATGCATAGAATAAGCCTATGCATAACATGATAGAATCAAAGCTCATAGCTTTCTATGCACAAAGTCAAGGTGATAGCTTTACAAACATGCATAGAATAAATCTTATGCATAACATGATAGAATCAAAACACAAAATCATACTTAGGCCCAAACTCAAACTTGCAACATGTCAAATTTAACTTCATAGTTAGAATCTAAGAGTAGTATAGGTCTTACAATGCTATGAAGACTTATAAAATAAAATAAGATTGAGACGAAGCCACTAGAAACTCTAAAAACCCCAAATGAATACAAGCTCCAAGAAGCTCCTTTGATTATATGAAGAAAGATCCTTGTTTTAATGAAGAAAGATTGAACTTTGGCCTTGAATCAAGCTTTGCAACTCTCAAACAAGCTTAGGAACTCTCATATGAATGAAGATTGAGGCTATGACAAGAGGGTGGAGGCCATGATTAAACATTTTGGCATAGTTTAGTTGTAGGATTGATTTATGATGATTTAGGCTAGGTATTAGGGTCCTTTTATAGAAGATTAGGTTAGTTTAGGCCATAGGATTAACCCTAATTCAGATCTGGGCCATCAATTCACGTCACTAGCCTCCAAACATGTCTTGAGAAACAAGTCAGGTGCACCCAGGCCAGACTGGCCGACCACCCAAGTCGACAGGGGTGTCGACTGGGCAGTCGACACAGCCTAGGGTGTGTCGACTCCCAAGTCGACTCCCCAGTCGACTTGGGGTGGCCGGAATTTTTCCCGCCTGCCCTGCCCAGCTGAATTTGAAATCTGTTTTTAAATTTGAATTTTCTGAAAACTTCTATGGGCCATAACTGGGTTATACAGACTCCGATTTTCGAAAACTCGGACTCTATTTCGCGTATTTTTCCGAGACGAACGCAATGGCACAGCCCGTTTCCCTTGATTCAGAATTTATCATTTAATTCTGCCTTGGTTTATGTTATAACATGTTATTTAAAATACGGGTTGTTACATCCTCCCCACCTTAAAGGATTTCGTCCCCGAAATCTCTAAGTTAGGAAGAACGTATCCTACCATCCATCATCCATCTACTCAAAACATCATCCACGTGCAGTCAATGTCCTTAAAAACTTCTAAATGCTATATGATTATATGCAAAGGTGTGTGTATATGTACTTATCTAATGCGAAAATCGGGCGGTTACTGATTCAGTAAACCTCCTTAATGCAAAGTATGTTGGTGAAATGCGTCCATATGTATGCAAATTCCTAACATAATTTATAACATTCATCCATATGCAACATCCACGTGATAGCATAACAAGTTTCATCCATGAATAAGTATCAGCACTCATGCATATGCAATATGAAAGTGTGTGAGCCGATCTTAGTGCCTAATGTGTATCATGCATCCACGAGTATCCACTTGCAAACACTTGCAACCACTTGCAAACATCAAGCGTTACATGTTTCAAATACA
This sequence comes from Allium sativum, assembly GCA_030737875.1. Taxonomy (NCBI): domain Eukaryota; kingdom Viridiplantae; phylum Streptophyta; class Magnoliopsida; order Asparagales; family Amaryllidaceae; genus Allium; species Allium sativum. Next base: position 65,226,430 of record CM060924.1, read on the forward strand.
TGTTTCATCCAAAGGGTTTCTACCTAAGGTTCTCATGACAAGGTTAACGAGATAACAAGATAAACAGGATAAACATGGATAGCAAAAAGGAAGATATGTAAAAGGAAAAGAGGTCGAGAATGTACCCTCAAAAAGAAATGGATAAAGCCCACGCATCTTCTCCTCGGTTTCCCAAGTTGCATCCTCTGCGGCTTCACTCCACTGAACTTTCACCAATTTGACTTCTCGATTTCTTAGCTTCTTGATCTCTATTCCTAAGATACGAATCGGAGCTCTCCTCAAGGTTGCCTCTTTCTCAACCTCTATGTCTTCAAGAGTGCTTGGTTCAATGTGACGACCCCAAACCTCCACGGAATGAAAGCAGGAGTGATCATTTTTGGAATACAACATAAATACAATAAAACAGGACACAGATACAATATAGCAAAAGAAATTCATAGAGTAATAACATTATAGCAGCGGAAAATTATAATGTCATCAATCACAGAAAATCCACAGTCACAGAAACTAAGCTATTACAACAAGTTTTGCAGAAAAGAAATAAGTTTGATGTCTAAAAAGAAAAGAAAAGATGCCATAGAAACAAAAGATAAATGTCTTCAAGCTCCACGTCATCACCTCTCCACAGAAGCAAATCCAAGAGAGAGAATAAGCAGCTCCAAAGAAAAGACTCCAAGCAAAGAATGAACCTGTCTACTTGGCTGCCCGTGTGGAAAAGAGGGCACCCAAGTTTGCAAAAAGGTGAAACAAACTATGGGTCAGTCGTGGGACTGGTGTGAGAATTCTTAAGTAAAATACTAGTAGATATAAGGCAAATCCAAAGACCACGCCGCTAACGCGGAACGGGTTTACTCTAATGGATTGCAGTGCATAATTTAAAGTGTCATAACAAATAATTGAATACATCGTAAACAACGCAATGCTTTTTGGAAAAATGGAATCACCATAAGACCCAAGTCCCATCACACAATGCAACGCACACCAGAGGATAGGGTTTTACCTTATGGTGATTAAACATGCTAAATACGGCAAATACGCATCTAATATTATTATTAGTGTATATGAAAGCATTTCAAAGTAAATGTATTAATCTTAGGAAGCATAGGTACCATATACTATGCCTCCGTACTAGTAATACAATCAAATTCGTCGGTTCGTATTTGGATTTTGGTTTCCATCATGAGTCAAGGCTAGAGCGGAGCTCCTTACCGATTCGAGACACTCTAGCTAGTGCCTCAGGATTACCCGCAGTTAACCCTTGGATCCTGCAGGGCCGGTCCTCACATACAGCTTAGAGGATTGGCAATTCCTAAGCACACGTTTCCCGGTCCTATAGGACCTATCCGAGGCGCGCCACATTCCATCATCCACATAAGTAAAGTATCAGCGCTGGGAGGTCCCTGACACTACTTCTAGCTAGAAAGAAACGTGCTGCTTTCCCTGCGTTCCCTTCGCCCGTTTTTGACTCAACCGGGGTGTGAGGCTCGCGAAGTCCCGTTACACAAAGCTACGCCTAAACAGGCCATGCTTTGATCGTCTCCACAAGGTTCTGCTTTTCAACAATAAACCTTGATCATTGCATCTTAGTGTGTCACACTGTCACTCCATACCGTACCATTGCTTCTCCATCAATACATAAATGGGTGTTAAGTAGAGAATAAATTCTCCACCACCAATATTTATATATTAACAGAAAATCAACAATATGATATATAACGAAGTACGACGTCAGACACACCATCCATTTAAACTTATGCTCTGGGTCTGAACGAAAGTCAAATCCGTGAAACCAACACGTACGTCTGGGCAATGACCTTGACCCATGAATTGGTAGCAAGTCAATTCAGGATCTCGATCGCTGTCCATTCGAGGGAAGATTTACGGTCTTCATACGTCGTTTTCTTACTTCGATCTTTAACGCCGCTGGATTAATTTGGGATGAGAATATCTCGGACTTCCCAAACAATCCTCGTATATATATACATATATATATATATATTTTGAAAATCCTTCTTCTTTGTTAATAATTACTTTTATAACAACTCGTTCTATTTTAATTATTTAAAATAGTCAAACTTCTTATTCAACGATGCATTCTCAAAATCATATTTTAATTTACATTAATTAAAATGTAAACTTTCATTACATATCGCATTCTTCCTTTCTTTACATTGGATAAAATGCAAACTTGAAATTACATGTCACATTCTTACTTATTTACAATGAATAAAATGTAAACTTGCATTTACATGTCGCATTCTTATATATTGTCATCAAAAAATAATGTTAACTCATTCTACGTTGTAATCCTTCTTTAATGTTAATCATTTAACATAAAAGTTAACTTCCTACGATGTAAATTACATTTAATTTACATTAAGATAATGTAACTCATCCTATGTTAAATTACCTTTTAATTAAAATAATATAATTCAATCCTACGGTCAATTCTCTTTAATTTTCATTATAAATAATGTAACTTATCCTCTGATTAAACTTTCTTTTATTATCTACATTAAAAATAATGTATATTAATCCTATCGTTAAACTCTTTTTAAAATTAAAATTAAAAATAAGGTTATTCTCATCCTACGGTGCAATTCTTCTTTTAATTCACAATATAAAATAATGTGACTCATCCTACAGTTAATTCTCTTTTTAAATGCATTTTTAATTTCAATTACATTAAAATGAAATTTTATTTTACGATGGAATTCCCTTTCTATTCACATTATAAATAATGTACACTTCATCTTACGATGTAGATTACCTTTCTATTTAACATAAAAATAATAATAATCTACTTTTCCTACGATGCATTTTTCTCTTTTATATACATTATAAAATAATGAACATCTTATCCTACGGCATAAATTTCTTTTTATATTAACATTTAAAAAAAAATATTAATTACATCCTACGGTGAAATTACCTTTATTTCATTAACATTAGCAATGTTAATTTCATCATGCTATGAATTTCAATTATATTATACTTATAAAATAATGTAAATAGCATTCGGTGGATTTCTCATTTTATTACGTTAACAAAAATGAAATTTTCCTACGATGAAAGTTTTTCTTATTTTTAACATTTAAAGATGATGTTAATACCATATGGTGTAGATATTTTTATATTAACATTAAAAATATGTTAATCAATCATACGGTGAATCCTCTTGTAAAATAACATTGTAAATGATGTCAAATTCACATACACTTCATTTTCTTTTTAATAACATTGAAAATAAATGTATATGAATCCTATGATTAAACTATCCTTCTTGACATACGATGCTTTTTCTATTTATTAACATTAAAGATAATGTTAATATTACATACGGTGCCTTTTTCTATTTATTAACATTAAAGATAATGTTCATATTACATACGGTGCCTTTTTCTATTTATTAACATTACAAAAACACTATTTTCACATGCAATGCATTTAATATTTTCTAACATGACAAAATATTATTTACATACAATGCATTTGATACTTTTCTAACTCGACAAAATACTATTTACATACAATGCATTTGATATTTTTCTAACTCGACAAAATATTATTTACATACAATGCATTTGATATTTTTCTAACTTGACAAAAATGCTATACATACAATGCATTTAGTACCTTTCTAAATTGACAAAAATACTATACATACAATGCATTTAGTACCTTTCTAAATTGACAAAAATACTATACATACAATGCATTTGATATTTTTACCAAATTGACAAAATCACTATTTTCATGCAATGCAAATTTTCTATATTAATATTAACAAATATGCTATTTTCATACAATGCAAATATTTCTTATTTATGACAAATATTGTTCATTTCATATAATGCCATATTCTATTTTATAGTGAACAAAAATATAGTCATTCACATACAGTGCTTTTCTTACTTTTATAATGAACAAAAAAAAAAAATATTCATTCAACATACGGTGCTTTCTTATTTTTAACTTTTATAATAAACAAAATATATTCATTAACATACGATGCTTTCTCCTTTTTATATAATGAACAAAATATATTCATTAACATACAATGCTTTATTCTTTTTATATTTTACATACAATGCATTATTTTCTAACTTTGACAAAATAATATGCATACATACAATGCATTATTTTACATACAATGCATTATTTTCTAACTTTGATAAAATAATATGCATACATACAATGCATTATTTTACATACAATGCATTATTTACTTATTTTACATATAATGCATTTTATGTTTTTAACTTGACAAAAAACGATGATATACATACAATGCATTTTCTATTCTTTCTAACATGACAAAATACTATTTACATACAATGCATTATTTTCTAACTTTGATAAAATAATATGCATACATACAATGCATTATTTTACATACAATGCATTATTTTCTAACTTTGATAAAATAATATGCATACATACAATGCATTATTTTACATACAATGCATTATTTTCTAACTTCGATAAAATAATATGCATACATACAATGCATTATTTACTTATTTTACATATAATGCATTTTATGCTTTTAACTTGACAAAAAACGATGATATACATACAATGCATTTTCTATTCTTTCTAACATGACAAAATACTATTTTATGCAAAGCAAATTTTATAATAACACAAATTTGTTCATTCAACATACGGTGCTCTTTATTTTGATAATGAACAAAATATATTCACTTACATACGATGTTTTCTTATTTTGATAATGAACAAAATATTAGTTCATTACATATAGCGGCCAATTCTATTTTGTAAATGAACAAAAATATACTTATCTCAAATGGCGACAAATTCTATTTTAAAATATTGACAAAAATGTCAATCAACATACGGTGTTTATTTTCTTATATAAACATTGACAAAAAAAAAATGTCAATCAAATTACATTGCCAATTTGTTCCCAAAACTTACTGTCAACACTACGCTACATACAACGTCAAATTTTACATGTCATAGCATCGGACAATATATGGTATCAATTCCTTGTGGCATAACATCCAACAATTTATGGTGACAATTTTTATCATGTCATAACATCGCAAATTAAACGGTGTCAAATTTTATCATGTCATAACATCAAACAATTTATGGTGACAATTTTTATCATGTCATAACATCGCAAATTAAACGGTGTCAAATTTTATCATGTCATAACATCGCAAATTAAACGGTGTCAAATTTTATCATGTCATAACATCGCAAATTAAACGGTGTCAAATTTTATCATGTCATAACATCAAACAATTTATGGTGACAATTTTTATCATGTCATAACATCGCAAATTAAACGGTGTCAAATTTTATCGTTATAGCATCACAAAAATAATGGTGACAATTTCATCGTCATAGCATAGCATATAATTATGATGCCCAATTATTATCCAATTAAACACTCAACAATTTATTCAATTAAAAAAAAAATTTGCGGTTTGAAACTCTCACCGTGTTTGGTCAGAGGAGGTGATTCAGGTTCGGTGTTCCAATTCAAGACGATTTCAGATCTGGGGTTTCTATTTTCTCCAAATCGATGAAGCTTGAAGGCAATCAGAAAATGGCACGCTGGAGAGGAGGTGAGGGGGTTTCTTGCGCTTGAAAATGGCGACGAACTCCGCCGTTTTGAGCTTCGAATTCACCCTCCACAGTTCACGAAATATGATCACATCCGTATGATCTTGAAGCTCCTAAAAATCTCTTCGATCTTTCCTATATGAGTTTCTAATTTCATTTCGTGGAAAAAAAAAAAAAAAAAAAAAAGAGGAGAAAAGAGCAGTCGTGGCCATTGATAAGAAGGAGGAGGTGAATGAGAGTTTGTGTTAGGTTATGGGAGGAGTTTAGGATATTCTATAGTGGAGATGAATTTTCCCTTTACCCCCTTGTATGTTTAATTGTTCTCAATTAAATTTCCGTTTATTTTAAAGTTGAAAACATTTATTATGTTCAAATTGATTGTAACCTTTTGAATTTCAAATCACGTTCACATTTGCTATAGCTATAATCACATATTACCATTTATTACATTAAATTTAATTGCAAAAAGAAAAAAAAAATTCTATTTATTTTTGTTCATAAAATGACACCAAATATATAGCATGGATGCATGCGCTTGCAATAAGGAATGGAAAACGCATTGAAAACTTGCTGCAACTTTCCACATTAATGAACCTTATAGTTTGAATAACTAGGGAAAGTATTATATTTAAGAAATATTCTTATCATTAAAGAATTCTAATATTGAATATTCAAATTTGTTAATGATGTAAATTACGCTAGAACATTACATTAGAAAAATAAATTTACAAAAGTAATTTTAATTCCAAAGTGAATACTATGTTCAAAATAAGATATTTCTAATATAAAACCGGTAAATACAATGGTTTACAACGCAAATAGATTTGAGTTGAAATAGATAAATATGTTAAGTAAGACAGCAAAATTTAAAATACTCAAATTTGTCAAATACAAGTAATGAAATCGAAAGCCAGAATGTTAGGCATAAATACAAAGGAGCACGAACAAGGAAAGAATAAAATTATATAAAACTAAACACACTAATTCCATACTAATTTATTAGTACATTTACTTCCCTCAAAACTACATGGTTGTAATTGTTAATATTCCATTTATTATATGTAATAGTAATAAATGGAGGACATTTTAAATTCCAACCTAACCTAAACCTTTACCTATTTAGTACCAATAACTAGCATTTGTTACACATGCTTTGGATGAATAAAGTATGTATGTTTGTGAATTAATGCACTTATTACCCATATTTATTTCTTATCATTCTATATGTATTAATTTTAACAATTTTATATTCTAGCGCAAATAAATGACCATAACCATCTCTTTGTATTCTGCGTTTGAAATAAATGTTAATTCCTACATTTCATACCCTTCTTCTGAACCAAATACTAATGTTCCTTTCCATATTATTATTAGGTAATTTATATGCATTGTTTTTAATACCTTTACATTTGTATTACATTTTAATATCATGTAACCTTATTACATTATTGGCAAAATTATATCCTTATTATTTCATACTCTTTTCTTCTTCTTCTTTTTTTTTTTTTTTTTTTAATAATAAATTTAATTTAGAAATGGAATTTTTAAATTCTGACGCATTTTCTATCATAATTTCCTTAAAATAAAATTTTAAATTGGCCCTAAAATTCCAGGTTGTTACATTCAACCACCTCAGCGGACTCATGTAGGCACTTTCGGAGATGCGAGACATGAAAGACATTATGCACTCCGGCTAGCTTCTCGGGCAATTCCACCTTATAGGCCATCTTTCCAATTCTCTCTATGATAGGGAAGGGTCCTACGAACCTTGGTGCCAGCTTCCCAACTGCTCCAAAACGAACCACATTACGCAAAGGAGAAACCTTCACGAAAACCACGTCTCCCACTTCGAATTCCAAACCTGTCCTTCGCTTGTCAGCATAGGATTTCTGTCTGTCTTGGGCCGCTTTCATCCGTCTTCTCACCAATTCAACTTTCTCGGATGTGTCCCGTATCATATCGGGCCCAAGTATAAGCCTATCTGTTGTCTCCCACCAACAAGATGGTGACCTACACGGCCTCCCATACAAAGCTTCAAATGGTGTCATCCCTATGCTGGCTTGGTAGCTATTATTATAAGCAAACTCTACAAGAGGAAGGTGGTCTTCCCAAGTACCACCAAAGTCAAGCACACAAAGCCTCAAAAGATCTTCCAGCACTCTATTCACCCTTTTGGTCTGGCCATCTGTCTGGGGGTGATAGGCTGTACTTAGATTCAATCGCGTACCCATCGCTTCTTGCAAACTATTCCAGAACTGGCTAGTGAAGGTTGGGTCACGATCGCTAACTATGCTAGAAGGAACTCCATGCAACTGCACTATCTCTCGAAGATAAATAGATGTTAGCCATGATGCGGTCCTCTTGCTCTTCACTGGAATGAAATGAGCACTCTTCGTAAGTCTGTCAACTATGACCCATATGCTCGTATTCCCTTTCCTTGACCTAGGCAATCCATCCACAAAATCCATAGAAATACTTTCCCACTTCCATTGCGGGACCTCCAATGGATGTAATAGCCCTCCGGGTTTCTTCGACTCGGCTTTCACTTGTTGGCACACCATGCAATTTGAAACATACTCTGCCACATCTTTCTTCATTCCAGCCCAAAAGAAAATGCGCTTCATATCTCTATACATCTTATCCCCTCCAGGATGTATAGTCATCTTCGAGTGATGCGCTTCTTCGAGAACTTTATGCACCAAGTCTCCTACTTGTGGAACGCATAGCCTTCCATCACGCCTTAGCCAACCCTTGTCATCAATAGTATATCTAGCAAGGTGACTAGACGTCTCACCATGAATCAACTTGCCCATGATCTCCACTATCCGCGGGTCTTCCTTCTGTGAAGTCCCTACTTGATCAAGAAGTGTGGGTCTAAGCTCAAGGGATGCTAATGAACCCGTCATCGACTCAACAGCCGTCGTGAAATCAAAGGTTGCCAAGAACTCTAGGCTCTTCATCTCAACAAACAAGAGACTCAAAGTCAACCTACTTCTGCTTAATGCATTTGCCACAACATTACCCTTGCCAGGGGTATAAGCTATCTCGAAGTCATATGATGCCAAGAATTCCATCCACCTTTGCTGCCTTAGAATCAGATCTTTCTGCGAGAAGAGGTACTTGAGCGACTTATGATCAGTATATAACTCAAACCTTTCGCCTAGAAGATAGTGGCGCCACGATTTGAGTGCAAAGATAATCGCCGCCAACTCCAAATCATGAGTGGGATAGTTCTTCTCATGAACTTTAAGTTGCCTACCCCCATAACATATTACTCTTCCCTCTTGCATCAGAACAGCACCTAACCCCGTTCCACATGCATCGGTGTACACGGTAAACATCTTACCGCCATCGGGTAAGGCCAAAACTAGAGCTGTAGTAAGGGCCCTCTTGAGCCTTTGAAAAGCAAGCTCACACTCTAAGTCCCATGCAAAGACTAAGTTCTTCTTCGTCAACTTAGTAAGAGGGGCTGAAATCTTAGCGAAGTCCCTGATGAACTTCCTATAGTAGCCCGCCAGACCGAGAAAGCTTCTTACTTCGTTTACATTCCTAGGAGTCTTCCAGTCTTGAACTGCAACCACTTTCGCGGGATCCACCGCTATGCCTTGCTTATAAACTATATGTCCAAGAAACCGAACTTCCCTTCTCCAGAAATGGCATTTAGAGAACTTGGCTTTCAACTGATGAGCTCTAAGCGTATCCATCACTTTCTTGAGGTGTCTGGCATGTTCTTCCTCATCCTTTGAGAAGATCAGAAAATCATCCACGAAGACAACCACGAACTTGATAAGGAACTCCCTGAACACCCTACTCATCAAATCTACGAAGTAGGCGGGTGCATTAGTCAAACCGAATGGCATGACAAGCCATTCAAAGAATCCATCTGGAGTCCTAAATGCAGTCTTATCAATACTATCCTCAGCCACTCTAAGCTGATGGAATCCGGTGGCTAGATCGAGCTGAGAGAAAACAGAAGCACCAACAAGATGGTCAAAGAGGTCATCAATCCTCGGTAACGGGTGCCTATTCTTCTTTGTTAGCTTGTTTAACTCTCGATAATCAGCGCATAGACGAAGCGAACCATCCGCCTTAGTAGCGAATACCACAGGAGCACCCCATTCAGAAATGCTTCGCCTAATAAAATTCTTCTCAAGCAACTCCTTGATTTGCTTACTGAGCTCTCTTCTTTCTCGCGGGGCCATGTGCCTAACGGGCAATGATACTGGCTTGGCATTATCAACAAGATAAATGCGAAAATCTATCTCTCGTTTAGGGGGTAACCCCTTAACCTCTTCAAAGACATCAGGATATTCTCGAACCACCCTTACAGATTGTAGATCATTGATGGACGAGTCAAGAGATTCAAGATAACATAACATGACGGGATCCAGCGGGTTGCAAGAAATCTCTAGGGTATTACCGAGGCGAGTCATGAGCCTCACCACCCTATGCTCACAATCGAGAATGGCTCCATAACTGGACAACCAATCCATGCCCAAAATCAACCCGTATCCCGTGAACCCGAGAACATAAGCATTACACGTGAATTCTACGGTCAAGATAGAAATCTTCAAATCCACACAAATCATAGATAAATGGGCGGAACCCCCAATTGGATTTGAAACACTGACGGGATCCTCAACTAGACTAGTACTTAGGTGCAAACTTTCAACAATGTCAGAAGAAATAAAGGTACGCGATGCGTCAGAATCAAATAAAGTGCGAATAGGAAAGTCAGAAATATAAACAAGACTTTCTACAGAAATACTACCTCGGTCCTGAACTGGAGCAGTGTTGAGAGCATGCACTTGCCCTCCAGAAGGTCCTGCACGTTGAGTCTGCCCTTGCCCTTGTCCTTACTTCTTGGGGCAATCCTTGCTAAGGTGTCCAGGCTCTCCACAGTGAAAGCATTCGCCCAACTTCCTCTTCTTCTTTCTGTAATCTTTGGCTATGTGCCCAACAATCCCACAGAAGTTGCATTTTCTTGGGTCCTTTGCCTTGTTGTTGTTGGCCTTATTGCCCTTGTTGTTCTTGTTGTTCTGATTGCTCTGATTTCCTCCCCACTTGGAGTCCGTCTTCTTGGTTTGAGTCTCATTAGGCTTGACTTCTTTCTTGCCATTCTTATCGTCTCCTTGAAGCAATGCCATGTCCACTAGGCCTTCAAAAGTGGCCCCCATAGGTATATGAGATAGGGCTAAACCTTGTAATGGCTCATTCAACCCTCGTGCAAAGCGTAAAGCCTTCTTCTGGGGAGTATTAACCATGTTCAAACCGAATCGAGCAAGCTGGTTAAACTTATTCACATACTCCCTCACTGTCATGTCCCCTTGCTTCAAAGATATAAACTTCTCCAATTGCACATTTGACTCAGCAGATGATAGAAACTTATGCCCAAACCTTGTCCTAAAGTCGGCCCAAGTCTCTATAGGCCTAGTAGCATTGGTGACCTCCCACCAATAAGCAGCTTCTTCTTTTAATAGCCATGCTGCCAATAAAACCTTTCTATGGTCTTCCACATTAAAGATAGCGAAGAGATCCCCAGTTTCTTTCAACCAATTTCTCGCCTCCACAAAAGTCTCCGTCCCAATAAAATTCTTGCCACTCATCGCCTTAAAGTCCTTGCAAACCTTTGCGAAATCTACTTGTGGATGCTGAGGAGGAGGAGGAACCTCAGTTACGGTGGGGGTATTTGCTGGGCCCGCATCGTTGGCCCTAGCTTCCAAGTACCTCCGGAACCATCCGGGAATGGTTACTCCCTCAGGAAGGTTAAGATCGGCCATGCTGAAAAAGGAAAAGATAGATTTAGAACGAGGAAACGAAGGATAGTGCTAATGGCTTTTGGGGAATAGCCTTTTAAAATAACTAGACTTTTCGTGGAAAATACTTAATTGGTTTTGAAAATAGTTTTCCAAAAAGGTAAGTCTTAAAAACACTTTTGCTCAAATCTTGTAAACCTTATGCTCTGATACCAAATGTAACACCCCACCTCCGCCAATGCCACTCTTGCAAGTGCACTGGCTTTGGAGGGGTGTTAAACGAGGTAAACATGCATGCAGATATCACAAGACAGAACATATAAGTAAAACAGAGTAGTAAAGCAGCGAATAAAACCAACATTTCAAAACCATAGTCAAGTTACATCAAAGTACTTGGTCATTATTTTCCCACAAAACAAAGTCTAGAACATAAACTGAAAACTGACAAAAACATAAAGTAACTATCCCCAAAGCAGAATAAAGCCATAGCATGCTCAAGTCCAAACCGTACATGAGCTATCCAGAAAAGCAGGTAAGGATCCAGCTAGGTACCAGTGTTCCCACCTTGCAAACCTGAGGGGGGGGAAACGGAAGAAAAGAGGCAAAAGAAAACGGGTCAGTCAAAAAGACTGGTAAGTCCTATCTACTATTAGTATAAAAACTAATAAAGTTAACTGGACATGTAAAGCAGAGATGAAGTATAGGGTGATAACTGTCATGGTTAAAAGTTAACAAGATAGATCAAGTGTGGCATCGCATGTACAAGGTTAAGTTGCACCAAGTGTGTACTAGTATTCCAATCCATGTCAAGTATAAACAAGAAATGATCCCTTGGCCCAATATCACGGAATGACCTAGATCAAGGTCCAAGAACACAGTCTAGTCGATCGGCTCCCTAAAAGCCTAACTCGTCAAGTGTCGGTGTCATACGGCCCAATCACGAAGTGTAGTCAAACTGTGCTAGGTCCACCCTAGGGTGTATCAAGCCCTAGGGTTCCAACTACGGACACAAATCAAGCACGCACAGTCTAAACCTACGGGTGCCCGTGTCTGCTTTTTCAACTCCGGACTGTGTGCACGACCATAGTCCACCTGAACCTACACCGGCGCACCTATTCAGCCGTCGTTTTGGTCGCTTACTTGTCAGCCCAGTAATCGTGCCCCACCCTAGCCTAGTCCCTAGGGTATCATGATACAATCAAGAGGGTTACTGGTGAAAAGGACCACATAACTAGGGTTTCTAACGGGTTAAATGTGGTTAACCCTACCCCATGAAGTTGGTTAAGTGTACCCAAGGTTCATGACTTAACCCTATCAACCCATCGTGTTTAATTGGTTAAGTATTCAAGTGGTCCATGACTTAACCCTATCATGTGGCATTAATTAATTTAATGCACCCAACCTCTCACATTAGACTTTGTTGTGGTTACTAGTTAAGCCGGGCGGGTCCGGGTAGCTTTACACCACAACTTGGTCTAACCTCGGGTTTCAAGTGCAACATGACCAACTACTCACATTGGGTCCTATTGCTTGTAGCCACTAGTTAAGCCTGTCGGTTCCGGGTAGATTTATGCTACAAACTCAACCCAACCTCGAGTTGGCCATTCTCATGTTTTCTAGAAGTCATGTCCAAGTTCATGTTCATGTTTCAAGCATAATCACATGTCATATTTCATGTCATCTTTTCAAGTCATGTTTTTATTTTAGTTTACCCATAACGTAACCCCATCGCATGTAAGTTCGCATAAACACAAATAGATCTCAAAGGGGGAAACTTAGAAACATGACATAATTAATGAGGTTTGGGCCACAAGTTAAACATGGTGGCATATGAGGCAAATGTGTTCATAAACTTGCATATTACACTGTAGGCCTCAAAACATGCATAATATCAACTTTAGCAAAATAGACGAAACATGGTCATAAATGACATAGGATGATAGCAAGTGATTCACATATAACATCATATGCAAGATAATACAAGGTTTATGAGAGTTTCTATGTTGCTTCTATGCAACATTTTCAAATCAAAGCTCATAGCTTTCTATGCACAAAGTCAAGGTGGTAGCTTTATAAACATGCATAGAATAAGCCTATGCATAACATGATAGAATCAAAGCTCATAGCTTTCTATGCACAAAGTCAAGGTGATAGCTTTACAAACATGCATAGAATAAATCTTATGCATAACATGATAGAATCAAAACACAAAATCATACTTAGGCCCAAACTCAAACTTGCAACATGTCATATTTAACTTCATAGTTAGAATCTAAGAGTAGTATAGGGCTTACAATGCTATGAAGACTTATAAAATAAAATAAGATTGAGACGAAGCCACTAGAAACTCTAAAAAACCCCAAATGAATACAAGCTCCAAGAAGCTCCTTTGATTATATGAAGAAAGATCCTTGTTTTAATGAAGAAAGATTGAACTTTGGCCTTGAATCAAGCTTTGCAACTCTCAAACAAGCTTAGGAACTCTCATATGAATGAAGATTGAGGCTATGACAAGAGGGTGGAGGCCATGATTAAACATTTTGGCATAGTTTAGTTGTAGGATTGATTTATGATGATTTAGGCTAGGTATTAGGGTCCTTTTATAGAAGATTAGGTTAGTATAGGCCATAGGATTAACCCTAATTCAGATCAGGGCCATCAATTCACGTCACTAGCCTCCAAACATGTCTTGAGAAACAAATCAGGTGCACCCAGGCCAGACTGGCCGACCACCCAAGTCGACAGGGGTGTCGACTGGGCAGTCGACACAGCCTGGGGTGTGTTGACTCCCAAGTCGACTCCCCAGTCGACTTGGGGTAGCCGGAATTTATCCCGCCTGCCCTGTCCAGCTGAATTTGAAATCTGTTTTTAAATTCGAATTTTCTGAAAACTTCTATGGGCCATAACTGGGTCATACAGACTCCGATTTTCGAAAACTTGGACTCTATTTCGCGTATTTTTCCGAGACAAACGCAATGGCATAGCCCGTTTCCCTTGATTCAGAATTTATCATTTAATTCTGCCTTGGTTTATGTTATAACATGTTATTTAAAATACGGGTTGTTACAGAGAGAGTCACATCTAGAGCATCTGAAGGTGTCCAAATGTGTGGCACACATGAAGCTGCCAAATGCACATACAAAAAACCTTGATAACCGAAGCAAAGCAGTGAAGTACCTTGGAATGGAACTTAGAGGTAACACATACCGACCCTACGATCTTCAACTTAGTAAGCCGCATGTTAGTAGATACGTTGTGTTTAATGAAAACAAGAGCCAGTCATAGGGGAAAAGTTGATATTGCAAAATCAGATTCTTTAGTAACACTCACCATCGAGGGATCTGGACCAGAGTTAGAGAAAGAGACGGTTGCATCGCAACATATTGTAGGTGACATGCATATGTCAGACACCTTGCCACCAACGATAGCAATACCCTTTACACCAACCTCTCAACTAGCCGCAATAGTCACTCCAACCTCACTTAAAGAAGCAGGCAACTCATCGGGCTAGTCAACCGAAAATGCTTCAAGGACGTCTAGATCGTTAAATGACATATATGAAAACAAAGAACAAGTGGAGTTATCAGATGAACTGCTTCTACTTGGTGTTGATGAACGGGTTACTTATAGTGAAGCCATAAAAGAGAAGCAATGGGTGAAAGCCATGAAGCATGAAGTGGAGAATACTGAGAAGAATAACACATGTGAACTAACCAACTTGCCACCAGATGTTAAACCGATCGGATTGAAATGAGTTTATAAACTGAAAAGACACCAATTGATATGTTGCTCAACAAAAAGCTAGGCTCGTTGCAAAAGGTTATGTGCAACAACAAAGGATCGACTATGAAGAAGTTTTTGCACCGAGGGCTCAATTTAAAATCGTATGATTATTGCTTGCACTTTCAGTAAAAAGAAGGATGAGAAGTTCATCACCTTGATGTCAAGTCATTTTTTCTCAATAGGGAGCTTCAGGAGGATGTTTAATATAGTTCAACCACAAAGCTTCGCAAAGAACCAAGAGAAAAATGTGTAAACTATCTAAGGCCTAGTATGGACTTCTTCAAGCACTAAAAGCCTGGAATGCTTGGCTAGATAAGCGCCTAAAGAGGCTCGATTTTCATAAGTTTCTACAAGAATAAGTAGTTTATATAAGGAGGAATGCTACGATTATGTTGATTGTTGTTGTTTATGTTGATGCCTTGTAAGTCACAGGAACAAGTACTTAAGAAATACGTAAGGTTAAGAAGCAGATGAGCAATGAGTTCGAGATGAAGTGACCTCGGCCTCATATCTTACTATCTCGATATTGAGGTAAATCCAAGGAAGGGGTGTATTATGTTAAAGCAAACTTCATATGTTAAGAAATTATTAGAGAAGGTAGGCATGGTTAATTGTAATCCCACAAATATCTGATGGAACCACAAGTACAACTCAACAAAGACCAATAGGGACAGTTAGTGAATCCAACTAATTATAGAAGCATTGTGGGAAGCCTTAGGTACTTGATTGACTCTCGACTTGAACTTGCATACGTTGTAGGTATAGTAAGTAGATATATGGAGAAATCCACTGTTCTACACCACCAAGCTGTGAAGCATGTCTTAAGGTATGTAAATGGTACACTTAATTTTGGTTTGGTATATGCTAAGGAGGAAGGCAAAGTAAAAGTGACAGACTACTCAGACAGTTATCTGGCTGGAAATGTCGAAGATAGGAGGAGCACAAGTGGTATGGTCTTCTACCTCAATGCAAGCTTGATAATTTGGGCTTCTCAGAAGCAATGTAACGTTGCCCTTTCATCATGTGAAGCGGAATTTATGGTGGCCACAACAACAGCATGCCAAGGAATTTGGTTGCGGGGTAGTAAGAGAACTAATAAGTCAAGAGCTTTATCTGATTACCATCTATGTTGATAACAAATCAGCAGTTGCATTGATGAAGAACCCAGTATTCCTTGGAAGAAGAAAGCATACTAATATCTGTTTTCATTTCATATGTGAATGTGTTGGAAGAAGGTAAATCGTAGTAAAGCATGTATGCACTAAGGGACAACGAGGAGACACACTCATTAAGACTCTACCCAGAGTTAAGTTTGAAGACATGTGTGAGGTGTTGAGAATAAAAATAAAAAAATCTTATGCAAAAAAGTTCGTGTTAAAGAGGGAGATTGTTGGACTTAATCCAACCTTGCTAAATCTACGGATGCATAATCACCCAATTGAGTTAGTTGTTGTTTGATATAGTCAGATTATTTAATCTATGGTTGTTAATTTATTAGAGTTTGTTTTGTATTTGAATAAGTATAGCTAAACTATTTTCATGGCTGTTAATGAATTGGAAGAAAGTACATTAGCACTATACGGGTAGTTAATGCAATAAAAAGTAGTATTTTTATTACTTTTTGTCTTTCAAATTTCATTTTTCTATAGCATGTTTTTTCCTTTTGTCTTTTCTCTATAGTTTTTGTATTTTGTTAATGTTCAGCTTTTGGGGGTTGAAAAAAAAGGTTTTGTTAAATTTATGAAGCATGTGGATGATAGAACAAAGAAATAATTAGCATTTTATTAGCTAAAAAGTTAGGCAATGCACATTTTAGCTTTTTCTAGAATTAAAAAAAAGTCACAATATCAGAGAGATAATAACACATAATTTATTATAAGCAAATATATAATTCATTTTTGAATGAAATGACCAATGATACAACCTCTAAACAATGACCCCAAAACCAATCAATGTCAAAACATTAAAATAAAAATAAAAAGTGAACGACCGCACACATATTAATACAAGATGGAAGCAATCCCTTCCTTCAATATAAAATTCTCTCAAATCAGCATTGAGGAAGATCAACTGGAGGCATTTGTAACTTATCTAATTCTTGAAAACCATAGCTAATCCCCAGGTAATATGAACGTCCAAATGACAATGCATAAACCATGCCCCAGGATTATCCGCAACAAATCGTATAACTGCCCACCCATTCACCGACACTGCAACTGTATTTCTCATAGGTGGATCTACCATGTTAAATTTACTTGTGTCCTTTTTTGCATTGAAGTTCACAAATCCCTCGGCAAGAATGTAGAAGTCGTACCCATGTAAATGAATTGGGTGATTTTCAACGGCAACTATATTGGTTCCTTGTAGCACCAATTGAACTACAAATCCGTATTTAAGCTTGTACACTTTTGTTCCTTTTGTTGGTTGCCAAAGGCTTCCGCTTATATTTTTTGCAGTGTAGTCAAACTGGGGAGGTGGGTTAGCTGGAAAATCGGTTGTGAAAACACCAGATACACCTTGATAATGTGCTTATAAGATCGAATTTGATTGAGGCAATACAAACGATATGTTGTTAATACTAGCTCCAAATCGTGTATTGTTAGGTCCTTTACATGTTTGTCTTTTTGGGCAGTTAAATAATCCTACACCCACTGCGAAGAATAAACTCTCATCCACTGGAGGTGATAAATCAACTTTTCTTGGGCTTCTTAAACTTACGGCGAAAGCTGTTGCAGAGTTTGTATCATTAAAAGCTGGAAGGGAAGGTGGGACGTTTGATCCAGGTTTGTTTGAGTAGCTGCATGTGTAATCCAAAATGGCTTTTGTTGTGGTGTTGTCAAAAGCGACACCTTGTGCGCTAGAGTAGGCTCTTGCAGCTATATAGTATCTAGCAGGTGGTCGGTTAGTTGTGATTAAAACATCGTTTGTTTGTCAAGGGCCGAGCATTAGCACTTCAGTAGGGCCGGCCCAACCCTTCCAACTACCCTAGGCAAGAATTAAAGGAAGAAAAAAGTAAAAATTATATTGAAGAAATTCTGCCTATGCAAGGTTTTGAACCGACATCATTTTAAATATCCCAATGCCCTTGCCACTCAGCCATCAACTTCTCTTATCACATGTAGGCCTATAATTATCTGTATATCAATATTTGTAAAGACACATAACCACCACCTTGCCCCCCTCCAGCACCTCGGGGGTTGCTGCCCTAGGCGACCGCCTCGGTCGCCTAGGCCTTGGGCCGGGCCTGCACGTCAGTGGTTATGGGCTTTGTGTATGATGCATCTACCCCTACAACTGTCATCAAGTGACCAGCGATGGAGACAAAAAGCTCAGTGTTATGCAGCGTTAATGAACCTAAGGAGTTCAGTTTCGCCTGGGGCAACTGGGATTATAGTTGTATCTGTTCAAAGTTCAGAAACTAGGTTGTCATGCATTTCAAGATAAATGTAAGTTACTACTTAATCCCTATAATATATATATTTATGGTTGTGTAACTATTACTAACTGATTTGTAGTGGAATGTTAGTTTTAAAGGAAAAAGGCATACCTTTGCTTGAGCAGTTGATGAGATCACCAAGCTGCCCATTGATGGTTAAAGCATCCGATGTCTTGGGAGCTGCTCCTGTTCTGGTTGCTTGATTAACTACATGGATTGGATTTGTGTTCCACTATTCCCCTGTTGATATGTAATACTGTTAGAGAGGTACTACTCTTTTCCCTTTTTTTCTTTTCCCTGAAATTGTTGTAATAAATCTGATCGCATTTGGTTATGTATATACCTGATCGAACATATCCAAATCAATGATGTATATGTGTATGTGTTTACTTGTGTACCCTGGTTTTTCAATATATTTGTCTGTAACCGTTATGTAAGCGGTAGTAGGTAACCACGACCTACAAATTTTAATTGGTATATTATTGAAAGGTATTTTCCTAAGAAAGTTCTCATTGAAGAGTTAGCATTGTGCTCAATCGGGAATGTATTATATTTCTCCAGCACCGTAGCTATCAAGTCAGTTAATCTTCATGGGAAAGGACAAATCATAGATAGTATAGATGATAATAACATTATAAGAGTGTCCACTGTAAGTTTGTGTTACACCTAAAGCTAATAGAAGTTTAGTATGATGCACCAGGATTATACATCTTAAAGTATTAAGGTTCTAATAATTTGGCATCCTCCTGTCTTCTATGTTTCCAATAATAGGAAAGCTATCAAAGCCTAGATCTTTATTTTGCACCAAGTAAAGGTTAGATTACCAGTTGTAACACTCAAGAAATAGGGAAAAAAAATCTAAAAGTAAAATAACATGTTCTACTATTAGTAAACAAAAGTATATTTGACCTAACTTTTGTTTTTTCCTTACCAAGAAGTATGGGTGCTTCTCTCTTTGGCTGAGTGAAGGGATATGAAGAACCTTCTCTAGGACGTATGATAAGGGCTCCATACACATGTTAGATATTATTTTTGGCTTTGATACCAATTTATTGGTTTTTTGAAGAAGCTTTGATACTAGTTTGATGGAATAGAGAAGCACTGATATAAATTTGTTGGAGGAAGGAGACTTTATTTTGTAGGAGGAAGAAGATAATATATTTTTTTCTATTCACTTTTTCTTTTTCTTCTGGTTCCTCTTTCTTCTTTAATCCTCTATATTCATGTGCCATCATCACATTTTCGCGAGCATCCTTTTCTATTGAGTTATCATCGACCTCAGCATCGTCAGCGTCAGTCATTTGGACCTCTTCATTTTTACTATCACCTTTGTCTTTAGTTTCTGCAACCTCTTTTATTTCAGGATAACTTTCTTCAACGTCTTCCTGAGTTGTTGCTTTTACATTTTCTGCAAAATGATTTTCCTGAGTTGGTAAAATGTGATGTCTATTAGGATGAATTGTTATTTAAGGCTCTCTATATAGCCTACTATCATTTTGTATGAATGATAAGGGAAAGCATATTGTTATCAAAAAATAAAAAATAAAATAAACTCTAACAACACGCCACGAGCTGTGTGCATGCCATCGTAAAGTTCCTGAGCGCAATTCTTCTGTTCCCTCCCTACCTGTCCCCGTGTGCCCACCCACTCAAAACCGTCCGATCTGCACTATTTGCAGTTAAATCCCTTAACAAATTCAGGGATTTAACTGCAAATAGTGCAAATCGGACGGTTGTGAGTGGGTGGGCACATATGGGACAAGTGAGGAGGGGACAGAAGAATTCACAGCGTGTTCCCTCGATTGTGAATCGGTATGTGTAGCTTTCACCTGGCCTTATTGGGCGTTGGGTTATGTATTCAGGACCATCTGCCCAGCCCGTTCTCATTTGTCTAACACATGCCTAAATACCAGAAATAATATAAATGTAAACCTGACTTTTCCACATAAACGTATTTGTGCACTGAAGTCTTTATATTTTGTCATGTTAACTTAGCTCTGTCAGATACCTTTATTCTCATGAATGATGTATACGCTTGATATATTGTTTAATATCAAACTAGGTTATAAGTGTTTCTATATTAAATTGATCAAAACATGGACTAGGTTGGTGCTTTGATTTGTCTATTTTGTATATCCTTTGCTATGGAATAAGTATATAGTGTGTTAATTTGTGATCCGAAATTCTCATTAGAATTGGTCCAGCTGATGTCACCTAAAGGATCTTATCTATATCCTTAATTTATTCTCTTGATTGAGATATTTTTAGCAACCTCATTTAAAGGATAAAGGAGATCCTTAATTTATTCTCTTGATTGAGATATTTTTAGCAACCTCATTTAAAGGATAAATGAGATCTTTATTTTAATATTTCTCTCCTTATTTGGCTCCATGAAAGTAGAATATATATTCATTGCTATGGTTTGTAATGAAATTAAGCTTGTAAAACTCCATCAATTAATTAATAAAGTTTGCCTTTCTCTCGTGGTTTTTTTTTCCCGAAAAGGGTTTTTCCACGTTAAATCTGATGCGATTCTATTTTTTGCTTGCTTCTTTGATCATTTATTTATTAACATAGTGAAATGTAGATAAACATTCGTGTGATGCTTTTGAACTTGTTAGTATTCTAAAGCGTAGTATCGTCGTTCTCTGAACTGAAGGATGTAATGTATGTTTACATACAATGATGTTATATATATTTACGTACCAATGAATGGTGACATTGTATTTAGCGGCATTCTTGACATTGATAACAAGACTGTCACCATTTTTAACTTCGACAGTTGGCCCCGGATACATCCCGTTCGCGGTGATGATATTCCGGGTTCTGCACAGCCTCTTCACTGGTGTTTTTTGGACCTGCAGAAATTGATTATGTCAACCTAGGGTGAGTGAGAGATACTTCAAACATGCAATGTGTGGAGAACATACAACAAAGTCGTGGAAATGAGTTTCAGCATTGGATTGAGAAAGCAAAACAGAAAACAGTAGAACGAAGCATGATAGCAAGCGTTGCATGTTATTCATGGTGTCAATGGATTATAGCTACTATCATAATCTCTTGCTTTGATAGTTAAACTTGATGTGGTAGTGCAAATAGAGAGGTATGCATGCCGTTATATAGGGTTGTTCTGGAAGGTTGGCTTGATTAGGTTTAGATTTGTTGATGGGATAGAATTTTTGAGTGGAATTCTTGCTTCCAGAGTTCCTGAATTGTTCAAACTCTATTAAGGAGTTGTTGCACCAACTAATAGCTTCTTTTGAAATAGTGCTGTATCAACAAATACTTGAACCTTTGTCAATTAGTTTTCAAATCTTGTTTTTGAAATAGGTGTACTCTCACTTTTACACCAAAAACGAGTCTTCTGAAATATGCGTATTCTGAACATGTCTTATTTGTTATACATGTTAAGCGATGATAACGAGATTTTGTTTATAGTTATGAAAATGACATTTTAAAACTATTGTTTTGTTAGAACCATGAATCGAAGTCGTGCAAATCATATACAACTTGCATGTAAGATTTATCCCATGTTGCTAACCATAATATCATCTAATTAATAAGTGGCAGGTAACCACTTTTCTTTAATAGTTAATGTTTAAAAATTCAACCTAGGTTTCAGAACATGAAAACTTAGTTTCATTATTAGATTTAGGAATTTGACATATGCATGTTAAATACAGCTAGCTAACTCAAATCTTTAACTTGTGAAATCACACTGGCTACACGGCAAATCACCCTTAACATTAAGGCTTAACTAAATAATCACTGTGGCAGTCGTCACTTAAGATATACAAACTTCGTAGCAAGCAAGCCTTCAAATTATTCAACATGCAGGTTTCGTCGAAAGGGCTTTGGGGGATTTGATTAAGAATTTTCAAACGAAGGAAGCCATTTTTTCGATGCATTGGGCAAACATTCCCGGTGACCATTTTTGTGACCGTAAAGTAGGCTAGATTGTATCATCATGTCCACTAAAATTATGCTAAGTTTCTATATCAACAAATGGACCATTATTGTAATTTTGTATTTGGTATGGTTTTGGTCTATATATATGATATTATCAAGTTATGTATTTGTTACGTATATAGTTTGGTAGTGGTATCTTTGCATATATGAGATATAATAATGACAACGTTAGCAAAATTATCAACTTTTGCTTTTATTTTATTTGTCTAATTGGTTTTTTTCAGGATCAGGATTTAAGGATTAAATACGACATTTAAGGATTCAAATGCAGGTACACACAGAGACTTGTATAACAATCAAATCATGTTTAGACTTCAAAATATTTCATCACATGTCTAAATGTTCTATTAGTTCGAAAGAAATTTTGAAGATGATAACTTTGTAAAGGAGACGTAACTAAATAACTTGGCTTGTCTTTTCTCTAATAGCCTGGTTCTGTTATAGTGGGAAAAACCAGGATTTTGACTAGGACATATATAAATAACTTGCTGGATCATTGTCGGTCTAATATTTTATATATACCATCTAGGTTAGTAAGATTAAGTTGGTGACCAGTATTAACTAATTGGAGTTCATTGTCAACTTTCAGAAATGTTCTTTTATTTTAGGTGTTTTGGTGAGTAAATAGTTATTACATCTCCTGTATTTGGTCCTTAACTAATTAATTATCTTGATATTAGAATTGGAATGCAGTTATTCATACGGAGGCCACCTGTTGTTTGCTTTTTTGATTTTGGTATGTGAAAACATCATGCTAAATGAGATATGCAGGCAGGTAGGGGCGTAAATCCGTCTAACCGAACCAGACGGATGTGTGTTCAATTTCTGTCGCAAAAAAAAATCGGTTCGTATGAACACACACCGAACAAGATTTTTTCTCGGACAAATTTTGTTATCCTAATTCGTGTCTTAAATAAAATTGGTCGGACACGGACATGTATTTTTCAGACACGAACAAAAACGGACTCGGTCGGACATGACTATTTATATTATATTTTTTTCTTTGTAATTGATTTTCATTTAACTATATATTGAATTACAAAAAATTTAGACGAATTCGAACGAAAACGGATCGAACAAGATTTTTTTTGGTATAGATTTTTGTTAGAAGATCTTTTTGTCAATACACAATTGTATTACAAAGTTAGATCCTTTTGTCAATACACAATTGTATTGCAAATAAATAGTAACAATATCAAGGTTACTCAATAATGTCACAATTGTCAAGTCAAACTGTGATTGCAGAAAAGACAGTAAGCAAGACCGATTGTGCACTGGATTGGAGCGGTACAGAACCGTCACCAACCGTAATGTCCGAGTCCAGAAAAAATTCTGTTTCCTTAAAACAATATTGCCGTCGTATGCACTGATTGACGTGATCGCAATTTGTTTCCCAGGATAAAACGGACCAGCCCCGTAGTGCAGTGCCAGCAAACGGAGCTCCGACGAACTGAAGTAGATTATAGAAACTTGAACAGAGGAATGCTTTGAAGAGGGAGTAACAATTGTGAAGAATAATTAATATTTATTCTCTCCTTTTGGGCTATGTATTTATAGGCTGGAGGAAATGCCTATACGAACATTAATGACCTTTGGAAAGGTTGCGACCCTTTAACCAAGCGGTGCTTAAATGTGCGTGCGCATTTATGATGAAACGGTTGTATCCCTTCAATAGAAGGGACATACCAGATCATAAAATGATCAAAATAACTCGTTTCAGCACAATAGGCCCAAACTGAAATCAGCGGCCTATTTAACCATGAGACCTCAAGAGTCCCAAGGTCCAACGCCCAATTATTGACACTAATATCGTGTCATGGACTCCAAGAGTCCCCAAATCACTAAGCCCACATTTGACATCAATATAATATTGTGTCATGGACTTCAAGAGTCCTATAGCACTAAGCCCACATTTGACATCAATATAATATTGTGTCATGGACTCCAAGAGTCCCAAGGCACTAAGCCCGATTTGACATCAATATAATATTGTGTCATGGACTACAAGAGTCCCAAGGCATTAGGCCCAAGTTGACATCAATGTAATATTGTGTCTTGGCTTAGCCACACCTGATATGAGCTCTCTTCTCCTTTATTTATATAAGATTTTAGAAGAGTTGGTACTCATATTTCATGATGTGGGACTAAAAGTTGTTTTCCTTTCTCTTCTTCCAAAATCCCTCTTTCTCTTTCTCATTCATTTCCAACAATCCCCCACATGAATGAGAAGTCGTTCTTAGTTTCACGAATCATTTATCGCATCGGTTAAAGTAGCACATGGGCCTTGAACTTTCCTAGTGATTACCTATTTGAATCACAGGCGAATCAGTAGACACTGACTGTCCTTGAACTGTAAGCCTTTTGTGTAATTCCAAAGTAGATAACACACGATAAATGTTTCTTATAACCCTTCGTTCTCTGTATGTATTCGTTTTTGCCTTGAACACCTGCCTGGTCTCATAAGTGCTTAGAGAATTTGGCCTCATAATTCTCTTTGAAGCGGCGCCTTCGCACTTACGTAGGTGATTCTGTAAAGGGTATTCTCTTAATTCCTCAAATACAGACATCATTAAAAGTACTAATACTTATCCTTATTCAACATATAATGCACTGACTTATCATAGGAATGGTTTGTGTATAACAGTGCCATCAAGTTTCTCTTAAACTTCGTTGTCCCTTTGAACCTAGATCTTGGGATCTCCAGTCAACTAGGTGGGGTTTCCATTTTAGAGGAACCTTTAGTCTATAGGCCTTAGC
Source organism: Allium sativum (assembly GCA_030737875.1). Taxonomy (NCBI): domain Eukaryota; kingdom Viridiplantae; phylum Streptophyta; class Magnoliopsida; order Asparagales; family Amaryllidaceae; genus Allium; species Allium sativum. Next base: position 65,251,729 of record CM060924.1, read on the forward strand.
CTCATTCCCTTCGATAAGATTTGAACTTTCTCTCTTGGCAAGCCTTTGGTACGTGGATCCGCTAAGTTATCTTTAGATCGAATGTAATCTATCGTGATAACCCCATTAGAGAGAAGTTGTCTTATCGTTTTATGTCTACGACGAATATGCCTAGATTTACCATTGTATAGTGTACTATTAGCTCTTCCAATAGCTGATTGACTATCACAATGTATACATATTGGAGGCACAGGTTTGCTCCAATTAGGAATGTCTTCCAAGAAGCTTCGAATCCATTCTGCTTCTTCTGCAGTCTTATCTAGTGCAATAAACTCTGATTCCATCGTAGATCTAGCGATACAAGTCTGTTTGGATGATTTCCATGAAATTGCTCCATTTTCTAATGTGAACACGTATCCACTTGTAGACTTTGTATCATTTGATCCAGTGATCCAATTTGCATCACTATATCCTTCCACTATTGAAGGATAGTTTGTATAGTATAAACCATAGCTCTGTGTATACTTTAGATATCTTAGAACTCTGATTATCGCTTTCCAATGATGATTACTAGGATTGCTGGTAAATCTACTTAGTTTGCTTACAGCATATGCGACATCAGGCCTAGTACAGTTCATACATGATACTTCCTAGTATACAAGAGTATTCCAATTGGTAAATACCATCACCAGTGTTCTTTACTCAATTTTGGTTCATATCTACTGGTGATTTTGCAATAGTTACATTATATTGCTTGAATTTCTCAAGTATCTTGGTGATGTAATGCGATTGGGATAATGCATATCCATGTGGTGTTCTCAGAATTTTTACACCCAATATCACATCAGTCAGTCCTAGGTCTTTCATATCGAATCTAGAGGATAACATATCCTTTGTAGATGTTATTATGGCCTTGTTATTGCCTAGGATTAATAGGTCATCAACATAAAGACAAACAATGACATATCCAATATGTGTATGTTTTATGTACACACATTTATCTGATTCATTTATTATGAATCCATTTGATAACATAGTATTATCAAACTTCTCATGCCACTGTTTTTGGAGTTTGCTTAAGGCCATAAAGTGATTTCACCTATTTGCACACTTTATTCTCATTTTCTGAGCTTAGAAATCCTTCAGGTTGTTCCATATAGATTTCCTCCTCTAATTCATCATTCAAGAATACAGTTTTATCATCCATTTGATGTATTTCTAAGTCATGTATGGATGCAATTGCAATGAGCATTCTAATTGATGTTTGTCGAAATAGTCCAGGTCTTCCTTTTGTTTAAATCCTTGGACTACCAGACGAGCTTTGTGCTTGTCTATTGAACCATCAGGTTTCAATTTCTTTTTAAATATACATTTATTACCGAAGGTCTTACATCCTTGAGGTAAATCAACTAATTTCCATTTATGATTGGACATAATGGATTCAATCTGATTGTTAATTGCCTCTTTCTAATAAGGGGCATCGCTGGAGGACATAGCTTGTTTGTATTTCAATGGATCATCTTCTAACATAAATGCATAGAAGTCCAGTCCAAAGGTTTAATGTCCTTGACCTTTTACTTTTTCTTGGCTCCTCCACTTGCTGCTCAGCACTACTTAGCTGAGTGTTATTTTGTTCAGCATCCTTAATAGAGTAATGAACTTCTTTTTTCCCTTGATCTCTTTGGTGTATGATTTTCAATACCATATTTCAAGGGAAATATATGTTCGAAAAATTTAGCATTTCTCGACTAAATGATGGTATTTTCATGAATATCATCAATTTCAGATTTGTGTACCAAACATCGATATGCGGCACTGCTTTGTGCACATCCAATAAATACACAATCAATTGTTTTTGGTCCAATTTTGACCTTCTTTGGTTTTGGTACCTCTACTTTGGCAAGACACCCCCACACTTTTAGGTATTTGTAGGATGGTGGTCTGTTTTTCCAAAGTTCATGAGAAGATAGAGATGTTTTCTTTCGGGATATTTTATTTAAAATATGATTTGCCGAAAGAATAGCTTCTTCCCAAAAAATTATCTGGCAAGCCAGGATAAGGCATTCATCATTTCTTTAAGAGTTTTATCTTCCGATCGGCTATACCGTTGGATTGAGGTGAATATGGTGCTGTAATTAGGTGTAAAACACCATGTTCAGCGCAAGATTCTTCAAAAGGGAATACATATTCTCCTCCTCTATCACTTCTTAAAGCTTTGATTTTCTTGTTGAGTTGATCCTCAACTTCCGCTTTGTATTGTTTAAACACATCAAATCACATACATTTGTATGTATTATATCTAGCGGTTCTGTTTCTCGTTCAACATAATGAAACGAGATTCTTGTCAATTTTGCTTCTGCACAAATTTGACATTTAAAAATGGTGTCTAGATTAATCAATTTGTGCAATGTATCAAAGTTTACATCCCCTAATCTAGAATATCACACGTTGGAAGAGTCAACAATATAAACAAAAGATTCACTTTTATTCATATCAGTGTGTGGTACAATAGTGATTACATTTTCTTTAAACGAACCATCACACACATGTCCTCTTCCTACACACACTCCATTCTCAGCTTCAAGGATTAATTTAAATCCATGTTTGCTGAGCAATGATCCTGAAATCAGGTTCTTATGAATTTCTGGAACATAGAGAACGTCATTTAAAGTTAGTTCCTTTCCAGGTTGCATTCTGATATTACTGTATATAAATTCATATCAGCAATGCCCTTTTGGGGATTTCAGCCAATTTTTCTTTTACCTTTTTTTTTTTTTTTTTTTTTTTTTTTTTTTTTTTTTTTTTTAGAGTCAAAAATTTGGCAAGTCCCAATGTTGTTAGACAAAGCAACATTTTTCTATTGTCAGCACTTAATATTAATGACGTTGAACTTCTCTGACCTTTCTCCATGAGGCAGAGTCATTATTGGAACCATTTGGCGCAATCAGAGCGTTGGTCACCGTCTGTGTCGGTGTAAAATTATTGTTGCTATTTTGCGACACAACTTATTGTCGTCTGCAACAATCAATATTGTTTTAAGATTGTTAGAAGATCTTTTTGTCAATACACAATTGTATTACAAAGTTAGATCCTTTTGTCAATACACAATTGTATTGCAAATAAATAGTAACAATATCAAGGTTACTCAATAATGTCACAATTGTCAAGTCAAACTGTGATTGCAGAAAAGACAGTAAGCAAGACCGATTGTGCACTGGATTGGAGCGGTACAGAACCGTCACCAACCGTAATGTCCGAGTCCAGAAAAAATTCTGTTTCCTTAAAACAATATTGCCGTCGTATGCACTGATTGACGTGATCGCAATTTGTTTCCCAGGATAAAACGGACCAGCCCCGTAGTGCAGTGCCAGCAAACGGAGCTCCGACGAACTGAAGTAGATTATAGAAACTTGAACAGAGGAATGCTTTGAAGAGGGAGTAACAATTGTGAAGAATAATTAATATTTATTCTCTCCTTTTGGGCTATGTATTTATAGGCTGGAGGAAATGCCTATACGAACATTAATGACCTTTGGAAAGGTTGCGACCCTTTAACCAAGCGGTGCTTAAATGTGCGTGCGCATTTATGATGAAACGGTTGTATCCCTTCAATAGAAGGGACATACCAGATCATAAAATGATCAAAATAACTCGTTTCAGCACAATAGGCCCAAACTGAAATCAGCGGCCTATTTAACCATGAGACCTCAAGAGTCCCAAGGTCCAACGCCCAATTATTGACACTAATATCGTGTCATGGACTCCAAGAGTCCCCAAATCACTAAGCCCACATTTGACATCAATATAATATTGTGTCATGGACTTCAAGAGTCCTATAGCACTAAGCCCACATTTGACATCAATATAATATTGTGTCATGGACTCCAAGAGTCCCAAGGCACTAAGCCCGATTTGACATCAATATAATATTGTGTCATGGACTACAAGAGTCCCAAGGCATTAGGCCCAAGTTGACATCAATGTAATATTGTGTCTTGGCTTAGCCACACCTGATATGAGCTCTCTTCTCCTTTATTTATATAAGATTTTAGAAGAGTTGGTACTCATATTTCATGATGTGGGACTAAAAGTTGTTTTCCTTTCTCTTCTTCCAAAATCCCTCTTTCTCTTTCTCATTCATTTCCAACAATTTTATTATCTTAACTCGTGTCCTAAATGAGAATCGGACGAACTCGAACAGGCGTATTTCGGTCACAGACATAAACTCGAACATTGTAGTGTAACACGCAGGGACCAGTAAATTGTATCTATCTGCTTTGAGAATTGTGTAAAAACTGCTCTCCTAAAATCAATTAATACATAAACCAAAAGAAAAAGAAAAGGATCTCTGGTCCTTCTGTGCACACGTCTTCTAGTTTACGGCCACCATTTATTTGTTAACAGCGTACAAATGCGATTGAGTATAAAAGTCAGACACATGAATTTCAGATAACATCTAATAACAAACAGAGAGAAAATTGAAAGATGACCTAGGAGCTCATTTATATTAAAAAGAGTCTCGGGGAACAACAGAAATAAAATGATGTTGAGAAAAGAGGTGGATAACATCAAGCCAAGTATTCGTTGTAAGAGTACAAGCAAAAGTTCAACTTTCTAATTTTGGGATTTCGGCAGCAAGTCTAATAGTTGTACGTAGAAAGAACTCCATTGTCGGTCTAATGTTTTATCTATATATACCATCTAGGTTAGTAAGATTAAGTTGGTGACCAGTATTAACTAATTGGAGTTCATTGTCAACTTTCAGAAATGTTCTTTTATTTTAGGTGTTTTGGTGAGTAAATAGTTATTACATCTCCTGTATTTGGTCCTTAACTAATTAATTACCTTGATATTAGAATTGGAATGTTAGTTCATATCGAGCCACCATCGATGGTTTACTTCTTTGATATGAGATATGCATGTGGAGACCAAAAAATAAATAAAAAAATCTTCTGTCCTTCTGTGCACACGTCTTCTGGTTTGAGGCCACCATTTATTTGACGGTTGAGTAAGCTAATTAATATAACTAAAATTAACAGTACAAATGTGATTGAGTATACATGTGAAAATTGAAAGAAGACAAAGGAGTGCATTTATATTTAAGAGTCTCTGAGAACTCTTATGAAGATGTGGTCTGATATTAACAACAGAAATAAAATGATGTTGAAAAAAAGAGGTGGATAACATCAGGCCAGGTATTCTTTGTGAGACTACAAACAATTTTAATTTAAGGATTCCAACGTCACTCTCTGTTAATCAAACTGACCGTCTATTAATCAAACTGACCGTTAAGAAAGTTTGTTTATTGTCATTTGGCCAAAATCAATTTTTGTGAAGCCAAAAAAAAAAAATATATCTTTCTCGAAATTGTTTTCTCCGATGTTTTTAATGGTTCAAAAATTCTAATGCCTAAAGTTTCTCTAAAATAAATCAAATTGACCGTTATGGAGGTTTACTTACTGGAAATTTGGTTTTAGTGACCATATTCCATACGATATTTGTTTGCAGGACACCTCATTCAAAAAATAAGTTTCCAGTCCATCTATATAAGCTCTATTTTCTTTTCTGGAGTCTCTCTTCTTTTTTCTTCTATCGCGCTCGTCCATTACTTCGACCTAATTCTGATTCAAATCAGATATCAAGGTCTGTTCAAATCGCAACTAATATTCACGCAATATCGATTATCTATTCACGTTATACTACTGTCGATTCATCTAATTTTGATTATTCAATTATCGATTTAGGTTATTTGATTATTCGATATATCGATTAACGTCATATTATCGTTTATTCTAGATTGATTAACGTGGAAGTTGAATTGATAATTCGCTGAATGTAAGGTAATTTAGCTGATTATCAATTTTTTATTATTATCGATTCTTTATAGATTATTAACGTCATGTGAATGTTTTCAGATTATTTTTTTGGTCAGTTGTTTTTTGGTTTGGCTATAGGAAGATGAATGTTGCGGCTGATCAGAGGTACACATAATAAACTTGTTTTTGTTGTTGCTGTTATTGTAATTTTAATGTAATGATAAATAGTTTTATCCTTTTTCTGTTTTTTCTTACAGTAGTGTTCCAACTGACGTACCGAGTGTTTTGGTTGTCACTGATTTTAAGAAAAACTACTTTGGAAGTAGGCTTTCTTTGGATTCTACCATTTCTTACTTGCGAAATAAAATATGTGAAGTTTGGGATCATCTTACTCCGTTATGCTTTGATATATTTTATGTTTGGGATTCAAAGAATACTTTTGTTCATACTGACAGTGATTTGCAAGCCATTTTATGCTTAGTATATTTCAAGAAAGAAAGAGTTTTTAGTTATGTTTGTTAAGTTGAAGGAACTATCTCGTCTTAAGGTTGGCAGCAGTAGCATGTCTTGTTCTACTAGCTAGTAAGTCCCTTTGTGTTGATGATACAATGAATACTGAATTTGATGGAGTTGATAGCAGAGAATTTAGCTTTGACAAAGAACGTGATTTTACTGAGTTGATAAAGAATGGTTCGAACTTGGAATTTTTTACAGGGGTTGGTCAGAAATTTGAGTGTGCTTCTGATTTCCATAAAACTATTATTGCATATTGTGCTAAAAATGGATTTAAGCTAAAGTTTTTGAAGAATTGCAAAGAGAGAATAACAATTCAATGTGTTGTTGAGGGTTGCAGTTTTAATATTCATGCTTCTTGTAAGTTGAAACAGCAGGATCATTTTCTTGTAAGAAGATTTGAATCAACTCATAGTTGTGGTGGTGGATTTCGATCAATTAACAATCCTTTGATTAAAAGCGATATTGTGAAAACTTTAATATTAGATGAAGTTCGTGATGAACCAACCAGAAAAACCAGTGATATTATTGCCAGTTTTAAAAGGAATTATGATATTAATTTGAGTCATTATTATGCCTATATGGGTAAAAAATTGGCTTTAAAGGAAATTTTTGGTAATGAAGAACAATTATATAATGATTTGGTTTGGTATTTAAAAGCACTTGATAGAAGTAATCCCAATGGTCATTCTGCTATGGTGGTTGATGAAAGTACTAATCAATTTGAAAAAGTGTTTATATCATTTGAAGCCTGTATTCATGGATTCACGCATTGCCGACCAATGGTGTTTTTGGATGACACTTTTTTAAAAGGTCGAAATGGTTGTTTAATGGCTGCAACAGCTAAAAATGGAAATCAAGTTATATTAGTTGCTTTTTAATTTACATAATTTATTTTATACTGCAATTATACTGCAATTATACTGCAATACTGCAATTATACTGCGAAACTGTAATTTATTTTATACTGCAATTATATTGTAATACTGCAATTTACTTTATACTTCAATACTGCAATACTGCACTTATACTGCAATACTGCAATACTTCAATACTGCAATTATACTGCAAGTGCAATTATACTGCAATTATAAAATTATAACTTATGTTTAGTATTTGTTTAACAATTATACTGCAATACTGTAAAGTATTTTAAGTGTATAGTTAGATAAATTGGTTGTGTTTCTAACTTTGTAGCGCCAATCATTATTTCTAACTTTGTAGCGCCAATCATGATTGTATGGTTTTATTTCTAACTTTGTATTGTATGGTTTTATTTACCATTTGTTCTAGAAAAAAGGTCGACTTGCATTTGACTGAATTTACATGTTCCCAAATTACTGAATATTCTTGTTATTAGTGCAATTTAACATATTTTTTGGAGAAGAAAATGCAAAGATGTGTAAACATAAGTTTCTATATGTATTGTTTTGTGAGCTTGAATTTAGAGTCTGGGTTTCTATATGTATTGTTTTGTGAGCTTGATATTATATTTTGTTTTGTAACGTTTGTTTAATTTTGTTTTTCAGGATTTTTTCCTTTGGCAATGGCTATTGTTGGAAAGGAAAATGAAGAAAATTGGTCTTGGTTTTTGGATCAATTAAAATGTTCTTTTGGAGTTGATCGTCCTTTAGTTTTTATTTCTGATAGGCATTGGGGTTTGCTTTTAAGTATTCCTAAAGTTTTTTCATTCGCTTTTCATTCATATTGTTTGCATCGTATGCAAAATAATGTTGCTTCTATTGTAAAAAGTGGAAAAGGATTGTGGGTGGCTCATTTAATGGAATGTTGTGTTGTAGCTGCTACTCATCATGATTTTGAAAGAGCTATAGCAAAATATAGGCAAATTGGTGGTGAAAAAGCTATTGAGTTTCTAAAGGATAAGCCTTTTGATCATTGGACTGATTTATTTTTCCCTGGAAATAGGTATGGTGAGAATAAATCAAATGTTGCGGAAAGCTTTAACTCTTGGATTTCGAAAGAAAGACATCTTCTTATTACTTGTTGTTTAGATGGTATTCAGATCAAGCTTATGAATCAAATGTCTAAACGTAGAGAAGAAGCTTCTACTTGGTCTAGTGTACTTTGTCCTAAAATGGAGAATCGTTTATTAAAATTAAAAGAAGAAGGTTTTGGTTGGAATGTTTCTCGATCTTCTAAATTTATTTTTGAAGTGCATTCACCTATTTCTCACAAAGTTGATCTTGAAAATCGAGTTTGTACTTGTGATCAGTAGAGAGTTACCGGTTTTCCTTGTGTACATGCTTTGAAATGCATTATTATGTCAAGGCTTAATGTTTATGATTTTATTGAATATTATTTCACGACTAAGCATATAGAGCTTCTTACTCACATGTCATTAATCCTATTCCTACTTTTGATAAGAAAGATATTATTTCTGAAGGGTATTCTATTGTTCATCCTCCTAAGGTTATTCGTGGAGCTGGTAGGCCAAGAGTTAACAGACTTGGTGGGTTGGATGTATTTCATGGGAAGCGGAATAAGTGCAGAAAGTGTAAGAAGTTTGGGCATAATCATAGAAGTTGTGCATCAAGTGGTTGAATTTTTTTTATGTTTGATTGTATGTTTGTTTTATGGTAGACCTATGACTAATAGGGTTAATGTTTTTTTGTTTATCTTTGTTTGAGATATTATTGAATTGTAAAAAATATTGGATCATAGTTTATTTGGTTTTTTTTTATTGCACAGTTATTATTTTCTTTTTGCTGTGAATTATTATATGAGGAGTTTTATGCTTTATTGTTGATGATGGCTGGTTTTGGATATCTTAGGAAGGTAGTTCCATTCTTGAGGTGTTGTTTTTAGCTTCTTGAAGTGTATGGTTTTGTGAGTTAAAAACATGTAGCTGAAAACATGTATTTTTGTGAGCTGAAAACATGTAGTTGAGGCTTCAGTTTTTTTGAAGTGTATGTTGGTTTTGTTGTTTTTTTTTATTTTAGTTATGTTTTTATTAAATGATAATGTATTTTATCTTTTTTTATTTTAAAGTTATGTTTTATCAAGTACGTGGCAATATACAGTAGTTGATTAGAAAAAGATAAAATTATTTGTCTTTGTTTGAAAAATATATAAATATTTAGCTGTTTTGGAGGCAGCTTGTCTATGTGTGGTCTACATCTATTTTCAAGTGTGGTCTGAAGTGGTTTTATTTTGTTTGTGGATCTGTTTTTTGAATGTTTTGGGTGGAATTTTTGGTGATGCATGGCATGTGTCTCCTATGTGGTGCTCTTCCTCCATGCGTAGCATTTTAAGTTAGGCTTTGCCCTAGTTATGCTATAGAGTGGTGTATCCCTTGATAATTTTCCATGTTTTCATAACCATTGAAGGTTCGATAACTATGTTCATTTGTTATGGCCTCATTTTAGGCTGTTTTGACTTGTACTTGGCACTTCCTTTGGGGTTTGTTGTCATTCTGTCCTTGTCATATATGCAATGCGAGTTGTGTTGTGGTATTTTACTAGTTGAACTGGGCCTGTCCTTCCGTTGTTGGTGCGGTGAATTAATAGATTCTATTTCGTTACATGATGGTCCAGGCTGTGACTGCCTTCGTTTGTTAATAGGCTCCTCCACTGGTTCGTTACTTCGTTCAATGTCTTTGCTGGTTTTGTATCTTTGGTATCGTCCCCACAAACATGTTGAGTTATTCTGTTTTTTAACTATGCAGCCTGTCTGTATGTATCATGTGAAAAATGATAAAAGATTTTATCTTTTTTCTGTTTTTTTTAAGCTTATTGATTTTATTATTATTATTTATTTAATCAAGTTAGTAGTTTTAATTATGCATCCTGTCTATGTCACAATAGAAAACATATAGACTTAATATTAGTCATATAACTAATGCATAATGGACACCAAATACAAGAGCCACAGTAAACATATAGACATAAATTGGCTAGTGGCCGCAACTATGTCACAACAGATAAAATCCAGCAATATAGCAACGTATATCGTAGTAATGTGACCAAAACTGTGTATTATAGAACATGGTACTACCAAGAAAGGACTACTCATCACAGTAACCCATGAATACAGAGCACTACACCACTATCTTGCCAAAGACAACACGTACTTGCGTCCAATGAAACCAAAGCAAAACAGCATGGCATGGAGAAATTATGTGAAAGCATGAGCTATACATTCTAACATGAAGATAATTGATTATGCCAGTTGATGTTCATCACAACCTAAATAGCAACAACAACATAATGCAATGTCACTATAGCAGCGGCCATTGCTGTGACCAAGGAGAGAATAAGTGCAACTGCATTGAGTGGTAGACCCGTAGAACACCAAACAGAAGAGAAACTGGAGAAAAACAGGATTAACATACAAACTAGCAAATTGAGAGCAAGCTTCACCATTGAAACCAGAAATGAATAAGTGATGCAACTAGGGACAACAGTCCAACGACTCAATGAAAACTACACAACCACCAAATCTATTACAATAAATGAGCAGAACAGATCCAGCAACTCACAAATGTTTCCACCACAACACTCCAAAAACAGAAACACTTGCTACACAAATAATACCCAAGTGAACAGTGCCAGTACCAAGAGACTAACCAAAAAGAACACACACATAAACATAGTGAAAGCACAAAACACTCACCAACACAAAACCCAGCAAAGACTAATTACAATCAAATTCTACCTCAGTGGTAATATAAACAGCCACAGACCATTTACTTCAAGTAGCTTCGCGCACAAAGGTAATAGCAGTAACATATATGCATAAACAACTTCAATATTCTAGGATCTACATCAATATTTTAACATCAACATCAACAATTTCAAATTACATTAATGTACTAAAACTGAAATAAGTATATCAGGCAGAAATTCTATATCAGACTGAAATTCCTAATTGCCTACTAGTACTGTCGTGTGTCTAATAACGAAAAACTAAATCCATCGTGTGTTCAATAACTGATGTTCATTATGTGCTCTCCAGCAGTACGAATCAGAAACAAAGGGTTCAAGTTGATGAGCAGAATTTATCCACTGTCCAGTAGTATGGTTCATCATGTAATATACTGGATGCGATACTTGCTCGTTCTTTGTCAACATCTTCTTGAGGAATGTTTCCAGCAAAACCTTTTCCTTGCGCCAAATCTTTTAAGTAAATCATAACAAATATTCCGCAGTCATATCTGTTGTAAGAAAAAAAAATTAGGGAGTTTAAATGAGAATAAAAAGTGTATTTTTACAGAGAAAAACTTAACATTAGAGCATATTAATAATCATAACTTCATTTTCTTCTTTTTTCATATAATTTTAATGATTAATGTACTTAGATTTTTGTGGCTTTAGTGTTACTTATGAGCCTGGCTTGGGCTTCAAATGCAATTTTGGTGGACGTACACCTTGTATATGATGTTCCATACTATACAGTAGTTTATGCACTTTATATATGTATATATGACCTTACGAACAATAACTGAGATAATTACAGCAGTAGATGATAAAACTATCTATCATTAATCATTAAGTGATAAAACTATTTATCATTTAGTGGAAAGATACATTTCTGATCTTTTCTAAGTATGGCATTAAAATAAGTGTAATATTATTAAGTTTTTTTTAAAGAAAATTATAGTTCTATATACTTTTGTATTTGAAAAACATACGAAATTGAAAAGGATAAAATTATTTATATTTTGCTGTATTTGTTTTTATATGAAAAAAATTACTGATGCAAAAATTTAAGTAAACAACAAATTAACAATTTACTGATGCAAAAATTACTGGTACAAAAATTATATCCAAAGAAACAAATATTGTATGGACGTGGTAATAGTATGTGCATATGTTGTTTGAGTATATTTATGTATGGATGTGGTAATAGTGTATGTGTACATGTATTCCACTGCAAGTATACATATTTCCAAAGAAAATACCAATATAGTGTACCAAAGAATATAATAGTAATAAAATAAATAAAAATTAACGAAAAGAAGAAAACAAAGAAATATGATTACCCGTTATGTTGTTGAGGACATTGTCCAACTGAAAGTACACCAGAATTTTTTATGTTTTCCTTGGTTTCTTCACTTTGAAGATTCTTGTGTATATGGTTGACCATTTTTTGCTGTTGATTATATTTAGAAGATTTAATGATTCAAGTGACATGGAAAAATTCAAATTTTAAAATGGCTTACAATTTGTAAAGCTGCTTTTTTTATGTCTGCTGGTCATTCTTCCCTTTCTTGTTGAGCTGCAGAAAGAATCATAAGCGTCCATGTTGAAGATTCAGGTTCAAACTTTAGAAGTGTCCAGTGTGATTCCTCATGGACAGGAAATAACATCATACAACATAGAGGGTTTTGTAGTGCCTCAGTCACTGCAGGAATAAATATGCCTTCTTTGACATTTTGTATGTCAATAGTGGCGTTTTTCTGTCAAAAGAAACAAATATTATAGTTTACAAAACTGATTTTACCATCATAAATGAATAGTTATATGTATATTATAAAAATAAATCTTACTGTAATTGTGGTGTTAAAATAAGCCAAGCTTGTGCTGATATCGGTTTTTGGCTATTCTAAACCAGTAATAATCAATAATCTGGACAGAAAATATCATTAGAGTATATGAAATAGTTAATTGTCAGAAAATATCATTAGAATATTTGACTGTTCACTCTTGCCTAGTTTTCCCTATAAAAATTACTGATACAAAATTTATTTATTCAAAATGATGATAAATATGTTTAAGGCTATGCAAGTGATGTTCAGTTGGAAGGTTGGAGGGCAAATCACTTTTAATAAATCAAGAATTTGTAATCTTTTATAAGATGACAAAACTGTTTATCATTTATTGTTAAGTGATAAAACTATTTATCATTAGTGCAAAGATACATGTTTTTATCTTTTCTAACTATGGCATTAAATAAGTAGTATATTATGCATTTTTTTTAAAAGAAAATTGTAGTTTTGTATATTTTTGTGTCTGAAAATCATAAGAAATTGAAAATGATAAAATTATTTATCTTTTTCTGTGCAAAATAACATGGTCTGCCAAATTTGATTATGGGAACCGAAAAATAAATAATATGTAAAGCAAAAAAATTGGCTAGTCAATTCTTAGTATAAACCATGGAAAAAGGTGTAGTGAAGAAACATTAGGTCATGCACATACAAGCACATAAGGAAGATAGTACAAGTATTAGGAATTCAATGTACAACAGAGATTCAAATGTTCTTATCAAAATGTGAATTAATGGTATTTGAGTACATGTGGTAGTGTTTCTTATTGATTCCAAACTTGAAACCCCTGGTAGTCTGGTTGATCCATGCTAAATACGAATGCTAAAGTTTAACTAATTTATGGTGCCAAAGTCAAAAACATTGAAAATAATCAAATACTTGGTTTAGAAAAAGAACGTTCATTCAAAGACAGACATTTAAAAAAAAAACTACAATGATCATAAACACATATAAACATTGATATAAAAAAAAGAGTATAGGAGTATACTTTTTGGATTAATTAGTGATGACTTGAATAGTAATAAATACTTACCTGGCCATTAATAAAATCACCAAAAATCATGTCTTCAAGCATATCTCTATGTATGAGAATCTTGTTTTCATCATGTCTAAAAACCATTTCGCTGGAAAGAAAACAAAGTTGTCATTTAAGAATATGGCTTTTATTAAATTAAGAATATAAGCTTACTTTATGTCTCTGATTATTTTGAAGAAATTGGTTATGGTGTTTACTTCATTTTCAGGCAATAACTTGAACAGTGGACAATTTTCTATTCTCCTTTTGATTTTGCTTTTGCTTTTCCCATAATTTTCTGGTGTGCTAAGAGAATCTACATCTATGGGTTCTGGGCTTGCGCACTTTTGCTTTTTTGTTTTCTCTTTTTCTCTTTTCTGTTTTTCTTCTTGATATACATAGACTGGGTCCTTTTTTGGCTTGCGCACTTTTTCTTTAATTCTTTTTTGCATTGAACTTGTCTTAGCCATCTTTCTTTTCCTTTTTCTCCTTCCCTTATTTTCTTCCTTTTCTTCAAGTTCATGTTGTTCCCGTAATGCTTGAATGTCTTGAGTACTAATTACTTCAAAGGATGGGAAATCTTTAGAGCTGTTTATATGACTGAACGTAATTTCGTTTTCTGGAATTTCAGTCCTAGTGTAGTCATCGTTTAATCTCTTTTCCAATTCTACTCTCAATTTCTTTTCAGCTTGTAATTGTGTTTCCAACTGTTCAAGTTTTTCTTTCAAGTTTGCAATTTCTTTATCTTTGTCTTCTATTTGACTTCGGAGACAGCTTTCTTCATTCTCATCCTTTTTTCCCTCTTGCACACTATTTTTCACTGGCACCAACAAACTTTTTTCTTCTTTCATGATTTTCTTGAATTTGTTGGCAAACTGGAAACATATAACAAGATAAAGCATTATGCAATTTGAAGATACACATGCACAATAAATGATAGTGCGAGAACTAAATTTGAGGCAGTACAAACTGCTCCAATAACCCAAAGCACCACTCAACAAAATGGATCAAAACTATGTGCAAAATTTTGTAAATTTAGGTTTTTTTTTTTTTAAAAAATCAGCACTAGTCTAAAACTATGGCATAGCACAAGATTGAAACACAGAGACAACGACATACTTAGCAGCACACATATGAAAATGAAGGCAAGAAAAAAACATGTGTATGCTAGACATGGCATGATTTAAAAAAAATACCTTCTTTGGCTTGATAGATGTAATAGATATGCTTTTCAACAATGATAAATTCCACTTCACTATGCGTGGGCTAGCATTTTCATATCCTTTTTTGGCTGTTATGATTTGTGTTTTTTCACACAGCCAATACTGCAGATTAGAAAAAACAAATCAATTACTTACAAATCAATTGAAGTATTCAAGAGTAACTTGATAAGTGATAACACATACCAATAAGATCATTGAGCATCCGGGCATGCTTCTTGGATCTTTAGCAAATTTTTCAACATTTTTTGAGACATGTTCATGAATTGCTTTTGCCCAAGAGATTGAGTTCATATTTTTCAAATTAAGCAATTTTGGAATAAATCCCCATTGTAGATAAGTTTGATTGTTGGGGAAAATAAATGTGATAACCAATAGCAAATGAAGTAACTTGATCAAGTCTTCATCTCCAATTTTCTCATCAATCATTTTTTTGATCCTTTTGCTTAAAGTTTTTTTATTTATTCTTTCATGTCTTTCAAAATGCTTATTTAGAAAATCTGAATATTCTTCATCCAAATTACTTCTACTAATTATCCCAATTGGAAATAAATCCTTCCCCACCAAAGGAACACCAAGAATCAAACTTACAACTTCTTCAGTCAATTTGAGCAAATTACCCCCTATTCTAAATGCTTTTTCAGTCTTCACAAATGATGTTGTTACTTCGTCTAAGCTTTTAGCACTCTTTCTAAAATCTTTTCTTTGCAATTTATCATCCAGAAATATGTGAAAGAAATTGCTGAAGGGGTTTTGCTTAGATAAGACAATCCAGTGGAAGATAAAATGTTTTTCTTTCTTATCTTGGTCATGACCTTAAAGATAGCTTCCAAGCTACATCTATATGAACCACTATATTTTCTGCTATGTCTATGTTCCACTTCATGTTGGTCTACATCATCCTCGGACTCCGTCTCCGACTCTGTATCAATGTTTTTATTTAAATCTGCTATTAACACATTTTTTTCTGCAGTAGATTCTTTAAGTTCCGAAGATTCTCTCTGTGAATTCAGACATCTCAATTCAGCTTTAGTGAATTCTGAAGTTGAAACCTGTTATACAAATGAGTGGTGTTGTGTGCATAGAAAAAGAAACAAAGAACAAAAAGTATATAACAGTTCGGTTGCAGCTACAGAGTGGCTAAGCTGCTGTTTTAACAGTGGAAATTACTGCTACAAAGAAATTAAACTTCAGTTGAGAAAAAACTGAACGTAAAG
Source organism: Allium sativum (assembly GCA_030737875.1). Taxonomy (NCBI): domain Eukaryota; kingdom Viridiplantae; phylum Streptophyta; class Magnoliopsida; order Asparagales; family Amaryllidaceae; genus Allium; species Allium sativum. The sequence continues at coordinate 65,267,997 of CM060924.1, forward strand.
TTTTATGTGCTACAAAGGAGCATAAATTTATGTACTGCAATACTATTTTTGTTTAAAACCAGTTTGTTTCATGTGTTGTGTACAAAGAAATTAAACCATTTTTTTTTCCCTAGTCATTTAGAGTAGAATTAAAATCAGCTGTATTTAATTTTATTGTGATCCTATTCTTGTTTATTAATTTTAATACATTATGACATTACTATGCATAAAAATGTTATTTATATATGCAGTAAAACATGAGAACAAGAAGTTCATGCAAAGCCGATCAAAAAACGCAATGCATATTCATAAATTTTAATGGAAAGCAATGTTTTAATATAAGACATCAAAATAATTCATTTTGTGATGTTCATAGCCAACCAACCCAAACAAATAAGAAAAAGTAATAAGAATTATCTTTTTAGTTGAGAACTGTCTTTACACAGAATCATACATACAAGTTAGTTTTTAACATAAAAGTATTGTTAAATTATTAAGAAAGATATGTTTTAACACAATTATCTTTTTGAATTGTTAATATTTTTTAAGCTACAATTGGAGTTGTCAAAAAAGATAAATAACTTTATCTTTTTAAACAAATATTGTATTTTTATACAGAAAAATACAAACTTAGATTTTTACTACAAGATCTACAATCTTCAAGCAAAAAGTTAGTCGTTTATGCGCATAATAAGTAATTTTCACATGTGTTTTCTAATCTAAAATTTTGCTGTTTTTTTATCATATTAAGGTATAGTGATAAATAAATTATCATTTCAAACAATTTATAATGATAACGCAGAAAAAGATAAATAGAATTATCTTTTTACATGGCTGTAGTCTGTACACAAAATCATACATACAACATAGTTTTTTTACACAAAAGCTTTAAAAAAACAATATTTGTTAGTTGTAAACATGGTTGTTCTATTCCATCCCGCTAGTGTATCAACAAGAGCTTGGTTATTTGTACATAACCCTGAAAAACCTTTAAAAAATGGCATATATCCTCAGGTTATTGAAAAGAAACTAGCTGTTTCAGAAAACGTTACTGATCAGATAAGGTTATGGGAGGTAGATCGTAACAGAGTTGATATGACATTCACTTCTTTATGAAGATTTCCCAACCACGGAATTATTTGAAGCAACCTGCTATTTTGCAAGAGAATTTCCTGATGGTTTGATGTTGGAAGATTTAAAGCATATGAGATTGATCATTCGTGAAGAAATACATGAATACATGCATGGTTTGTTGCAATGCCAAAGCAGTAGATAGGTATAATATTTCATTTATTTGTGCAGTTTACAGATGTGTTCAATCCTTTACAGTGGTTTTGGAGATGTGTTCTATTTTATTTTATTTATAGAATCCACTAATTTTGTGGAACACGTTTATCTAAAGTATTTTGTGTGTGTGAAGATTATGAGCATTACTTCAGATTGATAAACTTTTTAAATAGTCTTTTATCTAAGAAGAGCAAGATGACACTAGTGACTAAAGAGATTTGAGTTAACACTGGTAGTCTGGCGCATCTTGCTAGTTTTATGCAGACTGTGCAGATGTGTTAGATTAACCATGTGTTGACCCTGAGATTTAGGTCCCAAAAAAAGAGATTGCTTTAAATATAAATTAGTTATTAAGTAAATTAAGATTCTGCTTTTCTTAGTTTTCAAATTTCAGAGTTAAAAAAAAGTATTATAATTATTTGACTATGTTTTTTTTAAAGGGATACATTAGCTGGATATATGCTTATTTGTATAGTTATAAACATGCTTATCTTTTTAAAGGATATTGTATTTTATACAAACATATTAATTTAGCTTTTTCCTTAAAATTTTATTAAGAAATCATTTTTAATATGTTTATCATTTGTATTATTTGTGTTTTTAGTAATAAAAAAGTAGTACACAAAAAAGGTAAATAAATTTTTCTTTTTAAATAAATGGTGTTTTTAAAAGTAGGAGATTTACAATCTTGTTAAATGTATAACGAGAGAGGTCCCCGATCGGTGATATGGTTTGAGTTGTTGTATCCATTTTGTTGAGGGTGTATTCGTTTCGTTTTCAGTTTGTTGGGGAGAAAACAAATTCAAAGTCTGAATATTTAGACTGGACAAAGAGCTGTTGGAGATGCTCTTGTCAGTTTTCTAGCGAATACGCTTTTTCTCTCTAATCTTAGTATAATTTTGAATCAACTTTCGGATATGATAATTAAGTGTACTTATCAATTTATATGGTTGGCCAAAATAAAGATTTGACTAGAGTTCGATGTAAATAGTTAAAATCAATTTCAGTTAAAGAAATTTATGCATGTAATAGGTAATTTAAGCATGTGTTTTATATTTCAAATTCTATTGTTTTTTTGCATCTAATAGATAATTTCTAGTCCGAATGTAGCTTGTACATATAAAAAGTTTTGGTACCAAAAAGATAAATAGGTTTATCTTTTTTATAAATTGAGATGCTCTTACAATGAAGATACAAAATATTATATTTCTAATTAAAAATATATTTATCTACTAGTTTTTAACTTAAAAAATAGTGTTAAGACATAATGCTATACATGTTTTTAAAATAATTATTTTAAACACAATAGACAAAAAAGATAAATAGATTTATCATTTTAAATCATTGATGTTATTTTTTATACAATGGGTATAATTATTAGTCTTCCTCTACAAATAGCGTAATTCTTTATGCATAACACGTGTTTTAAAATAAGCAGTGTATTTTTATTATACAAAAGCAAATAAGAAAAACGTAATATGAATTATCTTTTTAGATGAAAAATGTCTTTACACAAAACCATACATACAACTTAGTTTTTAACATAAAAGTATTGTTAAATTATCAAGGAATAAATGTTTTAACACAATTATCTTTTTAAATTGGTAATATTTTTTAAGCTATAATTAGAGTTGTCAAAAAATATAAATAACTTTATCTTTTTAAACAAATATCGTATTTTTATGTAAAAACATACAAATATTAGATTTTTACTACAAGATTTACAAACTTTCACGCAAAAAGTTAGTCATTTATGCATATTATAAGTAATTTACACATTTAATAAGTATAGTGATAAATAGATTTATCATTTCAAACAATTTATAATGATAACAAAGAAAAAGATAAATAGAATTATCTCTTTAAACGACTGTTGTCTTTAAAGAGATGTAGTTTTTTTATTATAAAAAACATCGTTAAATTATTAAGGAAGAAATGTTTAAACACAATTATCTAATTAAACTGTTAATATTTTTCAAACTAGAATTTAAGTAGTTTAAAAAGATAAACAAGTTTATCTTTTTAAAAAGATGTATTTTTAAATAAAAACAATCAAACATTAGCTTTTTACTTAAAATTTTGGTAGAGTATCAAGTAATCATTTTTTTGAGTATGTTTATCATTTGTATTATTGTGTTTTCTTAGTAATATAAAAGTAGTAGACAAAAAAGATAAATAAATTTATCTTTTTAAACAAATAGTGTTTTTTTAACTAGAAAATTTACAATCTTTTTAAACAAATATTGTTTTTGAACTGGCAAATAAATTTATCTTTTTAAAAAAGTTGAATGATGGATATTTGAACTTTTATCTTTATATATTTTGGATGTAGAGGTCTTTTGTTATGTACATGAACTTGAGGGAAAATTGTAGTTTTAGTTTACTTTTTGTAATAAATGCATATGATTTTGTTTTTTTAACAATTTCTTCATTAATATTCTACCTGCTCAAACATGCACCCTAATTCTATATTGCTTTCATTATAATAGTATTGCTCTAACACTATTATAACTAGTATAGTTAACCTGATTACTTATATTGATAGTTTGAAAGAAGCACACAACATGACTAAGATTGCAGAAGAGAATATATTATGTCATATCAATGGTTCTAAGGATTTTCCTTCTTTCACTCTAATTGACTCACAAGATATTCAAGCATTACGGTCAAAAGAAGGATGATATGGAATAAGTGAACAATTGCATGGTGACGAAAAATAAAATGATGAAAATGAAAGAGAACCAAAGCAACATGAACTGTAAATAAAATGGTCATATATTATGGTGCTATACATGTCATATGCTTATAATTTTAAACAATCAGTAAATTGCCATACCATAAAAGATAAATAAATTTATCTTTTTAAACAATTGACATTTTTTCCTATTCATATATTATGTATTGCTTGACATGTTAACATACGAAGCTATTCATGTTTTTTAAACTGGAAATTTGGTTCTAGCTATAATGTTTATTTGTTTTAAATGCTTGCTTTAAACATAAGTACACCAAAAAGATAAATAGATTTATCTTTTTAAGCAACTGATATGTTTTTTCTACATAATGGGTATTAACGTTAGTCTTCTACTAAAAATACTATAATTTATTTATGCATCAGATGTTCTAAAACATTTGTGTTTTAAAATAAGTACCAAGAACAATTAACAAAAAGATAATAAGAATTATCCTTTTAAATGAGTAATGTCTTTACACAAAATCACACATCCAAGTTATCATTTTGTACTATTCTTAAATTATTAACTAAGTATTCTTAAAATAATGCGTCCAAGTTATCTTTTAATCAATTTATAATGACAAAGAGGAAAAAGATAAACACGTTTATTTTTTACACACCCATCACAATCAATTATCATTAAGAAAAAGAAGAAGAAGAAAAAGTGATAAAAATATTTTTCTGGCTGTAACATACTGTTTGTCATTTATCATTAAGTGATAAAAGTATTTTTATGGCTGTAAAATACTGTTTGTCATTTATCATTTATCATTAAGTGATAAAAGTATTTTTCTAGCTGTAAAATATTGTTTGTCATTTATCGTTTATCATTAAGTGATACAAGTATTTTTTTGGCTGTAAAATACTGTTTGTCATTTATCATTTTTCATTAAGTGATAAAAGTATTTTTCTGGCTGTAAAATACTGTTTGTCATTTATCATTAAGTGATAAAACTATTTATTATTTATCAGTAATTGAATTGTTATTTTTATTTTAATTATTTCTTTAAAAAATACATGTTTTTATCTTTTTTAACTATGGCATTAAATAAGTTGTATGTGATAAATTTATTTTTTAGTAAAATTATAGTTCTACATCTTTTTGCATCTAAAAAACATTAAAAATTGAAAAAGATAAAATTATTTATCTTTAGCTATACTTGTTTTTATATGGAAAAAAATTAGTTATTTAAAAGCATAAATATATTTACCCTTTTTTGCATTTCATTTAAAACACAACTACTTAAAACAATAAGCATATTTCGTAAATTAATAATAATATTACAAAAAAAACATAAGTTTTTTAAAAAAACAAATGTATTTATCTTTTCATATAACAAAAGTTTACTAATGCAAACACTAGTTAAGTTTTATACTTTTTTGGGTTGTTTTTTTGCAAAGCCAGCCAGTTTTTAGACTAATCCGTAACACTTTTTCATTATAACAAATAACGAGTACAAAACATAACAGAAGTTAGGTTGATCGCCTATCCGATACAGACATTTCTAGGCCCTAACTACATAATAACCTATATTTTATCACCACGCAAGGTGAGAAAGTTACATCAAATAGCTAGTCTAAAACAGTACAATACTCAATGCAACACATTGTAGATACAAATTATGTAATTCAGGCTACAAGTAGTCCTAGTGATAAACTTATCACATTACCTTACAACCCAACACGTGTAGATTATCTAGTAACCTTACAGAGTGTGTAATGCTAACTTAATTGAATAAGCTTGACTAACAATTTAAGTCCCAGACAATGCTACATTGAAAGTGCCATCCAGAGGTAGCAGCCCATCTCCAAACTGTAACCACATAATTGCAAAAAACACCAAGATGTAATAAATCTAGCTACGTACCAGTGATCAAGCACCACCAACCTAATTGGCTACCTATCTTACCGCATATATTTAACACACAACTAATAAACAATAAAATAATAAATATTGAATAGTAAACAACAAAGTAGCTTGATGTCGTATAATAATGTATACACTGACTATAACTTACAACTGGTGTTTGTGGTGTTTGTTCAGAGATTGGCGGAGAAGTTGGTGGTGTTTGTTGAGTAATCAGCGGTGTTTGCGTTGGTTGGCTATGAACATTGGAAAAAGCATTAGCTTGATGTCGTATGTTGAAACATTTTTGTCCATTTATGTTGATGAATATGCAATGCGCTCTTTGATCATTTTTGATTGAGCTTCTTGTTTTCATTTTGTCCTGCATATAAACAGCATTTTTATGAATAATAATAAGTGCATTAGTTTAACAAGAAGTGCATTAATATAGTTTAACAACAATTCTAGTAGTCACAGGACTATTTAAGATGTAACGCAACGTATATTAAATAGTAATAGTGCATTAATATATTTTAACAACAAAACAAAATCCAGCTAAAGTAACATAAATCCATGGAAACAGAGTACCAATAAACTAGATCAGAGTTTTTTGTAACTTTTTCTAGCTTAAACGTTGTACAAAAATTCATCAATACAACTTCTAACATACAAAAAAAACTGGTTTCTTCTAATATACAAAAAAACTTGTTTCATCTAACATACAAAAAAACAGTAGTCCATAATCAGTAGTCTTATACAACTTCATTATGCATTACAAATTAGAAACACGTAATATATACTGATTTTCAGTTTTATTAGGGTTTACCGAGTAAAAACGAGGACTGTGTTGATTTCTGTTGAGTAACTGCTTTTGTCACTAGGGTTTTTGGTTAGGGTTTCGATTAGGTATTTTTATACATATTTTTCTTATTCAAAGTCCTATACACGGATCAGTAGTCAGGAATCACTAATTGGCGTTGAAATAATACAACTAAATTATACACTACAAGTCAGAAACCGATTTATAGTTCTATGACACTAAAAAAGGTTTCGATTAGGGTTTTTACCAGCAATTTGTATAGATTTGTTGCGTATCTCTGATTTGTGGCTATTATATCTGATTTGTGGCAATTTGAGGCGATTTGTGCTGATTTGTGGCGATTTGTGCTGATTTGTGCCGAGCGTCTGGGATTAGTGATGGTTTGTGATGATTTTTGAAGAAGAATCAGATCGGAGTGAAGAAAGTTGAAGAGGAATAAGATCGCGGTGAAGAATTTTGAAGGCGGAAACGAAGAAATCGTAGGGTTTTGGGAAAGTTTTTGACTGGTTTTGAAGTTGGAACGAATAAAATGAACGTTAAATTAACGGGTAGAGACAAGTAGTAGCGGGTACTGTCCTTAAAACTTAATTTTGTTATTGCGTGGCCTCAAAACTTTCTACGTAACATATTTAGTCACTAAAACATAATTTCCTCGTTTGCTTATTGTCGCCAAAATCAATTTTTGTGAAGCTAAAAAAATATTCCATCTTTCTCGGAATTGTTTTCTCCGATGTTTTTAATGGTTCTAATGCCTAAAGTTTCTCTAAAATATCCATTATTCAAATCTACTTTAGATCTACCATTAATATCCTATTTCTAGTACAATATTATTAGATTTATCAAGATAGATTATTTGGAAAATGTAACCAATTTTAAAAATACAGCAAATTCTTAAATCAATCAAGTGTTAGTCGATTGATTTAAAAATACAACAGAAAAATTTCTTGACAAATTCTATTTATACACCAATAATTTTTTAACATAGACCAATGTTTTAATAAGAAAAACCATGACTATGTTACCCTTATACTTAATTGCATTTTCAGCCCTTCCACACAATGCATCTAATTAAAACTTCAAAACTGATAATATATGATTAAATCTATAGAATTTAATGAACTTAATAAAACCAAAAATATTAACTTAGACAATTTTTACAACTAAACACTCTAATTTAAATGTGTACTATCATCTAAAAATGGAGTTGATCTTTATAAAAAAACAATCAAATAATTTACAATACTAATGTTAAAAATTAAAGTTCTTTATTTATTTATTTATTTATTTTTATTTTTTTTTTGCAATTTAGGTAAATTTATTGCAATAAATTCCAAATTTTATGCAATTTAGTTTTAAGATCAAAGAGGGTAGATGATGGAAATATGAAAGGGCAATTTTAAGAATGACATGATGTACGAAAAGAAATTTTTGGTATATACTACTCTATTTAATTTCATGGTGTGTATTAAGAAATTATGGGTATTCGAAAACCAACCGTTAATACATTCAATATGAAATATAAATTTTTTTTGTTATAACATATTTCAAGTCGGATTCTATCAAAAAAATTTAGGGTACTTTAAGAAGAATGAAAGTAATTAAAAAAAGTGGAAACTTAGTTAAACTGAAATTTACATATAAACCAACTTAAAAATAATAATATATTATCAATGCATTGATTCGAATCAACCACAAACACATACATACATTTTTATTATATATCAAGTAGAATCGACATAGGATGTAGGATTGAGAAAGAAAAGTAGGGTCACTGAATTTATAAGTGGCACGGTAGGAAATTTCAGCAAATACTGACCAAGCTTACGGTATTCTAGCACATATTGATCAAGGCAATTAAAATAAGGTGACTCGATGTTCTAAGAGTTTAAAAGTATATCAATCGCGTGATGAAGCTTTTAAATAAAATTTGTGACACCCCACGTCCGTTAATGTCACTCACTAAGGGAATGCATTAAGTTTTGTGAATTATTACAGGTAAACATAACAGAAACATTACAAGACAGATATAAAATAGCAGCGGAATTAAAACTTTTATTAATCATAGAGCATGGTTACACCATATGTCTGAAAATACATAAACTCAGTACATCATTAAAACTTCTGTCTTGTACTTTAAATATCAGAGTACAATAACAAAGAAAGCATAATCCCCAAATCATAAGCCATAATAGCAAAGATAGAAGCTTGAGCAATACTTCTAGAAGCTCCAAGCAAGACGATACAGAATCCTGACTAAGCCTGAGAATTCTCTCACTTGAGAACCTGGGGGGAGAAACGGAAGAAAGAAGAGGAAACAAAAAGGGTTGGACATAAAGTTTGGCGAGTCTAGTTACTTTTAGCCATTAAATAAATAAAAGTAACATGATAGGCATATAAAGTGGATAAGAGAGATCACTACATAAATGGCAGTGTGACAAGGTAAGCAAGATAAGGTGTATGTGCCTCACTAATGATTACTCTACACTATTACTAGTATAACTAAAATGAGATGATCTCTTCCACTATATGTTGGTAGACTTAGGAAATACGTCCGAGTGTACCCTAACCACTACCCTAATCGATCGTCTCCCTACCCCATAGATATCCTGTGCTGGCCCCACAGTACGAGGTATCAATCCCTAAAGTGGCAACCCTTTATTTTCCAACATGTGCACAAACATATCTACTGGTGTCACGGTCGTCTTATCCTCTTCTGCCCTGCTCATGCACGCACATGGCCCGGTCGGTTTGCGTCGCCCAGACCGTCTGATTCGTTTGGATCTCATATAATCAATCAGTAAGCGTGCCCCTTCTCCGCCTAATACAGAGTTCTTTATTTGATACCTACTCTGGGTTATTGACTGAAATGGGTCCCACACAATGTGATACCAGCTCCCACTTTTGTCTTGTATCCCCACAAGGTTTTTCACTGACTATGTATACCCTTAGGTGTCATTAATTATATATCCCTAGGTCAGTTATGCTTACCCTAAAGGGTGTCTTTAATTACATAACTCCAATCTTTCTTCATTTGAGAATTCTGAATTTTTAGTATGATGGACAATCAAATGGTGAAGATCCATTTTGTCAATGACTGTGTTTATATTTTGTGTTTAAATAGACTTTATATATATATAATATATATCCAGTTTTTAAACATTATTAGTTGAGAATTCTAATTTTTTTCGTATAACCAACATATTGATAATCATCCTTCATCTTAGAAAGTGCAATTCAGTATATATTTTTTTAAAACATGCTTCTAAAAATTATTTTCAAATGTCTTGAAATAGCCTTAAAAAACATGCTACACTTTAAAACTCCGTCTCACAAATGCACTTAAAACTGATTCATAATGGTGCTTTAAATACATTTTTTTATCGCATCACTAACATGGAATTATAACTCAATCTTAGTGATGCAGTTAAAACTGCATCTATCCAATGCAGTGATATTCTATTAATGGTAGATAAAACTTACAACCAAAATTCAATATGCTTTTATTGGGTTCGATGAAAACTTTAACTGAACTTGATTAATGCAAAAGCTAAAACATGGTATCTTTTAATTTGTCAATTAATTAACTTAAATGAATTTGCTTAAATCCGGATGATGGATAAATAAATTATGAACATTGATACATAATATTATCACTTAATTTAATCATCTTTTCAAAATTAATACATAATTTCAGATGTAACGTTAAAAAGAAAAATCTTCAAATTATTAATCAAAATCTGTTCAAGTAGGCTGGCAAATTATAAATATGTACTTGTTGTTTTCATACATTATATGGGGATGAAATTATAATTGTGTTACGGAAATGCAATCTAAGTGTTTCAAATGCAATTTTGATGGCACCGTTCAAATTACTAAATAATAAAATTCATTAAAGTTGGTTGAAAGATACTAAATATGCATTTAAATAATGTAAATCTAGCTGTAATTGCATCATTAGAATAATCATTTAATTGGATTGAAGAAAATGTAAAAAAATTCTTTTATTTTCAGAAAACTTTAAAATAATTGGCTGCTTTAATTCCATTTTGGTATTGCTTTTGTAAATATTCCAATCAATATGCAATGACGGTTTTAATCAATATGCTAAACATTGCAGCCATTAATTATAATTTATGTAGCACATAATATTAAGCAAACTTTATATAGCTATGGTTTATACTTAATTATAACTACAAATTTACCCGGCCCATGATTAGTTAATGCAGCCCATAATACTAAACAAAACTATACAACCCATCATAATCAATACTTAATTATAGTTATTGCTACAAAATTTCCATAACCCAACGAAACAACGTAACCAATTAATAGTTAAAAACACACACACTTCATCAATCGAGCAGGAATCAAATCACCGAGATTTTGATGCGTCGGTCGGAAGTTTGAATCTTGGTTGAAAGATAATATATATGCATCTAAAGATCAATCTCAAATATGCAAATGTACTTAAAATTATGGTTGCATCGTATAAATGTTATTAAACTATTCGATTGTAACCATGACTGCATGATTCAGATAACCTATCTGTCTATATTAGCTCAAAATTAAAGGATAATACATATGCATCTAAAAATCAATTTCATATGCAATTAAAATTATGACAACACGAAGTTAAATTATTCAGGTGTAGCTATAATTTCATATCGGAAAATTTTCCACTATATTACAATCGTTGTTGTTGACGGCAAAAAATGTCGAAAACACCAAAGTTCCTATTACTAGGAATTATAGTTTTGGTCGCAAGACTAAGTAAGAGAAAGCGGCAAATGACACAAGAATTTATAGTGGTTTGGCCATAGATTAGGCCTATGTCAACTTTGGAAGGATGTTGAACTTTTATTAATCACTTGAGAATTACAAGATAGAGCTATGCTCATTACATTCACTTTCATAATTGTCATATGCTAGGTATTTGGGAAAATGAATTTTTAATTCTCTTTCTTCCTCAAATAGGAGATGTCATTAATGGGGCTCATGAAGCTCTAGGAAGGTCTTATGTGAAGAAAATCCAACCCCTTTGAAGTGTGAGGCCATGGCTATTTATAGGAGTGGGGGTAGGTAGGATTAGGTAGGAGTAGGTAAAAATAGGGGACCACATGCAAAATTTTGAACCCGCCACTGGCAGCTGCAGAAATTTCGAACCCGGCACCAACGCGTGTGGAAATTTCTAACCTGGCACCTGCGCGTGTGGAAATTTTGAACCCGGCGCCTGCGCATGTGGAAATTTCGAGCCCGGCACCTGCGCGTATGGAAATTTCGAACCAAGTGCATGTGCGTGTGGAAATTTCGAACCTGGCACCTGCGCATGTGGAAATTTTGAACCCAGAAATTCTGCACCTGCTAGGTGCGGAAATTTCGCACCCGTTAGGTGTGGAAATTTCAGCGGGAATTTCGCACTTGCTCGGTGCGGAAATTTCGCATCCGCTAGGAGAGGAAATTTCGCACCCGCTGGTTGCGGAAATTTCGTACCCGTTGGGTACGAAGATCGTCTTTATGGGAGGTGCAATGATTATGGGTGCGTGTGTTTTAGTGGCCTACAACTCGGGTTCATGGCTCAGATTGCGAGTGGTTGGTTTGGCCATGTTCGGGGGAGCGGCGAGGTCGGCGGAAGTTGCTGGCTGAATCCTGACTTTGAATCGATCCGGTATTTCTGGGCAACACACTTGTTGGCCGAAATCGGATGAATCGGGCGGTGCGCACAGTTTCAACCTAACCGGCTAGGCCGATCGCCACCGGGAATGTGGGGCCCTGGGCCCCCACCGGCGCTGCGCCCGGACCCACTTGACGGTTCACCTTCGGCTCGGAGCACGGCTCGCCTTCGGCTCAGATGTAGACGAATACTGATGGAGGTTGCGTTCGAGGGATACGACATCCTACTAGTGGCCATACTCGAGTCTTCTGGTACTGGACCCCGGATGATATTGGCGACGTCTCTGGGCTATAATATCACGCGATATGTTGAATCGAGCATGTCTTGTGCACTTTTGGGAACCGGACCAAAAGGCCGGTTAAATTTGCCACCTCAAAGTATGTTTTGTGTTAACGGGACGTGCTTTGAAGTGAGATGAGTCTAGCATGGGCGCAAACATCTCCATGCGGTGCTTAGCAATTGGTTATGACTTTCCTCTTGAGTTGTATGTCGAGAGCGCACTGCTTTGAAGCTGAAGCACCCCACCTCCGTTAGGGCCACTCACAAAGGGAATGTCCTAATTTTGGTGGAGGTTTATAAGTATAAGTCACAGATATACAAGACAGATATAAATACACATATTTTTAAACAGCGGAAACAACAACAACTTTTATTTCATCAAAGTACGTGTTACACAAACCATACCATAATTGTCTTACAATACTTCCAAAAACATTACATTTTCCATAACTGTCTTGATTATCCAAGAAGCATAAAACATAAAATAAAGCAACAAAATCCCCATAATGATATCCAAAGCCATGATCCAAGCCAAAGAGATCCAAACCGTACATCTACTGTCTTCAAGCTTGCAAAAGAGTCTGACTAAGCTGAGTTGTTTCCTCCCTGTGGACCTGGGAGGGAACGAAAGAAAAACGGAGTCAGACATAAAGCCTGAGTAAATCTAGTGACTTTTCAGTATATGAATAAGAAAAGGATATGATAGACATAAACTGAAAACAGGATAGTATCATAACTAAGGGAGTGTAGTCTAGAATCGAATATACTATCAAACCCACTCTATATCTCTGCATTTACTAGAATTACTCTAACTGGCACCCCATGCTAAGGGTGAAGCGATCCTTTTTATTTTCTAAAGATCGGCTCCTACTCGTACGTGTGTCTTACGCCTACCCCAAGAAGTGTAAATACCTATGCTGGTCCCACCATGGGGTGTATCAAGGCCCATGGTGGCGGCCCCGACACAATTACTAGAAGACATAGGTTATACTACTGGTGCCCCCAGTGCCCTGCTTGTCTGCTCCGGAGTGCGTGCACGACCGCACACCGTTAGATCTACACTGTGCACCCAACAATTGCCATTATTTGACCGCTTACAATCAGCCCAGTAATCGTGCCCCACCCTGCCTAGTTTCAGGGTACCGTTGATGCCTAAATTGGGTTACTGCTGAAACTGGTCCCTACGTTACCAGGGTTTTCTAGTCAACATGTTAAGTGGTTAAGTGTTTGTATATACCTAACCCCACCCATCAATATTTGTTAACATGTTGAATCTTTGGTTAAGTGTTTTCAGTTGACTTAACCCTACCAACTGTCCTTAGCCTTTTAGAGCACCGACCACTCACATTAGACAGATATCACTACGGTTACTGGATGTGCCGGTTGGTTCCGGGCAGGTTTACACCGTAGTTCAGTCTAACCTCGGGTCTTTATTGGGCTCAATGTTTAACCACCCACATTGGATAGGTATTGTTGTGACTACTGGACAGCCGGGCGGGTCCGGGCAGGTTTATGTCACAACTCAATCCAACCTCGGGTCAAACATGCCGTCTTTTCTAGATTTACATATTTCATTATTTATGAAAATGTCATGTCGTCTTTTAATTTGGGTATAACAATTTATACCGCTAAAATGTCACAGTCGTTGGCACGCGCCAAACATGCCAACATATTTATTTATATCATGTTTTACACCCAACTCTATTACCCCCGTTTGTACGTACTAATGTTGGGCTCGACACAATTCAGCCCAACTTGATAAACGTGAGAAAAGGGGAAATCCAGAACATATAATATTTTCTATGATACATAGAAGGTGTAGCGCATGAACTTGCAAATTGGCGTTAACATAAACATTGGATCATGCGAACTTGCATTCAAAATTGACATACAACTAAATGGGTGTCACATAGGATGGCATATGTAGATTTATACAAACTTGGGTTTTAACATATTAACTTGGTATAACGTCGAACACAAAACTAGCATGTTGTAAATTAACCCAAAGATGTTCAAATCTAATATATAGTCTATTTCCACATGAACTTGCATAGTTTATGTAACCCAAACTGCATTTAACATAGTTCTGATCATACTTGTAATGGATCTAAGATGTATACATAAGTTTGAGGCATGTAGGCATAAAAGATCTCAGATCTAGGATATGTTTACATAAATATATGGCCCATGATATCAACATAAACATAAAGGGGATATTAACATAAACATGCGAGGGATCTAATCATAGATTTTGCCACAAACTTGCAATTGCAATTACTTTCATATACAATCGTATAATAAACTTGAATCGACCCATTTATGCCACTAATCAATACACATAATCACGATAGAAACATCACAATACACAAGATCTACATCATTATAAAACAACAATACAATTCGATTCTCAATTACATCGTATCACATCATAATTTTATTCAGATTCTGAAAGACCACTATACTTACAACGTGTGACGAGATCTTGTTTTCTGATTTCTGTTTTCTGAAGGTAGCAATTTGTTGATTGATTTGATTAGACTTTAATTTGCTTCTTAGTTTGATTCTTGGCGGCTACGATCAACTTCTTCCTGGCAGCATGACGACTCCTCTCTTATTTTCTTATGTGAATTAGTTGAGTCTTAGTGTGTATTTATAGAGTTTTCAAGTTACTTTGAGCTGTCAGATGCAAACAGGGAGGGAAATCAGACCGTACAGCACACCAGAAGTCGAACCAGGGTCAGACCCACCTGGTCAGGCCGACCAGGCAAGTCGACCTGCAGGTCGACACCCAAGTCGACTGCGCAGTCGACTTGGGGGGCCAGGTCGACTACCCAGTCGACACTAGTGTCGATCTGGTCACTAGGCGGGAATTTTCCCGCCCAGCCCAGTTTGAACTCGAATTCGAATTTTAAACCTGTTCTGAGCTGTTTTTGAATTTCAAATTTATTCTGAAACTTCCGGAGATCATAACTCCTTCATACGGAGTCCGTTTCATGCTAACTCGGACTCTATCTCAAGCAGAATTCTGAGACGAACGCAATTTTGTAAGCCATTTCCCTTAATTCTTTCATTAGAATTAATTATACTTTAATTTATGAATTTCACTGTTATAGAATATACGGGGTGTTACATTCTCCCCCACTTAAAAGGATTTCGTCCCCGAAATCTTCAAGTTTAGGAAAATTGTATATTCTACCATCCAATCGTCCATCTACTCAACCAACAAACACAGGTGTCCATTGTCCTTAAAGACTTCTAATGCTTTATGATCATATGCATTGTGTGTGTAAATGTCCCTATCTAATGCAGAAATCAGGCGGTCGACTGAGTCAGTTGACCTCCTAAATGCGAATCATGTAAGTGTCATGAATACATTATGTATGCAAATTTTTTTCCTACTCATAATTCTATATGAGTGCACAACAATTCATACAAATGCGATAACCATATGATAACATATAAAATTTCAACCACATATGAATGAGAATACATATTTGCATATGCAGTATGAAGTGACTGAGCCGATCTAAAACCTAGGGTGTGTGTCTATATGCATCCACGAGCAACCATTAGCAATCACTTGCAACCACTTGCATCCATAATCCATAACATGTTTTCAAATACATGTTTGCATCCATTTGTTTTCTACCTAAGGAGTTAAGGAGAAAGGGTCGAGGAAATATGCCTAAAAGATAGATAAAGCATAACTTAAGGAAAAAGAGAGATCAAAGATGTACCCTCAAAAAGAAAAGGGTAGGCTGCGCGTATTCTAGCCTCAGTTTCCCAAGTCGCGTCTTCCTCGGCGTCGCTCCACTAAACTTTGACGAGCTTGACTTCGCGGTTGCATAGCTTTTCACTTCAGTTCCTAAGATGCGTGTTGGAACTCTTCTCACAGTTGCTTCACGTTCTACTTCGGCTTCTTCTAGAATGCTAGGCTCTACTATTTCAGCAGACTCATGTAAACACTTCCGGAGATGAGAAACATGTAAGACGTTGTGAACTCCGACCAGTTTTTCGGGTAGCTCTAATCTATAGGCCATCTTCCCAACCTTCTCGATGATAGGAAATGGTCCTACAAATCTTGGTGCTAGCTTTCCAGTGGATCCAAAACGAACAACGTTCCTTAGAGGATATACCTTAAGAAAAACTCTGTCCCCAACCTCAAACTCAAGGTTCGTCCTTCTCTTGTCGGGCGTAGGATTTCTGTCTATCTTGGGCCGTCTTCATCCTTCTTCGTATCAAGTCCACTTTTTCTGAAGTTTCTCTGATCATGTCTAGACCAAGAATAACCTTATCTGTAGACTCCCACCAACAAGTTGGTGACTTGCACGGTCTTCCATACAATGCTTCGAAGGGTGCCATGCCTATGGTAGCTTGGAAGCTATTGTTGTATGCAAACTCTACTAAGGGAAGGTGATCCTCCCATGTCTCTCCAAAGTCAAGAACACGAAGTCTCAAAATATCCTCTAAAACTCTATTCACCCTTTCTGTCTGGCCATCGGTCTGAGGGTGATAGGTCGTGCTTAAACATAACTGAGTGCCTACAGCTTCTTGCAAACTTCGCCAAAACTCGCTTGTGAAGAAAGGGTCTCGGTCAATAACAATGCTGGAGGGTATCCCATGGAGTCGAACTATCTCCTTGATGTAAAGAGACGCTAAAGATGAGGCGGTCCTTCTACTCTTGACAGGTAAAAAATGAGCGCTCTTAGTAAGCCTATCCACTATTACCCAAATGCTAGTACTGCCTCTTCTGGACCTAGGCAGCCCATCAACGAAGTCCATTGAAATGCTATCCCACTTCCACTGTGGGACCTCTAGGGGATGAAGCAGTCCTCCAGTCTTTTTCTGTTCCGCTTTAACTTGTTGGCATACCATACACTTAGAAACGAAATCTGCCACGTCCTTCTTCATGCCGTTCCAAAAGAAAACTCTTTTCATGTCCTTGTACATTTTGTCTCCGCCTGGGTGTATTGTCATCTTGGAACGATGTGCTTCCTCGAGAACCTTCTTTATCAACTCCCTTGCTTGTGGAACGCATAGTCTTCCGTCGCGTCTCAGCCAGCCTTTATCATCGATATAGTATCTACTGAGGTGACTAGAAGTCTCACCCCTAATTAGCTTATCAACCACTTCAACTAGCCGGGGGTCCTCACGTTGTGCCGTCCCTATTGTGTCCAAAAGAGTAGGGCGCAGCTCAAGAGATGCTAAAAAACCCGGTACGAAATCAGGGGAGGGCCTAATGTTAAAACTGGCTATATACTCTAAGTTTTGCCTTTCTACAAAGAGTGGGCTTAGGGTCAGTTTCTTTCTACTCAAGGCGTCTGCCACCATATTTCCCTTGCCCAGAGTATAGGAAATCTCGAAGTCATACGAGGCAAGAAACTCCATCCATCTCTGTTGCCTCAAGTTAAGATCTTTCTGCGAGAAAAGATATTTCAACGATTTATGGTCAGTGTAAAGTTCGAACTTCTAACCTAGGAGATAATGTCGCCAAGACTTAAGTGCAAAGACGATGGCGACTAACTCAAGATCGTGGGTCGGGTAGTTATTTTCATGAACTTTCAATTGCCTTCCACCATAAGCTACTACCCTTCCTTCTTGCATCAAGACAGCGCCTAGCCCTATCCCACATGCATCTGTATAAACTGTGAACATCTTGCTTCCGTCTGGCAGAGTCAGGACTGGGGCTGTTGTAAGAGCCCTTTTTAGGCGTTGGAAAGCCAACTCGCAATCCAAGTCCCAATTGAACACTAGATTCTTCTTTGTCAGCCTTGTGATTGGAGCTGAGATTTTTGTAAAATCCCTTATGAATTTTCGGTAGAAACCTGCTAGTCCTAGAAAACTTCGGACCTCAGTTGCATTCTTTTGTGCCTTCCAGTCCTGCACCGCAACTACCTTCGCGGAGTCTACAGCTAGCCCTTCTTTAGATACTACATGCCCAAGAAACCTTACTTCTTCTCTCTAAAAGTGGCATTTTGAAAATTTTGCCTTTAGCTGATGTGCTCGGAGAGTATCCATGATTTCCTTCAGATGTTGAGCATGCTCTTCCTCAGTCTTTGAAAAGATCAAGATATCGTTTACGAAGACAACCACAAACTTGTTGAGGAATTCTCTGAACACTCTGCTCATTAGGTCCACGAAATAAGCGGGTGCATTTGTCAGTCCGAAAGGCATGACAAGCCACTCAAAGAAACCGTCTGGGGTTCTGAATGTCGTTTTATCAATACTATCCTCAGCTACTCTTAGCTGATGGAACCCAGTTGCTAGATCAAGTTGGGAGAAAACCGACACGCCTACAAGATGATCAAACAAATCGTCGATTCGGGGAAGAGGGTGCCTATTTTTCTTGGTCAACTTGTTTAACTCCCTATAGTCAACAAAAAGGCGAAGCGAACCGTCTGCTTTGGTTGCGAACACCACTGGAGCACCCCATTCTGAAATGCTCCTTCTAATGAACCCCTTTTCTAGAAGCTCTTTAACCTGCTTACTGAGCCCCTTTCTCTCTTTTGGAGCCATATGTCTGACAGGTAAAGCTACGGGCTTTGCATTATCTACAAAATAGATACGGAAGTCTATTTCCCGCTTCGGAGGTAAGCCTTTCACCTCCTCGAAGACATCCGGATATTCCCGGACTACTCTAACCGACTGCAAATTCAAATGACTAATTAATAAAATTCATTAAAGTTGGTTGAAAGATACTAAATACGCATTTAAATAATGTAAATCCAACTATAATTGCATCATTAGAATAATCATTTAATTGGATTGAAGAAAAGGTTAAAAATTTATTTTGTTCTCGGAAAACCTTAAAATAATTGGCCGCTTTAATTCCGTTTTGGTATTTCTTTTGTAAATATTCTAATCAATATGCAATGACAGTTTTAGTCAGTATGCTAAACATTGCAGCCATTAATTATAAATTATGTAGCACATAATATTAAGCAAACTTTATACAGCCATGGTTTATACCTAATTATAACTACAAATTTACCCGCCCCATGATTAGTTAATGCAGCCCATAATATTAGACAAAATTATATAACCCATCATAACCAATACTTAATTATAGTTATTGCTACAAAATTTCTACAACCTAATGATACAAAATAACCAATTATGAGTTAAAAAACACACACACCTCATCAATAGAGCCGGAATGGGATCACCGAGATTTTGATGTGTCGGTCGGAAGTTCAAATCTTGGTTGAAAGATAATATATATGCACCTAAACATCAATCTCATATATGCAAATGTACTTAAAATTATGGCTGCATCATATAAATGTTGTTAAACTATTTGATTGTAACCATAACTGTATGATTTAGATAATCTATCTTATTAGCTCAAGATTAAAGGATAATACATATGCATCTAAAAATCAATTTCATATGCAATTAAAATTATAACAACACGAAGTTAAATTATTCAGGTGCAGATATAATTTCATATTGGAAAAATTTCCACTATATTATTATCGTTGTATTTGTTGTGCCCGAAAAAGAGGTAGTAGCGCTTTGCCGAACCTTATACCAGGATCTTCATCACCCAAATCACAAAGAAATAACTTAGATTGAAAACATGACGGAATTGAAATCAAGGCACAATAACACAAGATATTCGACCCAACCACTTTCTTCATTGATTCACTAAAATCTTGTTTATAATTAATAGAACAAATCTAAAATAAAAAAATGCTATTGAATCAATAATCAAATTGAGAAAGGAAAGAATATTTAGATTACTAAAATTGTTGGAGAAGAAGAACCATGAAGAATGATGACCAAAGTTTTAAAATGCGAAAAGCGTACGTGAGGCGTTCTCAGGTCTATGAGGTGAGACGTAAGCCTCGAAACGTTGAGGCGTAAGCTTTTCAGGTAAAAATAAAAGCAAAACATATAAAAAAATTGAAATTTTAAATTACAATGCAAAAAAGAAAAAAACAAATCATTTAAGATCAGACTTTGAACAAGTATATGTTTTTATTATGGATTAAAAATAAATAATTGAAACTTATATGATCCAAATTTCGATACCTTAGAACTATTTCAAGGTTTCACCAACTCTAATTTTGATTTCTTCTATCAACTCAAATCAATCTACAAAATTTATTTGAAGACTCGGCGAAATTTTGAAAAACATTTTTTAAATAACAATGAGAAAATCCATTACATAACTCTTGGTCGTTGTTTCGTAAATAATCTTACTTGATCACCTCGATATTGAAATTTAAGTTAAAAATGGTAGTTTTTCTTTAGTTTTTTTTTTAAAAAAAGGGTAACCGCCTCGTTAAAAACCTAAGCTAGAGATCAGCGTGAAATCTAGTCAGGGAAAAAGAGTGCGGTGCTTTATTGATAGCGCATCAATAAAGTAAGTACAAACTTTAGTACAAAGGCAGTCATAGCATCATACATTATCGTGCTGCGCATACCCAAATAAACTTTTTTTATCACATCATCATCAAAAATAAATGAAGCCTAAGATAAAGCCCATCACAAAGGAACCAGCCGAGAAGCCCACAAAGCGGTAGATCGATTCCTCTTCTTGGATCTTGATAGTAAGTATTTTACATCCAATTCCAGTTGATGCCATGTACTGTATTTATTGAGTTGATTTTTATTGTGAATACGGTTGTTTCGCTCCATCCATATGTGATAAATCGTTACAACTAAACAGCAAAACGCTGCCTTCTATCTGAAATTGGCGGATTTTAAAGCATTCTTCACTTCATCCAGCTCATTTCCCAGCGTCATTGGCCTAGCCGTAGTAAGAGGCAAACCACATTTCAGTCTACATCTGGTCCATAGATACGCAGCGTATGAACAATGGAAAAAGAGTTGATCTTTATTTTCTTTTTCCTCATTATATAACATGCAAGTTGGATCGATCCCATACCTCCATTCTATCATTATATCCTTTGTGATGAGGTGATTTAGAAATGCTTTATACGCACACAACGACATTTTAGGACAGTTTATTTTATGCCATACAACACCACACCAATCTATCTCATGTCTATGTTCTCTAGATAAGTACCAAGCCGAGTGAAAAGAGAATCCGTTAAGGATACCATTCCATCTCTAGTAATCTTCTTCCATGTTCGTATGAGTATTTATATCTCTTACTCGGTTTGATATAATTCTTGTAGCGGGCAGTAGATTTGGATTGAAAACACCGTTTTCAATAATATTGTTAACACATAAATTGTCGTCACCAAACAATTCCAGACTGTCCCAACCTAAGATGTTAACCATAGTATTATTATTAATCCACGGGTCAAACCAGAGATGAATATTTTCACCATTCACCACACATTTATGAACACACTTTAGGCGTAAATTTATGTGTCTAAGAATTGTCTTCCACGTGCAAGAACTGTTTTTATCTGTCCCCATCACCTAGAAATATTTACCAAAACAGTATATATTTACCATCCATTTTTTCCACATGCTATTCCCATTCACAAAATTCCATAATAATTTTAGCACTGCAGCCTTTTTGATGTCTTTGAAAATTCGCAGCCCAACTCCTCCCTCCTCTTAAGGAAAACATAGGGTGTCCCATGCTATTTTATTCTTTTTTCCAGACAATATAAAATTAGCACATAGTCTATTGATTTTGCATATCGTAGCTTCTAGAATTTGATATGTAAGCATCCAAAACATCACCATCGGTGTAATAACGGTTTTGACTAATTCAATTTTACCTGCCATCGAAAGGACTCTATTATCCCGTCCATCCATTTTTTCCTGATTCTATCAATCAATTTCCCACAGTCTGAGAAATGGATGTAATAATAAGACAGCAGAACTCCAAGATATTTGATGAGTAGCTTACCTTCTTTCATGTTTAAATTCTGCAGAGTATGAGTTTTATTGCTTTCCCCCTATTGAGAAAAACCTTAGACTTTAAATTATTAATTGTGAAACTTGCATATTTTTTCAGCTCCACCAAAATCTCTTTGATAGTCTCAAACCCCTCCTTTTTGGATTTACAAAAAATTATCAAATCATCCGCATATATAAGATGTGTTAGTTGGGTTCCTCCTTATATATGGGTTGAATTTTATTAGCTATCACAGCTTTAAACATCATTATGAAGAAAAATTCCATAACTACGAAAAAATGATAAGGTGATAACGGATCCCCTTGTCTAAGCCCCTATTGCTATAAATGAATCCTTTTGGACTGCCTTGTGCCAAAATAGAGAAAGTTGGCGTTTTAATACAGGTTCTTATGATTTTAATAATGTTTCTAGGGAATCCCATCATCTTTAGCATATGGCAAATAAAGTTTCTGTTTATCATGTCATAAGCTTTCCGCAAATTAATTTTGATGCATATTTTTCCGCAACCTTTTCTACCGAAGAGTCTAATTTGTTCATGAGCTAAAAGAATATTATCTGCTATATACCTTCCCTGAATAAAAACTTACTGTTTTCAGATATTGGATGCTGTAGGTATGGTTTGATCCGGTTACAGATTACTTTGGACACAATTTTATAAATAACATTACAACATGCAATTTGTCTATAATCTGATATAGCTTTAGGATTTTCAACTTTCGGGATAAGGGTTAAAAAAGAATGATTTATACCCTTTGCCAATTTCCCGATCCTGAATACTTCTTAAACTACCTCCATAATTCCTTCTTTAAGCCTGTCCCAATGGAACTTGTAGAACTTTGACGTGAAACCATCCGGGCCGGGACTTTTGTCATCTGGCATAGAACAAGTAGCATCATAAACTTCATCAATTGTGATACAAGAATTCAAATGCCTTCTGCCACTATCATTCACTACAAACCCGCAATTGATATTAGGAAAGTTAGAAATCATCGGAATTTCAGAATAATTAAAATTTAATGACTTTATTAGTGTCAATATTTTAGTCTTATGCTTTAGGAGTTTAAGGTGTGCAAAGCGTACATTTTATACATTTTCTATGCCTCAAGTTGTTTGGGTGTAAGCTTTGGAGGTAAAAAAAAACTTTTGGAATAAGCTTCAAGGCATTTTATCTCTTATTTCCTCGAGGCGCTCCTCGAGACGAATATTGAGGTGGTTTTTTTTATAAAAACAATAACTAACCTTAATCTAGAGATTATCTTAAGATTAAGATCCTCTAATTTCGGTTACATAATGTGAAATGACCACTCTACACTTGTAACGACCCGCCATTCTGACCATGCCGAATCGACAAAACATGTCAACTCGAAACGTCCAAAACAACAGATTGTTATTAGCTTCTGGGGAAAATAGAATAAATCACAGAATCACAGATCACAGACACAGATACAAAGCAATATAATACCTCGCAGTGAAAAATACAAAATACATTAGTAGTTCATGAAGCTACTAAATAAAATATTTTACATCAGAGTTTGCATATATAACAAAGCGGATGACTAATACAATAAATAGATGATAACATACTGAAATAGAATGATAGAAATAATTGGATGACTGAAACCACTGATCAGCAGGTGGATATAGGTGAGAAAAATCCAATATAAGCTCCAGACTCCAAAGGTGAATCTCGAAAACTGAAATACTCGATCTGACCCGAGCAATAATGCAAAACAAAACAACTCGGATCAGGACTAACATTCTCATGGAAGTAAATTAATTCAAAAGAAATGTTTGATGAAATGCAACCAGTAACTTAAAGGATGTTTGGGATCACCATCCTCTAAGGATCCGTCAAACTAATACTATATAGTATAATACGCCATATACAATAGTGTTTATCAGTAAAGTAAAAATATCAAAATAGCGTAAGCGGGATTACCATAATTACCCTTACACCATTTATATATTCCCATAGTTTATACAGTACCGTAATTCCTCCGTACACTGGAGGGCTATCAGAGGGCACTCCATAAAAAACAGTGCAAAACAAAATCGTAGTGGGCTCATATAAGGCATGTGACAAGGCACGCAAGGAATGCCAGGGTGGATTCACCATTTGTAGAGCCGAACTGGCGGTAATGCATAGCAGCTACTACCGCCCACCTCGAAACACACTCCCATAATCAAAAGGGCCCAAATCGAATCTCAACAGTAATAGAATAATATCGAAGAAGTGTGCTTGATAGGAGGAATGACCTCACTTGGTCCGTGCGTAGCTCCTGTTTTAGTCACATCAAGCTGACTCAAGGTAGTCAGGGTCTCGTAATTAATAAAATGAAATGAATTCGTTCGCCAAATCATCCCCTTTATTCTGGAACTCCTCCGCGTACACAGTTGTTAAAGTGGTTTTCGGTATTGGTAGAGAATATGACAATAACCGATCCCGGTCTCTTTAACAACCAATCGTTTACATTTTTCACACCGTGGTCAATATCTTATAAAACACTTTATAAAATAGTTTATATGAAATCTCATATTCGAAATCAAAATTTAATATTGTAATGAACTGGGATTTTCGACTCCGAAAATCGACACAAAACCCAGCGTCGACTGTTCGGACATCGAAAATACCAGGTCATTAATAGAAAGAAATAAGACGATGAGAAAGATAAGATAGAACTAATAGAACAAAAGAAGAAGAAGAACACAACTGAGCAGAAAATCAGAGTAAACGCAAATCTCACAGCGGAACGAATAAAATATATTATATAACATAACTTTGAAATGCAAATCTGTTTTATATATACATACCATTATCAGAGTACAATACATCATATCACAGCGGAAATAATCTCTAAATACTAATGGCGAAGCCTTCTGCTTTTAGCTCCTTCAAGTGTATCTGTAAAATCCTGAAACAATTGACTGCCCGTACAAATTTGGGCACCCAAGAGTTTAGGGAAAACAAACAAAATAAACTCTGGGTCAGTCATGGGACTGGTGTGAGTAAATTCCAACCATACGGTTTAACTTTGAAAATCCTTTTAAAAGAAAAGATAATAGTAAGACCAGCCCACACATAAACATGGACGGTTTTTACCTTACTATAACCCAAAATATTTTGATATCCAAATCCAGTGATATTATAATAATGTCTAATCAAGTAAATAACCAAATATCAGAACGCTTGCATCTCACGCTCTACATACATAGTATAAAATCAAAAACCGTAGGGCGCTTATTGGAGATTGGATTCCAACTATGACAAGGTATGGGACCACCTTCCGATGATGTATCTCTAGAGGCGAATACACCTGGGTTCAACAAGAACGTCTTGCAACCCGGCCCACACATGACTCATTTCGCTTCAGTGTATCGAATGTATATCACCAACGGTTGGGCTCAAACCACCATTCCCGAATGGGCAGAATCGATAGATTTAGAAACAAAAGGAATTTTTCTAGATAGGTGATTATACACCCTAATGGGAGCGACCCACTTAGCCATGCTGCTTGCCCGATTTTGTCATTTCCCGGTTGTGAAGCTTGAGGCTACGTCTGTCTTTTAAAACATCTGGCCACCATACACTTTGAATGCCACATCGTCAAACCCATCAAATCACTAGTTGATCTTCCCAAAAATATTACGGGTATAAAATCTAAGAGAAACGAATTTCTCCGCCACCAGACGTAATACATTGACAAGATCGTCTTATGTGACCGTTAGGAATACTCCGTCAGACATTCGTCCATACAAGTTGTCCTGGGACTGGACAAACAGAAAACACCGTTCTGGGACAGGACGACCTTTGCATTTCACTCCGTCTTCAATTTTCTTCAGCATAACACAATTCGCAACGCTTATGCCTATACGGGGTGGTTTCAGATAATATATCCAACCGGTCTCTCCGTATTGACAACGATGGTCAAAACACTTCGATGGTCGGTTATCTAACTATCGAAGTAAAAACAAACATTCATTCAAATGTTCAACTAACATCACGCAACCATGGGCACTTTTTATTTACCATTTGTCATCGTCGAATTATAGTCCCATTTCTAATAGTGTTATTTAACACTAATCGTATTTCAAACATTGAAATGATGTCATCGTTTTCTGAATGACTCTCCACTACTCGTTCTTAACTTATTACTTTAGAATAAGTGGATTTCAAAACAAAAATGTTTACATTCCCTAGGCAGTAATGCTATATAAAAATCATGCTCAAGTTTGGTCAACAGCGCTAATTTATCGTTTTAGTTCAAAAACTTGTCATACGCTGTAATATTCTCCTTTATAACTAATCTCGACGGAATAATCACGCTTAAGCCTATTCAACAGCGTTGTTTCATCGCTATAGGTTAAAACTTGAAATGCGCTGTTATATTCCACTTTATAACTAATCTCGACATTTCTTTCCGTTACAAAAATCTTGACATCTCTTTCCGTTACAAAAATCTTGACATCTCTTTCCGTTACAAAAATCTTGACCTCTCTAATTCAATAACATTTTAATAAATGAGGTCCACTTAAGAAACAATTATTTAATTAAAAATAATTAACTAATATTTTGCTTAATAAAATGAACTATAAAGTACCAGTTCATAATAGAATTTCTATTACAGTTTAAAGCTTCGCTTTAATTATAAAAATCTATTTATTTATTTTTCCCATAATCGACTTCGTTGATTTGTCTGACGGCCAATCAACTTCCCACAAAACGAGGTGTTTATGGTCGACTGTTGCCGCTTTCTAAATCGATATCATTTATTTATTAAATCAAAACAACTGCAAAATTTTCATTCAACATGGTTCAAATGGTGTATATATAAAACAAACAACACATAAAATTATTTAGGAATCCGGTTGGATTCCTCCAACCGTTTTCCCCATCCACAGATGTCACTCAAACAATTATCACTGATTCCATACTAGGGAATATTATAATCGATGGAATCAGTACCCAACCGGTGATGTGTACTTATGCAACGATATATAATATTTTAACCAATTTAGCCATAATCTGCCTAAACAACCATCACCCAGCATTCAACCATTATTTAAAATATAATTAAAATATTTTAAATAAAACAGAGTTAGTGAATTCACTCACCTTTGCGCGTTAACCGTTAAAAACGATTTGCGTCAGTTCCGGTCTCCCGAAATTATCCGTCAGTGTAGTGCTTTACTAATACGAACTCGTCACCGCCTGTTTCACTCTGATCATATAAACCAGTCCAGAAAGCCTTCTCCAAATTCAAACAGCCCGCTACCTTTTACTACTACATCCCATGTTGTTGCCATCTTAACAGAATCATGTCTCCTCGTCCAACGCCATGTTTTCACCACCGCTGACCACCGTTATCGCTCCAGCAAAACGTCGCCACGTCCGAGCTTACCCCACTAGTTCGCCTCTCTACTGCTGACTATGAACCCGCCTCCACATTATGGCTTCAACTTCATTTTACACAGCACGCTCCAGGTAGGCTTCGGCCTTCTGTACCCAACGAAATGATCCAACTCCCCTGTAATCAATCTTCTCCAAACTGAAAATACCATGGCACCAGTTTCATTCATGCTAGGAAATGGCCACTTCGTTCTTTCTCAAATAATAATATACTTTTTCTTTTCTGCAAAGACCCATTTTTCTCTACTGCAAAGGCCCAAGGTAATGCACGTATTTTCACGGGCCACCCCAACAATTTCTTCTCCTTCGATAATTTTACTTTTCCCATTTAAAGACGAACTGCTTCAAACAACAAAACCCATGTTGTCACCTTTCTTGCTACGCCCACCTGCCATGCTCCTAACACACACGCTCACGCCACTCCTCCCATCCAATCACCGTTCACTTCTTTTTCTCTACTCACACAGCTCCCACCATTCTTCACATCAGTCCTTCCATTTTCTACACGTATTCTACTAACAACAAGGAGGCCGCCTCCTGCTTCGCACTTCACACAGCCCCATAATTTCAACTAAACACCAAAGTACTCCACCACAAAGTCTCCTTCTCCTTTAAGTTGCGTTGACATCCTCTTCATACCCCACACACTCAAAGTTCACCTCGCACACATGTCTCCGCCACTACCATTTGATCCGCCAACATCCCCCATGCACCACCGGTTTGTTCCCACTCAAACCATCCACACGTGCCCTTTTTTCAAATATATGAACACCCATGTTCATCTCCTCAACAACCTGCTGCTGTTTGCTAACTCCCCCTAAAGCCTACATTAAAACAAATAACCCAGACCAGACCTGCGTTTCTTAAGTCGGTTCCTCTTCATGCTTCCTTCCCGCTAGATCCGCTCTCATCCGAAGTTGTCGACAACTCCTCCTCTGCCGATACCAAACGGCCATAGCTGCTGCTGATTTGATTTTTTTTTCTTTTTCTCGAACTCCAGGCAAGATGTGTTGCATCCAGATCGGTAGACTTCACAGCAGATCTTCACGGGTTTAAAGCTATACAGCAATTTATTTAATAAGATTTTTAAAAGCTACATGTTCCATTTGGGAAATCACTTCTTCTTGCAATCGTTTTGTCCCTGGAGTGAACCATTTCTTGTGTTTATATAGAGACATATACTTGATACACACGTAATAGGCCGAATAGGATAGTAGCTTAGAAACCGTAGGTCTGTGTTGCGTCTTTTCACGTCAAAGATTTTACTTGGATTTGAAGGCATGAGTTGCGGTGATATTAGATACATAGGTTAGCATAGGTTCTACAATATCAGTTGGAAGACTCAAGATTTTGATTACACAAGCTGTTCACTATAGGCTTCAGGGGAGGTGCATGACTTTGGTGTACGTTTTTAATTAATGGTTTGGTACTTCGTTATCACATGTATCAACCGAGCACCATTCATAGGGTAAGTTGGCCACGTCTTCAAGTTTAGGGTACTGTTTCATGTGTTGTCTTAGCCTCATTCAATTGGAAATGAAAGGCTAGAGCGTACATTATATTAGGGTGTTAGGATATGGTGGAGTTGTGTCTTAATTCATCAGTCTGTTCATTGATTTCTCATTGGGTAGGTCTTCATTTCAATAGTTGCATATTAGATGTAGGGGAAATATAGACTTAATGGTGGAGTTCCTTAGGGTATAGGCTTGCGTTTTCTTTTATGTTTGATGAAGATAGGGTATGGTGTACACTGTACATGCATATGTTTTTAGGCTAGGTTGAATTTCCAATATGTAGCTGCACTGCATTTTGTACCATTGTATGGTCTCATCATACAATGTACATAGGTCTGCACGTCATTTTTGTGTAGTCTGCGCCAATCTATATACTTGGGTGCTAAGTTATTTTTGATTGAAAGCTTGCAGATGGACATAGAGCTAATAGATTATAGTATGAGGCATGTGGGGTTTTAATTATGAAAAGAAAGAATGGGTTGGCACCTTGCTTTAGGGTCTGCATGATATGTCCATTTGAAAATATAGGTGTGGCATGTGCACGATTTTGTCCTCCACGATGTCATGCATGTGTATCTAAAGGTTGGCAGGTGGTAGTGTACATTTTGTTTAATAATCATTTTATATGCATTTAACTTTACTTCGTAAGAAAATGTATCCCATCACATAAAATTACATTCATGTTCGAGCTTTTATGGACAGAAATAAGATTACGGTTGTGTCCAGCGAGGTGTCACGATCCCAAAAATATAATAATATCGGTAGTTTGACTCATATTTTAAAACTCTAAAAATATCGATACAGGGTGCAAAATACTCCAAATAAAAAGTTGCGTATTTAATTTATTAAAAATTACAGTCAAATTCTAAAAATTAATTTATCACTATGTCTCCAAAGAACCTTGTCTAAATTCGAAATCGATATCTAATTATATCGAATAAAACGTTACGGTCGATATACGATTTCGTAGCGACTATTCGAAAATTTGATTTAGATATAACTCGCAATTTATAACGCGAAATCTTTGTTTTTCACTTCCATTGGAAAGATAAAGTTCAACAGATTTCAACGTTTCTTGTTTCGCAGAAATCCAACTTATAACGGGTCCTGTACACTCAATTGAAGCTCAGAACGTTAAATTACGAACTGCCACGATATTACGGGCTCGATTGTATTTAATATATATATTTAAACGTTCAACTTCGTTTAATTAATACATAAATCCACTTATATTACGAATTCAATATTTAAACTGATTAAAATATTCAAATATAAACCGATAAAACTGCGGGACATTACAAATATCTAACTTTGATTACATTCAATTTAAAAAAAAAATAACTAACTTTAATCGCTTAAATCAAATTGATTTCGAAACCACATCGAAAGATCTCAAAATATAGTATAAATTAATACTATACTATTTAACTTCGATAATAATTTGGTTTGGTTTATATTCATAAAAAGTCAAGTTCAAAACAATTCCAATAATTCAATTTCTACCTTTGTAAGAAAACATTTCAAAACGATTCACATGAATTCAACATTTGGTTCATATTCAAAATGTATAATTCAAATCAAAACTTACATTTCAATTTTAAAAAAACATATCGTACTTTATAATTATAGTCGTATAGTAATTCAAAATTGTTACCTCTACATTTTGAATCAAAAATCTTAGTTTTTTCCATTCAAACAAATTACGATTTAAAACCATTCTTATACCTCGATTTAACAAATTCAAACTAAATGATATAAAAACCAATTCCGCATATAACATCTACATATATTCCAATTCTTGTTTAATTACTTAAAAATGAATTCAATTCATATCGATTATAAATTTATAATAAATCAATTTACCCAATTCACATTCATTTCTTATCAAAATTCATAATTTAAAACAATTCAAATTCAATTTCTTATCAATTATAAATTTCAATTCAAACATCAATTTACGTAATTCAAATTCATTTCTCAATATTTAAATCATTCAAATTTGCATTCAGTTGATTAAAAATCAAATTCATTCCTTAATTTGGAAATTCAATTTCAAAAATAGTTTCACATTTTCAAGTTCATCTCTTATAGTTTAAATCAATTCGAATTCAAATTCATTTCATATTTTTACCCAATTCAAATTCATTACTACTAAAAGTTCGTATCAATTTGAACTCATAACTTAATACGAGTTCATTCATTATTCAAATATCGTTATATAAATTTATATCTTTAAACTTCGAATTTAAATCGCAAAATCTAACTTATCCATCTAGAGTTTATTATTAAAGTTTATAAAATATATATATAAGAAAATAAATTTTGAAAATAGATATATATATATATAAGTTTATAAAATTCTAAAACTAATTAGAATATAGATTATAAACATATATAAGTTTATAATAATATAGAAAATAAGTTTAAAATAATTATTTATAATAATTTAAAACGCTAAAAATACTTATATAATTAAATTACATAGTTTAATATAAATAAATTATATGTAAAACTTAAATATGCATTTAAATCTATATTTACTTATAAAAATTATTTTAAACATATAATTCAAAATTATATAAAAAAATTAAGTTTAAAATATTTAAAATATAAATATATAAAAATATAAAGTCAAAAGTTATTTTTTTTAAATCAAATTCCCAAAAACAAACTTTGAAAATACAACCAACGGTGTCCGTATATAGTTTTCTACCCTATGTTTAAGTGATACAGATATTTATCATTTCATCCCGTAATTTATAAAAACTCTATGGGCCTATCATTTCAACCCATGATCCCAAATTCAGTAAAAAATGTTCAGGTCTATCATTTCAACCCATAACGATTTTTCCCTATTCTAATGTCCGTTCGGGTATGTATCGTTTCAACCCTTATTGATTTTTCCTAAAATAGGGTATCAATAATCACAAAAAACAATCGCATAGCAACAATCACAGCATATATATCATTAGTGCAACTACGTGTCATACATCGTGTCACATATGAAATGTGCATATATATCAAATCAAACAATTTCTATCAGCAATCCTATAGATTTCATATAACAGTTCATTACTGATCTAACATCCATGAAAAATGTAAGTTAGGTGTGAGATAAACTCACCTTTCTTGGCATTGAATGGAGACGAAAGCTGACATAAGCTGACAAAATACAGCTACGGACAAGCATGATCAAATCAAACCGGCACGACATATCAAATGAACAAAACACTATCTTAGATCTGGATCCCTTCATGCCAAATAAAAATAATTCACCCAAGATCAAATCAAAATTTGGATCAAGAGAGAAGGCAAATAAAATTGCATAACAAAACTCAAAACGCAGCCTTCTTTCACCCATCGCAAATTCATGCAAATGAACACATCAGATAGGACATATAATCCTTTGCTGTGATCAGTAGCAACAAGTTATCCTTTTTCATAACACGAAGAAGAGATAAAAAATGGGGCATGACTGCCGGGTTGATGAAATGGCAGCAAAGTAGGAGAACATGGTGCAGGGTGTTGGTTTTTTTTCCTTGTTCCTTGCGCAGTGTCCTTTTCTTAATTTTTCTCTCATACGCGAGACGATGGAGAACAAAAATGGGTGGAGCCATGAAAGAGATGGTGAGCAGAAAATGAAATGCTATTTTGTTGCAACAGAATAGGAGCAATTATGGCAAAATAAAAGGGCATCGGAAATAATAATTTTTTTTTAATATATATTATATTATATGGAAGGATGGAACATTATATTTGGAAGGTACAAAGTTTAAACGGAGACTGGAGTAAATAAATTGTAAGAAGAAAGGACGCAGCGGTTGAATTGGCAAAAGGTTAACGCACATTGAAAAATAAAAACAAAAATGAACGCCTGCATTACAAAAAGGCAAACCGTTTTGAAAATGAAGAGTGAAACGTGAAAAGGTAGATGGTAAGGAAAGCTTGCATTCATTTGCATGTCCACTTCGTGCATTAATTTCATGGACAAAGGTGCAACGTGCATATGAAAATGGTTGCATATTTGGAAATGGAATAGGCGTGACTTGGGAAGACTTTTGGAACCAAAACATTATGTTTCCATGCATGTAAACCAATCCAAAAAGTGCCACTTTCTAAACCTTGGAATAAAATAAAATAAAAATGGATGGCTTAGTAAAATAAAAAGATTGGTTTTGCAGACCCAAAATGATCAGGAAAATATGCAGGATCCAAATAGAGAAACATCGAACTCAAATGGCTTTGTTTTAAAAATCAACTATGCAAGGTTTTTTGCAATTTCAGCGTGAACCGAGCACCAAAACTGATAAATAAATAAATATATTGTGGTAATCATCTCGACGAAACGGACACAAGTTATATAGTTTGCAGTGTCAGGATGCTCCGTTTAAAAACGCGTTAAGGACCCCTTTTAACGTAAAAATGCGGAAGGAATACGGAGGACAAAGCTTATGATTTTCGCGAAACGAATTTCATTGTTGGATTACTGAAAATGAATAGAATATTTTTCATGTTTGTCCGAACTAGATTCAAATAGATTTTAAAATCGTTAATTTATGAACTGATATGCGCAGCTTTGCACTGAAAATTGCGCAACCGACAAACATTCAAAATTTCCGTTGAAACTTACACAACTACTACATCTCATTATACTTATTTAAAATTTTAAATTCCCATTAGGAAAAACCATAGAATATTTTCAAAACAAAAATATCGATTTAAATCATAATTTAAATTGTTAAAAATAGTGGGTTGTTACACTCTCCCCCACTCAAATCTTTTCGTCCCCGAAAAGGAACGAGGCAGGGAAATAGTAATTAAATAATATAATATATATTTAAATCAATGGTTCATATCTATTATCATATGTATAAATATAATTTGAAATATAAATATATAAATCAAAAGTTAAAATATTTCGAACATATCAAAATAGTTTTAAGTATTACTCGACGTCTCGATTAGCAATATATAGTTATCCCACTTTCGAAACCCGAAAATAGATATCGATGATGCCGCGGTCATCACCAGAATCATTTTCAAGTGACTAGAGTGTGACTGTATATCTATCTGGTACACATACGATTTAGCATATACATTGATCAGACGTATACCCAAATCACTAGGTATTCGATAGGCCAACTTTAACGTCAAGTAAATACTCAAAACATCTTTATATATTTAAACAGAATATATAACAAATTTACTCAATCATATACTATAAATAATATATTACAAACCATTAAAACTTTAAGTAGCGAAAAATTATATCTCTCCCCACTCATTTTATTTTTTAAAATTCAACCCCAATTCTTAATAAGTATACTAACAATATTATTATTAAATCATATACCAAACAATATTATTCTAAAATATAACTAAATATTTTCAAATCCATGTTAACTATATTCAAACTTATAAAACTTGTTTACTTGCATAAATATAACATATATATACATCACAAATTTAAAATCTTTATAAACCAATTTAAATTCATAAATTCCTGTATACATACATTTATAAACTATATCATTATAGATTTCAATCAAGATAAAATAATTTTCTTACAAATTCTACATCTTTAACTCTTAAATAAAATATGTGGTTTATAAAAATATAAACATCAAATCTTTTCAAAATATTGGTATTACTAAAACAAAATTTTATTTACAAATATAAAGACTTTCACAAATATATATAAAAATTTCAATACTACACTAAGGAAATTCAATATTATAATACCTTTCAAAATAGTTATAAAAATCAATATTTAGTAAAATGGACTCGCTGGAAGACTTGCACTCTCCTTCTAGTTCTTACCTTGTTGTGGACAAAACAAGTTATACAATTCGAATTAAAAGCTGAACGAACGAAAGAATCTAATCAAAGAAGATCTACGAAGGAAGATGGATTCAAATAAAAAGGAAAATTTCAGAAGATGATTTAAATATTAAACAAAATTTTATACTTGAAAATATTTGTTTAAAACATTTTAAAACCATTTTAAAAATCATATATATTTTCAAAATACACTTTCTCTCTCAAGAAGGATTCTGCGACTAATTCCACTCATTCTAGGGTATCACTACCCAATCTCTAATGAGCTTTTACCCCATAGACTAAAGCTTTGTTAAAACCAAAGTTCTGATACCACTTGTAACGACCCGCCATGTTGACCGTGTCGAATCGACAAAACATGTCAACTCGAAACGTCCAAAACAACATATTGTTATTGGCTTCTGGGGTAAATAGAATAAATCACATAATCACAGATCATAGACAAAAATACAGAGCAATATAATACCTCGCAGTGAAAAATACAAAATACAATAATAGTTCATGAAGCTACTAAATAAAATATTTTACATCAGAGTTTACATATATAACACAGATGAAGAATAATACAACAAAATAGATGATAACATACTGAAACAGAATGGTAGAAATAACTGGATGACTGAAACCTCTGATCACCAGGTGGATATAGGTGAAAAAAATCCAATATAAACTCTAGACTCCAAAGGTGAATCTCGAAAACTGAAATACTCGATCTGACCCGAGCAATAATGCAAAACAAAACAACTCGGATTAGGACCAACATTCTCATGGAAGTAAATTAATTCAAATGAAATGTTCGATGAAATGCAATTAGTAACTTAAAGGATGTTTGGGATCACCATCCTCTAAGGATCCGTCAAACTAATACTATATAGTATAATACGCTATATACAATAGTGTTTATCAGTAAAGTAAAAATGTCAAAATAACATAAGCAAGATTACCATGATTACCCTTACGTCGTTTATATATTCCCATAGTATATACAGTACCGTAATTCCTCCATAAACTGGAGGGCTATCAGAAGACAATTCATATAAAACAGTACAAAACAAAATTGCAGTAGGCTCGTATAAGGCATGTGACAAGGCACACAAGGAATGCCAGGGTGGATTCGCCGTTTGCAGAGTCGGACTGGTGGTAACCCATAGCAGCTACTACCACCCTCCATGAAACACACTCCCATAATCAAAAGAGCCCAAATCGAATCTCAACAGTAATAGAATAATATCAAAGAAGTTTGCTTGATAGGAGGAATGACCTCACTTGGTCCGTGCGTAGGTCCTGTTTTAGTCACATCAAGCTGACTCAAGGTAGTCAGGGTCTCATAATTAATAAAATGAAATGGAGTCGTTTGCCAAACCATCCCCTTCATTCTAGAACTCCACCGTGTACACAGATGTTAAAGTGGTTTTCGGTATTGGCAGAGAGTATGAATATTACTGATCCCGGTCTCTTTAACAACCAATCGTTTACATTTTTCACACCGTGTCATTATCTTATAAAACACTTTACAAAATAGTTTATATGAAATCTCATATTCGAATTCGAAATCAAAATTAAATATCTAACTTTGATTACATTCAATTTAAAAAAATAACTAACTTAAATCACTTAAATCAAATCGATTTCGAAACCACATCGAAAGATCTCAAAATATAGTATAAATTAATACTATACTATTTAACTTCGATAATCATTTGGTTTGGTTTATATTTGTACAAAGTCAAGTTCAAAACAATTCCAATAATTCAATTTCTACCTTTGTAAGAAAACATTTCAAATCGATTCACTTGAATTTAACATTTGGTTCGAATTCAAAATGTATAATTCAAGTCAAAACTTACATTTCAATTTTAAACAAAACATATCGTACTTTATAATTCAAGTCAAATAGTAATTCAAAATTGTTACCTCTACATTTTGAATCAAAAATCTTACTTTTTTCCATTCAAACAAATTACGATTTAAAACCATTCTTATACCTCGATTTAAAAAATTCTAAATTCAAACCAAACGATATAAAAACAAATTCTGCATATAACATTTATATTTATTCCAATTCATGTTTAATTACTAAAAAATGAATTCAATTCAAACCGATTATAAATTTCTAATAAATCAATTTACCTAATTCACATTCATTTCTTATCAAAATTCATAATTTAAAACAATTCAAATTTAATTTCTTATCAATTATAAATTTCAATTCAAACATCAATTTACGCAATT
This sequence comes from Allium sativum, assembly GCA_030737875.1. Taxonomy (NCBI): domain Eukaryota; kingdom Viridiplantae; phylum Streptophyta; class Magnoliopsida; order Asparagales; family Amaryllidaceae; genus Allium; species Allium sativum. The sequence continues at coordinate 65,305,448 of CM060924.1, forward strand.
CAAATTCATTTCTCAATATTTAAATCATTCAAATTTGCATTCAGTTGATTAAAAATCAAATTCATTCCTTAATTTGGAAATTCAATTTCAAAAATAATTTCACATTTTTAAGTTCATCTCTTGTAGTTCAAATCAATTCGAATTCAAATTCATTTCAAATTTTTACCCAATTCAAATTCATTACTACTAAAAGTTCGTATCAATTTGAATTCATAACGTAATATGAGTTCATTTGTTATTCAAATAACGTTATATTAATTTACATATTTAAACTTCAAATTTAAATCGCGAATTCTAACTTATCCATCTAGAGTTTATTATTAAAGTTTATAAAATATATATATATATATAAGATTTTTTTTGAAAATAGATATATATATGTATATATGTAAGTTTATAAAATTCTAAAATTAATTAGAATATAGATTATAAACATATATAAGATTATAATAATATAGAAAATAAGTTATCCTTCATGCCAAATAAAAATAATTCGTCCAAGATCAAATCAAAATTCGGATCAAGAGAGAAGGCAAATAAAATTGCATAAAAAAACTCAAAATGCAGCCTGTAACAACCCGTATTTCTGATAACCCGTTATATCGTAAATCGAGGCAGAATTTAATTTATAAATCTGAATCAAGGGAAACGGGCTATGTCATTGCGTTCGTCTCGGAAAAATACGCGAAATAGAGCCCGAGTTTTCGAAAATCGGAGTCCGTATGACCCGATTAAGGCCCAACGAAGTTTTCAGAAAATTTCAAAGTAAAAACAGATTTCAAATTCAAGTTTGAATTTGGAAATTAGGTCAGATTGGGCTAGGCAGGAAAATTCCCGCCAAAGCACCCAAGTCGACAGCCCTGTCGACTTGGGAGTCGACTTGGTTGGACCCAAGTCGACAGCCCTGTCGACTTGGTTGTCGACTTGGTTCAGCCGGGCAGTTTTGCCTGGTGCACCATTTTGGGGTCTTGGTTAGGTTTTGGGGCCAGATTCGGTTTTAAGGGCTGAGATTGGAATAAGGGTTTAATCCTAAGGTTGAAACTAATCCTAATCTCTATAAATAAGCCCCTAACCTAACCCTAAATCATCATTATTCATTCAAGTAACTAAACTATGGCAAAATCATTCCTCTCATGGCCTCCACTCTCTTCATAAAATTCCTAAGTTATTTCTATGAGAGATTTTCCATGCATACAAGTGTTTTCAAGCTTGTATGAGTGTCATTAGCTTGCATTCAAGTCAAGTTTCCATATTTACATCATAAAGCAAGGGTTTTGATCATTTTTGCTCAAGGGTTTTTCTATTGGAGCTTGCATTTTGGGTTTATTTGATTGCATAAGGGCTTTGATATATATATTTTTGTGTCTTCATAAGCATTGTAAGCCCTTTTCTACTTTCATATTTAAACTCTAAAGTTAAATGAATGATGCAAGTTGTGTTTGTTCATTATGATATGCAAGTTTATCATGTTATGATGTGCAAGTATGCCATGTTATGATATGCAAGTTTACCATGTTATGCTATGCAAGTATGCCATGTTATGATATGCAAGTTTACCATGTTATGCTATGCAAGTTTGCCACGTTATGATATGCAAGTTTATCATGTTATGTTATGCAAGTTTGCTATGTTATGATATGCAAGTTTGCCATATGATATGCAAGTTATGTTATTCAAGTTTGGGTTGATCATTTTGTTCATGTTATCATGTTATGCAAGCTTATCTTGGGTTTATGAGCTTAAAGCTTCAAGCTTTATGCTAAAGGTTGCATTTTGGCAACATATAAGTTATCATATCTCTTATGATAACTTGCATGTGAGGCCAAATGCGAACTTATGGCCATTTCTACATGTCATTTATCACCATGTATCACCAATATGCTAAGTTTGGTTTTATGCATGCTTTTGAGGCCTAATGATGCAATATGCAAGTATATGAACATATGTACATTTCATATGCCACCATGTTAAACTTGTGGCTTCAACACCTTTATGTCATGATTATGCCAAGTTCCCTCTTTCTATCCTTTATGCGCTATTGCGATATGTAAGCGATGGGATTGCGTTTGGGGTTGGGTAAACTTAAAGGACATAAAAACATAAGAGTGGGAATTTACCTATTAAGTTAGGTCTACCCATTGGGAATTTACCTATTAAGTTAGGTCTACCCAAATGCTTGTAAACTTGTAATATGTTTTGGAAACATAATGTACATGACACTTAGAAAATATAAGTGTAACCAACTCGAGGTTGGGTTGAGTTTGTAGCATAAATCTACCCGGAACCAACTGACTTAACTAGTGGCTACAAACAATAGGACCCAATGTGAGAAGTTGGTCAAGTTTCGCTTGAACCCGAGGTTAGACTAGGTTGTAGTGTAAAGCTACCCGGACCCGCCCGGCTTAACTAGTAACCACAACGAGGTCTAATGTGAGAGGTTAAGGTGCATTAAATTAATTAATGCTACATGATAAGGTTAAGTAAATTTGATTTATGACACTTAACCAATTTGACATGAATGGGTAGGTTAAGTGAAACCCGGCTTGATTTCTTAATGACACTTAACCGTAAAATACGACTAGTGGTTAGGGTTAAGTTAACCTACACTTAACCAATCTGAACTCGGTAATTTAACGGAGTTAAGTTGAACTATACTTAACCAATCCAACTCAGTAATTTGATAAGGATGAGAACCGATTTGATACCTGGTCTGGATAAACTAACTTGATTGATAAATTAAACGAACCTGTTTTGCGGATCTGTAGGACCCACACCAAGTTAGGCAAGTTTGTAAATCTGTTATCTGATCCGTTAGTCTGAAAACTGATCGCCTGAACTTTGTATGTCTGAACTCTGTTAATAAGTTAATCTGAATCTGATAGTCTGGGGACACAAGGGGGAATACTTGTGTCATTTGTTGTTTGGGACCCATATTAGTCAGTAACCCTTTCTGGTATCAAAACTTTGACCCAACTGTAGGTAGGGTCCGGGCACGCTTACTGAACTAATTATAAGTGGTTCATTCTGATAATGGCGATGGGTGTTGATGGTGCGTTCCAACCGGGTCATGTGCGTGCATGGATCCCGGTCTGCCTCTGAGGATGTAAGACGCCGTGACATCTGTAAATATGCCTGTGCCAATTGGTTGCCACTTTAGGGAGTGATACACCCTATCGTGGGGCCGACATAGGATATTTATGTATTAGGGAGCCGATCGCTTGGGTAGGATTTAGTGTACACATAGCTCTGTCTGATTCTGTTGGTACCGTCTATTTTGTTGGGTGGTAACACCCGTCTATTTCTGCGTGATACCGTTCTGTTAGGGTGGTAAAGGCCCATTATGGTTAGCATTCCGTTTCTGTACTTTATCTGTTAGGGTGGTAAAAGCCCATTTTTTCCAAACTCTATTTCTGTATGGACCATTCTGTTCCGTCCTGTTCCGATGTAAACATTGGGGTAACACCTAATCCTGTTATACTAGAATTTGTACCAAGAAGTTGGATCTTGATATAAGTCAAACACCTGATACTGGGCCAAGTTTAGGCCAAGGGATAAATTCTTGTTTATACATGACATGTTAGAATGATGGTACACCTGTGGTGAAAAACTTCACCTTGATTATGTGATGACTCCTTTGAACTATCTGTTAGATATTCACCATGCTAGTAAGTAATTATCCTTATGTTCATCCCTGCTTCTCATGCCAGTTAACTTTATCAGTTTACATTGATTGTAGTAGGGCTTACTCAGTCTTTTTGACTGACCTGTTTTCTTTCGCCTCTATTCTTCCGTTCCCCCCCCCCCCCAGGTTCTCAGGGTGGGAATGTTGGAGCTTAGCTTGGATTTCTGATCGCTTGCTTGTGGGATTTAGCTCATGTACGGTTTGACATGAAGCTAGCTATGGTTATCACTTATTTTGGGGATAGTACTTATGTATTTCAGTTTTTTTTGTTGAAGTTGTTTTTATCTAGACTTGTTTATTTGGAAAGTTGACATTATGTTGTACCAGACTTGTTTTGAAATGGTTTGAAATCTTCCGTTGTTTTATCTATGTTATTTACTCTGTTTACATATATACATATGTTCTTGTTCTGCCTTGATATATCATTATGCATGTTTACCCGATTCAAACGCCCCTCCAAAGTCAGAGTGCTTGCAAGAGCCACCCTGGCGGAGGTGGGGTGTTACATTTGGTATCAGAGCATATGGTTTACGAGAAGGAACAAAAAGGTTTTTAAAACTTTTGGAAAACTAGTTTCAAAACCAAGTATAAAGTATTTTCCAAAGAAAAGTCTAGTTTATTTTAAAGGCTATTCCCCAAAAAGCCATTAGGACAATCCTTAGTTATCTATTATTAGTTCCCTCGTTCTGAACCTATCTTTTCCTTCGTTTCAGTATGACAGATAACTTTGTTATCCCAGAGGGAGTGCAAGTTCCTGTTTGGTATAGGAGACTTATGGAGGCTAGGGCGACTGAAGCCGGCCCCGCAAATGTTACTCCTCCTCCGGTGGTTAATGTTCCTCCTCCTCCTGTCGCTGAGGTTCCTCCTCCTCCTCCCCCTCAGCATCCTCCAGTAGAGTTCACGAAGATTTGCAAGGACTTCAAAGCAATGGGTGGCAAGAACTTTCTAGGTACCGAGACTTTTGTAGAGGCCCGGAATTGGTTGAAAGAGACCGAGGATTTATTTGTTATCTTTGGATTAGATGATCAGAGAAAGATCTTGTTGGCGGTTTGGCTTATGAAGGATGAAGCCGCTTATTGGTGGGAGATCACCACCGCGACTAGGCCCATTGAGACTTGGGCCGATTTCAGGACAAGATTCGGGCTTAAGTTTCTGTCTTCTGCTGAAGAGAATTTGCAAATGGAGAGGTTTATTGCTTTGAAGCAAGGAGACATGTCTGTCAAAGAATATGTGAACAAGTTCAATCAGTTAGCTCGTTTTGGCTTGGATATGGTGAGTACTACTCAGAAGAAGGCTCTTCGTTTTGCTAGAGGATTGAATGAGCCGTTACAGGAGTTAGCTATGTCTCATGTGCCCATGGGGGCCACGTTTGAGAGTTTGGTAGATATTGCCCTACTCAATGAAGAGAACAAGAGTGCAAAGAAGGAGGTCAAGGTGAATGAGTCTCAAAACAAGAAAACGGGGCCCAAAAAGGAAATGCAAAAGAAGGAGGAGAAGTCTGAAGATAAGAAGGAAAAGAAGTGCTTTACTTGTGGAAGCTCAACTCATCTAAACAAAGATTGCAGAAAGAGGAAGGGCACTTGCTTTAACTGTGGAGAGATGGGACACTTCACTAGGGACTGCCCGAAGAAGAAAGGGACTACATCGGAAGGAACGGTGAATACTCGCATAGCGAGTGAATAGATTAGGGCTAGAATAATTTGTCTGTAGGATGTTTAATTTTCCTTGTCTGATTTTCAGTTTGAAACTCTTTTTCTGGTATTTTGATTCTGTAATGGAAACTCGGTACTTTAATGCTAGTCTTGCTTCTGATCTGGTAATAGTCTCAAACTCCCTGAGAGTTATAACTCATCTGTTTGTGATAAATTGGGGTTTGAGAGTATCTATGTTGGGCATGAGGGTGACTATGACGAATACATTCTGGGTTTCTACCATGCTTAGTTTCCTAAGAATCATTTGGGGAAATCTGATCTGTACTAGTAGTCTGTAAGTATATGTACCAAGTTTTTGTTTTATCTGTACTCGCTTCCATCACTCGATGTATCTTGTTGAGATAGGAATCCTATGGATGTAAACATGTGTTTGAGACATGTTATGTCTGATGGTTGCAAGTGGATGCAAGTGGTTGCTAGTGGTTGCTCGTGGATGCATAAACACACACTAGGCACTAGACCGGCTTGAAATACACTCTCATATTGCATATGGACGTGTGTACATTTTCAATTCTTATGGTTGCAAGATGGTTAATTCGGCACATGGATGTTGCATATGGACGAATGTTTGTGCACACATATAGTATTATATGATTAGGACTATTTGCATACATAATGGATTCATTTCACTAACATACTTTGCGTTGAGGATCTTTGCATTAGATAAGAACATATACACACACCTTTTGCATATGTTCATACTGCATTAGAATCTTTAAGGACAATGATTGCTCGTGAATGATGATTTGAGTAGACGGATGATGGATGGTAGGATGCGTTCTTCATAACTTGAAGATTTCGAGGACGAAATCCTTTAAGGAGGGGAGAATGTAACAACCCGTATTTCTGATAACCCGTTATATCGTAAATCGAGGCAGAATTTAATTTATAAATCTGAATCAAGGGAAACGGGCTATGTCATTGCGTTCGTCTCGGAAAAATACGCGAAATAGAGCCCGAGTTTTCGAAAATCGGAGTCCGTATGACCCGATTAAGGCCCAACGAAGTTTTCAGAAAATTTCAAAGTAAAAACAGATTTCAAATTCAAGTTTGAATTTGGAAATTAGGTCAGATTGGGCTAGGCGGGAAAATTCCCGCCAAAGCACCCAAGTCGACAGCCCTGTCGACTTGGGAGTCGACTTGGTTGGACCCAAGTCGACAGCCCTGTCGACTTGGCTGTCGACTTGGTTCAGCCGGGCAGTTTTGCCTGGTGCACCATTTTGGGGTCTTGGTTAGGTTTTGGGGCCAGATTCGGTTTTAAGGGCTGAGATTGGAATTAGGGTTTAATCCTAAGGTTGAAACTAATCCTAATCTCTATAAATAAGCCCCTAACCTAACCCTAAATCATCATTATTCATTCAAGTAACTAAACTATGGCAAAATCATTCCTCTTATGGCCTCCACTCTCTTCATAAAATTGCTAAGTTATTTATATGAGAGAGATTTTCCATGCATACAAGTGTTTTCAAGCTTGTATGAGTGTCATTAGCTTGCATTCAAGTCAAGTTTCCATATTTACATCATAAAGCAAGGGTTTTGATCATTTTTGCTCAAGGGTTTTTCTATTGGAGCTTGCATTTTGGGTTTATTTGATTGCATAAGGGCTTTGATATATATTTTTGTGTCTTCATAAGCATTGTAAGCCCTTTTCTACTTTCATATTTAAACTCTAAAGTTAAATGAATGATGCAAGTTTTGTTTGATCATTATGATATGCAAGTTTATCATGTTATGATGTGCAAGTATGCCATGTTATGATATGCAAGTTTACCATGTTATGCTATGCAAGTATGCCATGTTATGATATGCAAGTTTACCATGTTATGCTATGCAAGTTTGCCCTGTTATGATATGCAAGTTTATCATGTTATGTTATGCAAGTTTGCTATGTTATGATATGCAAGTTTTCCATATGATATGCAAGTTATGTTATGCAAGTTTGGGTTGATCATTTTGTTCATGTTATGATGTTATGCAAGCTTATCTTGGGTTTATGAGCTTAAAGCTTCAAGCTTTATGCTAAAGGTTGCATTTTGGCAACATATAAGTTATCATATCTCTTATGATAACTTGCATGTGAGGCTAAATGCGAACTTATGGCCATTTCTACATGTCATTTATCACCATGTATCACCAATATGCTAAGTTTGGTTTTATGCATGCTTTTGAGGACTAATGATGCAATATGCAAGTATATGAACATATGTACATTTCATATGCCACCATGTTAAACTTGTGGCTTCAACACCTTTATGTCATGATTATGCCAAGTTCCCTCTTTCTATCCTTTATGCGCTATTGCGATATGTAAGCGACGGGATTGCGTTTGGGGTTGGGTAAACTTAAAGGACATAAAAACATAAGAGTGGGAATTTACCTATTAAGTTAGGTCTACCCATTGGGAATTTACCTATTAAGTTAGGTCTACCCAAATGCTTGAAAACTTGTAATTTGTTTTGGAAACATAATGGACATGACACTTAGAAAATATAAGTGTGACCAACTCGAGGTTGGGTTGAGTTTGTAGCATAAATCTACCCGGAACCAACCGACTTAACTAGTGGCTACAAACAATAGGACCCAATGTGAGAAGTTGGTCAAGTTGTGCTTGAACCCGAGGTTAGACTAGGTTGTGGTGTAAAGCTACCCGGACCCGCCCGGCTTAACTAGTAACCACAACGAGGTCTAATGTGAGAGGTTAAGGTGCATTAAATTAATTAATGCTACATGATAAGGTTAAGTAAATTTGATTTATGACACTTAACCAATTTGACATGAATGGGTAGGTTAAGTGAAACCGGGCTTGATTTCTTAATGACACTTAACCGTAAAATACGACTAGTGGTTAGGGTTAAGTTAACCTACACTTAACCAATCTGAACTCGGTAATTTAACGGAGTTAAGTTGAACTATACTTAACCAATCCAACTCAGTAATTTGATAAGGCTGAGAACCGATTTGATACCTGGTCTGGATAAACTAACTTGATTGATAAATTAAACGAACCTGTTTTGCGGATCTTGTAACAACCCGAAAATCTGGGCCATTTAAAAATTTTTATTTTGGCAATTTTAGCGAATTTTGATTATTTAAAATGAATTATTTTAAATAATATCGGCGAGAAATTTATTTTGAATATAATTCGAACGTATATATTATACGCGTCGACGTTAGAATATAAATATTTATATATAATTATAAATAGAATTGAAAATGGCGCGGTAGTTCGATAATTCGATTTCAAACTTCAATTGGATGTACCGGGTGCAAAATAATCCGGATTTTAGTGAAACCAAAAATAATGGGATCTAATTGATAGTATCTTTCCAACGAATCCGAAAAATCAAGATTTCATTTCGGGAATCAAAAGATATGTCCAGTTGAAAATTCTGAATAGTCGCTATGGAATTCAGGCCCTTAAAAATGGACATTTTGCAAATGACCCCGGATTTCGACGAAACCAGTTTTAATGGGTCCGTGATGTCAAATTATTGTTAGGTTTTAAATTTCATAATTTTCCGAATCAATATGTGGGCGTGGCAAAGGAAAACGTGTTTGACCAGTTTCAGTTGAATTTAATCGACTGGAAATTGGCCATTTTTCCAACGGTCTCGGAATTCGACGAAACTAGTTTTGTTAAGACCGTATTGTCAATACGAAGCTAGAAAATATTTTTCTGTAATTTTTCGAGTTCGTATGCGACCCCGGTAATTTGAAATGTACGTTTAAAATTCAATATAGTGATTTAAATGTAAATTTAACGGAAACTGATTGTAACAGCCGAATCAGCTGACGATACATATCCCATTGTGTTCGGAATGGGGGTAAAACGCTATGGACGACAGGCGGTGGGCCTCGTTTAGAGGTCGTATGTAAAAGTCAACTTCTTTGAAAATAAAATAATTAAATAAAAAAAAAAAAACTTTCTCCTCCCTTCTTATACTCTGCCCCCCCCCCCCCCCCACCCCGTTAGTTTCAGATCCCATTCAAAAGAAAAAGAAAAAAAAAAAGAAAACCATCACGTCCAGCGCGATACCCACCGTCGCTCTCCCCAAAACCGGCGCCCCTCGCCGGAGCCCTCTCCGGCTATCCCCCTCGCGCCGACGATCCGCCCAGACCCCCTCCTCTCAGCCCACGCTCCCCTCCCCAGTTCGAATCCCCAGCGCCGCCTCCCTCAACCGCCGGTTCCCCTTCAGGCGATCGAGCCCCCGGTCCAAGCCCAATCAAGATCCGCACCCCCCCCCCCCTCTTCGCATACGGTAAGCATTCCTATTCTTACTTTTATTTTATTTTTATTTTAGAGTTTAAAATTAAATAGGATTTTTAAGAAAACTGAAAACTGATTTTAGATAAAACTGAAAATTGATTTTAGGTTAAAACTGAAAACTGATTTTAGATAAAACTGAGAACTGATTTAAAAAGAATTTTTAAAACTGAATTTTTAAAGAAAAGTAAAACTGAATTTTTAAAGAAAAGTAAAACTGAATTTTTAAAAGAAATAAAAACTGTATTTTTAATAGATTTATAAAACTGATTTCTTTTAGTTTTAAAAACTGTTTTTTTTTAGAATATAGAAAACAGAATTTTTGAAAGAAATAAAAACTGATTTCTGTTTTAATTTAAAAACTGATTTTTGTTAATTTAAAAACTGATTTTAAAATAAAAGTAAAAACTGATTTTTAGAAAAAGGTTTGAATACCAAAGACTTGATTTTTTATAAGGCGAAGACTAGATTTTTATATATAGAACTTCGAGATAAAAATATGATTTTTATATATAGAACTTCGAGATAAAAATATGATTTTTATATATAGAACTTCGAGATAAAAATATGATTTTTATATATAGAACTTCGAGATAAAAATATGATTTTTATATAGTGAACTTCGAAATAAAAATTCGATTTTTATATATTGAACTTTGAAATAAAAATTCGATTTTTATATATTGAACTTTGAAATAAAAATTCGATTTTTATATATGGAACTTTGAAATAAAAATATGATTTTTATATATTGAGAAGCAAAATAAAAATATGATTTTTATATATTGAGAAGCAAAATAAAAATATGATTTTTATATATTGAATAACGAAGTAAAATTCGATTTTTACATATGTAGTGAAAGCGGACAACGAAAGCAACAAAAAACGAGTTGGCGAAGATTTCCTGCATTAGAAGAGCCGTGGAGCTAGGATAGCTAATCTGTGAGAATTTCTCACTCTAAATTTCTTTTCTAGTTATATATATATATACTAGGATGCAGACGGTGTTTAGTAGCACCCGACACCCGTCCACAGACCATGGACTTGTTTGTTTAGTTGAATGTTGGGTGATTGATTTATTCGTTTGGTTGAATGAAATTGATTTGATTGATGTGTGAATGGCGTGGGCCTTCACTAGACCGGGGATAAGGCTAGGCCTTGTCCCGTTTCTAGTATCGTGCCGTTATGCCGCCGAAATTTTCTAAAATATGTTAGAAAAATAAAAATATCATTTTATTGTGTAAATGAATTGAATAGAAATTCATAGGTTGAAATAAAATGTTTTATCGTTAAAAATATAAATTTTTAACGTGAAGTGAATAAAATAAAATATTCATTTATAAGCCGGACGGTTTGTTTATGTACACCTATTTGAATGACATTGATTGGGTCGATAAATTTTACACATCGCCCAACTGCACAAATAAAATATTTGTTTGATTGTTTGAAACCCCACACGGGTGTTAGGATGAAATATGTAGTTCACTCATCCTAATTGATTAAATATGTCGATCGATTGATTGACAGGCTGTTATAAGCGTTGAATATCTATATTTGATGCTTATACAGTGTAGTGCACTTTGGTTGATGGTTGATTATTTTTCGATGCTATTATATACATGTGTTGTATGGAAATCCATATAATTAACTTTATATGGTAATTGATTGGGCCTCATTCCGATTTGAAAAATAAAGAATATTATAAAATAAAAGTTCATGTGTTGACAGTACTCATTCATTGAGATTGGTCATGTGTTGAACGAAATATTTTGATAATAACAACTATTTTGAAAAAGAAATATTTGAAATAGAATATTTGAAAATAGAAATTTATGAAGCCGTGTTGATTAGATTGACGCCATTTTGACGTGAACGATATTTGAATCGATTTCGAAATGAATTGAAAACGAATTCAAATTGAATTGAAAACGATTTCGAAATGAATTGAATTGAAAACGATTTCGAAATGAAATGAATTGAAAACGAATTCAAATTGAATTGAAAACGATTTCGAAATGAATTGAATTGAAAACGATTTCGAAATGAAATGAATTGAAAACGAATTCAAATTGAATTGAAAACGATTTCGAAATGAATTGAATTGAAAACGATTTCGAAATGAATTGAATATATAACGATTTCGAAATGAATTGAATTGAAAACGATTTCGAAATGAAATGAATTGAAAACGAATTCAAATTGAATTGAAAACGATTTCGAAATGAATTGAATTGAAAACGATTTCGAAATGAATTGAATATATAACGATTTCGAAATGAATTGAATATAAAACGAATTCAAATTGAATTGAAAACGATTTCGAAATGAATTGAATTGAAAACGATTTCGAAATGAAATGAATTGAAAACGAATTCAAATTGAATTGAAAACGATTTCGAAATGAATTGAATTGAAAACGATTTCGAAATGAATTGAATTGAAAACGAATTGAAATGAATTCAAATTGAATTGAAATTTGAATTGAATAGAAATGAATTTTGAAACGAATTTATAAAGAAGAATTCAATTTTGATTTGAATTGAAAAGGAAGTTGAAATTGCTTTTGAAACGAATTTAAAACTATTTATATAATTCGTTTTAAATAAAAATCGACGAAGTATATATTATATATATTATATATATAATATAATGGCCTGAATAGAACGCGCCGCGCCGCGGCAGTTCGCGAATTTCGACCATTTATTTCAAACGGACATTACGGGAGATCCGACCGTCGGATTCTCCTAAAACCGAAACCGTTGGGTTCGTATCGAAAAGAGCTTTCTAACGAATGTGATAAATTTGAAATCTAACGGTTGGATTTGGAATTATGTCCAAATCAAATTTGAAAAAGGTCGCTGTAAGTGCAGTTCGATGGCCATTGATGGAAATCGACTGTACGGGCCTTGATAAAATTATTAAAAATAGCAATAATTTGTGTAAAATCATAAGAAATGATTTAGAAAGAATTGGGATGAAAAACTCCATATTTGAAAAGATAAAAATGGATTTTTATCGAAATGAACTAGTTTTGAACTAGAATTATAATTCTATTTATTTTTAAATAAATAAATTGAATTCGAAAAGGGTTTTAAAAATAACCAAAATTTCCAATGATTGCATTGGAGTGGATTTGAATCGAAATTGTCTTCGGAATATTTCGATGTTGGAATTCGTGATTATACAGGTGTTGTTATGGAAATTTGAAAGATATATATTGATATCGTTATTTCCAATACGACATTTGTTAGTCGTAGAATTCGATATTGAATATAAGCCGATATATTTTCTATTCAGAGCCTTGTATTGAATATCGAATGTGATTTGGGTTTGTCGTGAATGGTGTCTTCACTAACACTATTCTTGAACCCAGTTGAGAAAAGATTAAATCTTTTTATTTAGACTTAATGAAGTGTACCAATTAAATAATATTTAATTGGAATTGAATTGATATTGATTTTTGGGTTTATCGTGAGCAGTGTTTTAAATAACACTCGTTCTTTAACCCGATAATTAATGAATGTGATTTTGGGTTTATCGTGAACCGTGTTTTAAATGACACTGATTCTTTAACCCAGTCGAAGATTAAAACTAAGTGGAGTTTTAATGAATCTTTAATTAGATTGAAATGATCGAAAGTGGAGTATCACCAGTTTTGCTCCAGGCGATAGTTAAATCTTTAATTAGATTTGAACGTGAAATGGTAATTGAATTTACCGATAACACTGTGGTGTTAGATATGAAGTATTACCAGTTTTACTTCATGGGATGAATAGGTTGGGATTGGGAAATTAAAACAAATGATTACTTCGGTAAGGTTCGCTAATCCCGACTAGTTTGAATTGATATTCAAAAATGGATTAAAGAATAAATTCAAGGAATTTATCTTTGATAAAATTAATGGGAATCTTTCCCTATGAATGTGAAATTTAGAAACTAACTGTCGGTTAGCCAAGCAGAATGGTTTTCTGGATATTGATCTGATGTTGGTTTCGGCCTTCGGGGTTAATATTTGGGGAATTATTCTCTTGATTAATTTACGGTTAGTGACTAATGAATTGGAATGAGGCGTATGTTGTGTTTGTGTAACACTTTTATAAAATATACGCGAGTTATTCGGGAAGACCGGGTTTATCCCATTCTGAATAACTGATACGACGATAAGTCGAAGATGAAGACGATGGTCGAAGACCGGAAGTCTTCACGTCGTTTGGGTGGTAACTGATGATCTTGATTGGGCTGTACACCCAAGAAGATGGAAACAGTTGGTGATCGTCCAGACGTACTTGGAGATCGATGGATATGCGGGGTACTAGGTGCCTCCAGTTTCGTTCAGACCCAGAACGGACTTGTAAATGGACTGTGTGTCTGACATCGGATTTCATTCTGTGTGACTGATATCGGTTGCATAGGATGGTTTGCCTGTGTGGCATGCTAAGATGCAAATGATCAAGGCTTCTGTTGAAAAGCAAAGTCTTGTGGTGATGATCAAAGCACGGCCTTTGTGGCGTAGCTTTGTGTAACGTTTACCTCGCGTGTTTCACACCAGGTATGAACCAAAAACGGGAGACGGACCTCAGGGAGGACTTGCGTTTCTTTCTAGCTAGAAGTGGCTTCAGTGGTTTTACACGCCCTGACGAGTTTGACTTATGTGGTTATTGCTGTTGCGAGGCACCTCGGTTATATCGGTTTCGGCCGATGCTTCTGGTCGGCTGACGGACCAGACTTACACCCCATAGGGTGGGGAAACGTAGTGTTCAGGCATAATAATCCACATCGGTGGACCGGCCCTGACGATCTAAAGGCTTGCCTGCGCGCTTGCCTGTGGCTCGGGCTAGAGAGTCACGAATCGGTTGAGGACTATCTTTTGCCTCGGTTCATAGATGGAAATCCAATTTCCAAATACGTGACATTTGCGGTTTTATTTGTAAACCTATATATGGCGACATAGTGGGATGGGGCGCTCATGCCGCCTATGATTGATACTTATGATTTGAAGTTGTTTTATACACTATGCACTTATAATAGTATCAAATGATTTGTTTTAAACGTATCAAGCATTCTTTGGCTGTTATAAGGGAAACCCCTATCCTCGGCTGCGTTGCATTGTGTGATGGGACCTGGGTCTTATAACAGCTTCATTTTTCTTTATTTAGCATTGCGCTGTTTGTTTTATGCACTGGTATTCTTGGGAGGAAACCCGTTCCGTGTTATACGGCGTGGTCCCTTGATTTACCTAATGATTTAAAATAAAGATTAATGACTGTTTTAGTTCTCACACCAGTCACATGACTGACCTGGAGTTTATTGTTTTAACCTAAACTCTGGGTGCCCCTATTTTCGACACGGGCAGCTAGTAGTTTTGGTTTTGCAGATTTATATTCACAGGATCCTGGTTTACAGCTGGAATGATATCCGGAAAGCTTTGTATCCGTATATCTACTTCTAGTTGTGTATTGTATTATTTTCCGCTGCTATGTATTTAAATGTAATTTAAATCTCTGATATTTCTGTGTAATATTCGTTTATACTCTGTATATTCTTGTAATCTGGTGCATTGTTGTAATACACAGTGAAATGTTCTTCTGTATGCGTTCTGTTTTGGCCTGTTCTCGAACTATCCGACGCTTTCCTTAACAGGGAAGTTACGGGTCTTCACATTTGGTATCAGAGCTTTGGTTTACAAAGCAGAGAACAAGACACATTAGAACCATATGAAAGAATTCATCAGATATTGGATTAGTAATATCCAACGAGAATGACTCGTTAGAGATAGGATCAGTAGTATCCTATAACGAGTGTGAAGAGTAAATTTTTAAAGTGAAAACAAATTTTGTTTTGAAAATTTAAATCAATCATTCGTATTTGATTTTCTATTTATATTGAGTTGGACAGTCCAGTATATAAAGATTTTGCGTATACGTCTGATCCACGTGTGTTTGAAATTTTAATATACTGGATAGATATAGAATCACACTCTAGTCGCCCGGAGATGATGTTGATAATGACCATGGCATCATCAATATTTATGTTCGTGCTCCGAAGGTGTGATTTCTATATATTTCCTATTGACTGGTGTGAGAACCAAAATTAGATAGGGCCTATTGTTGTGATTTGGCATCAAAAATCTGATTTTTGTATATATATCAAATTTATGGATTTGAAACTCTAATCCACTAACTGATTGATGTTTGTGTTGTTTGTTTATTTGTTTGCTAATTTTGAACCATTTAGCCTAATTGAACCAAATATGGAATTATATTGAAAATTGGTTGCATTTGCTTGCATATACATATATATCTTTGAACAGGTCATAGCAAGGAGGCTAGAGCAGAGAATAAAATTTGTTTGCCCGACAAATAGGTACATGTTTACTACATAATTTCCTGTTTTGTTTGGGTGATGATGATTTTGTGAGCCTATTGGCTAGCCGCTTGGCTTTTTCTTTTTCTTTTTGAGATCTGAAGGACCGGGGAAGCTATTTGAAATTCCCCGATGCTCCCGGTGCAGGGGAGGTTATGGCGAAATTTTTCGAAAATTTAGGGTGTTAGCCAAATTTTTGAAATTTTGAAAATTCTCAGAAACTGAAAAATTGGAGAATGGAAGCCAGATCGAATGTAGAGCTTAATAATCAAACCACTTTCGACTTTGTTCCTTTTCGGGGACGAAAAGTTTTAAGTGGGGGAGATTGTAACAACCCGAAAATCTGGGCCAGTTAAAATTTTTTATTTTGGCAATTTTAGCGAATTTTGATTATTTAAAATGAATTATTTTAAATAATATCGGCGAGAAATTTATTTTGAATATAATTCGAACGTATATATTATACGCGTCGACGTTAGAATATAAATATTTATATATAATTATAAATAGAATTGAAAATGGCGCGGTAGTTCGATAATTCGATTTCAAACTTCAATTGGATGTACCGGGTGCAAAATAATCCGGATTTTAGTGAAACCAAAAATAATGGGATCTAATTGATAGTATCTTTCCAACGAATCCGAAAAATCAAGATTTCATTTCGGGAATCAAAAGATATGTCCAGTTGAAAATTCTGAATAGTCGCTATGGAATTCAGGCCCTTAAAAATGGACATTTTGCAAATGACCTCGGATTTCGACGAAACCAGTTTTGTTGGGTCCGTGATGTCAAATTATTGTTAGGTTTTAAATTTCATAATTTTCCGAATCAATATGTGGGCGTGGCAAAGGAAAACGTGTTTGACCAGTTTCAGTTGAATTTAATCGACTGGAAATTGGCCATTTTTCCAACAGTCTCGGAATTCGACGAAACTAGTTTTGTTAGGACCGTATTGTCAATACGAAGCTAGAAAATATTTTTCTGTAATTTTTCGAGTTCGTATGCGACCCCGGTAATTTGAAATGTACGTTTAAAATTCAATATAGTGATTTAAATGTAAATTTAACGGAAACTGATTGTAATAGCCGAATCAGCTGACGATACATATCCCATTGTGTTCGGAATGGGGGTAAAACGCTATGGACACAGGCGGTGGGCCTCGTTTAGAGGTCGTATGTAAAAGTCAACTTCTTTGAAAATAAAATAATTAAATAATAATAAATAAATAAAACTTTCTCCTCCCTTCTTATACTCTGCCCCCCCCCCCCCCGTTAGTTTCAGATCCCGTTCAAAAGAAAAAAAAAAAAACCATCACGTCCAGCGCGATACCCACCGTCGCTCTCCCCAAGACCGGCGCCCCTCGCCGGAGCCCTCTCCGGCTATCCCCCTCGCGCCGACGATCCGCCCAGACCCCCTCCTCTCAGCCCACGCTCCCCTCCCCAGTTCGAATCCCCAGCGCCGCCTCCCTCAACCGCCGGTTCCCCTTCAGGCGATCGAGCCCCCGGTCCAAGCCCAATCAAGATCCGCACCCCCCCCCCCCCCTCTTCGCATACGGTAAGCATTCCTATTCTTACTTTTATTTTATTTTTATTTTAGAGTTTAAAATTAAATAGGATTTTTAAGAAAACTGAAAACTGATTTTAGATAAAACTGAAAATTGATTTTAGGTTAAAACTGAAAACTGATTTTAGATAAAACTGAGAACTGATTTAAAAAGAATTTTTAAAACTGAATTTTTAAAGAAAAGTAAAACTGAATTTTTAAAGAAAAGTAAAACTGAATTTTTAAAAGAAATAAAAACTGTATTTTTAATAGATTTATAAAACTGATTTCTTTTAGTTTTAAAAACTGTTTTTTTTTAGAATATAGAAAACAGAATTTTTGAAAGAAATAAAAACTGATTTCTGTTTTAATTTAAAAACTGATTTTTGTTAATTTAAAAACTGATTTTAAAATAAAAGTAAAAACTGATTTTTAGAAAAAGGTTTGAATACCAAAGACTTGATTTTTTATAAGGCGAAGACTAGATTTTTATATATAGAACTTCGAGATAAAAATATGATTTTTATATATAGAACTTCGAGATAAAAATATGATTTTTATATATAGAACTTCGAGATAAAAATATGATTTTTATATATAGAACTTCGAGATAAAAATATGATTTTTATATAGTGAACTTCGAAATAAAAATTCGATTTTTATATATTGAACTTTGAAATAAAAATTCGATTTTTATATATTGAACTTTGAAATAAAAATTCGATTTTTAAATATGGAACTTTGAAATAAAAATATGATTTTTATATATTGAGAAGCAAAATAAAAATATGATTTTTATATATTGAGAAGCAAAATAAAAATATGATTTTTATATATTGAATAACGAAGTAAAATTCGATTTTTACATATGTAGTGAAAGCGGACAACGAAAGCAACAAAAAACGAGTTGGCGAAGATTTCCTGCATTAGAAGAGCCGTGGAGCTAGGATAGCTAATCTGTGAGAATTTCTCACTCTAAATTTCTTTTCTAGTTATATATATATATACTAGGATGCAGACGGTGTTTAGTAGCACCCGACACCCGTCCACAGACCATGGACTTGTTTGTTTAGTTGAATGTTGGGTGATTGATTTATTCGTTTGGTTGAATGAAATTGATTTGATTGATGTGTGAATGGCGTGGGCCTTCACTAGACCGGGGATAAGGCTAGGCCTTGTCCCGTTTCTAGTATCGTGCCGTTATGCCGCCGAAATTTTCTAAAATATGTTAGAAAAATAAAAATATCATTTTATTGTGTAAATGAATTGAATAGAAATTCATAGGTTGAAATAAAATGTTTTATCGTTAAAAATATAAATTTTTAACGTGAAGTGAATAAAATAAAATATTCATTTATAAGCCGGACGGTTTGTTTATGTACACCTATTTGAATGACATTGATTGGGTCGATAAATTTTACACATCGCCCAACTGCACAAATAAAATATTTGTTTGATTGTTTGAAACCCCACACGGGTGTTAGGATGAAATATGTAGTTCACTCATCCTAATTGATTAAATATGTCGATCGATTGATTGACAGGCTGTTATAAGCGTTGAATATCTATATTTGATGCTTATACAGTGTAGTGCACTTTGGTTGATGGTTGATTATTTTTCAATGCTATTATATACATGTGTTGTATGGAAATCCATATAATTAACTTTGTATGGTAATTGATTGGGCCTCATTCCGATTTGAAAAATAAAGAATATTATAAAATAAAAGTTCATGTGTTGACAGTACTCATTCATTGAGATTGGTCATGTGTTGAACGAAATATTTTGATAATAACAACTATTTTGAAAAAGAAATAATTGAAATAGAATATTTGAAAATAGAAATTTATGAAGCCGTGTTGATTAGATTGACGCCATTTTGACGTGAACGATATTTGAATCGATTTCGAAATGAATTGAAAACGAATTCAAATTGAATTGAAAACGATTTCGAAATGAATTGAATTGAAAACGATTTCGAAATGAAATGAATTGAAAACGAATTCAAATTGAATTGAAAACGATTTCGAAATGAATTGAATTGAAAACGATTTCGAAATGAAATGAATTGAAAACGAATTCAAATTGAATTGAAAACGATTTCGAAATGAATTGAATTGAAAACGATTTCGAAATGAATTGAATATATAACGATTTCGAAATGAATTGAATTGAAAACGATTTCGAAATGAAATGAATTGAAAACGAATTCAAATTGAATTGAAAACGATTTCGAAATGAATTGAATTGAAAACGATTTCGAAATGAATTGAATATATAACGATTTCGAAATGAATTGAATATAAAACGAATTCAAATTGAATTGAAAACGATTTCGAAATGAATTGAATTGAAAACGATTTCGAAATGAATTGAATTGAAAACGATTTCGAAATGAAATGAATTGAAAACGAATTCAAATTGAATTGAAAACGATTTCGAAATGAATTGAATTGAAAACGATTTCGAAATGAATTGAATTGAAAACGAATTGAAATGAATTCAAATTGAATTGAAATTTGAATTGAATAGAAATGAATTTTGAAACGAATTTATAAAGAAGAATTCAATTTTGATTTGAATTGAAAAGGAAGTTGAAATTGCTTTTGAAACGAATTTAAAACTATTTATATAATTCGTTTTAAATAAAAATCGACGAAGTATATATTATATATATTATATATATAATATAATGGCCTGAATAGAACGCGCCGCGCCGCGGCAGTTCGCGAATTTCGACCATTTATTTCAAACGGACATTACGGGAGATCCGACCGTCGGATTCTCCTAAAACCGGAACCGTTGGGTTCGTATCGAAAAGAGCTTTCTAACGAATGTGATAAATTTGAAATCTAACGGTTGGATTTGGAATTATGTCCAAATCAAATTTGAAAAAGGTCGCTGTAAGTGCAGTTCGATGGCCATTGATGGAAATCGACTGTACGGGCCTTGATAAAATTATTAAAAATAGCAATAATTTGTGTAAAATCATAAGAAATGATTTAGAAAGAATTGGGATGAAAAACTCCATATTTGAAAAGATAAAAATGGATTTTTATCGAAATGAACTAGTTTTGAACTAGAATTATAATTCTATTTATTTTTAAATAAATAAATTGAATTCGAAAAGGGTTTTAAAAATAACCAAAATTTCCAATGATTGCATTGGAGTGGATTTGAATCGAAATTGTCTTCGGAATATTTCGATGTTGGAATTCGTGATTATACAGGTGTTGTTATGGAAATTTGAAAGATATATATTGATATCGTTATTTCCAATACGACATTTGTTAGTCGTAGAATTCGATATTGAATATAAGCCGATATATTTTCTATTCAGAGCCTTGTATTGAATATCGAATGTGATTTGGGTTTGTCGTGAATGGTGTCTTCACTAACACTATTCTTGAACCCAGTTGAGAAAAGATTAAATCTTTTTATTTAGATTTAATGAAGTGTACCAATTAAATAATATTTAATTGGAATTGAATTGATATTGATTTTTGGGTTTATCGTGAGCAGTGTTTTAAATAACACTCGTTCTTTAACCCGATAATTAATGAATGTGATTTTGGGTTTATCGTGAACCGTGTTTTAAATGACACTGATTCTTTAACCCAGTCGAAGATTAAAACTAAGTGGAGTTTTAATGAATCTTTAATTAGATTGAAATGATCGAAAGTGGAGTATCACCAGTTTTGCTCCAGGCGATAGTTAAATCTTTAATTAGATTTGAACGTGAAATGGTAATTGAATTTACCGATAACACTGTGGTGTTAGATATGAAGTATTACCAGTTTTACTTCATGGGATGAATAGGTTGGGATTGGGAAATTAAAACAAATGATTACTTCGGTAAGGTTCGCTAATCCCGACTAGTTTGAATTGATATTCAAAAATGGATTAAAGAATAAATTCAAGGAATTTATCTTTGATAAAATTAATGGGAATCTTTCCCTATGAATGTGAAATTTAGAAACTAACTGTCGGTTAGCCAAGCAGAATGGTTTTCTGGATATTGATCTGATGTTGGTTTCGGCCTTCGGGGTTAATATTTGGGGAATTATTCTCTTGATTAATTTACGGTTAGTGACTAATGAATTGGAATGAGGCGTATGTTGTGTTTGTGTAACACTTTTATAAAATATACGCGAGTTATTCGGGAAGACCGGGTTTATCCCATTCTGAATAACTGATACGACGATAAGTCGAAGATGAAGACGATGGTCGAAGACCGGAAGTCTTCACGTCGTTTGGGTGGTAACTGATGATCTTGATTGGGCTGTACACCCAAGAAGATGGAAACAGTTGGTGATCGTCGAGACGTACTTGGAGATCGATGGATATGCGGGGTACTAGGTGCCTCCGGTTTCGTTCAGACCCAGAACGGACTTGTAAATGGACTGTGTGTCTGACATCGGATTTCATTCTGTGTGACTGATATCGGTTGCATAGGATGGTTTGCCTGTGTGGCATGCTAAGATGCAAATGATCAAGGCTTCTGTTGAAAAGCAAAGTCTTGTGGTGATGATCAAAGCACGGCCTTTGTGGCGTAGCATTGTGTAACGTTTACCTCGCGTGTTTCACACCAGGTATGAACCAAAAACGGGAGACGGACCTCAGGGAGGACTTGCGTTTCTTTCTAGCTAGAAGTGGCGTCAGTGGTTTTACACGCCCTGACGAGTTTGACTTATGTGGTTGTTGCTGTTGTGTAACAACCCGTAAAATGCGAGCCAGTTTGAAATTTTTATTTTGGCAATTTTAGCGAATTTTGAATATTTAAAATTGATTATTTTAAATAATATCGACGAGAAATTTATTTTGAATATAATTTGAACGTATATATTATACGCGTCGTCGTTAGAATATAAATATTTATATATAATTATAAATAGAATTGAAAATGGCGCGGTAGTTCGATAATTCGATTTCAAACTTCAATTGAATGTACCGGGTGCAAAACAATCCGGATTTTAGTGAAACCAAAAATAATGGAATCTAATTGATAATATCTTTCCAACGAATGCGAAAAATCAAGATTTCATATCGGGAATCAAAAGATATGTCCAGTTGAAAATTCTGAATAGTCGCTATGGAATTCAGGCCCTTAAAAATGGACATTTTGCAAACGACCTCGGATTTCGACGAAACCAGTTTGGTTGGGTCCGGGATGTGAAGTTATTGCTAGATTCCAAATTTCATAATTTTTAGAATCAATATGTGAGCGTGGAAAAGGAAAACGTGTTTTGACCATTTCAGTTGATTTTAATCGACTGAAAATTGGCCATTTTTCCAACGGTCTCAGAATTCGACGAAACTAGTTTTGTTAGGACCGTATCGTCAATACGAAGCTAGAAAATATTTTTCTGGAATTTTTAGAGTTAGTATGTGACCCCGGTAATTTGAAATGTACGTTTAAAATTCACTATAGTGATTTAAATGTAAATTAAAAGGAAACTGATCGAAACTGTCGATCCAGCTTACGATACATATCCCATTGTGTTCGGAATGGGGGTAAAACGCTATGGACGACAGGCGGTGGGCCTCGTTTTGAGGTCGAAAATAAAGGTTGCTTTATAAAGTAAAATTTAAAATAATTAAATAAAAAAAAAAATATCTCTCATCCCCTTTTAACCAGGCCCCCCCCCCCGTAGTTTTTTCAATTGAGTTTTCGAAAAAAAAGAAAAAAAAAAAAAAAAAAAAGATCGAATCGAGAGCGACGGGGGGGGGAGGGAAGCCGCCGCCCCTCCCCGATGAACCGCATCCCCCTCCGACCAGCTCGCCGCCCTCCCCTTCTCCTCCAGCCTCCACCTCCCTCGCGCGCGAAGATGAAGCCGCCGACCGCCACCAGCAAACCCCCCCCCCCCAGCCGACGATCCTTCCACCGCCGACCTACCACCTGAGATGAACCCCGACCCCCCCCCCCCCTGCGCCCTTTCCCCCTTCTTCTTCGAGATTGAGCAGTAAGTATTTTAATTTCTTTTCTTTTATATATATATAATGTTTTGTTTTTTTTTTTAAAAAAAAAAGGGGATTTTAAAAACCTGAGCTGTTGTTTTTTTTATATATATATAAAGTTAAAACTGATTTATATATAATGTTAAAACTGATTTATATATAATGTTAAAACTGATTTATATATAATGTTAAAACTGAAAATTTATTTTAAAAGCTAAGATGGGAATTTTATATATGAAAAGGCAATATTTAAAGGGATAAAAATTCGATTTTTATATATTGAACTTTGAACTAAAAATTCGATTTTTATATATTGTACTTTGAACTAAAAATTTGATTTTTATATATTGACCTTCGAAATAAAAATATGATTTTTAAATATTGAATAGCGATGTAAAAATTCGATTTTTATGTATGTAGTGGCTACGGGCGACGAAGCTGACGAAGATGCGAAAACAATGAAGATTTCTATCAATGAAGTGCCGTGGAGCTAGGATAGCTATAAGGTGAGAATTTCTCACCTTTCAATTTCTTTTCTAATTATATATATATACTAGGATGCAGACGGTGCTTAGTAGCACCCGACACAATCGTCCACAGACCATGGACTTGTTTGTTTGGTTGCATAGATTAGTTGAATTATTTGTTTGAATTGAATTGTTTGGTGAGATGAAATTGATTTGATTGATGTGTGAATGGCGTGGGCCTTCACTAGACCGGGGATAAGGCTAGGCCTCGTCCCGTTTCTGGTATCGTGCCGTTATGCCGCCGAAATTTTCTAAAACATGTTAGAAAAATAAAAATATCATTTTATTGAATAAACGAATTGAATAGAAATTCATAAGTTGAAATAAAATGTTTTATCGTTAAAAATATAATTTTTAACGTGAATATGAAAATAGTGAAGTAAATAAATAAATATTCATTTACAAACCAGATGGTTTGTTTATGTACACTTATTTGAATGACATTGATTGGGACGATAAATTTTACACATCGCCCAACTGCACGACTAAAATAGTTGTTTGATTGTTTGAAACCCCACACGGGTGTTAGGATGAAATTTGAAGTTCACTCATCCTGATTGATTAAATATGTCGATCGATTGATTGACATGCTGTTATAAGCGTTAGATATCTTTATTTGATGCTTATACAGTGTAGTGCACTTTGGTTGATGGTTGATTATTTTTCAATGCTATTATATACATGTGTTGTATGAAAATCCATATAATTAATTTTATATGGTAATCGATTGGGCCTCATTCCAGTTTAGAAATAGAAATATTTGAAATAGAAATATTTGAAATAGAATATTTGAAAATAGAAATTTATGAAGCCGTATTGATTAGATTGACGCCATTTTGACGTGAACGATATTTATATCGATTTTAAAACGATTTCGAAATGAATTGAATTGAAAACGAATTCAAAATGAATTGAAAACGATTTCGAAATGAATTGAATTGAAAATGAATTCAAAATGAATTGAAAACGATTTCGAAATGAATTGAATTGAAAACGAATTCAAAATGAATTGAAAACGATTTCGAAATGAATTGAATTGAAAACGAATTCAAAATGAATTGAAAACGATTTCGAAATGAATTGAATTGAAAACGATTTCGAAATGAATTGAATTGAAAACGATTTCGAAATGAATTGAATTGAAAATGAATTCAAATGGAATAGAAAGCAAATTGAAATGAATTCAAATTGAATTGAAATTCGAATTGAATAGAAATGAATTTTTAAACGAATTTATAAAGAAGAATTCAATTTTGCTTTGAATTGAAATAGAAGTTGAAATAGAATTTGAAACGAATTTAAAACTATTTATATAATTCGTTTTAAATAGAAATCGACGAAATATATATTATATATATTATATATATAATATAATGGCCTGAATAGAACGCGCCGCGCCGCGGCAGTTCGTGAATTTCGACCATTTATTTCAAACGGACATTGCGGGAGATCCGACCGTCGGATTCTCCTAAAACCGGAACCGTTGGGTTCGTATCGAAAAGAGCTTTCTAACGAAGGCTAGAAATTTGAAATCTAACGGTTGGATTTGGAATTATGTCCAAATCAAATTCGAAAAAGGTCGCTGTAAGTGCAGTTCGATGGCCGTTGATGGAAATCGACTGTACGGGCCTTGATAAAATTATTAAAAATAGTAATAATTTGTGTAAAATCATAAGAAATGATTTGTGAAGAATTGGGATGAAAAACTCCATATTTGAAAGGATAAAAATAGATTTTTATCGAAATGAACTAGTTTTGAACTAGAATTATAATTCTATTTATTTTTAAATAAATAAATTGAATTTCAAAAGGGTTTTGAAAATAACCAAAATTTCCAATGATTGCATTGGAGTGGATTTGAATCGAAATTGTCTTCGGAGTATTTCGATGTTGGAATTCGTGATTATACAGGTGTTGTCATGGAAGTTTGAAAGATATATATTTATATCGTTATTTCCAATACGACATTTGTTAGTCGTGGAATTTGATATTGAATATAAGCTGATATATTTTCTATTCAGAGCCTTGTATTGAATATCGAATGTGATTTGGGTTTGTCGTGAATGGTGTCTTCATTAACACTGTTCTTGAACCCAGTTGAGAAATGATTAAATCTTTTTATTTAGATTTAATGAAGTGTACCAATTAAATAATATTTAATTGGAATTGAATTGATATTGATTTTTGGGTTTATCGTGAACAGGGTTTTAAATAACACTTGTTCTTTAACCCGATAATTAATGAACGTGATTTGGGTTTGTCGTGAATGGTGTCTTCACTAACACTGTTCTTGAACCCAGCTGAGAAAAGATTAAATCTTTTTATTTA
Source organism: Allium sativum (assembly GCA_030737875.1). Taxonomy (NCBI): domain Eukaryota; kingdom Viridiplantae; phylum Streptophyta; class Magnoliopsida; order Asparagales; family Amaryllidaceae; genus Allium; species Allium sativum. The sequence goes on from CM060924.1 coordinate 65,331,825, forward strand.
GATTTAATGAAGTGTACCAATTAAATAACATTTAATTGGAATTGAATTGATATTGATTTTTGGGTTTATCGTGAACAGTGTTTTAAATAACACTTGTTCTTTAACCCGATAATTAATGAATGTGATTTGGGTTTGTCGTGAATGGTGTCTTCACTAACACTGTTCTTGAACCCAGCTGAGAAAAGATTAAATCTTTTTATTTAGATTTAATGAAGTGTACCAATTAAATAACATTTAATTGGAATTGAATTGATATTGATTTTTGGGTTTATCGTGAACAGGGTTTTAAATAACACTTGTTCTTTAACCCGATAATTAATGAACGTGATTTGGGTTTGTCGTGAATGGTGTCTTCATTAACACTGTTCTTGAACCCAGCTGAGAAAAGATTAAATCTTTTTATTTAGATTTAATGAAGTGTACCAATTAAATAACATTTAATTGGAATTGAATCGATATTGATTTTTGGGTTTATCGTGGACAGTGTTTTAAATAACACTCGTTCTTTAACCCGACGATTAATGAATGTGATTTTGGGTTTATCGTGAACCGTGTTTTTAAATGACACTGATTCTTTAACCCAGTCAAAAGATTAAAACTAAGTGGAGTTTTAATGAATCTTTAATTAGATTGAAAAGATCGAGAATGGAGTATCACCAGTTTTGCTCCAGGCGATAGTTAAATCTTTAATTAGATTTGAATGTGAAATTTAGAAACTAACTGTCGGTTAGCCAAGCAGAATGGTTTTCTGGATATTGATCTGATGTTGGTTTCGGCCTTCGGGGTTAATATTTGGGGAATTATTCTCTTGATTAATTTACGGTTAGTGACTAATGAATTGGAATGAGGCGTATGTTGTGTTTGTGTAACACTTTTATAATATATACGCGAGTTATTCGGAAAGACCGGGTTTATCCCATTCTGAATAACTGATACGACGATAAGTCGAAGATGAAGACGATGGTCGAAGACCGGAAGTCTTCACGTCGTTTGGGTGATAACTGATGATCTTGATTGGGCTGTACACCCAAGAAGATGGAAACAGTTGGTGATCGTCCAGACGTACTTGGAGATCGATGGATATGCGGGGTACTAGGTGCCTCCGGTTTCGTTCAGACCCAGAACGGACTTGTAAATGGACTGTGTGTCTGACATCGGATTTCATTCTGTGTGACTGATATCGGTTGCATAGGATGGTTTGCCTGTGTGGCATGCTAAGATGCAAATGATCAAGGCTTCTGTTGAAAAGCAAAGTCTTGTGGTGATGATCAAAGCACGGCCTTTGTGGCGTAGCTTTGTGTAACGTTTACCTCGCGTGTTTCGCACCAGGTATGAACCAAAAACGGGAGACGGACCTCAGGGAGGACTTGCGTTTCTTTCTAGTTAGAAGTGGCGTCAGTGGTTTTACACGCCCTGACGAGTTTGACTTATGTGGTTGTTGCTGTTGCGAGGCGCCTCGGTTATATCGGTTTCGGCCGATGCATTCTGGTCGGCTGACGGACCAGACTTACACCCCATAGGGTGGGGAAACGTAGTGTTCAGGCATTTTAATCCACATCGGTGGACCGGCCCTGACGATCCAAGGGCCCACCTGAGTCTGGGTCCTGTGGCTCGGGCTAGAGAGTCACGAATCAGTTGAGGATCTTGCCCCTAGCCTCGGTTCATAGACGGAAATCCAATTTCCAAATACGTGCCATTTGCGGTTTTATTTGTAAACCTATATATGGCGACATAGTGGTATGGGGCATTCATGCCGCCTATGATTGATACTTATGATTTGAAGTTGTTTTATACTCTATGCACTTATAATAGTATCAAATGATTTGTTTTAAACGTATCAAGCATTCTTTAGCTGTTATAAGGGAAAACCCTATCCCCCGGCTTGCGATTGCATTGTGTGATAGGACCTGGGTCTTATAACAGCTTCATTTTTCTTTATTTAGCATTGCGCTGTTGTTTATGCACTGGTATTCTTGGGAGGAAACCCGTTCCGTGTTATACGGCGTGGTCCCTTGATTTACCTAACTTTAAAATAAAGATTAATAACTGTTTTAGTTCTCACACCAGTCCCATGACTGACCTGGAGTTTATTGTTTTAACCTAAACTCTGGGTGCCCCTATTTTGACACGGGCAGCTAGTAGTTTTGGTTTTGCAGATTTATATTCACAGGATCCTGGTTTACAGCTGGAACGATATCCGGAAAGCTTTGTATCCGTATATCTACTTCTAGTTGTATATTGTATTATTTTCCGCTGCCATGTATTTAAGTGTAATTTAAATCTCTGATATTTCTGTGTCATATTCATTTATACTCTGTATATTCTTGTAATCTGATGCATTGTTGTAATATACAGTGAAACGTTCTTTTATATGAGTTCTGTTGTGGCTTGTTCTCGAACTATCCGACGCTTTCCTTTACGGGGAAGTTGCGGGTTTTTACATGTTGCGAGGCGCCTCGGTTATATCGGTTTCGGCCGATGCTTCTGGTCGGCTGACGGACCAGACTTACACCCCATAGGGTGGGGAAACGTAGTGTTCAGGCATAATAATCCACATCGGTGGACCGGCCCTGACGATCTAAAGGCTTGCCTGCGCGCTTGCCTGTGGCTCGGGCTAGAGAGTCACGAATCGGTTGAGGACTATCTTTTGCCTCGGTTCATAGATGGAAATCCAATTTCCAAATACGTGACATTTGCGGTTTTATTTGTAAACCTATATATGGCGACATAGTGGGATGGGGCGCTCATGCCGCCTATGATTGATACTTATGATTTGAAGTTGTTTTATACACTATGCACTTATAATAGTATCAAATGATTTGTTTTAAACGTATCAAGCATTCTTTGGCTGTTATAAGGGAAAACCCTATCCTCGGCTGCGTTGCATTGTGTGATGGGACCTGGGTCTTATAACAGCTTCATTTTTCTTTATTTAGCATTGCGCTGTTTGTTTTATGCACTGGTATTCTTGGGAGGAAACCCGTTCCGTGTTATACGGCGTGGTCCCTTGATTTACCTAATGATTTAAAATAAAGATTAATGACTGTTTTAGTTCTCACACCAGTCACATGACTGACCTGGAGTTTATTGTTTTAACCTAAACTCTGGGTGCCCCTATTTTCGACACGGGCAGCTAGTAGTTTTGGTTTTGCAGATTTATATTCACAGGATCCTGGTTTACAGCTGGAATGATATCCGGAAAGCTTTGTATCCGTATATCTACTTCTAGTTGTGTATTGTATTATTTTCCGCTGCTATGTATTTAAATGTAATTTAAATCTCTGATATTTCTGTGTAATATTCGTTTATACTCTGTATATTCTTGTAATCTGGTGCATTGTTGTAATACACAGTGAAATGTTCTTCTGTATGCGTTCTGTTTTGGCCTGTTCTCGAACTATCCGACGCTTTCCTTAACGGGGAAGTTACGGGTCTTCACAGATCTGTAGGACCCACACCAAGTTAGGCAAGTTTGTAAATCTGTTATCTGATCCGTTAGTCTGAAAACTGATCGTCTGAACTTTGTATGTCTGAACTCTGTTAATAAGTTAATCTGAATCTGATAGTCTGGGGACACAAGGGGGAATACTTGTGTCATTTGTTGTTTGGGACCCATATTAGTCAGTAACCCTTTCTGGTATCAAAACTTTGACCCAACTGTAGGTAGGGTCCGGGCACGCTTACTGAACTAATTATAAGTGGTTCATTCTGATAATGGCGATGGGTGTTGATGGTGCGTTCCAACCGGGTCATGTGCGTGCATGGATCCCGGTCTGCCTCTGAGGATGTAAGACGCCGTGACATCTGTAAATATGCCTGTGCCAATTGGTTGCCACTTTAGGGAGTGATACACCCTATCGTGGGGCCGACATAGGATATTTATGTATTAGGGAGCCGATCGCTTAGGTAGGATTTAGTGTACACTTAGCTCTGTCTGATTCTGTTGGTACCATCTGTTTTGTTGGGTGGTAACACCCATCTGTTTCTGTGTGGTACCATTCTGTTAGGGTGGTAAAGGCCCATTATTGTTAGCATTCCGTTTCTGTACTTTATCTGTTAGGGTGGTAAAAGCCCATTTTTCCCAAACTCTATTTCTGTATGGACCATTCTGTTCCGTCCTGTTCCGATGTAAACATTGGGGTAACACCTAATCCTATTATACTAGAATTTGTACCAAGAAGTTGGATCTTGATATAAGTCAAACACCTGATACTGGGCCAAGTTTAGGCCAAGGGATAAATTCTTGTTTATACATGACATGTTAGAATGCTGGTACACCTATGGTGAAAAACTACACCTTGATTATGTGATGACTCCTTTGAACTATCTGTTAGATATTCACCATGCTAGTAAGTAATTATCCTTATGTTCATCCCTGCTTCTCATGCCAGTTAACTTTATCAATTTACATTGATTGTAGTAGGGCTTACTCAGCCTTTTTGACTGACCTGTTTTCTTTCGCCTCTTTTCTTCCGTCCCCCCCCCCCCCCCAAGGTTCTCAGGGTGGGAATATTGGAGCTTAGCTTGGATTTCTGATCACTTGCTTGTGGGATTTAGCTCATGTACGTTTTGACATGAAGCTAGCTATGGTTATCACTTATTTTGGGGATAGTACTTATGTATTTCAGTTTTTTCTGTTGAAGTTGTTTTTATCTAGACTTGTTTATTTGGAAAGTTGACATTATGTTGTACCAGACTTGTTTTGAAATGGTTTGAAATCTTCCGCTGTTTTATCTATGTTATTTACTCTGTTTACATATATACATATGTTCTTGTTCTGCCTTGATATATCATTATGCGTGTTTACCCGATTCAAACGCCCCTCCAAAGTCAGAGTGCTTGCAAGAGCCACCCTGGCGGAGGTGGGGTGTTACACAGCCTTCTTTCACCCTTCGCAAATTCACGCAAATGAACACATCAGATTGGACATAAATAGATAATCCTTTGTTGTGAACAGTAGTAACAAGTTATCCTTTTTCATAACACGAAGAAGAGATGAAAAATGTGGCATGACTGTTGGGTTGATGAAGTGGCGGAAAAGTTGGAGAACAAGGTGGAGGGCGTTGGTTTTATTTTTCTTGTTCCTTGCGCAGTGTTCTTTTCTTCATTTTTTTCTCATACGCGAGACGATGGAGAACAAAAATGGGCGGAGCCATAAAAGAGACGGTGAGCAGAAAATGAAATGGTATTTTGTTTCAACAGAATAGGAGCAGTTATGGCAAAATAAAAGGGCATCTGAAATAATAATCTTTTTTTTAATATATATTATAATATACGAAATGATGGAACATTATATTGGGAAGGTGCAAAGTTTGAACGGAGACTAGAGTAAATAAATTGTAAGAATAAAGGACGGAGCCGTTGAACTGGCAAAAGGTTAACGCACATTGAAAAATAAAAACAAAAATGAACACCTGCATTGGAAAAAGGCAAACCGTTTTGAAAATGAAGAGTGAAACGTGAAAAGGTATATGGCAAGGAAAGCATGCATTCATTTGCATGTCCACTTCATGCATTCATTTCATGGACAAAGGTGCAACGTGCATATGAAAATGGTTGCATATTTGGAAATGGAATAGGCGTGACCTGGGAAGACTTTTGGGACCAAAACATTATGTTTCCATGCATGTAAACCAATCCAAAAAGTGCCACTTTCTAAACCTTGGAATAAAATAAAATAAAAATGGATGGTTTAGTAAAATAAAAGGATAGGTTTTGCAGACCTTAAATGATTAGGAAAATATGCAGCATCCAAATAGGGACACGTCGAACTCAAATGGCATTGTTTCAAAAATGAATTATGCAAGTATTTTCGCAATTTCAATGCGAACCGAGCACCGAAACTGATAAATAAATATATTCTGGTAGTCAGATCGACGAGACGGACACAACGATATATAGTTTGCAGTGTCAGGATGCTCCATTTAAAAATGCATTATGGACCCCTTTTATCGTAAAAATGCGAACGGAAAACGGAGGTCAAAACTTCTGGTTTTCGCGAAATGAATTTCATCGCTCGATTACTGAAAATGAATAGAATATTTTTCATGTTTGTCCGAACTAGATTTGGAAAGATTTTAAAATCATTAATTTATGAACTAATATGCGCAGCTTTGCACTGAAAATTGCGCAACCGACAAACCTTTAAATTTTCCGATGAAAGTTACACAACTACTACATCTCATTATACATATTTAAAATTTTAAATTCCCGTTATGAAAAACCATAGAATATTTTCAAAATAAAAATATCGATTTAAATCATAATTTAAATCGTTAAAAATAGCGGGTTGTTACAACACTTTCAACATCCCAGGCAATGTAAAGCGACAATTTAGGAAGAAAAGAACCAAAACTACATATAACTTGTCATATATCTCGTAGAGGCTAGAATAAAATATATTATTTAAACATACTGATGTTAAACAAGCGAGGCAGTAAGTAACTGAAAATGAATTCCGAAAATCAGAATAATTGATTAAAAAAACCACAAATGTCATAGAGTTATACAGAAAAATAACTCCAGCAAAAACTGTCTCTAAGCAGAATGGTAAAGATACTACCGAGTCCCAAAATAGTGAATAGCGAAATGAGATAGATTACATAATATAATACATGGATAACCTAATGCTCGTCTCTCAATCAGCTACTCGCAGTCCTAACCTGCCTCTAGTTTGCTCTGTTGAAAATAAACTTGGTTTTATAACGAAATATCAATTATGTAAAAAATCCAATTCTTGTTTTTAGGGAAGACCAAAATTAATGGTAACGAATATTAGAGTTATCAAAAATGTAATATAATTATCTAGAGAATGGTTTGTTAAGGAAAGCCTGGAAATTAGAGGATGAAAGAAAAGTCTAGAGAAAGAAGAGTCTAGAACCTTTGGTATGTTATAAATAGAGGTGTGCTCTCTCATTCATGCAAGAAATAAGCATCAATAAAGAAAAGTTTTCAAATATAAATTTTCTTTCTTATATTTGCTCCCTCTTTATCATTTAAATGCTTCAATAAAGTTGTATCAGAGCAATACGATCCTTTCAACAAAAAGGAAGAAGAAGGTTGAAGATCCTAAAGGATGACGAATAACGGTGTTCCCTTTCCAGTTCCAATGCTTACCAAAATCAACTATGGTAATTGGAGCTTAAGCATGATGAGCCTCCTTGGAGCACATGATGTATGTCAGATATTTGAGAAAGACTATACCGAACAAGAAGACAAAGATAGTATATCTCAAACCCAAATGTATGAATTGAGAAACTTGAGGACGAGAGACAAGACGACTCTCTGTCTAATTTATAAAGCATTGGATGATAACACTTTTGAAAAGATTTCGGAATCAAAGTCAGCAAAAGAAGCATGAGAAAAACTTCAGGTATCTTACAAGGGAGCTGATCAAGTCAAAAAGGTGTATCTTCGAAGTTTAAGAGGAGAATTTGAATCTCTACATATGAAAGAAGGTGAATTTGTTTCTGAATATTTCTCAAGAGTTTTAGTTGTTTCTAATAATGTGATAACCCCAAATCCCCGTGTCACAGAAGCAAGGATAATCAGTGGAATATAACACATAAACAATAACAGCAGAACAGAAATATAGCATTACACCAGATAATGTATATCAAATTACACTGGAAATAATATATCATCAATTACATAACATAATAGGATCATACTTAGTATAGAATACAGTTTTCAGCTTAATATAAAATGTCTGCAGTGGAATCAAACGTAATATACTTAATGAAGTCTGAACTGCATAATAGAAATGAGAGAATCCATCTTCAGTTCCATAGCTATCCAGAATGAGTCTACTAAAACCTGAATACAAGGCTGCCCGCGTAGAAATTAAGGGCACCCGAGTTTGCAAAGTGAAATAAACTACGAGTCAGTCATGGGACTGGTATGAGAAATCTTCTTAACTTATTTAATAATAAGGCTAATCACAGGACCACACCGCTAACGCGGAACGGGTTTACTCCATTGGATTACGAGTGCATGAATAAAGTAAATCATTTAAACAACGCAATGTTTTTTAGAACAATGAAGCCATTATAAGACTCAGGTCCCATCACACAATGCAACGCAAGCCCGAGGATAGACTTTTACCTTATAATGACCAAAAATGCTTGGTACACATAAACAAATTCATTTGATATTATTATTAGTGTCTAGTTAGTTTAAAACATTTTCAAAGTGAATGTATCAATCCTAGATGGCATAGTAACCCATCCTACTATGTCGCCATATATAGGTTTACAATCAAATCCGTAATGTCATATTGGAGATTGTGTTTCCATCATGAACCAAGGCAAGGGATCGTCCTTAACGAATTCGAGACTCTCTAGCCCGAGCCTCAGGATACAGCCGCAACTGCACCTAGGCGCCACAGGGCAGGTCCACAACTTACATTAGTGGATTATATATAATACTTGAATAATACGTTTCCCTCCCTATGGGGCGTAAATCAAGAGCCACTTGGGACTCAAATCAGAGGTACCTCGCTTTCCATCATCCACATAACTAAAAATGTCTGGGCTCCATACCATGACACCACTCCTAGCTAGAAAGAAGCGCATGTTCTCCCTGAATCCTTCTCCCGTTTCTGGTTCATACCGGGGTGTGAGGCTCGCGAATTAATGCTATACACAAAGCTATGCTAATTAAAGTTGTGCTTTGATCATCATCCACAAGACTCTGCTTTCCCACAATAAGCCTTGATCATTTGCATCTTAGTATGCCACACTGACAATTCACACCATATGACTGATGTCTATCAATATATAACCTCTGAGCTCGTACGTCTCAGAGAAGGGTGTTAAGCAAGAGAATAAATTCTCCGCCACCAAAAGGATATATATTTAATAGAAATCAGTCAGCACAAAATAAAATCCAATGTCAGACACACACATCCATTTACAAGTCCATTCTAGGTCTGAACGAAACCGGAGGCACCTTATTCCTCATTCCATATGTCCAATATGGAAGAGAGGCCCTCGCATATCCGAACAATCAACAAGTACATCCGGACAACTCCACTATAACCCTTTCAAGGCAGCAACTCCAATCAAAGGCATAAGTAGTCATCCATTCGATGTGAAGATCGCCGGTTTTCAACCACCGTCTTCAATATCTACGACTTTCAATCATCGTATAATTATTTGAAATGAGATTTAACTCGGCATTTTCAAATAATTCTCGAATATATATAATTCAAATCATTTTCTTTTCTTTGGTTAAATTCAATTCAATCCTATAGATCAATGTCAAAGAATCTAACCGTCCATATTGCTTTATAAACCAAGGGAAATTGGTTTGTTTCCATTCCATATCATTTATAATATTTTATAACAATTTATCACTACTTTTATTTATATAAAAATAACCCATTTTATCCGAACGACATTTCAGGTCATTACGTAGCCCTAGTGCTATTTTTATTTAGATTTGAACTACACATTTTCTCGAAATCTAACCACTGGATTTTAACAAATTTAATATCATTGGAAAGACCTTCCCAAAGCGAACTCAACGGTTCCAGTTTTGGGAAAATCCGACGGTCGGATCTCTTGGTATAATCGTTTAAAGTTACGATTCCAAAATGTGAACTATAGCTGCGCGATACATTTAATTTTAATATATATATATATATATAATTTGTCCGATGATTTCAAAATCATTTATTTCATTTCATGTAAATTTTATACACTTCATATTCATGTTAAAAATTATATTTTTAATGAACAAAAATATATTTCAGGTTATGTTTATTTACTTCACTTCATTAACATGTTAAAAATAATATTTTAATGAATCAATACATGTTTAAGAAATGATATTTTTTCATTCTAACTTCTCTAACATGCAAATGAAATTATTTGAATGAATCAACACATGCTTAACAAATGAACCTTTTTCTATTAACATCGCTAACATATAAATGATAATGTTTTAATAATCAAAACATATATTAACAAATGATCATTTTTTCTTACTTCCATAACATGTAATTAATATTATTTTAATGAATCAATAATACAAAAAAAATGTAATTTTTTGGTGTTTAATCTTTTTATTTAAAACATGATTCTTTTTAATGAATCAAACATACAATAAAAATGTAATTTTTATTATCAAAAACATTTTCTTCAATCATGCATCTTTTTCATGAATTAAACATACAATAAGAATGTAATTTTTATTGTCCAATCATTTAATTCCAAACAATGAATATTTCTCATCATTTCTTATATACAATAAAAATGTAAATTTTTATTATCAAACTTTTCTATTTCAAACAATGCATATTTTTCATCATTTCTTATATATAAGAAAAATGTAAAAAAATTTCGTTAAACTTTTTTATTTCAAGCAATGCATATTTTTCATTATTTCTTATATACAATAAAAATGTAAATTTTTATTGTTAAACTTTTCTATTTCAAGCAATGCATATTTTTCGTCATAACTTATATAAAATAAAAATGTAAATTTTTATTGTTAAACTTTTCTATTTCAAATAATGATCATTTTTACATATTCTATTCATACAGTAAAAATGTGATTTTTTTTTATTGTTACCGTATTTTTGTTTCAAATAATGATCATTTTTACGTATTCTATTCATACAATAAAAATGTGATTTTTTATAGTTAACATATTTTTATTTCAAATAATGATCATTTTTACATATTCTATTCATACAATAAAAATGTGATTTTTATTGTTAACATATTTTTATTTTCAATAATGATCAACATATTCTATTCATATAATAAAAATGTGATTTTTATTGTTAACATATTTTAATTTCCAATAATGATCATTTTTACATATTCTATTCATAAAATAAATATGTGATTTTTATTGTTAACATATTTTTATTTCCAACAATGATCATTTTTACATATTTTATTCATACAATAAAAATGTGATTTTTATTGTTAATATATTTTTATTTCCAACAATGACCATTTTTACATATTCTATTCATACAATATAATGTGTTTTTTTTTAATTGTTCAAACAATTATATTTCATACGTGAGTATTTTTCAACACATGAATATTTCAGAAAATTTTGGCATTATAATGGCAGGGTAATTAAAACCAGCACCGTGTCCAGCACGGCTTCTCTGCTATCCTAGGCCTCGCGGCGATACAAGGATTTCATTTTTATAATTTACACAATATAATTTATTTTCACAACACAATAAATATACCACAAACACAACCAATTTTGTTGCAACCACAATCAATCACTCACAATCGCTATCAATTTCACACCACAATACAAACAAGTCGTCCATGGTCTGTGGACGACGGTGTCAGGAGCTACTAAACTCCGTCTGCAACCTAATATAATTTTATTCATTTATTTTTGAATTCAGAAATCTCGCATTGGTTTTGACGTTGCCTAAATTCGTAGCAAGCTCAAAAATTCCTTCGGTCACTTCTAGAATGTCGTGTACGATGCCATGAGTCCAATGTCTTCTGTTTCACCGGATTTCATCTATGTATGAGAAAGATATGATTTTTATAAATTAATTAAATTAGCAACGCTTATAAAATGTTGTAAATACCTAAATTATATACTTCCACTTAATGGCCGATGGTTTTCAAATTGATTCAAAACTAGGGTTCAGGTTTTCGCGAGACTGAAAGCACGTGGGGAGGATCGGGTTATGCCACATTGAAGGGGGAGGGACGGCGCACCTGCGACTGGTGGTTCGGTGGAGTTAGACGATGGATAGGAGGAGCGGCGGCGGTCTAAATGGCTGGACTTCAGGGGTCTGGATCTCCTTCAATTCACAACGATAAATTCTGAAATTGGAATGGAATTAAAGCTCTCAGGATGCTCTACAGATTTCCCTTAAGAAGCATCGAATTTTGTTGAGAGTAATTAGAGGAGAAAGTTTTCAATTGTAGCCACTGTTTGTTAATGGAGGTTATGGGTTTTAAAAAATAGGGTTCGAGAATTCCTATTGGCCGACCTATTTATAATTGAACTATTTTAATTCCTTAATTCCGAAAAAACCCGTTAACTCATACAAACCCCAATTCAAACCCGACGAGTGTCGTCCGTAGTTAAATAACCCCATTCTGGACATAATGGAATATGTTTCATAAGCTTGTTTGATAGTTTCAGTCAGTTATTCTCAAAATTAAAATATTTAACATTCAATATTATATTTGAACGTACATTTTAATTTACCGGGGCCACATACTGATTCCAAAAATCCTCGAAAAATAAATCTAGCTATGTTTTGACGATATGGCCCTAACAAAATTAATTTCGTCGAATTTGGAGACCGTTTGAAAAATGGCCATTTTCTGGTCGATCCAATTCAACAAAGATTACCAAAAGCGTTTTAATTTACCACGCTCACATATTAATTCCAAAAATTATGGAATTTTAAACCTAGCAATAATTTGACATTCCGGATCCAACAAAAGTGGTTTCGTCGAAAACAGAGGTCGTTTGCACAATGGCTATTTTTAAGGGCTATATATTATATTAAATTCCATAGCGACTATTTTAAATTTTAAATTGGACATAACTTTCAATTCTCATTATGAAGTCAGGATTTTTCACATTCATTAGAAAGATATAATTAAAAGATTCAAATATTTCTGGTTTTACTGAAATCCGATTTATTTTGAATTCTTTACATTCATTTGAAATTTGAAATCGAATTTTCAAACTACCGCGCCATTTCAGGCTTGTTTTTATAATTAAAATAAATATATTCATTCTAACTTCGATTTAAATAAATCTTAAATCATTATTGTTTAAAATAAATAATTTAAATATTCAAAATTCATTAAAATAGATAAAATAAAAATTTCAAATTGGTTTTGATTTTTCGGGTTGTTACAAATAATCTAAAAAGAAATGGTGAGAAATTAGATGATGTCAGAATCACAGAGAAGATTCTTAGATCATTAGATCCAAAGTCTGAATATATTGTCGCCATCATTGAAGAAACAATAAACTTGGGGACCATGGGTATAGAGGAGCTTTTAGGCTTATTGCAAGCTTATGAAGAAAAAGAAGAAGGAAGAGACCATTGAGCATGTTCTTAAGACACAATGATTGAAAAAAAAAACAATCGAAGCCAACAATGGTGGGGTCGTGGTCAAAAACGAAGAAGAGGATGTGGATATGGACATGGACGAGGTTGGAGTCCCAACAATGAAAACAACCATAGCAACAACAATCAAAGAAGAGAAAGCACATCAAGAGGTCGTGGGAGAGGCAATTCAATTTCAAGGAATGACAAATCATGGATCAAATGCTATAATTACGAAAAATTTGGACACTATGCTTTTGAATGTAGAGCTCCAAAAAACAACAAAGTTGAAGTGTATACCAATTACATTGAAGAAAGAATGACAGAAGATGGTACATTACTATTTGCCCATAAAGAAAATGAAAAAGGGGGAAGACAATCAATGGTACTAGATAGCGGCGCAAGTAACCATATGTGTGGAAGAAAAAATATGTTCGTAGAGCTTGATGAAATAGTAAAAGCCAATGTGGCATTTGGAGATGAATCAAAGGTAGCAGTGAAAGGCAAACGTAATGTTCTTATGCGACTAAAGAAAGGAGAGCATCAATTCATTTCTAATGTTTACTATGTTCCAAACATAAAGAGTAACATCTTAAGCTTAGGACAACTCTTAGAGAAAAGTTATGATATTCGAATAAAAGATAAAAGCCTTTCCATAAGAGACAGTGCAAGTAACCTCATTACTAAGGTACCAATGTCAAAAAATAGAATGTTTGTGCTCAACATTCAACATGATGTCGCCCAATGTCTTAAAGCGTGTTACAAAGATGTCTCATGGCTTTTGCATCTTTGTTTTGGACATCTTAACTTCAGAGGACTAGAATTGCTCTTCAAGAAAGAAATGATGAGAGGATTACCTTGCATAAATCATCCCAATCAACTGTGCGAAGGATGTCTACTTGGGAAGCAATTCAAAATGGGTTTTCCAAAGGAGTCATACTCAAGGGCAAAGAAACCATTAGAACTCATACATACGGATGTGTGTGGGTTGATCAAGCCAAGATCACTGGGTAAAAGTAATTATTTCCTTTTGTTTATTGATGATTTTTCAAGAAAAACATGAGTGTAATTTTTGAAGGAGAAATCAAAGGTGCTTGAGCACTTCAAGAATTTCAAAGCTCATGTTGAGAAGGAAAGTGGCCTTATGATAAAAATCCATGAGATCTGATCGAGGAGGAGAGTTCACATCAAGAGAATTTCAGAAGTATTGTGAAGATAATGGAATTCTACTGCAACTAATAGTGCCTAGATCTCCTCAGCAAAACAGAGTAGCAAAAAGGAAGAATAGGACAATTCTTGAAATGGCGAGGAGCGTACTCAAAAGTAAGAGGCTACGAAATGAATTTTGGGCGGAAGCTGTGGCATGTGCTGTTTATCTGCCAAACCAACCTCAAACGAGAAGTGCGTGGGGGGGAAGACACCATAAGAAGCATGGAGCAGAAGGAAGCCTGGCCTTTCTCATCAAAGAGTTTTTAGAAGCATAGCTCTTGTACATGTACTGAATGAAAAGTGAAGAAAATTGGATGACAAAAGTGAGAAGTATATTTTTATTGGTTATGACGCAAATTCTAAAGGCTATGAACTTTATAATCCTGATACAAAGAAGATAATAATTAGCCGAGATGTTGTATTCGATGAAGAAGGAGAATGAGATTGGAAATCGTATGATGAAAATTACAACTTCTTTACATGTTTTGAAGGAGATGAAATACAACAACCAAGGATTGAACAATCAAGTGAAGAGTCTATTTCCCCACTAGCATCATTAATGACAAGTTTTCAAGAATATAAGAGCTCTAATGAAAAAGTTCCTAGTTTTAGAAGCCTTTAAGAAATTTATGATGTAACAGAAAACCAAGAAAATCTTACTCTCTTCTGTCTTTTTGTAGATTGTGAGCCTTTAAATTTTCAAGAAGTTTTGCAAAAGAAGAGTTAGAGAAATGCTATAGATGAAGAAATTAAGGCGATCAAGAAAAATGACATGTGGGAGTTAGCTTCACTTCCAAAAGGACACAAGGCGATTGGTAGCAAAAGGCTATATTCAAAGAGCTGGCATTGACTATGAAGATGTATTTGCCCTAGTTTCTCGACTTGAAACTGCAAGATTGATAATTTCTTCAGCAGCCCAAAACAATTGGAAGATACATTAAATGGATGTGAAATCCGCCTTCCTAAATGGAGATCTTGAAGAAGAAGTTTATATCGAAAAACCACAAGGCTACGAAGTCAAGGGAGAAGAAGACAAGGTCTTAAAGCTAAAGAAGGCACTTATGGTTTGAAACAAGCTCCAAGAGCTAGGAATGCTCGAATGGATAAGTATCTGAGAGAGTTAAACTTCATCAAATGTCCATATGAGCATGCACTCTATATCAAAATCCAAAATGGTGATACATTAATTGTATATTTGTATGTAGATGACTTGATTTTCACAAGTAGCAATCCAAGCATGTTTAAAAAGTTTAAGGAAGAGATGACGAAGGAGTTTGAAATGAGTGATATTAGGCGCATGTCTTATTACCTCAACATTGAAGTAAAACAAGAAGATAAAGGCATTCTAATCACTCAAGAAGGCTACGATAAGGAAATATTGAGGAAGTTCAAGACGGATGACTCTAGTCCAGTTTGCACGCCAATCGAATGTGGAATCAAATTGTAAAGGCATGTGGAAGGAGAAAAAGTAGACTCTATACTCTTCAAGAGCTTGGTTGGCAGCTTGAGATATTTAACGTGCACAAGACCCAACATTCTATATGCGGTAGGAGTTGTGAGCCGATACATGAAGAATCCAACAACAACACATTTGAAGGCGGCAAAGAGGATTCTTCGCTATGTTAAATGGAGAACAATCTTTGGTTAGTACTGCTCTATTTCTGATAATTACGATCTTGTTAGATATAGCAACAACGATTGGAGTGGAGGTAATAGCACAAGTAGTTTCGTATTCCATATGGGAGACACAATTTTCACATGGATATCGAAAAACAACCAATTGTCATGCTTTCAACATGCGAAGCAGAGTATGTAGCTGCTATTTCATGTCTTTGCCATGCAATTTGGTTAAGGAATTTGCTAAAAGAATTAAATTTGCCACAAGAGGAGCCAATCAAGATTTTCATGGATAACAAGTCAGTAATTGCTTTGGCCAAGAATTTAGTCTTTCATGATCGAATTAAGCATATTGATACACTCTATCACTACATTAGAGAGTACGTCACCAGAAAAGAAGTGCAGATAGAGTACGTTAAGTCCAATGATCAAATAGCTGATTTTTTCACCAAGCCGCTCAAGTATGAAGACTTTATCAGGTTGAGGAATTTGCTGGGAGTAATAAAATCAAATTTACCCCGGAGTGGGGGGGGGGGTTGGAAATAAACTTGGTTTTATAAGGAAACAAATAAACTTGTTTTTATAAGAAAACCTCAATTATATAATAAATTCAATTCTTTTTTTAGGAAAGGCCAAAATAAATGGTAGCAAATATTAGAGTTATCAAATATGTAATAGAATTATCTAGAGAATGGTTTGTTAAGAAAAGCCTAGAAATTAGAGGATGGAAGAAGAATCTAGAGAAAGAAGAGTCTAGAACCTTTGGTATGTTATAAATAGAGGTGTGCTCTCCCATTTGTGGTATCAAGCAAGAAATAAGCATCAAAAAGAGAAGTTTTCAAATATAAGTTTTCTTTCTTATATTATCTCCCTCTTTCTCCTAAAAATATTCAACGAAGGCTCATGTGAAAACATCCAGAGTTATATGAAGCAAAACATGAAACTCTAGATCAAACAAAGTCTTGTGTGAGCAATAAAATTAGAAGTGCTATTTAGATAAATAGAACACACAGTATGGTATACCATACCTGACAAGTTCCTACATCCAAAAAGTTAGCACATAGGAGTAAATACTACTATAATAAAATCAATAATATGACTGTACCCTACGTTCTAGAATTGGGGTATCTAAATGTTTATATCAGCACTTGTTATATCTGTGTTAATGTCACCTACATCTAATGACATCCCTAGGGTTATAAATGACTTAAACAAGCATATCAAACATCATCTATCCTCACATTTACTCACTCTAAACACTAAAAGGGGAGTCGATAGTGTTTACGGAATTTTTCAATTACTTGAAATCTTTTTAGATTAAATAAAATGATATGTAGATCACAGATATTAACAAACACAGAATCAATCACAAAATACACTAAAAAAACACTTACCTATACGGGGTCTATGGGTGATCAAGAAGGTCCATGCCTAGTCTAATGGTTTCTATTGCACTTTGGAAATGCTTTGGGCTACCAACTCCCAAAATGAGAGAGTGGACGTCATTATTTGTTGCTTTGGGGGTATGCGTTCACGCGGCCCCTGCTTATAGAATAAAGAAACAAAATCACAAAATACAGAAAATAAAAGTAAAAGCAGTAAAAGGAAATTACCCACCGAGATTTTGTACTTGTTTGGGACCTGCAGTTGCTCAACGAAACTAATGCGACGGAGGTGCAAAAAGTAGTAGCGAAGATAAAGCGAGGAAATATCAGGATATAGCGAATGAGTCTAAAATAGCATATAAAAATCGTTTTTAATGCTTTACAAATTTGTAAATGATAAATAACTTTCAAATTAATTATAGTTAGTACATTCGTAATTTTAGATAAAGCCTTGTGCAAACATATGCAGATAAATGTAAATTTTTATTTAGTTTGATTAAATTTAACAGAATTTTATTATTTTCCATATTGAAAATCATATTTCAAAAAAAATTCTATTAGAATACTAATTTTATAAAGTATAAGTGTCTTTTTTTAGTTCATTTCTTTTATAGAAGATATAGCGGAAATAGTGGAATATAGTTGAAATAATGGGACATATCGGGAATATCGGAATATATCGGGGCTTAAAACAGAAAGTAATGCAACGTCCAGGATCAAACTCCTCACGAATTTATGGATCCGTGAAAATCGATCAAGGATGAGATAGGTGCTCTCCGTTGATCTTTCAATGCCAGAATCTCGTTATCTTCAACACGTTGATCTCGCATGATACCGCGTTGTCGATCTACGATTTTTTGAACGTTGATCACTAGCAAGTGATACCGTGAATCGGCTTCAAATTCGTTGATTTGAGCACACTCCAATATCCGAAAATGGAGAAAGGAGATTAACTCAAATTCCAATTTTAATGGTGGCACAAAGCTCACACAAGGGATTTTAATCAAAATTCAACAACCCTTACAACTCACACCACACACCTATTTATAGGGTTTACAACACGCTTTGTCCTAACGGATGACCCAAGTACAAACGAACGACCTAAGATAACGGCCGACTTAGCTACGATACAACAATAAAGAGAACGACTCGTTTACACAACAAAGGAGCGAACGACCCAGGTAAGATCTTATCTTTAACGACTCTTATTATCTTCTGCCCATAGCGGCTCAAGGGTGATCGGTTCGATGTCAAACGATTCCAGAGTAAGTGATCTAGGTGCAAACGACCCAAGCTTGATCGGTCTTGTAGCGAGTGATCCAAGAGAAAATGATCCAGTCCTCGTACGATCTAACAATGCCTCCTTAAGCTTGTCCTTTCTCTTCAAGTTGGAGAACAACCCTTTTGGATCGTGAGGTTTCTTTCCATGTTTCATCGCCTCCCAGAGCGACCTTGTTGAGTCGTTGAACGACTGGTTCTCCGCTTCTTCAAGTCCCAGTTTCAAGGATAATCTGTCCTTCTTTCCTTCTCGTTTTAGGTTACTGAACGACTGTGTAACAACCTAGAAAATCAGAATCAATTTAAAATTTTTATTTTGGCTATTTTAATGAATTTAGAATATTTAAAATAATTTATTTTAAATAATAACGACTAAAAATTTATTTAAATCGGAGTTAGAATGAATATATTTATTTTAAATATAAAAGGAGTTGGAAATAGCGCTGTAGTTTGAAAATTCAACTTTGAACTTTGACTGAATGTAGGGATTCAAAATAAACCGGATTTTAGTGAAACCAAAAATATTTAAATCTGTTTAAAAATATATTTCTAACGAATTTGAAAAATTGAAATTTCATAGTGGGAATCAAAAGTTAAGTCCGGCTGAATATTCAAAATGATCGCTATGAAATTTAATATAAATATTACCCTTAAAAATAGACATTTTGCAAACGACCTCCATTTTTGACGAAACCACCTTGGTTGGTTCCGGAATGTCAAATTATTGCTAGGTTTCAAATTCCATAATTTTTGGAATTAATATGTGAGCGTGGCAAAGGAAAACGCACTTGGTAATTTCTTTTTGAATTGGATCGATCAGAAAAAGTCCATTTTTCAAACGGTCTTCAAATTTGACGAAATAAATTTTGTTGGGACTGTATCGTCCCAACATAGCTAGATTTATTTTTTGGGAATTTTTGGAATTAGTATATGGCCCCGGCAAATTAAAATGTACGTTCAAATCCATATTTGAATGTTTTATATTTTAATTTGCAGAAAAACTGACTTAAACAGTCGAATGGGCTTATGAAACATATTCCATTATGTTTGGAATAGTGGTATTTAGCTTCGGATGACAGTCCTTGGGTATTTTTCGAATTAAGGAAATTAAAAATGAATATATTAATTCACAGACCGATGGAAATTCACGTTCACTTCTCTCTCCAGATGATTAAAACCTGTAACCCCTTCATCGAACGGCGGAAACCCTTATCCACCTTCTCTTCTCGATTCCTCTCAAATCTTTCAACGAAATCCAATGGCTCTTTGGAATATTTGGTAGAGCATCTCTCCACCGCCAAATCCATACAAGATTTGTATTTTTTCGTTGCCTGAGTCGTTCGGACTGACGCTCCAAACTTGGCCGCTTCAAGCCGCCGCCGTGACTTCCCCTGACCGTCGATCTGCACACCATAACCGGCGTCGCGAAGCCCTTTCCAAGCTCGACAATGCAGTGCAGTCTGATCGCCTTCATACCTCTTGATTTGAGCGCCAATTGAAAACCTAGTTCTGAACATTTCTGGAAGGTAACAGCAGTTTATTTATTTAAACTGTGTACGACAGTTTAAAAGCGTCGCTAAGTTTGATTATGGAATAAAAATCATATCTTTTTGCTATGTTGTCGAAATTCAGTGAAACAAGAGACATTGGACTCGTAACGACGTCTTCTACATTCTAGAAGAGAATGGGGAATTTTTGGAGCTTCCCACAATTTAAGGAGGAGTGGAACCCAATGTGAGCAATCTAAATTCAAATTGGAATAAAATAGCGATGTATAAATTATATACACATTGTGTCCCTCATGTATGGGCATTGTATAAATTATATAAGCGACGTATAAATTGTACATGCGTTGTATAAACCATACATAATGATATGGAATTGAAATGGAAATACATATGTTTATATATATATATATATACATATACATATATATATATACATGCACACACACTCCCCTCGTCCACAGACCATGAATAATATATGTTGATTGTGTTGTGGAAAATGATTGTGTTATGGAAATTGATTGTGGTTGTGAATGACTGATTGTGGCAGCAACAACATTGTTTGGGTTTGTGGTAAATTCACATTGTTGTGAAAATGAATTGTTCCGAGAAAAGCAATTGTATAGGAAAAAAATACCCCTTGTGAATGTCGCGAGGCCTAAAATAGTGCGAGGAGCCGTACTCGGGACGGTACCGGTTTTAATTACCCTGCCGTTAAAATGCCAAAATTTTCAGAAATATTCATGTATTTATCAAATATTCATGTGTTGATAAATATTCATATTTGAAATAAATTGTTTGAACGATAAAAATAACATTTTTATTATATGTATGAAGTATATAAAATATTCATGTTGGAAATAAAATGCCTTAACAATAAAAATCACATTTTTATTGTATGTAGGAACAGTTAAAAATAACCAAAGGTTGAAATAAATATTTGTTGATTGAAAATAATATTTTTAACATGTACATGAACTGTTAAAAATAACCAAAGGTTAAAATAAATATTTGTTGATTGAAAATAATATTTCTAACATGAATATGAGCTGTTAAAAATAACCAAAGGTTGAAATAAGTATTTGTCGACTGAAAATAATATTTTTAACATGAATATGAACTGTTAAAAATAACCATAGGTAGGAATAAAGATTTGTTGATTGAAAATAATATTTCTAACATAAATATGAGCTGTTAAAAATAACGAAAGGTTGAAATAAATATTTGTTGATTGAAAATAATATTTTTAACATGTATATGAACTGTTAAAAATAACGAAAGGTTGAAATAATTATTTGTTCATTAGAAATAATATATCTAACATATATATGAAGTGTTAAAAATCATCATGTATAGAAATAAATATTTGTTTGCTAGAAATATTATTTTTAGCTTAGATATGCACATATATACATGTACTGAACAAGTAAATGGATTTGCTGCTGAGTAAAAAATTTATTTGCGTGCCCGACAAATAGATAAACCTTAACGAGTTTGCTGCACAATTTTATTTATATATCAACTCCTGTGAATGCCATTAGATGCGGTGTGCTAGTTACTCTATGTGAGATTATAAACAACACCATATAATAGTAACAATTAATTTTGAACTACGCTGCATGGCATACTTCGTGAAGATAGCATACTCTATCATATACCACATAAGCATTTGGAGCTTATGTGACAAGGTTTGAACTACCATACAAGCGAGACGCTTGTATGGAGACGACTGTATTTCAGGTTGAACCAAAGACGAACTATTGATTTCATTGGATATCATATTCCATATAAGCATTTGGAGCTTGTATGACGAGATTGAGATTACCATACGAGCGAGATGTTCTTATGGCGTTGATTGAATTACAGGTTGAACTGAGAACTGATATGGACAAAATAAATATAACGGTAAAATTGCCAAATTAAATAAAAACCCCACATAGGTGTAGAGTTGACAATAATCACGTCTCTCCAGTTATTAGATATGGCACATGGATTATTTATTTTCCAACACTAGACGAGCTGATGAGATTTATCTCTGGAGTAATTTTACACTCCCTCGGGCATAGATAGGTCAATTAAAATTGTGTTTGCTAATACTGGATTTATTGGGTACCTAATATGGCCCAATAAATTTCCGAACCCCTCCCCATACAATAGAGGTAATGGCGTAATTTTTCGAAATTTAAAGGTGTTAGCCAAATTTTTGAAGTGAAAACGGTTTGGAAATCGTCGAATGAATTATATATATATATAAATTAAAATAAAACGAATCGCGCAGCTGCAGTTCGTGTTTTGGAATCGTAATTTTAAACGATTACACTGTGAAATCCGACCATCGGATTTCCCCGAAACAAAAACCGTTGGGTTCGCATTGAAAATATTTTTCCAATGATATAAAATTTGTTGAGATCCAACGGTTAGATTTTGCGAAATATTTAAATCAAATATAAGGAAAGACATTGCCAGAATGAATTATATATATATATAATTAAAATAAAACGAATAACGATGCTGCAGTTCGCATTTTGAAATCGTAATTGTAAACGATTATTACAAGAGATCCGACCGTCTGATTTTCCCAAAACCAGAACCGTTGGGTTCTCTTTGGAAAGATCTTTCCAACGATATAAAATTCGTTAAGATCCAACCATAGGATTTTGCGAAGTGCTTAAATCAAATTGGATGAGAGCAGCGCCAGGGCCATCGAATGATCTGAAACGTCGTTCGATGGAAATGGAGTATTTTTAAACAAATAAAAATAGTGAAAAATCGTTTTAAAATATTACAAACAATGTGGAATGGAGATAAACCGATTTTGCCTTGGTTTATCAGATATTTTGATGGTTGGATGTATTTGACATGAAAATTATACCAATGAACTGAAATGTGGATGTCGAATAGTTTAACCATAGAAAGAATTGATTTGAATTCTATATACGCATAAATTATTTGAAAAGGCCGAGTTAATTATCATTTCAAATAATAGATCGACGATGAAAAGTCGAAAATGAAGACGGTGGTTGAAGACCGGAGATCTTCACATCGTTTGGATGATTACTGATGTCTTAATTGGGAGGAATCCCAAGACAAGGTAATAAGTGGTGATCGTCTAGACGTACTTGGAGATCGACCAGATATGCGAGGGCCTCTCTCTTGTATTGGACATATGGGACGATGAATAAGGTGCCTCCAGTTTCAATCAGACCCAGGACGAACTTGTAAATGGATGTGTGTCTGACATTGGATTTTATTCTATGTTGATTGATCTCTATTAAATATATATATATATATCTGCTTGGTGGCGGAGAATTTATTCTCTTGCTTAACACTCTTCTTTTGGACGTACGAGCTCAGAGGTTATATATTGATAGACATCGGTCGCATGGCATGGAATGTCAATGTGGCATGCTGAGATGCCGTGATCAAGGCTTTTGTTGAAAAGCAGAGCCTTGTGGTTGATGATCAAAACACGACTTTAATATAGGATGGCATTGTGTATGGCGTTAATTCGCGAGCCTCACATCCAGGTATGAACCAGAAACGGGAGAGGACTTCAGGAAGGACATGCATTTCCTTCTAGCTAGGAGTGGTGTCATGGTATGGAACCCAGACATTTTTACTTATGTGGATGATGGAAAGCGAGGCGCCTCGGTTATATCGGTCGCTACAGTGCCGATGGATGGTTTGGTCGGTATATGACCAGTTTACGCCCCGTAGGGCGGGGAAACATATTATTCAGGCATTTTAATCCACTTCGTGTGGATCGGCCCTGACGATCCAAGGGTCACTCGATTTCTGATCCTAAGACACGGGCTAGAGCGTCTTAGAGTCGGTAAGGATGATCCCTTGCCTTGGTTTATGATGGAAATCCAACTTCCAATACGACATTGTGCGGTTTTGATTGTAAACCTATATGTGGCGGCATAGTGGCATGGGACGCTTAGGTCGTCTATGATTGATACATTACGATTGAAATTGTTTTTGAAACATATATGCACTAGTAATAATATCAAATGATTTTATTTATATGTATCAAGCATATTTTGGCCATTATAAGGTAAAACTTTATCCTCTGACTTGCGTTGCATTATGTGATGGGACATGAGTCTTATAATGGTTACATTTTCTATAAAAAGCATTGCGTTGTTTAAATGATTTACTTTATTTATGCACCAGCAATCCAATGGAGTAAACCCGTTCCGTGTAGCGGCGTGGTCCTGTGATTGGCCTTATTATAAAATAAGTTAAGTAGATTTCTCATACCAGTCCCATAACTGACTCGTAGTTTGTTTCACTTTGCAAACTTGGGTGCCCCTATTTCTACATGGGCAGCCTTGTATTCAGGTTTTAGCAGGCTCATTCTAGATAGCTATGGAGCTGAAGATGGATTCTATCATTTCTATTATGTTGTTCAGACTTTGTTATGGATATTATGTTTCATTCCGCTGCAGACATTTTATATAAAGCTGAAAATGTATTTTGTACTAAGTATGATCCTGTTACACTATATAACTCTAATGATTATATTTTTTCCAGTGTAATTTATTGTATATTATCTGGTGTAATGATATATTTCTGTTCTGCTTTTGTTGTTTATGTGTTATATTCCAAAGATTATACTTGCTTCCATGGCACGGGAGTTTAGGGTCATCATAGACTGTCTTAAGTCACTGGACGACCGATAACTTGCATGCAAGCATCTTCTATAATGCGCTGCATCATCCTTCCCGGGTTGACAAGAATTCGTCCTCGAATTCACACACCCCCCTTCGCTCATAAGCTCAACTTCATAATATGGAATTAAATATTTGACATTGAACACATCCGAAGTATACATACCTTCTGGCAGCTTCAATTGATAAGCATTATTATTGATTTTCTTCACAATTTTTATAGGACCAATCTTTCGAGCCTTTAACTTGTTTTGATTTCCAACAGGAAAACGATCTTTCGTCAACACTGCATACACAAAATCTCCTTTTTTAAAGTTAACATTTCGTCGTTTCGAATCTTAAATTGCTTATACATTATATTTGACTTGAGCAATCTCTCCTGCACAACTTTGTGACATGCCTGTAGTTCATTAACAAAATCACTGGCTCATTTAACAATCCCTTTCTGTAGTGGATATGTTGACAAATCTAAGGGTCCTCTCGGTACGATTGAATAAACAATTTAAAATGGACTGAACCCAGTACTTCTATTGACAGCATGATTGTGCACAAACTCAGCTTGACACAATTGCGCATCCTAACTTTTCAAATTATCCTTCACAAGGCATCTCAACAAATTCCCCAAAGATCTGTTCACCACTTCTGTTTGTCCATCTGTTTGCGGATGATAAGCACTACTAAATTTCAGCTTTGTCCCAATCATCTTCCACAAGCTAATCAAGAAATGACTCAGAAAGCGGGTATTTCTGTTCGAAACAATGGATTCAGGTAACCCATGAAGACGATAAACTTCTTTGAAAAATAATTGAGCAACATTTACAACATCTGCTGTCTTTTTGCTAGCAATAAAATGAACCATCTTTGAAAATCGATCTACTTCCACATATATGGATTCATTGCCTCGCTGTGTTCTCGGTAACCCCAAGACAAAATCCATACGAATTTCTATCCATGGCTTAGTAGGTATAGGTAATGGCATGTATAATCCAACATTAGTGGAAGTTCCCTTAGATACAAGGAACACGTGGCATCTTTGCACAAACTTCTCGACCTCTTTCCTCATAGATGGCCAAAAGTAAGAATCAGCGATCAGTTTTAAGGTACGATCACAGCCCATGTGTCCTTCCTCATGTAATTCTTTGACAATTTTCAACCTTAAACTGCAATCTGGAATACATAATTGATTTCCTTTAAATAGGAAACCATTGATTAACACATAACCTTCCATATTTCCTTCCTTGACTTTGGCTATGACCTGCGAGAAATATAAATCGATTGTTAGAAGTTCCGGAAGTACATCAAACATGACAACTTCGACTCGCATAGTCGTAAGTAAATGATTCCTTCGACTTAAAGCATCAACTATGCGATTAGTTACTCCAGAGTTGTGTTTTATAACAAATGTAAATTGTTGTAAATAAGCAATCCATGGCGCGTGCCTAGTAGCAATCTTATCTTGACTTTGCAAATGCTTCAAAGCTTCATGGTCAGTATATAGCACAAACTCCTTATGAAACAAATAGTGTCTCTAATGCTTGACAGCTTATACAATAGCATAAAACTCCACGTCATATGTATTGTATCTCATCTTTGCTCCAGATAGCTTCTCACTGAAATATGCAATAGGACGGCCCTTCCGAATCAACACTCCTCTTATTCCAACTTTTGATGCATCCATATGTAATTCAAATAATAGCTGGAAATCTGGCAACACAAGGACTGGTGCAGTCGTCAAAAGTTCCTTAATCTTCTCAAAAGAAAATTAAGCTTCCTCCGTCCACGTAAATTGTTTCCCTTTCATGCAATCAGTAACAGGAGCCATCACACTACTAAAGTGTGGAATAAACCTTCGATAGAATGATGCAATCCGTGAAAGCTTCTGACTTCCGTTATGGTTTTTGGTCGAGGCCAATCTCTGATTGCAACGAATTTCTTCTGATCCACTTGTATCCCTTCTTTAGATACAATGTATCCTAAGAACAAAACACTTTGCATCATGAACACGCACTTCTTTGTTGCAGCATAAAATTGTTCTTGACGAAGAATCATCAACACTATTTTCAAGTGTTGTATATGCTCTTCTGTATTAGCACTATAGATCAAAATATAATCAAAATATACCACTACAAACTTTCCAATGTATGGTCTGAAAATCTGATTCATGGCTCTCATAAAAGTACTTGGTGCATTCGATAGACCAAATGGCATAACCAACCATTCATATAAACCCTCACGAGTCTTGAATGTGGTCTTCCATTCATCCCCTGGTCTAATTGGAATCTAATGATAACCACTCTTCAAATCAATCTTTGAGAAGATAATAGATCCACTGATTTGGTCTAATAGATCATCTAGTCTCGGCATAGGAGATCGGTATTGAATAGTGATCTTATTGAGAACTCTACTATCCATACACATTCTCCATGAACCATCTTTTTTTGGAACTAACAAGGAAGGCACTACACAAGGACTAAGGCTCACTCGTATTCGCCCTTGTTCGAGCAGCTCTTCAACATGTCTCCTCAACTCTTCATGTTCCTTCGGACTCATTTGGTAATGTGGTCTGTGTGGCAACACTGCACCTGGCACCAAATGAATTTGATGTTGTATGTCCTTGAGTGGCGGTAATTCCTTCAGCAACTCTTCAGGAAACACATCTTCAAACTCTTTCAGCATAGGCTCAGCTTCAATCGGAATATTGGACTCTTCATGAGATTCAAATCCAATCATCATAAACACTTCACGACTCTCTTCTACTTCTTCAACAAATTCCTTCAAAGAAAAAAGACTGGTCGAGTTCATATTCTTCTCCGCGTTGACTTCATTTTTCTCACACTTCATAGGAACTAATGTGATTTTAGCGCTTTCAAACATATAACTATAGCTGTTGGTTCGACCATCGTGAAGAACTGATCGATCATACTACCATGGTCTTCCCAAGAGCAAATGGCATACGTCCATATGAATTATGTCGCACCAAATATCATCTTTATATTGCAACCCAATGGAAAATGATACAAAAGGCTCTTTTTCCAACTGTGACCCCTCCTCCTTTCTTTAGCCAAGCAAACTTGTAGGGTCTAGGATGTTTCTCCATCTTCAATCCCAGCTTCTTTAGAAATCATGTTGTCACAACTGCCAGCAACAATAACAAATCAACAAATATTTCCCATTATAGTGCAAGTAGATTGGAAAATATTATTTCGCAACCAAATAGAATCATCTACTTGCTTTGGAGTTATACACGATATTCTCATCATTAAATGATTTCCCTCGTCTCCTGACTCTACTTCCTCCACATTATTTTCAACATCATAATCAAATTTTGGTGGTAGGGAATAATCTATGTCAGCTTCTACATCTTCAGCTATCATTGTTCTCTTCTTCAATTTTGGACATTCATTGCTTTTATGTCCAACTTCTTGACAATTAAATCACTTAACAATCGGGATGACCTTTGGCTTTGTAGCTTCATTGACAACAGGCTTTGAAATCGGCTTAGTAACATTAGTATTGCTACCAATTCCTTTGCTTTGACTGTTAGCAATTGTGAACACTCCTCCTCGTGTCCCTTGCTTCTCCCAAGCGAGAGGTTTCTGTTGAGCTTCCGCAATAGTCATTGGATAGAACATATTCACCATATCCTGAATCTGATTCCTCAATCCCCCAAAATATCTAACATTCAATTGTTCCTCTGTTTCCATGATGTCATTACGAGCGATCAATTGATAGAACGCACCAGTATAATCACTCATGGATTTGGTTCATTGTCTCAAGTTTTACAAACGTTGCTACATAATGGATTGATACTTGTGATGTAAGAAGGCAGTGCTCATCATCTTTTTCATCTTTTCCTGTGTAACAAACTTCGGTTTTCCAGTTCTTTCACGAGTTTGCTTAGTTTGTTGCCACCAGGCAATAGCCTTCCCCACAAACAAGTAGCTACTAATTTCACTCTTCTATTTTCTGGTACATTCTTGAATTCCATAATTTTCTCGACATTTGACAACCAATCTAGGAACTCTTCTGCAGACATTCCTCCCTTGAATTCTGAAATTTCTGTCTTCATCCCTGATTCCTAATTATAATTACATTCCAGTTGACAGAAAGGATTTCGATCTCGTCCTGGAGAATGAAAACGAATGTTACTTCTTTCATCTTCACAAACTGAATGATGATGATATCGATCATGAATGTCTTCCACTTCTACGGGATGATTCACAAGAATAATCATCGCGATTCCTTCTTTCTCGGTCCAATGGTGGTGATCTTCTATGTCTTTCCGAATTTGATGGCGAAATCAGGTGTCCACCATGATTTGAATCGGGTGATGATCTTTTTCTAGTTTGATTCATATCTATCATTAGCTTTTTTAATCTTCCAATTCCTTCATCAAACTTATCATTGATTCTTTTCTCCATTAGTTCGGCTTCGTCTCTCCGATACATTTCTTCCAAATTTTGATGACGATTAACACGTCTTGGCGGCATAATCAATTCTCAAACAAAATGGAATGAACTTCAAATCTGAACAAACTTCAAAACACTTGTAATGTCCCAATTGCTGAAATGATCCAAACTTGGACGATGACAGTTTAGCTGATATGGTGTTTAAATGGAAATGGTGTAGATCTGGTGGTCTACGGAATGGTAATCGCGACTAAATTAGATCTGATGATCTAACTAGCTTTGACGATTATGGACAAGTGACGGTGAATGATTAATAGATGCAAATGAACGAGATCTAACAATCTGAACAGCTTCGGCGATCTAAATCAGTGGTGGTCAAGACTGAATGGCGTTCTGGTGAATGGCGGCGGTTTAAAGTGGTAGCGGAAATAGAATGGACGATTTCGGCGATGATGGTGATAGCCTGAATGGTTTCTGGTGATCCGACCAAGTGATGGAATTCTCGCTCTGGTGATCCAACCAATAATGGTGATCCAAGTTCTGGCGATCCAACCAAAGATATGGCGATCTAGCGTCGGCGATCCAACTAAAAATGGCGATCAAGTCTCCGGAGATCCTACCAAAAGATGGAAATCTCGCTTTGATACCAAACTGGCGCAGCGCCCAGGATCAAACTCCCCACGAATTTATGGATCCGTGGGAATTCGATCAAGGATGAGATAGGTGCTCAACTCCGTTGATCTTTCGATGTCGAAATCTCGCTATCTTCAACACGTTGATCTCGCAAGATACCACGTTGTCGATCTACGTTTCTTTAAACGTTGATCACTCGAAAGTGATACCGTGAATCAGCTACAAATTCGTTGATTCGAGCGCACTCGAATATCCGAAAATGGAGAAAGGAGATTAACTCAACTTCCAATTTCAATGGTGGCACAAAGCTCACACAAGAGATTTTAATCAAAATTCAACAACCCTTACAACTCACGCCACACCCCTATTTATAGGGTTTACAACACGCTTTGTCCTAACGAAAGACCCAAGTACAAACGAACGACCCAAGATAACAGCCGACTTAACTATGATATAACAATAAAACGAACGACTCATTTACACAAAAAAGGAGTGAACGACCCAGGTAAGATCTTATCTTTAACGGCTCTTATTATCTTCCGTCCGTACTGGCTCAAGGGTGATCAGTCCGATGTCAAACGATTCCAGAGTGAGTGATCTAGATGCGAACGACCCAAGCTTGATCGGTCCTATAGCGAGTGATCCAAGAGAGAACGACCCAGTCCTCGTATGATCTAACACTGCCTCCTTAAGCTCGCCCTTTCCCTTCAAGTTGGAGAATGACCCTTTTGGATCGTGAGTTTCTTTCCATGTTTCATCGCCTCCTAGAGCGACCCTGTTGAGTCGTTGAACGACCGGTTCTCCGCTTCTTCAAGTTTCAGTTTCATGGATAATCCTTCCTTCTTTCCTTCTCATTCTAGGTTGCTGAACGACTGTCTTAGGTCATTAGACGACCGATAGCCCGCATGCAAACATCTTCTATGGTGCGCTGCATCAGAAAGGCTATTTGGAAAAAGCGTAGCGGTAAAAATACGCTACACGATATAGCGGGGATATGGCAGGGTAATATCGGGGTATGAACTGCACCAGTTCGAGACTCCCCTACACCCAGTCCCACATAACGTTGGGTTAATGCAGATTTTTATTCAACAATATCCAATTACAATCCTTGATTTCAGGCCGATAAGGCATACCTCAACCGATTCCAAGTATATTGAGACTTAATTGATTTATAACTTTACACTCAATCGATTTCTAAGACATAATCGCAACGGTCACTCTGTATAGAACAAGTCCACACCCTTCTCTTATCTTTTTTGTAGTATTGACTCGATAGGACTTGATCGTGATATCCTTGACTACTTACAGCCTATAACTCTTTAGTAGCACATGAATTCAGAGAGATTTTGGTTTAGAATTAAGAGAGAAGAAGAATGATACGATTTCTATTGAAATCGGAAGAGTATAATGCGGAAAGTTAAGAATTTACGAATATTAATGGTGGAATGTTTGAAGAGAAAAAAGGAGATGAAAAGTGATTAAAAAATTTGAATTTCGAAATGTATTTATAGTTTTCCAACAGCCATAACCTTTAAGAAAAGGTTCGAATTCAAAAGAAACTTCTTTTCAAAATAAATAAAAACAGCCTAACGGCTAGTATGTCGACATACATAAATAGGGATGTCGACATATGCTAGTGTAAATCTAAAAAATGAATTTTAAAATAAAGTAAATAAAGTTTAAATAAATTATGGTGAATCTAGAGTTAAAACAAACTATATTCCTTTGTATTAAAATATTTTATTCAAGTAAAATATATTTTAAAATCTTATATAAAGATAAAATAAAAATAATTAAGAAACTAAATATAAAATAATATAAAAGTATAAATATAAAACTATGAATATGTTAAAACTTAATATAAACAAAGAAATTGAAATCATAAGTAAAAACTAGTAATAAATTTGTAAGTAAAACTTAAGTTAAAATCTATCAAACATGAATTTAAAAATAGGAATTATAAATAAATTTTAAGTGTTAAACTATATCTTAAAAATAAAGATATATATATATATATATATATATAGGGAAGTAATTTTTAAATCATTTAAAAACTAGGTTTAAAAGCAAGTAAATAATTAGAAATTATTTTGAATGGAAGTTTGAAATCAGAATTAAATTTGAAATTGGAATCAAGTGCTAAGCAAAGTTTTAACAGAATATCTTGACACATTTACTCTATAATTCTTGAACTCTTGAATTATTGATTTCTTGATACTCACAAGTCTTGAAACTTGTACTCTTCTACTTTGAAATCATGATTCTCTAAACTATATAGTCTTCAATAATAAATACCTGCATAGATTTCATGTACACACACACACACACACACACACACACACACATATATATATATATATATATATATATATATATATATATATATTAGAAGATAGTGTTATTATATATTCTATAATAGTAATTGAAACAAAGTCGAACCAAGGTTGTTGTCATCAAAACCATCATCATCAACATCTCAGTCCTTAACAATCTCCCCCTTTTTGATGATGATAACCTTGATTTATAAATTTTTCATACCTGCTGTCTTGATTCTTCAGTTACTCCCCTTACTTTATTAATTCCTTATAAACTCCATCTTACTCTAAGCCCTATTTTATAATTCTCCCCATTTGTCATCAACAAAAGCTATATATACTTATCTAGACTTTAATACTCCTTCTAAAACTGAGACATAGTTCTAAGACGGATATGATTTGAATATCTAATATCTAGTCTGAAAAATAGTTCTAATATTGATATGTATCAAGTAAAATAAGACTAAAATTAAGACAGTATTCAGACTAATAATCAAAGTCAAAGCAATCCAATACAAATTTTCTATACAAACTAGCATCCAAACAAATTTAAATCTTAGTTAAACCATAAATTCAAGTTTTAAATTAGTCAAACCACACCACTGTTATTTATGTTACTTATTATGTTTAGATGATTCCAATTAAAAAAACAATCTAAACCGAATCAACCAAATCAAATAACATATATCGATTCAGGCATTTCTTGAAAGTTTAACTAATCCTATAAACTATAGAGCTTCCCCTTAATCTAATACTAGAAAAACTATATGTAATGGAAAGTTAAAAAGATGATTATATGTATATTATTCAATACCTACATATGTATAAACATATTTCAAACCTATCAACACACACATCAAATCCAATCACGTCTAACAAGTCAAACAAATCAAATAAATCAATCAATCCAAACAAGCCAATCAAGTCAATTAAGCCAAATAAGTCTGTCAAATCAATCAAGCCAAACAAGTTAATTAAGTCAAAGTAAATATGTAATGTGTTTAATTAATAATCCTATATATTTCTAAGACAACAATACAAAACTCCTTATACAATACACTAGTTATATGTAGAGTTAAAAGTTAACATGTAATGCAGTGCATGCAGTATGTTGTTTTATAATACAATATGAAAATATATGCAAAGCAATATCAGATGATATATAAGAATGAAGTGCAACGTGTGATGTAAATGATTTCTAATATGATGTGCATTATATTTTGTGGTAATGAAGTGCAATATGAAATAAGATGTATAATAATAATATATAGAATGATTTGATGGTGACGTGTATCATAGTATGAGATGTTCAGGGTATATTAGTAATAAGTAATATCTAATAATCATGCATTCATATATGTGTTAAGAGATTGTTTCAACCAAACAAAAGTGACACTGCTTAATTTCTAAACTTAGGTTAATTATACTAATGAATGAGATTGAAAAGTTAGTAAAAATAAGAGTTTAAAGATAATAAGAAATATGACAGGTAGTAATCAAAAATAAATATTTAAATTAACTTGCTGAATTATAATCTTGAATTATAAGACAATTTTAGTAGGATGACTCCATAAAAAAATATTGTAAATATTAAAGAGAATATAAAATTTTATCATATAAAGTAAACCATTATGATATAAATATATATTCATAATTATATATATATATATATAAACTTATATTATAAGAAATATTTAAGATATGCATTATATAAAACTTTTAATTTATTATAAGATAAACATCAATCATTTAATACAAATTAATTTTAAATTTAAATTTTAAAAACCAAAATATAAAAATTTGCTAAGGAAAAATTATAATGTCAAAACTTGAAATTAAAAAATATTTATGATAATATAAAGTTTGTAATTATAACACAATTATTTTTGATGAAATCTGATAATATGAAGTAAACTATAAAATTATAACTTCTTACATCTAAACTATATATTTTAAGACATAAAAATCATTTCCCAAACCAAAATATTAAGTTTAATATACAAGTTTTATAAATCTAATAAAATATGAAATCAAAATTAGTATTAAATTACCAATAGTATTTGTGATAATGTAACCTAATTTTTTTATGAAATTATATAAAAATATATAAATTAAACTATGTATATTCAAACTATATAAAACATATATACAATTATATTTTATAACAATATCAATTGTTTAAACATTTTAAATTTCAGGTTCTATATCGCATATTATCACATCTATTTCATTGATTTATATACCTTTGATATATATTTATTTTTTGAACATGATATAAGAATATAAGTAAACAAACCAAATTGATAACTAAAGTTTGAACTGACATTTTTACATTGAAAAGATGACCTTTCAATTTATTTAAAATCAAAGCAAAGAGTTGTAAATTTTAAATCTAAAATAAGAAAAATATTATTTTTCTTATTTTTACCAGTACAGACGCACGTCCGATGGGCATGTGCATAGATGAATTTGACCAAAACTAAAAATGAAGTTTATAATGGATAGTCGTTAAGGCTATTTATGTGTGCAAATTTAGGTAACGTTCGGTTGCATGTTTGTTACTGCTCTAGAGAACAAAATAACAAATACAAACCGCGTATGGCATAAGAAGGAGAGTGCAGTAAACAGTGAACAACATGTACAGTAAAAAGGGTATATAGTAAACAAACGTGTTCAGAAAACAACGTATACAGTAAATAACGTATGTAGTTCCACAGGGAAAAAATAGGGAGAAAAAATAGGAACATAAATGAAATAGATGTGGATCAAAGTTGGTCACAAATCTGCACATGCATTTTATTTAAATTGCAAGAAATTTGTAAAGTAATAGGTAAATAGAAAACAATGCAATGTATTTTTATTTCAGATACAAATCAAAAACTGTGGGTACATATTATTTTAGAAGGCAAAATAAGAACGAAATTCATGGAAAGGAAAATGCAGGATGGTGAAAGTTGCATGACTATTAAGTTGAGCATCTGGCCAGATAACCTGCCTCGATTTTGTCAGCTTCTGAAAGCTGCAAGTAAGATAGTATAACATGAAGCAAGAACATAGGCAGGTCCAGTTATGAAAATAATGTACAGATATTACCTATTATAATCAAAAGTGAGACTTCAAAAACCAACGAAGAAACAAACCTGATCCATGCCCATCCGTAATCCAATGTTTGTCTGTGTTACGTGAGGTTATGCGATTTCGCCATGACTTTGGCATGTGCATATTTTCACACCGGAATCCATCACCTGATAACAGAAATAACAATGGACAACATAACATGAGTGAAAGATAAGTGAGAATGATGGGATAACAGGAATGCAAAGAGAGAAAACTTGGAGTTTCAGAACTGAATTAGCTTCAGTATGAACAAATATAGAAAAGATATTGAAAAACCCAAATAAATTAATAACCAATATGTAAAATGAGAAGAAAAAAATTCGCAGTGGGACTTGAAAGAATTGTGAAGCAACAAACCTAGTCCGTACCAATCAATAATCGACAGACTCCTTCAAACCTGGTCATGTTAGAGAACACATTTATTGTTACAAAACCTATTCACAATGTCTGTACATATCTGTGTGTCATTATAAATATTTTGATATATATTACTGCTAAAATGGTCTTCGATGTATGCTATATGTTTAGCAAGCACGCAGGATATACATGTTGGATGAAACAAACTACATGCAATGGAAATTCTAAATACACAACCGACGGATTAATGTAAAATAAACTAAGCGGAATTAAGGTAAAACTACTGGCAGCAAAAATTAATGTGACAGTATGAAATATATAGCAATATTCAATGAGTCGATCAAAAGATGTGAAGAAAATAGGTGGAATCGTAATTCGGACTTGCATAGTAATACTACTTGCATGCATGGATGACCAAGCCATTTCCTCAAATCATATCATGAGCCAACGAAGAAGCAATCCGTATTTTGGAAAGAAACACTGGATCTTCCAGTTTTATATTATGTATCATATAAAAGCTTTCTTACTTTCTTTTTTGATAGAAATGATGCGGTGTATGTAGTATTAAGATTAACAGTACTTGTACATATAGTCTTTGATGTTTTAAATGTTTTAAACCGAATAATTCAAGAAAAATTATCAATCTTAATGTTGTTGAACAAACATATAAGGTTTATCACATGGTTGCATTATTAAGCTTAACACTACTTGTACATAATGTCCTGCAAAACCAATTGGATTGATGTAAAATAAACTACCCAGAATTAAGGTACAAATATTCGGAGCAAAAATTAACGTGACAGTATGAAATATATATACAAATATTCATTGCTGAATACTATTTTTTTGTTTTTACATCAAACATCGTGTAGTTTTTAGAATTTTAAATAGCCTATATTTCTTCAACATCAAAACTTATAAAATCAACATTGAAATAATTTTTTTCGATAGCAATAGTAATAATAGTTAATTTTTAGTAGAAGTTATATACCTTCCAATGGTTTTTTAAAACTAAAACTTCCAAAATATATTCATTCACAGAAAAATGTAATTTCAATAAATTATAATATATAATTTCACCACAATTTAAAAACACATAACTTTAAAACAAATAAGCCACAATGTTGTAGAAACCGAAATAATCCATTGTTCATGGACACAGAAGTTTATTAATTTTCTCCAGCGTAGAATATTGAATTTTTATAGTTGACAGCACAATCCTTGGCACTAATTGGGAGCTAATAATATATACTACTTCATAGCTAATTAATTACCATCTGGTAGAACAGTAAATGTGATTTATAAATGAAAAAAGTTAATGCATATAACAAAAGCATATTTGGAATTTATTCAGGAAGCATGTTTATAAAAAGGAACGGTTGAAGAGACATGAATTAAATGCTTAACCAACATTATCCGTAAATGATATTGTAACTCAATGAGATAAAAAAAGAAAGATCGGTCGCATGTTTTAAATTTACACCATGAATTATAGCATTACTCAATGTGTGTCATTCATGTATATAAGTCAAGTAGTTTCACTTTGTAGAAACTGTATGCTTATAGAAAACACGGGAATATGTACAATGAATTATAGGTTATTTGATGCAATTCATAATGCAGTAAAAATGATTTATAAATGAGAAAAGTTAATGAAAATATCAAAAATATATGAAATTTAGTAAGCAGCATGATATTTATAAAAAGGATAGGTTGGCAGAACTTGAGTTCAAAGCTTAACCGCTATATCCTAAATATAATTGTAAGCGAATGAGATTAAAAAGAAAGAACGTTCTTATGTTTAACTCAATGCGTAGACAATTGAAGCATGGTCGGATTATGTATAAAGCAAAGAGGACGTGAACCTGATATGTACCTTTCACACATAACCCAAGTAGATTCACTTTGTAGAAGACTGTATACTTGTAGAAAATTCAAGAATATAATTGACATTTTATTGATCTTTTAGTATTTGCTAAAAAAACATTACTTCTTTCCACTCATATTAAATATGGAATTTAAGGTGACATAATTTGGATCAATTGGGATCCGATAACATATATTACTTCCAAGCTTATTCGATATCATTTATAAGATCATTAAATTTTATTTGAAAATGACAAAAGTTAATGCATATATAGAACATGTATATTAAATTTAGTGAAGAAGCATAATATTATCAACTATTAAATAATTTGATTTTAGTTAACTATTGGTCTATATTTACCAATTTTTTTAGGTATCATTATCAAATATTGATTGGAGTAACAAATAGATTTCTAAATATTGTTCGTACTTTTGTCTCTTTATAATAAATTCATTCATTTACTTTCTTCCACCAAAATATTATCAAATAATTCTACTTAATTCATCAGAAGAGAGGTTAATATGTTTCGAGGTCATGATATGAAACACAATTGTCACCACGCAGTAAAATTGAAAAAAAAATTATTTCTAGAAAGTAAATGATACCATTAATAATAATAAATGTTAACACATTTATGTGAATTTAGTACTGGGTAATAGTGATATCCGAGCAGAAGAAAGAAAAGGACAACTAATCAAAATTTTAGGCATTTAAATATCATCAGAAAGAATTTTGGGGATAAAAACATATAAACAGTTAGATTACATCTACATAAAATGGACATACCCCATAGTTTGCGCATTAACTGTATACCTAAGTGCTTAAGTGCTTTAGCACAATGGAAACTTTTGATGACAGAAAGTAAGTGCTACAGAACATGAAGTATTAGGAAATAGTTGTTCCATTAAAGGGTAATAATAAGTTAGCAATTAATTTTCTAGAATTCAAATTGCTAAATTCCTGAAAGAAAAATATAAAGTCATAACCTGGTTTGAAAAACAAAAGTATAGTCGTTGGGTTGGAACTGAACATCAAGTGATTATTATCCCTAAAAATGATAAAGCTAATCAAGTAAATTTGTTGCCAACATCTAAACTATAATTTTCCTTCATAATGTCTCTACATATCTTTGTTTGAGTATAAATAATTTTTTGACACATGTTACTACTAACATGGTCTTCCACATATGGTATATGCTAAGCAAGCATGCGGTATATTCATGTTAGATGAAACATTATACCACGAATTATAGCATTACTCAATGTGTGCCATTCATGTATAAGTCAAGTAGTTTCCCTTGGTAGAAACTGTACACTTGTAGTAAAATCAGGAAAATGAACAATGAATTATAGCTTATTTGTTACCATTCATAAAGCAGTAAATTTAAATGACAAAAGTTAATGCAAATATGAAAAAATTATTTGAAATTTAGTAAGAAGCATGATATTTATAAAAATGAAAGGTTGGCAAAACGTGACTTAAATGCTTAACCGCTAGATCCTAAATATAATTGTAAGCGAATGAGATTAAAAAGAAAGATCGTTCTTATGTTTAACTCAATGCGTAGACAATTGAAGCATAGCTAGATTATGTATAAAGCAAAGCGGAGGTGAACCTGGTATGTACCTTTCACACATAACCGAAGTAGTTTCACTTTGTAGAAAATTGTACACTTGCAGAAAATTCAAGATGCTAAAAAAACGAATTTTCTTTCCACTCACATTAAATATGGAATTGAAGGCTGATATAAAAGCCTTTTTGATTAATTAGGATCCGATAACATATATTACTTCCAAGCTCATTCGATACCATTTATAAAATCATTAAATCTTATTTGTAAATGACAAAAATTAATGCATATGAACATATATTTAAAATTTAGTCAAGAAGGATAATATTATCAACAATTAAATAATTTGATTTTGGTTATCTATTAGTCTATATTTACTAAATATTTTAGGTACTATTATCAAATATTGATGATTGGAGTATAGTTTAACAAATAGATTTCTAAAAATTGTTCGTACTTTTGTCTGATTATAATAAATGCATTCATTTACTGTCTTCCATCAAAATATTATCAAATAATTCTACTTAATTCATCAAAAGATAGTTTAATATGTTTCGAGGTCGCGATATGAAACACAATTCTCACCACGCCATAAAATTGAACAAATTTATTTTTAGAAAGTAAATGATACCATTAAAAATAAGAATGTTAACAGATTTATGTAAATTTAGTATTGAGTAATAGTGGTATCCGAGCAGAAGAAAGAAAAGGATAACTAATCAAAATTTTAGGCATTTAAATATCATAAAAAAGCATTGTGGGGGATAAAAACATATAAACAGTAAGATTACATCCACATAAAATGGACAAGCCCTATAGTTTGTGCATCAACTGTGTACCTAAGTGCTTTAGCACAATGGAAATTTGTGATGAAAAAAAGTAAGTGCTGCAGAACATGAAGTATTAAGAAACAATTGTTCCATTAAAGGGTAACAATAAGTTAGCAATCAATTTTCTAGAAGTCAAATTGCTAAATTCCTGAAAGAAAAATATGAAGCCATAACTTGGTTTCAAAAATAAAAGTACAGTCGTTGGGTTGAGACAGAGCATCAAGTGATTAATATATCTCAAAATGATAAAGCTAATCAATTAAATTTGTTTCCAACATCTGAATTATAATTACAATGTCTCTACATATCTATGTTTGACTATAAATAATTTTTTGACACATGTTACTGCTAACATGGTCTTCCACATATGGTATATGTTAAGGTAGCATGCAGGATATTCTGTTAAATGGAAAAAACTATAGGCAATGACAATTCTAAATACCCAACTGAAGTATTGTTGTGAAATAAACTTTGTGAGCCAAAATTAACGGAACAGTATGAAATATATAACAATATTCGGCACGTACAACTTGTTTAACAAATAAAGTGTAAAAATGTTAACGTAGAGCAGGAAAAAAATTGTATATAAATTGATTTACCTAGAACACGGTGATGGAGGAGGAACATAGGTTGTTCGACGACCGTAGATGAACAGGAGGGGCAAATCTGAGCATACGACAGGAAAAACAAATAAATAATTAGATTGAGTAACAAACAAACGAAATAAAAAGCAGTAAAACATATAGAGGACGAAGGGGAAAGGTTCGTCCACCACCATACGTGAAGAGATCTGGCAGATCTGAACAAAAAACTACAAAAAAATAACAATTATAGTAAGTTGTGGGAAGGGAAGAAGAAATAAAGCGTGGAAACTGGACAGATAAACCGATCCTATGTACGACACCGTGTTAGAGCAGGAAGAAAGCTTCGTCGATGACAGTAGATCTGAAAGTAGCTGAGAAGGAGTGCCAGATCTTGCTGTGGAAATGGCCATGGTAGCAGATCGGAAGCAGAAAACTCGTCAGATCAGAGAAGGTGAAGTTAGTAAGAGTTGAGAGGAGTAGGAACTGGGGGTGGAATGAAGTAGAGGTGGAGTAGAAGAGAAGGGTGTACTCCCAGATCTAAAGCAAAGAACAAAGGAAGAAGAGGGGTAACTGATGTGGAAAATGGTTGACAGGGAGGAAGATAATTTGACGATAGGAAGAAAAGGGAAGCGAGTGGAGATGGGAGTGAAGAAAAACATTGATTTTTTTTAATGCGAAACGTGCTACGAACTGATGTTTTAGTGGGTTGTAGGAAATGGAAAGTAAAAAGACGTATGTGGCCTGAAGTATAAGCGGTTGTTCTTGGTCATATGGATGGAAGGTAGAGGGCTATTTTGGAACTGCAAAAAAGCTTCACCACAATCCAAGTATTTGCATTATAGTATAGATAAAAAATTTAGATTGATATATCAATAAGTATACCATGGTGTATCGACATATGGTACAAAATATCTAAAATTATGAAAGAGATAAATTTCTACAACTAACTATATGCATAGACGTACATTCCTAAATGTAATGATAATTATGAAATTGTTAGCCTACTTTGTGAACTAGGCCACACAAAGTCAAGAAACCAACCATTGAAAAGTATTTCAAGTTATAAGACTCCGGTTCGGATCGGAAGGAGACTCTACAATCTAGATTAGATAGCAGCAGCTGTTCGGATCGGATCAGAGCAAATCTTCGGTTCGGGTCGGGAAGAGTCCCCTGTTCGGATCGGGGGGCTCCTATGGGGTAAATTGGTGAGGCATGTCTGATCAGATCGGAGGGCAACTGAATCTCAATTGGATCGCAAAGCCACCTGTTTGCCACGAAAATGGATCGGAGCGGAGCAGATTGGAGAAGAAGAGAACGTCGCGCCCAAGCCAATCCGGTTCGGATCAGATATCCCGATCCGACCCCCTTGTCTATGCGTCTCCGATCCGAGCCCATGTTCCCTGTTACTCTCCTACAAAGTCGCCTGGAGAACCGGACCGGATGTGACCAATTCCTACCCCTAACGTCCATCTCATTGATGCGTTGTACGCTTGATAGCCCATCCGAACCCGAAGAGAGTGCGATGGATGACACGTGTTCCGACCCGGATTGCATCTCAGACAAATTCACACCTATAAATACCCCAACTAGAGACAAAGAGAAGGATCCTTTTCAGCACTTTTGAGAATCCAAGTACTTCCATTATTCGAATTCCTTCACTCCCGGAAAATCCAAACCATCTTTCATTTCCTGTTTTTATCTTTCTGAGTGAACAAAAGTGAGTTGCGAGCGAATCTTACATTGTATTTGTAATTGAATTACTGAATATAGTGGAAACCAAGTGGACGTAGGCATTTCTTCGCCGAACCACTATAAACCTTGTGTGTTCTTTTTTATTTCTTCTTTACTTTATCTTGTTTCTAATCAATTTGGGTGTTAGAACCACATTTGGGTCTAACATTTTGGTGCTTTCACTGAGAATCCTCATCTAAATTCTTTATTTTCCGGGATCTCTTTCTACTTTTTGGACCGTTGAGTTCAAAGAAGTGAATCCATAAGTTTCTCCACTTTCTTACATTCGTTGAAGTAATTGTCAAAGACTCATGGCCAGAGCAAAAGGCAAGGAAGTCCAGTCTGTTCAAGGAAATGGAGCTGGTGAAGATCAGCAACATGCTGTTGTAACAAGGTCTAGGGGGCAGAGTTCAGCAGCAGGGAGAATCAATGCAGGAAATCCAAACCGACAGCAAGGGGAAAGTTCCGATCCGATCCGGGTTGGAGACTCTGAAGCAGTGCACTCCCCCAGTCTGAACCGACCCGACTTGCTCGCTGCACACCGATCCGACCAGGCACCCCAGCTCCGATCCGACCCGACTTCCTACCTCCGATCCGACCCAGTGCTTGGTGAAGCTGGAACATCTACTCGAGTCCCCGCGAATGCTCCAATTCCAGCTACCAGGGTTGGAGACCAGGTCAATCCATCTGCTCCCATCACTCAAGGAGATTTCTCGCGCTTGCTTGATATGCTTGAGAGCACGAGGGAAGCTATGAGAGTTCATGAGCGCACTAATCTCATGATGCAGGAAAATATGAGGCTCATGAGTCGGGAGATCAATGAGCTTCGCCGGCAGAGAACTCCGTCACCGGTTCGTCACACACCCGTAGATCAATCTTCATCTTCCGAGGAAGAGAGGCCCCGTGAGCGAAGGCCACTTGAACGACCTCAGAACGTGGAACAGCTAACGTTTGGATCTTTGGGATCCCGCGAGGATATCGCACGAGCATTGGGAAACGATAGCCCAACTCGGGGGCAAAGACTCCAATCCCCTCTTCCCGAGATCGACCGGGAACACAGGGAAAGGAATCAAGTAGAGGCAGCTCGAAGAAGAAGGGCATCTCCAGAGCAAGAGCCCCGGAGGAACTCGGACACTAGGGCCAGGGAACCTGAGCAGCCCCTAACTAGTGCCGATGTGCAGGCGATGGTTCGTCGAATTATGTCCGAAAGCCGGAATTATACAAATGAAGACTACGGCATAGAGCGAAGCCATACTCCGTTCACTGACGACATCCTAGACTTCCAGTTCCCCCGACGTTTTAATTTGCCACAGATGGATAAATATAACGGAAGGACTGATCCAGGACAGCACTTGATGCGGTATTCGTGGCTTATGAATGCAGCTGCTGCCCCCGATGAAGTAAAATGCAAAGCGTTCCCAATCTACCTAGAAGATGTGGCTTTATTTTGGTTTACCCGACTTCCTCCTCGTTCAATTTCTAATTACAAAGAACTAAGCGAGCGTTTCATGAACCAGTTCCGACTACATGCTCGAAAGTCCAAGAGCGTTATTGAATTGTCGAGGATCAAACAGGCACCAGGAGAATCTTTAAGGGCATATTTAGATCGTTTTAACCAAGCTGTAACTGAGGTCAGTGACCCGCATGAGCCCACTATTCTGATGGCATTGAAGGAAGGAGTCGATCCCGAATCTGAGTTTGGAGACTACCTTTCTGGGAAGACACCCCCCACAAGGGCGATATTCTACGAAAAAGCCGATATTTATCTAAGACGAGAGGAGGCCCGGGCAAACCGGAAGAGAAAGTCTGAGACAGCTTCAAAGGAGAATGTGCAGAGTAATATTGCAGTGAAGCAGTCTGGGGAAAGTTCTGGCAAGGTTGAGGTAAATGTAGGAAACAAGGGTGGAAACGGCAATACTGGAAGCGGGGGAAACAACAACAACCGTAATTCGAACGGTAATAGGAGAAACAGAAATAGGGGAAGCGACCCAAACAAAAGGCCCCGATTCCAGAACTACGAGAACTACACACCATTGAATGACACGTTGGAAAATATTTACCTGGACACGTATAATGTGTTGCAGTACAAAAGACCGCCACCTCGTGAATCGACCGAGAAAGAAATGGCGACAGGGAAATTTTGCTTGTTTCACGGAACACATGGACATTCGACCAATGAGTGTCGACATTTGAGGGATGTAA
Source organism: Allium sativum (assembly GCA_030737875.1). Taxonomy (NCBI): domain Eukaryota; kingdom Viridiplantae; phylum Streptophyta; class Magnoliopsida; order Asparagales; family Amaryllidaceae; genus Allium; species Allium sativum. The sequence goes on from CM060924.1 coordinate 65,376,173, forward strand.
TTGAAAAGCTGCTGCGTGAAGGAAAGTTGGATGAGTACAAGGTTGCCCCGAGGGACAGGGGGCAAGGAGAGCAGGCTCCAAAGCAAATCCTACCTGCTCCTAAGCCTACCGCGCAGCAGAAAGGTAAAGGGATCGTCATCAACTCCATAGTAGGCGGACCTCACCCGGCAATCCGAAGCTTTAGGTCAATGGACCAATATGTGAATGCTGCCAAGCATCTAGATGTGAATGAAGGTGACGAGTTGGAAGATGTCACCCCTATAAAACAACAAAAAACCATGTTCGATGACGTGGTGTTTCGCAGCCGAGACAACACGGGAATACAATCTCCCACCAATGACCCGTTGGTTATTACTACCACTATTGGGCCGGCTTTGGTCCATAAGGTATTAGTAGACAACGGAAGTTCCGTTAATATTTTGTTCAAGAAGTCATTTGATCAGATGAAGCTTGAACCTGAAGACCTGAAACCTTGTGAAGGATGGATTAGAGGTTTCAACGGAGCGACGACAGCTCCTATGGGATACATAGAGTTGCCTGTGACCCTAGGGCAAGGAGAACGTAGAAGAGTGCGAATGCTTCAGTTTGTAGTACTGGACGTAGATTCGCCATATAACGCATTCTTAGGGAGGCCTGCCCTCGCTGAGTTTAGAATTTGTATCGCCCCTTGGTGCTTGTTACTAAAGTTCCCAACTGAAGCCGGGACTGGAGTAATAAGAGGGGATCAGGTTTCTGGACGGGCCTGCTATGTGGCCGAACTGAAGATGTTGATGAAAGGAGTTAATGCTGAGAGTAAGGATGCCTCATCTCCCTCGAAGGGGGACTCGGCATAGCAATTAGAGAGGTTAAACCCAAGGGAGTTGCGAAAAGGAACGCCTGAAGATCTGGATCCTAGAAAAGACGAGGAACCAGAGACTAGGAATGCAACTCCTAATGAAACGACGGTGGAAATTCCTGTTGATAAAGCTGATCCGACGAAAGTTTTGAAGATCGGTTCCCAATTGGATCCACGCCGTGCTGAAGAACTGACGAACTTCTTGAAGGCAAACTTAGATGTGTTCGCCTGGACCCATGCTGACATGTGTGGGATATCACCTTCCATTATCAGTCACAAATTGAATGTAAATCCGAAGCATCCGCCTGTGAAGCAAAAGAGACGCACGCTGGGCCCAGAGAGGTCGGCTGCCCTCAAAGAGGAAGTAGAGAAATTGAAGCAAAATGGATTTATTCGAGATTCGACTTATCCTGACTGGATATCGAATCCTGTCTTGGTAAAAAAGCCAAACGGAAAGTGGCGAACTTGTATTGACTTTTCAGATTTAAATAAGGCTTGCCCAAAGGATAGTTTCCCACTTCCCAGGATTGACCAGCTTGTAGACTCGACAGCAGGTCATGAACTTCTCTCTTTCATGGATGCATACTCTAGATACAATCAAATTCCTATGCATGTACCAGACCAAGAGCATACAAGTTTCATTACGAATTTGGGATTATATTGTTATGTTGTAATGCCGTTCGGATTAAAAAACGCTGGAGCTACTTATCAGCGGTTGGTAAATAGAATGTTTTATGATCAAATAGGAAAAACTATGGAAGTTTATGTGGATGATATGCTTGTTAAATCAAAGCAATCCTTCAGTCATACGCAAGACTTAGCAGAAATGTTTGGTATCTTGCGAAAATACCGTATGAAATTGAATCCTTTAAAATGTTCATTTGGAGTGGCGTCAGGAAAGTTCCTTGGCTTCATTGTGAGTTCCCGAGGAATTGAGATCAACCCTAGCCAGATAGCGACGATTAGAAATATCAAAGAACCAAGGAAAATTAAAGACGTCCAAAGTCTGGCAGGGAAGGTAGCGGCGCTAAGTAGATTCATCTCCAAAGCCACCGATAAATGTGTTCCATTTTTTGATTTGATAAAAAGGGGAAAGAAGAACTTCCAGTGGACTCCCGATTGTGTCGAGGCCTTCCAAAATCTGTTGGAGCTGTTAGAGAGACCGCCAATCTTGTCAAAGCCCGTAGATCACGAAGAATTATTTGTTTATCTAGCAGTCTCGGCCCACGCTGTCAGCACAGCTCTGGTTCGAGAAGAAGACAAGGTACAAAGGCCAGTATACTATGTGAGTAAGAAATTGGCAGCGGCAGAGCGCAACTACCCTAAAATCGAAAAGCTTGCTTACAGCCTCCTGATTGCATCCCGAAAACTTCGTCACTACTTCCAAGCCCATCCAATAACCATATACACCGATCAGCCGTTAAGACAGGTGTTGCAGAGACCCGAAGCGTCGGGAAGGTTGATTAAATGGAACATAGAGCTGAGCCAGTTTGATTTGAATTTTCAACCACGAAAGTCAATCAGGGGGCAAGCTCTAGCAGACTTTATTGCGGAGTTCACCATTCCAGAGGAAGAAATAATCAATGACCAAGTGGTCAAATCTGAGGATAAGCTAGAGATGAATCCGTGGAGACTATATACAGATGGAGCTAAAAATGACCGAAGATCCGGAGCTGGAATTGTCTTAGTCACTCCGGAGGGACGGTCGTTATATTACGCCCTGCGATTAGAATTTTCGGCAACAAACAATGACTCTGAGTATGAAGCCCTGATTGCCGGGCTGAAACTCGCTAAAGACCTCGGAGTAAAAATGATGGACATATTTTGTGACTCTAAGATTGTTGTTTGTCAAGTGCGGGAGGAATTCGCGGCTCGAGGACCTCGACTTATCACATACTTCAAGAAAGTGAAAGAGCTATTGAATAGCTTAGAACGGTACAACATAACACATATTCCCAGAGCAGAAAACCAGAAAGCGGATAGATTAGCAAAGTTGGCTAGTTCCGACAATCCAGAAGGGACTGAGGTAATTCCAATTGAAATATTGGAATCGCCAAGCTTCGAATCAATGGAAATTGAATTCGTTCTTGAAGCGGAACCAGAGAAGGAGTCATGGATGACTCCGATCAAGAGTTTTCTTAAGAATGGGACTCTCCCATCGAAGAAAAGTGAGAAAAGAGCTGTAGTTCGCAAAGCTGCCAGATATGTTATGCAAGACGATACCCTCTATAGACAAGGATTTTCTATGCCCCTGTTACGATGTATCGCACACGACGACATCAAGCGTGTACTGAGAGAAGTACACGAAGGTGAGTGTGGAGATCATACAGGAGGTCAAACTTTAGCAAAGAAAATATTGCGGTACGGATACTTCTGGCCTACGATCAACAAGGATGCAGCTGATTATTCACGACGCTGCGATAAGTGCCAGAGATTCGCCAAAATCCCCAGGGCTCCATCAACCCAGCTTAAATCGATGGTGAGTCCTTGGCCATTTGCCACATGGGGAATCGATATCATTGGAGTTTTACCAATTGCTAAAGGGGGAGCTAAGTATGCCATAGTAGCCGTGGATTATTTCACGAAGTGGGTGGAAGCTGAACCCTTGACTAAGATCACCACAAGAAAGGTAATAAGTTTTGTGGTCCGAAATATTATATGCCGATTCGGAATCCCAAGGACAATTATTACCGACAACGGGACCCAATTTGATAGCACTGAATTCAGAAACTTTTGCCAGAAATATAAGATAGATAAACGATATACTGCAGTTGCTTATCCACAATCTAATGGGCAAGTAGAGGCAATAAATAAGGTAATAAAATCCATCCTCAAAAAGCGATTAGAGCGTGCAAAGGCAAAATGGGTTGATGAATTGCCCCTAGCTTTGTGGGCATATCGAACAACGTTTAAAACGGCTACTGGTCATACCCCTTTCTCCCTCTCCTTTGGTTCAGAAGCAGTAATTCCAGTTGAACTGGAAGTTCCTTCCCACAGGGTGACATATTATGACCCGATGACGAATCGGGCGCTTTTGCTTGAGTCTCTTGATGAAGTCGAAGAGAAAAGAGACGAAGCAGACTTGCGTGCAGCAAGACATCGGCGTCAGATGGCATGCTATTATGACAAAAAAGTTCGCCTCAGAACTTTTGAACCAGGAGATTTGGTGCTAAAGAGAGTTTTTCCATCTCTTCCTCACCTCGGCCCAAAATGGGAAGGACCCTTTGTCATCCAACGGAAACTTGATAAGGGAACATTCAAGTTAACGACCGTAGATGGCGAAGAAGTCCCTCGAGCATGGAATGCTCAACACTTAATGCGATATTTGGATTAGAAATGCTATACTTTTTGCTGTTCTTCCTGTAAACTCTGTAATAAGGCACGACTTGCCTTGGGAAAATCCGGCGATATGAATAAAGAACTATAAAGTGGATGTAGGCTATGACTTAGCCGAACCACTATAAAAATATTGTGTGTTATTTACTTTTATGTATTTACATTTGTTAGTTGTTCTGTTGTGATTATAAAATACAGGGCAACTGAGAGCCTAAAGAAGGTTGAAAACAGTCTGGACATAAAAAGAAGCACAATGATTATTTGTGCGATAGGACGTGAAAGAATGAGAAAACGACATTCTAACTCTAACTCTCCAGAGAAAGAGAGAGAGTATAAAAGCGTCTCCGACTGAGCGCTGAAAAAGAAATTCTATTTCGAACTCTAACTCTCCAGAGAAAGAGAGAGAGTATAAAAGCGTCTCCAACTGAGCGCTGAGAAAGAGGTTCAACTCCGAACTCTAACTTTCCAGAGAGAAAGAGAGTATAAAGGCGTCCCTGACCGAGCGCCGAGAAAGAAATCTTTTCCCGTTGAACGACCGGGGAATAAACAAATAGCTGAACTCGAACTCTAACTCTCGAGAGAATGAGAGAGAGTATAAAAGGAATGCCAGGAAAAACAACAGGAGTTGGTGATACAGGAAATGCTATCCCGTTAGAGAATCGGGAATATTCAGATTGCATGGTTAAGCACTGAATAACTTATGGAGATTGACTGGGGACACATATATATACACATATCTCCCCTCTCCACAACTTTGTTTCATAACTATAGATATGCATTTTTACATAAGTGCAGAACTGCTAACAAATAAATATTGCAGAAAGTGAATTATTTTTATTTACAAATGAATAAATTTGTACAGGGAAATGACTAAAAAAGAAAGTGCGGGAGCTGCTGTTGTGGCAGCACTTATTGATTTACAAAGATGCTAAAAGGACACAGGAGAACCCACTATTTGGGTTTGGGATGAGCCTTCGATTTCTTGGCAGCTTTCTCCGCATCCTTTGCTTCCCTCTCTGCTTCAGTCAAAATTCGCTTTGATTTCTTTTTCCCTGAAGGTGTAGCACTGGAGCCGGCAGACTTCTTCCCGGAGGGCTGGGCACTGGAATCAAAAGAAGATTTTTTAGCAAGTTCTTCGGTGATAGATCTAGTTGAGAGCTTAACCACTAACCTTGAACCTGCATCCACAACTGCAAGGGGCTTGAGGACCTCAGGGTCTAATTCTTCAGCCTTTAATTGCAAGCGCTTGTCTTGATCAGCCTTCATGGCAGCCAGGGTAACGTCCTCAGCGCTTTTCGACTCCCCGGTTATTGTAACTTCTGGTTCCTCATCATGCCCCTCGTCTCCTCCGTCGTCTCTTAACGCTGCGATCATTTCTTCGTCATGGGGAGTAGTCACCTTAGTTGATTCACTCCTTTTCCCCAAGTCTGTGGAAGCAGCCTTGTCTTCCCCTTCTTTGACCTTATCCGCGGGCTTTGTCCCAGTGGTATCTCCTTGAACAACATCTGTCTTCGCGGAGGATTCAACGCCTACAAAATGAGAAACATCGGTTATCAACTCAGGCGAGATCAAAGGATTTCTCATCGAACATTCAGTCATGTAGCCAAAGGTAGTAGTAGCCTTGACAAATTGAGGAGAAAAAACAGGAATACCTTCTGAAGACTTTTCAGCAGGGGTGACTACTACCTCTGGAGTTATTTCAGGAATGGGAGATAGCAAAGTTGTTCGGGAAATTCCCGGGTTTTCGGGATCGTACCCTTCCACTTCAGGAGTTACAGGAGCAGAAGAAGAGGAGCCAGCCTCAGGAATGGTTGTCTGTTTAGACTTCCGCCTCTCTTCTTCCATGGCCTCGGCAATTAGACGGCGACCTTCAGCTAGGCGCTCTGGTTCGTCGTCTCTCAAGTACTTCTCCATCAATTTATCTTCATCGAGGGAATCGACCTTAAGCTCTTCTTTTTCCCACTCGACGATTTGATTCCACACATGAACCAAAGTGGATGGATAGTCCTCGATCCAGGAAATGTTTCGACGACGAATAATGTGCGCGAAGAATTCGATCATTAGCTCGCTGAAGCCCTGGATATCGGCCTCCGCCTCTGATAATTGTTTGCGGGTTTCCTCCGCAGATTTAATAGCGCATTCCACATTGCCTTCAGCCAGAGCCGCCCTGTTTTCCGCCTCTAACAATTTTGAAGCCAAGTCAGCGTTTTTCTTTTCTAACTCAGCGCTCCTTTTCGTTAACTCGGCGTTCTTCTGCTCAAGCTCAGCATAAGCGAGACGTGCCTTAGCAGCCTCTGACTTGGCTTCGTCAGCTTGCTTCTTCAACTCGGAACGTTCCTGAGTGTGGGATTCTAGCAAATCATGATAGCGCTTTTGCATGTCCTCAAACTGTTGTTTGAAGTTAGAAGCGTTCTTCTGAGCGATAGCTAGTTGAGCTTGAGTATCTTCTAAATTTTTTCCTAAGGTTTTTAGGGCCTTAGCATCTTCCTCTGCAGTTTTGTGCATTGAGTCAGCATTTGTCAATAGCGTGCGAATGATTCTAGAAAGAGTGCGGGAATACTTGAACATTTCGGTATATTGTTTTTCCACCAAATCAATCTTTGCTCTGGCCTCCTCTGCCCAATTAGAAGAAATAGGTTCAAGGGAAGGTAGAAAGGTCAGAGTCTCGAAGTAGTGCTCGGGAAATTGCTCCTTTAAGTATGCCAGCCTTACGGCGGTTCCCGCATCTGGTGGAGGAGGGGCTAGGATTGTTAGTTCAGCGTCCCTTCCCGAAGAAGATTCTGTAGAACCCTTGTCTGTCCGAGGTCGCTTAGTAGCAGGGACTTTTTGCTTACTTCTAGACCCAGTCTCCTTTGGAGGTGTTTTCTCTCTGCTTCGCTTTTCATGGGAGGAAGTGGAATCCCTAGATTGTGGTCTATCCTCCTCCCTACGACCTTGATAGCTTTTGTATTTTTCTTGTTCCGGTCGGACTGGTGAGCGGGAGCGTGAGGATCGAGATCGATAAGGATCATAGGGTCTCCTTTCCTCCCTGCCGCGGTCATCCCGGCGGTTATATTCGGCATCCTGGGGAGGATTAGACATGCTGCGGCGAAGCTTTCTAATGTCATAAGAAGATCGAGACATCGTACCTGCACGATAAGTTAAACGAAGTTTAGAATCGACGGATCCATGGAAAAAGAAGTGCAATGAATGCTAGTGCTACGGTGCAAAGTGCATCCTATGTGGTGTATGTGACCCCCCAACCAACCCGAGTCTGAAGCTAGACTGGTGCGGGCAGGCTCTTTGGCCTTAGCAGGAGTAGTCTCTTCAGAAGAAGTGAAGACTAGAGGGTCCTTTCTGAAATCTTCCGAAGTGTATATAGTCTCGGGTAAAGGGAGATCCCCCAAACCCTGAAATATGTGCTCGTCGGCGCTAGGAACATCCCCTTCAGAAGCGTAAAGTGGCGACCCTTGGGGAGATTTTGATTTGTCTACCGAGGTAGTCTCCTCGGGGGCAACGTATCCTTCACGATGTTTTTTGGCCAGATTAGCCAGTTCATCATCTTGAGTGGAAGAGGGAGAGGGTGAAGTTTGAAGAGAAGCTGCAGGAATTCCCGAGCCTTCACCTATTTCTGGAACTGTTTCCACTGGAGGAATATATGCATAAGGGACTGTTCCATGACCGATGCTACGGTAGACGGATAGCAGCCCGTGAGAATGAAGGTACTCATCTTTAAGAACCTCGTCAATAGTAAGGAATTTTTGGTCGCCATTGAGGAGACGGTGCATTCGATCAAAGAACGCTTGGTCTGACACCTGTTTGGGATTATCGACTGCAAATAAAAAGGAAAACGGGTCAGGGTGATGATTCAAGTGTATAGAGTCCAGGGTCAGAAAATTAGGGCTTTACTTGATTTTGTCCATCTTCTGGCGCATCCAGATTGTTGCTTTATATAGAACCACTCCAGTCTTGAATCTCCAGCCTTGCTGCTAAACGGCGTAGAGATTATCTTCCTCTTTGGGACCGACTCAAAGTAACAGAAAGAAGGGGTTTCTCTAGTCCGGTGTTTGAAATTATAGAAGAAATGAACGTCGTCAAACGTAAGCTCCACGCCTAGAATTTCACGATATGCTATGAATAAGGTATGCAAATAGGCATATGAATTGGGATGCAGCTGCATGGGGGCAATCCGCATTTGTCTTAAGAAGTCGACGATGAAAGGCGAGAAAGGAGGAATAGCGCCAACCATGCACATCAGACGAGTGACCGTCATATATCCTTCTGGAGGGTTATGTGGACGATCAGAACGTGAGGGCACTAGAGTGTCTCTCTTCATTATTCCATACTTCAAGCAAATTCTCACGAGTCGGTCGTTGTCAATTGTTGATTCTACGGAATCTGGAGGTGATTCCAATATAATGGCTGAGTCAAATTCATCGGGTGCTCGGTTGTCACCAATCCCTCCTTCCTCCTCAAAGCCTAGGGAAACTTCATTTTCTGAAGACATTTCATCGCTTTCCCGATGACCAACTCCGTAATCCGGACCCTCGCTGTCCCATTCTGGGTCAGATGAAGAAGATATATCCTCGAGAGTGGTTTTGTGGGAAGTTTCTGGAGCTTCTTTCCTCTCAGCTAAACGAGAAGAGCGTCTGGGCCTCATGGTCATGGAACTATTGAAGAAGCAATAGCACGGATTAGAGTGAATTATCCCGTGTTCCCCTTTTTTGTGTATGTGTGTGAACTAAAGTGTGTGCAACAGATGCGGGAAGTGCAAAATAAAAATACAGCAATGTAAGACGAAGCTTTAAAGAGAAAGTAATAGTCCGAGTTGTCCTTGATTCTCATTTATGTTCACAAGGCACTATCCTAACTGTCAGCGAGGCATATTCGTCTAGAATAAGTGTTAGTTGAGTTAGTTGGGTGGTCTTTATGTGTCAAGTTCAATATGTTCGGGTCGGTTCGGATATGCATGTGATGATTGGCTCAATACTGAAGACATTCGGTTCGGGTGCCTCACTAAAGCGTGGTCAGTTCAAGACAGGGGGAGCAACGGGTTCGGAAGCAGGACTGATCTGTTCGGATCAGGTAGCCCGATCCGAACCGAACCAGCACCACCTAACCGGTCCGTTTGCTTCAACCTCCTATCCCGTTCATTTTTCCGACCCGAGCCGACCTTTTCTTTCCTTTCCATCTTTCCAAAGAACGAAACCCGAGCCGATCCCCTTTACGTCCTTTTCCTTTTTGCTCCTTCGTCTTCCACCCGAACCGACTCCAGCTTGTCATCCCACTCTTCATCTCTTTCCTCTTTTCCTATCTATTCACAGACAAGTCCACTTCATCACCAACGCCGCCGTTAAGAACAAATATTCACCCTCTTCAGCCTCGCAACGCGTCGAAGCAATGGCGCATCCACCAGCAGCGGCGGAGGATTCGAGTGATGCTTATGGCCAAACCATCCTAACCCAACGCTAATTGAAATCGAGAACGGTTACAACGAGATTATTTGAGATTAGAAAAGCTACCTATATGTTTAATTCGGGAAATCTACAGGAAATAGTTTGAGAATGTTCGAGTTTCTGATATTTTCGAGGCTTAGCTCCGAGCGGCGATAGAAACGAAGAAGGAAGGAATGAAGGCAGTGATGGGTTTATATAGAAAATAGTGTTGACTCCTCGTCTCCCTATTTTGTCTCACCCGCTCGGACCGGAGTGGAAGCCCAGTAGCACGACTTTCTCCGAAGGCCCATGTCTATGAAATAAATCCACAGACACGCTTCGGATCGGAATCCGAACCGAATGGAAACTTCACACGTTGATTTAGCATCCGACTCGAATTGGAAAGAATGAGGGTAAAAGGGGAACACGCCTGCAAGAAGCATCACATGGCGAGATAAGTTCCCAAATTTGCTCAGGAATGAAGAAAATGTGTTCGGGTCGGACGCCGAACCGAACAGAAATCTATGCATTACTCTTGACAATTCTGGTTAAACGACATCAAAGCACGCTTTGTACAACGAAAGCATCCTTTGAGGGGGCAAAATGTTAGCCTACTTTGTGAACTAGGCCACACAAAGTCAAGAAACCAACCATTGAAAAGTATTTCAAGTTATAAGACTCCGGTTCGGATCGGAAGGAGACTCTACAATCTAGATTAGATAGCAGCAGCTGTTCGGATCGGATCAGAGCAAATCTTCGGTTCGGGTCGGGAAGAGTCCCCTGTTCGGATCGGGGGGCTCCTATGGGGTAAATTGGTGAGGCATGTCTGATCAGATCGGAGGGCAACTGAATCTCAATTGGATCGCAAAGCCACCTGTTTGCCACGAAAATGGATCGGAGCGGAGCAGATTGGAGAAGAAGAGAACGTCGCGCCCAAGCCAATCCGGTTCGGATCGGATATCCCGATCCGACCCCCTTGTCTATGCGTCTCCGATCTGAGCCCATGTTCCCTGTTACTCTCCTACAAAGTCGCCTGGAGAACCGGACCGGATGTGACCAATTCCTACCCCTAACGTCCATCTCATTGATGCGTTGTACGCTTGATAGCCCATCCGAACCCGAAGAGAGTGCGATGGATGACACGTGTTCCGACCCGGATTGCATCTCAGACAAATTCACACCTATAAATACCCCAACTAGAGACAAAGAGAAGGATCCTTTTCAGCACTTTTGAGAATCCAAGTACTTCCATTATTCGAATTCCTTCACTCCCGGAAAATCCAAACCATCTTTCATTTCCTGTTTTTATCTTTCTGAGTGAACAAAAGTGAGTTGCGAGCGAATCTTACATTGTATTTGTAATTGAATTACTGAATATAGTGGAAACCAAGTGGACGTAGGCATTTCTTCGCCGAACCACTATAAACCTTGTGTGTTCTTTTTTATTTCTTCTTTACTTTATCTTGTTTCTAATCAATTTGGGTGTTAGAACCACATTTGGGTCTAACAGAAATAATTGTAAAGCATACATCTTTTTGCAATCCTCCATTTTGTTCTTCCATTGTCATGAATCACACATTCACATCTTCCATAATTTGACGACGAGATCTGCATTATTGCGACGGGCTCGTTTTTCTAATCAGCATAGTATATTCATTGCTGAATTTGAAGATCTATGAGAAAGATATCAATAATTTAGTAGTTTAACCAACTTGGACAAAATTTTGAATTTGTATTTGAATGAATGGACGCTTCAATTACAATAAATAGGCCTAAAAGTCATATCTCTTCACAAAAGTTTCTCTTCTTCTTCTTCCCGTTTTTCAGTTTACAATCAAATTTTCGGAAGGCATGTATCTTTTTCGTTTCTTAACATAATTGTATGAAACCAGTGGAAAATCGAATGGGAAGGCAAAGGCTATGATTTAGTAACATTTTTATGATGAATTTGGATGGCATTATGGTGTAGCACGCCAAATCAGTAAGAGAAAAGCAGAAATCCCGTGTACAGTTTTGGATAGCCAATTTCAAACTGTCATATCTCACTCAATTTTGATCGAAATTTGATGATCTGCCCATCAAAATGACCAGGAGAACAAGAAATACAATTTGAAAAGTGAGTTGGAATGAAATACTTCAAATATCTGGATGAAATATGAGAAATACCAGTGACAGTTCTGGTTTCTTTTTCATTTTGTGCACCAAAACTTCATTTGATCATAACTTGGTCATTTTTTGACGGATTTGCATGAAACCGGAGGCATTGTAGAGCATATGAAGAGAAATATAGTATTGAATCATGTTGTAGAAAATAAAAAGTTTTGTATTGATCATGTACCCATTTCATTGTAGATTTCCAATTGCATATCCTTCTTTTTCTTCTTGATTGATGGATGAACTTCTTGGTGTCTTTTGACCAATAGTCATCAATCATAACTCTTTCCCTGCATAACAACACAACTTTTTAAAGAATAAGTGACTTTTCAAAATAACTAAATATAATTTTTAATAATAATATCATGATGATTTGGTGACATATCTATACAAAATAGTGCTAAAAGATTGCCATTTAAACTTTTCAAAAATCAGATTATGAAAACTTTGAAAACCAATGCTCTAATACCAATTATTGGAGATGCGAACTAAGGATCTGAAGACAATCTAAACACTTGAGGGGGGTGAATACTGAATCATGTTTTAGGAATTTATTAATTTTTGATTTTTTTTTTGGATTAAACAAATCAAGGTACAAATCACAGATATTAACAAACACAGAATCAATCACAAAATGCAGAAAATAAAAAGTAAAAGCAGAAAAAGAAAAGCGCACACCAGGATTTCATACTTGTTTGGGACTCCCCAACATCCAGTCCACACAACGCTGGTTTGATGTCAATTTTTATTCAACAATATCCAATTGCAATCCTTAATTTCAGGGCTACAAGGGCACACCCCAACTGATTCCAAGTACAATAAGACTTAGTTGATTTACGTGCCACAACATTACACCCAATCGGTTTCCGGGACACAATCGCACCTAATCACTTTATAAGGGACAGGAGCACACCCTTTTCTTACCTGTTTTTGCAGTATTGACTCGATAGGATTTGATCTTGAGATCTTTGATTGCAAACAGCCTATAACTCTTGAGTGGCACTTGAATTCAGAGATATTTTGATTTAGAATTGACAGAGAAGAAGAATGATATGATTTCTATTGAAATCGGTAGAGTATAAGTGCATAAAGTTGATAATTTAAGAATATTAACGGTGGAATGTTTAGAGAGGAAGAAGGAGATGAAAAATGATTAAAAAATTCGAATTCTTGAAGGTATTTATAGTTTTCAACTGCCACAACATTCCAGAAAAGTTTAAATTTAAAAGACACTTCTTTCCAAAATTTAAAAAACAACCTAACAGCTAGTATGTGGACATACATAAATAGGGATGCCAACATATGCTAGTGTAAATCTAAAAAATGAATTTTAAAACAAAGTAAAAAAAGTTTAAATAAATTATGGTGAATCCAAAGTTAAAACAAACCCAATCCTTTATAATAAACATTTTATTCAAGTAAAATATATTTTAAAAACTCATATAAAGATAAAATACAAATAATTAAGAGACTAAATATAAAAGTGATATAATTATAAAAATATGAATATTTTAAAACTTAATATAAATAAGGAAATTGAAATCATAAGTAAAAACTAGTGAAGTAAAACTTAAGTTGAAATCAATTAAGCATGAATTTGAAATTAGGAATTAAAAATAAATTTTAGGTGTTAAACTATTTCTCAAAATATATATATATATATATATATATTATAATAACGAAGTAATTTTGAAATCATTTAAAAACTAGATTTAGAAACAAGGAAATAAATTGAAATTGTTTTTTAAGCAAATTTGAAATTGTAATTAAATTTGAAACTAGAATCAAGTGCTAACCTGATTTTTAACAAAATATCTAGACACATTTGCTCTATAATTCTTGATTTCTTGAAACTCATGAGTCTTGAAACTTGTACTCTTCTACTTTGAAATCTTGATTCACTAAACTGTACAGTCTTCAATAATAAATACCTGCATAGATTTCCTGTATATACACACATACACACACACACACACACACACACACATATATATATATATATATATATATATTATAGAAAATAGCTTTCGTATATATTTTATAACAATAATAATTGAAACATGTTTGTTGTCATCAGAACTATCATCATCAACATCTCATTCCTTAACATTAACTTGGACAGCCTCCAAACTGGCTTACAACCTACATCCGCTCAAAGACTCGATAGATGCTTAAGCATCAGCTCTTTAAGTACCCGTCCAAAGCTATATACTAATAATTCTTTTGCATATGCATCTCCACTACAGAGCTACTTCGGAATTGTCTTTCTACTTCATCAGAAGTTCTCTGGTCGGGAACTACCTAGATAACTACATCTGTCATCCTGCCCTGCTCCCTAACCTTCTCTTGTCAACTTTCCCATCTTGAATTATGTTCTACTGCTCTGCTTTAGGAGTTTGACTGTTCATTATTGGAGTCGTTCTTCAAAAAACAAGAATCATTGATCTGAACCATCCTGCATATATCATTCTAAAATGCTTAAATTTGAAGTTGCTCCTATTCAAATTTACACTCTTCCAAAATATAGAGCTCACCAACACAAGTCCAATGCAAAAAACATTGTCTAAAATGGGCATCGTACGCAAAATTATGCTTATTTGAAGTTTACTTGGAATGAAGGTACTGCACCTGGTCCATATTTAATGAATGTCGATCCCGATTTTAAGGAAGCATCGATCGGATTTTAAGAAAGCACAGAACCAGATTTTAAGGAAGTACCGGCCCGGAATTTAGGAAGCACCAATCTGGATTTTAATGAAACAACGAACCAGAGTTTAAGGATGCACCGACCCGGGTTTTAAGTAAGCTCTAAACCAGAATTAAGGAAGCACTGAACTAGATTTTAAGGAAGCGTCAACTCGACATTTAAGGAAGCACCGAACCGGAATTTAACGAAGCACCGAACTAGAATTTAAGGAATGCCGATCCGGGCTCCTCAGGACATTATCTAGCTTCGATAAAAATTTCATCCAATTTTGGGCGCTTTTGAAATTTGGTCAATTCGATCATAGCTCCATTGTACGAACTCCAACCGACCCCAAATTTCTCACACAACCTCTGGAGATCTTTCAGCTCGTCTCCTCTAAATTTGTTGTGATTTTGAGCAATTTTGATTCATGGACATTTTTGCAAAATCCTAGTTTTAGACCATCATCCGTAGGAATTTTCAAACATTCAAGCCATAATAAATTAAACATAAAATCTTCCAAAATGATGTACAATATCAACCAATTAACCAACTATTCTATAGAGTTTAGATTTGAATAAAAATCATAGATTTGCACAAATTTACAAGTGGTTTCATAAGAAAATGTTGTCGTCTAATTCCTAATCTTCTAAATTCATGGTTTTAATTAAAAGTTATAGTGTTCCTAACATGTTTAACTTTTTCAGACTAATATCAAGATTAGGTAATGTAGAATTTTGTAAACAAGATTAAATCACTCACCGGTATCTATGAAATCTCAAATATGGAAAGAACTATAGAATTTAAATAGGTCTCCTTTCCTAGTAGTCACATATGTGTTTCTTTAGTCTGGGTCTACTAATCTCTATATTTAGATTTAAGCTTTTATGGAGATTTTAGGTTTTGAATGATTAAAAGTTTTCTATAATAGAGGTAGAATCTTTGCGGAAGTAGGATAGAGAAATGAAATGGTAGAAATGAGTTATGGTAACTCTATCCAGTTCCTATTCCGAAAATACACATTGGGCCTACCTGACAACAAGTCCATACAGCTGGAAATGAGTTGTTTGTGTCTTAAAAATCCTTCCAATAGCCATTACTCCCAAATGGTTTATTTGTTTTCAACGTAAAGCACTCTACGAAATGGCACATTATCATGTTGAACCAATTGAAGTGGTTTCGTATCAAAATTTCACCCTCAGTCAAAAGTTATGGATAAAATATGATTTCATCAAGGGTAAAACAGTCATAAAAAATCTGAGAAATCCCATAAAAGGGAAATGTATTTAATAGTCATATCCCAAAATTACATAATGATACGACCATGTATGAAATAATATTTCGTATTTATGCATTAAAAACGCGTTAAATTGTGTGTTGTTACATTCTCTTCCCTTTAAGGATTTTTCCTTCGAAAATTCCACAAACGAGTGAAAAAGGTCATCCTGCATGCCTAACAACCATATGCAATTATCAACAGCCAAACAAGCACTCATAGAAACCAAAAAGGGAAAAAATAAACTAATCTTATCATAGCATATAGGTATCTATACTAAGGCACATTAATAACATCTCCTATGAAAGTAAAAACGATAACGGAAAATTTTACTAAGTAAAGAGATTTAGATACAACTTTCTCTTGTTCTCCTCAGTCTCCCAAGTGCAATCATTCTCGCCTCGCTCTACTTAACCTTTAATAAATTCACTACTTTCCTCCTTAACAGCTTCGTGTCGTGTCCAACAATACAAATTGGTCTACGATGTCTCGAAGCTTCTGACTCAATCTCGATGTCATCTAATTGATCCGGTGTAATGGTTGTATAAAGGTCATACACAAATTTTCGCAACTGAGAAACGTGGGATACATTGTGCACTCCCTCTATCTTCTATGTAAGTCTAATTTGTAAGCAAGGTTTTCAATCCTATCTAAGATCGAAAAAGGACCAATAAATCTTGATGCTACTTCCCTCTTCTACCGAATTGAACGACACTTGTCAAAGGAAAAATCATGACAAACACCACATCATCGACATAGAATTTTAAATATCTACACCTTGTATCGGATAACTCTTCTGTTTGTCTTGAGTGGCCTTCATACGCTGTCTCATAAGCTCAATCTTCTCAGAGGTCTCCTTCACCATCTTTGGCCCAAGTATCAATTTCTCGCCCACCTTCAACCAACATGAGGGAGTATTACATGGTCGTCTGTACAATGCCTCAAACAGTGACATCCAATGCTCGATTGATAACTAATGTTGTATGTGAATTCTATAAGATGCAAATGATCGTCTCACAAGCACCTAAAGTCTATTATGCAAGCATGGAAAAGATCTTCTAAGATACAATTCACTCTCTTAGTCTGACCATCTGTCTTAGGTGATTAGATGTACTAAAGTGCATCTCAGTCCCTAGTTCTTCTTATAAGCTTCTCAAAAACCCACTAGTAAATAAATAGGTCTTGGTCACTCACAATACTTTTTGGTATATAATGGAATCGTACAATACATTTTACGTACAAATCGGTTAGCTTGACTACCGTTTTATTCGACTTAACAGGTATAAATTTAACACTCTTGGCCAATCGATCAACTATGACCAAAATGCTATCATACTGTAATCGAGTTCTCGGTAGTCCATTGATACCTATTTCCACTTTCACTTGGCAACTTCAAGTGGTTGCATCAAACCACTAGACTTTATCTGCCCTGCTTTAACCAACTAGTAGTTCGTATACTTCGAGATGAATAATCCAACATCCTTCTTCATCCCTTCCCAATAGTACGTGCACTTCAAATCACGGTACATCTTATTGCTGACAGCATGTATAGTCAGTCTTGAGTGATGAAACTTTCGAAGCACTTCATCTCTCAAACTATCTACCTCTATGAAAACCAGTCTTCCCTTCTTACGAAGCCAACCACTTCGATCAAATCCGTACTGCTTTATATCCTCTGACTCAATCTAAGACTCGACCTCAGCTATGATCTGAACCAACTTAGGATTATGCTTTTGACTTTCTCCAATTCTCTCGATCAAAGTAGGTCTAATAGTCTAGCTTGACAACATCTCTAGATCCAACTCACCTCTTTGTTGGAAATCATAACCTGCAATATATTTCAACTTCTTGCACTCAACGTACATGGCTTCTGTACTGGCATGCCTTTGACTCAAAGCATTACCGACATCATTACCATCCCCTGGTGTATACGTTGTCCCAAAGTCATAAGAAGCTAGAAAATCTAACCATCTCTGCTTGCGAAGGTTAAGACTCTTTTATGAAAAGAGATACTTTAATGACTTATGATCGACAAACAACTAAAAACTCTTTTTCAGAAGGTAGTGCCTCCATATCTTAAGTGCAAACACAATTGCTGTTTATTCTAAGTCATAGGAAGGATAGTTCTTCTCATATAGTTTTAAGTATCTGCTAACATAAGCTACAATCTTATCTTTCTTCATCATTACTGCTCTCAATCCGGTACCACAAACATCTATGTATACTATCATCTCCTCGTTCCCATCCAGAATAACCAACACTGGCGCACTTATAAACATTTCCTTCAGGCTCACAAATGTATTTTCATAGCTAGCATTCGAAATAAATTCTGATAGGTTAGAGAATTCTTGGATGAACTTTTGATAATATCCTTCCAATCTAAAGAAACTCCTCACGTCCATAGCATTCTTAAGTGTAATCCAGACCTGGACTGTTGCGACCTTCGTAAGATCTATTGTGATTCCTTGTTCTGAACTAACATGACCCAAGGATCTCACCTTTCCCTCCAGAAATGATGTTTGGAAACTTTGCATTTAACTGGTGTTCAACACCTAAAGGACAATATTCAAATGTCTTACGTTCATCCTCCAACTGATAATAGAATAAGATGTCATCCACGAACATAAGCACAAACCTATTCAACCGATCTCTAAAGATATGGTTCGTAAGATTCACAAAGAATGCAGATGCATTAGTCAGTCCGAATGGCATAACCAACCATTCATAAAATCATGATGGCATTCAAAATTCAATTATTGGCGTACTCTCTCTAGCCACTATAACCTGGTGAAATCCAGTAGCAAGATCTAATTGAGAAAATGCACTCATACCATGAAGCTGATCAAACAAACCATCTATACATGGTAGAAAATACTTATTTTTCTTCGTCACTTTATTTAGTTCATGGTAGTCAACATATAATCTAAGTGAACAATCCGCCTTCTGTTGACACACTTTTTGTTCAAATTTGTCACACATCAAGATTATGGTTGGCGACGCGCTCAAATCTCCAGAACATCGTTAGAAAACACAAAGCGATTTAATCGAAGTCGCGACATGTTCGGTAAAGGTTGGGAATATGGTCGATTCATAAAACCATCATTAATGGTCTTGGAAAAACTGGCATAATAAAAATATGTGATTGACTCGGTCCGATCAGCTCAAAATGCTTGAGCGTGTCGTACTTATTACATGGTAAAACTCATCATGGAGAAATATATAGATTTTGGCAAAAAACAGTGTCGTGCACTAAAAAATTGCCGATCGGCACGCGTCGATCATGAAAAAACACTTGTGCAACACACTATGTTTGAATTTGGCCTATTAAAATCTAGTGATCGACACAGCAAACTGGCTCAAAAATGCATGCGCACATCGGGTTGATCACGCTACAAATTTTTGTGAGTGCGGCTTTATCTTGGCATAGGGATTTCGTATCCTAAGAGGGATACGAAATCCCTGATCGCGCCTCTGTCTCGCAAGATTTTTCTCGAGTTCGGCTCGAGATTCAAAGATTTTGCAGGGGTGGGATTCGAAATTTTGGCACTCGAAAAATGGCTGAGCACCACAGAGGGATTAAAAATTTCCTAAGCTCCGCACATTGATTATTCCAATCCAAAATTCCAAGGGAATGACATACGAAATTTAAAGTGGCAAATGCCAAGGACTTTGTCATCAAGGAAAAGACGAGCAGATCATGGTTTTATGTTTAAGCACACCGGGCTTGGCACTGGTTTCTGGGATGCGAAAACAAGAAACATGGCAAAGTGGCAGATCAATTTGGCAAGCCACTTTGTAACACCCCGCCTCCGCTAGGGTCACTCGCAAAGGAATGCACTAGCTTTAGAGGGGCATTATTGGTAAACATGCACAGAAATATCACAAGACAGAACATATAAAATAGCGGAAGTAAATTTCATAACATAAATAAATAAGGTCTAAAGCCTTTTACATCAGAGTACATCAAAACCTGTCTTGCAATAATAAAGAAGCATAAAGACTTTTCCATAAATTATTCCCCAAGTAAAAACAGTAAAGTAGTCATAGCCAAGAAAAGTCCAAGCCATCCATGATGACCTTTAAGCAGAAGAAGTCCGAACTAAACAACAGTATTTCCTCCCTGTAACCTGGGGGGAAACGGAAGAAAAGAGGCGAAACAAAACGGGTCAGTCAAAAAGACTGAGTAAGCCCTATCTACTATCAGCATAAAAACTAGTAAAGTTAACTGACATGAGAAACTGAGATGAACATAAGCATGATGACAAGATAGATAAGCTAAATCAAAATAACAGGATGAACTACTGAACTCAGATAAACTAAGGTGTCATGATAAATTACGATGTCAAGATAAAACAAGGTATCCCATCGTCAGGTTCCTATCAAGTATAATATTCCCAAGATATCTATCACGTATAGCATCCCATGGTATCTATCCTGTCTTTTAGCTCTGCACCTACCGTACTAGTATCCCCACCGTATCATGTGTTAACCATGAATGACCCTTACTCAAAAGTCTTGTAATGGTCCATGTCAACCTAATATATCGCATATATAGGTTACTCAACTCGTATGTTTTATTCCATGTAAATGTTCAGTCCCTTGCCGTAGACCATACGGGCTTTCCCATGAGATTTAACATAGTTCCATGATCCTTAAGATCGTTTTGGATGGACACCCTATATCTAACTAGGGTCTTTCAACATGAATCATCGTTTGTACAACTAGTACGTATGCTACCTAGGACTACTAGGGATTATGCTTACCTATTGCACGTTTCCGTATCTCGGTTTTGGTTCAACCACCCAGGGCCACTAGGATTTACGCTAACCGTCAACCGCGCCCTTTTCCCCATGCATTCATCGTGAATCGTTTTTCCATGACTGTATGCACATGTATCACATCGTGCCATCCGAGTCCTGTCACAGGGCAGGTCAGGAAATACAGGACTCGGTCGGGAGCTTTCGATTTATCCGCCGATGCAGATGCTAAGGTCTGTTTTTCTATACGTGGCTATGGTCCCACGAGACCACTCCCTCAAATAGCGAAAGACAAGACAGGATAAATCCTGTATGAGAACACAACACTGGCCAACCCACATCCAAGCCTTACCGCACCCATAATTAGATAGCAATTATGGTCTTTTGGGTGTTCTCTGCCTTTCCGTACGTACACGCTTGACCAAAGATGGTAGGTAGCCTGACGAAAATGCTATCTAGGGTACGACCGTGTATCGTCGACTATCCCCTATCCATCCCCGTCTTTAGGTCGCTCGTATAGCAACCAAGGCATACTCTTGGTTCTTCTAACGCAGACCTTAACCTCTCATGAGCCTAGTATGATCACCTGGCAGCTCATAGAGGGATATTAAGAATATCCTCACGTTCCCCGAAGCCGCTGCTTCGTTACCCAGTTCGCTGGAGCCTTTATCTACATCAGATACTTGCTCCTACTCGTATACTTAAACGATGACCTACCGTATCAGGTTACTCATCTATCTATGAACTGGTCTAAATTTCCTTGACTAAGAATCATTACTTAGTTATTCTTCAACTAAGGTTTACCACTTAGCCTCATTCCCGTTATCCTTGTTAACTACGGTTATCCAACTAATCCTCAGAACTAGGGTTTACATAATGGATTAAGTGTCACTTAAGTTCATGACTTAACCCGTCTACAAATCATGTCAAAATTGGCTAAGTATCCAAGTTCAAGACTTAACCCTATAAACCATGCTCAAGTTGGTTAAGTATATATTAACTTGACCCTATCAAATTACTGAGTCAAATCGGTCAAGCGTATTTAAGCGATTCGTGACTTAGCCTTATCATGTTTTCACGTTAGATTGGTTAAGTATAGGTTAACTTAACCTCAATAAATTCACGAGTTAGATTGGTTAAGTATAGGTCACTTAACCACCTCAAATCATCATGTTAGATTAGTTAAGTGTTTAACTTAACCCCATTAAACGGCCAAGTGGGATTAATTAAGTCTAGGCTAACTTAACCCCATCCGATTTCCATGTTTAGACTAGTTGAGCCTAATCTTAACCCCATCCATTAACTGTATTTTTCGGTTAAGTGTCATTAAGAAAACTTACTTAACCTTACCAAATTATCGTGTTGGATTGATTAAGTGTTGGTTATCTTAACCCCGTCCACTAGTCGTATAAAAATGGTTAAGTGTCATTAGGCAAATCAAGTTACTTAACCTACCCAACCTTGTCATGTTTTGTTAAGTATCATTAGCCTAATCAAATTACTTAACCCATTTGTCCATGTCATATTTGGTTAAGAGTCATTAATCAAATTAACTTAACCCTATCATGTGGCATTAATTACTTAATGCACCTCAACCTCTCACATTAGACTATGTTGTGGTTACTAGTTAAGCCGGTCGGTTCCGAGTAGCTTTACACCACAACTTGGTCTAACCTCGGGTTCAAGCACAACATGACCAACTTCTCACATTGGGTCCTATTGTTTGCAACTACTAGTTAGGCCGGTCGGTTCCGGGTAGCTTTATGTTGCAAACTCAACCCAACCTCGAGTTGGTCACACTTAAATTTTCTAAGTGTCATGTCCATCATGTTTCCAAAACATGTTACAAGTTTTTCAAGCATTTGGGTAGACCTAACTTAATAGGTAAATTCCCAAAGGGTAGACCTAACTTAATAGGTAAATTCCCAAGCTTATGTTTTTATGTCTTTTAAGTTATGTTTTCATGTCATTAGAAATTACCCATAACATAACCCAACGCTTCTAAACTCGCATATACGTTCGCAACAACGTAATGGATTAAAAAAGAGACTTGGCAAAGGTATGACAAAAATGGATATTAAGCCACAAGTTAATCATGGTGGCAAATGAGGCACAAATGTGTTCATTAACTTGCATGTTACATTCTTAAGCCTCAAAAACATGCATAAACCCAAACTTGGCACATAAGCGAATCATGGTGACAAAAGACATGGAATGATGACTAGTAACTCGCATATATCATCATATAAGGGTTATGACTTCATATGCAAGTTGACATAAAGGTTATGAGAGTTCTCATGTTGCATAATGCAACATCTCAACATAAAGGTTGTAGCTTTTAGCCCACAAGATCAAGATAATGACTTCATAAACTTGCATGACATGATAGCATGTATCATACTCAATGATCAAACCCAAACTTGCAACATGAACATTTAACTTCATAGTTAATATCTAAGAGTAGGGAAGGGGCTTACTTTGCTATGAAGGCACAAAAGATATGACAAAGCCCTTATGCAATCAAATAGACCCAAAATGCAAGCTCTAACATAAAAACCCTTGAGCCAAAATGATCAAAACCCTTGCTTTATGATGCAAATATAGAAACTTGACTTGAATGCAAGCTAATGACACTCATACAAGCTTGAAAACACTTGTATGCATGGAAAATCTCTCATAGAAACAATTTAGAAATTTTATGAAGAGAGTGGAAAGCCATGAGAGGTAAAATTTTGCCATAGTTTAGTTGTATGAATGAATAATGATGATTTAGGGTTAGGTTAGGTTAGGGTCTTATTTATAGATTAGGAAAGTGTTTTAGGCCATAGGATTAAACCCTAGTTGCAATCTTAGCCCTTAAAACCGAATCTGGCCCCCAAACTCAACACAAACCCAAAATGGTGCACCAGGCAGAACTGCCCGGCTGGACCAAGTCGACAGCCAAGTCGACAGGGATGTCGACTTGGGTCCAACCAAGTCGACTCCCAAGTCGACAGGGCTGTCGACTTGGGTGCTCTGGCGGGAATTTTCCCGCCTGGCCCAGACTGGCCCAAATCTCCAAATTTGAATTTGAATTTGAAATCTATTTTTACTTTGAAATTTTCTGAAAACTTCGTTGGGCCTTAATCGGGTCATACGGACTCCGATTTTCGAAAACTTGGACTCTATTTCGCGTATTTTTCCGAGACGAACGCAATGGCATAGCCCGTTTTACTTGATTCAGAATTTAAAATTAAATTCTGCCTTGATTCTCGTTTTAACGTGTTATCGAAATACGGGTTGTTACATTCTCCCCACCTTTTAGGATTTCGTCCCTAAATCTCCAAGTTAGGAAGAACATGTCCTACCGTCCATCATTCATCTACTCAAAACATCATCCACAAGCAACCATTGTCCTTAGATGATTTCAAATGCTGTATGAATATATGCAAAACGTGTGTGTACATGTTCCTTAGCTAATGCTAATGATCAGGCCTGAATAATCTTTCTAATGCAAAATATGTATAGTGCCATGAATCCAACATGTATGCAAATAATCCTAGTTATATAGATACTATATGCGTGCACAATCATTCATTCATATGCAACAACCGCATGATAATACATTCGATTTCATCCATAAACAAGTATAAATACTCGTGCATATGCAATATGAAATGTGACCGAGTCGAGCTAGTATCTAATGTGTATTCGCGCATCCACAAGCAACCACTTGCAACCACTTGCAACCATATCAATCATAACAATTTTCAAATACATGTTTACATCCATAGGGTTCTACCTAGGATTCCCTGGAACAAGGTCGAGAAGATAAACAAGACAAACTCCTTACGGGGTTTGTAACAGAAAATAGGACCGAGAGGATGTCCACAAAAGATAGCCTACAAGTAAGCTCTACAGAAAACAGGGATCAAGGATACACTCCCAACAAGAGATATCATGCGCATATCTAGTCTTTGACCATCGAAGTCGTATTTCCTTGGGCTTAATTCCATTGTGCCTTGACCGTCTTTCAACTTCGCGATTTCGTAGCTTCTTATTTCCTGTTTCCATAACATGAGCTGGAACTCATTTCTTCGTCGCCTCTCGTTCCACTTGCACTTATCCCTTTTTCTAGAATACTTGGCGCAAACGTGACTGCGTACTCATGATCTCATGCAAGCTCTCCAAAATTCACTAGTGAATCTTGTATCTCGTTTATATACTATAAGGTATTCCATGTAGAAGAACTTTCTCTTGAAAGTAAACAGATGTCAACCAGGTTATCATGCGCACTTACTAGGATGATCTCTATAACCCATGCATAAATGAAGTAAACCATCCGTCTTATTGGCGAACATCCCTCGATCGGGCTTCAAAATTCCAAGGGATTCTAAGTAACTAGTCATGACAGAACCTCAAAAAGGTTACATGATACTTCGAGGGCATTACCAAGGTCGGTCAAAAGGTCTAACTACCCTCCTATCAAAACCGAGAGTGGCACCCCCTACTGGATAACCACTTCATCCCTAGAATCCATCCATAGCTTATAAACATAAGCATTATTTCCAAACTCAACACTTGGCATAGACATTCTCAAATCCAAACAAGTCATGTATAAATGGACTGATTCTCCAATAGGACTTTGAGACAAAAATAGGATTCTCTATTACGCTAGTACTTAAGGTGCAGAGACTCAACTATCGAAGCAGACTTAAATGATACGAAAAACGAAGTCCTGACGGGATGATAGAGAAGAAAAGCTAAACTTTTAACAAGATCGTTACCCTCCTTCCGAGGTACCTTAGAAATGAGAGCATACTATTGCCCTCCCGATGATCTTGTCCTTGTCCCATAATACTTAACTATCCGCCCCGTTTTACCATGTCAAAGGTACTCTCTCGTCATGGGTTTCATTGTTCATCTTTCTCCCTCCTTTGAGGACTAACCCATACCAACAAGTTGCTCATCCTTAAGCTCGTATCCTTTATCCTTTTTCTCACTATCCTTTCTTATAACGCGGCCACTGGTCTCTCGAAAACCACCTCCATCGTATGGAAAGCACTTTCGTAGATAGAAAAGACTAGTCGCAGTTAAAACCACAGTGACTACGGATGGAGGAAAGAAAGGAAAAGAGATTCAATTAAGGAAACAAGGATAGTGCTAATGGCCTTTGGGGAATAGCCTTTTTCTTTTTAAAAGAAAATTTTCTTGAAAAATGCTTCTTTGTAAACGATTTTCAAATAGTTTTCAGAAGGTTTTTAAAAACTTTTGCCCAGTCTGGTAACCTTCTGCTCTGATACCAAATGTAACACCCCGCCTCCGCTAGGGTCACTCGCAAAGGAATGCACTAGCTTTAGAGGGGCATTATTGGTAAACATGCACAGAAATATCACAAGACAGAACATATAAAATAGCGGAAGTAAATTTCATAACATAAATAAATAAGGTCTAAAGCCTTTTACATCAGAGTACATCAAAACCTGTCTTGCAATAATAAAGAAGCATAAAGACTTTTCCATAAATTATTCCCCAAGTAAAAACAGTAAAGTAGCCATAGCCAAGAAAAGTCCAAGCCATCCATGATGACCTTCAAGCAGAAGAAGTCCGAACTAAACAACAGTATTTCCTCCCTGTAACCTGGGGGGGAAACGGAAGAAAAGAGGCGAAACAAAACGGGTCAGTCAAAAAGACTGAGTAAGCCCTATCTACTATCAGCATAAAAACTAGTAAAGTTAACTGACATGAGAAACTGAGATGAACATAAGCATGATGACAAGATAGATAAGCTAAATCAAAATAACAGGATGAACTACTGAACTCAGATAAACTAAGGTGTCATGATAAATTACGATGTCAAGATAAAACAAGGTATCCCATCGTCAGGTTCCTATCAAGTATAATATTCCCAAGATATCTATCACGTATAACATCCCATGGTATCTATCCTGTCTTTTAGCTCTGCACCTACCGTACTAGTATCCCCACCGTATCATGTGTTAACCATGAATGATCCTTACTCAAAAGTCGTGTAATGGTCCATGTCAACCTAATATATCGCATATATAGGTTACTCAACTCGTATGTTTTATTCCATGTAAATGTTCAGTCCCTTGCCGTAGACCATACGGGCTTTCCCATGAGATTTAACATAGTTCCATGATCCTTAAGATCGTTTTGGATGGACACCCTATATCTAACTAGGGTCTTTCAACATATATCATCGTTTGTACAACTAGGACTTATGCTACCTAGGACTACTAGGGATTATGCTTACCTATTGCACGTTTCCGTATCTCGGTTTTGGTTCAACCACCCAGGGCCACTAGGATTTACGCTAACCGTCAACCGCGCCCTTTTTCCCACGCATTCATCGTGAATCGTTTTTCCATGACTGTATGCACATGTATCACATCGTGCCATCCGAGTCCTGTCACAGGGCAGGTCAGGAAATACAGGACTCGGTCGGGAGCTTTCGATTTATCCGCCGATGCAGATGCTAAGGTCTGTTTTCTATACGTGGCTATGGTCCCACGAGACCACTCCCTCAACTAGCAAAAGACAAGACAGGATAAATCCTGTATGAGAACACAACACTGGCCAACCCACATCCAAGCCTTACCGCACCCATAATTAGATAGCAATTATGGTCTTTTGGGTGTTCACTGCCTTTCCGTACGTACACGCTTGACCAAAGATGGTAGGTAGCCTGACGAAAATGCTATCTAGGGTACGACCGTGTATCGTCGACTATCCCCTATCCATCCCCGTCTTTAGGTTGCTCGTATAGCAACCAAGGCATACTCTTGGTTCTTCTAACGCAGACCTTAACCTCTCATGAGCCTAGTATGATCACCTGGCAGCTCACAGAGGGATACCAAGAATATCCTCACGTTCCCCGAAGCCGCTGCTTCGTTACCCATTTCGCTGGAGCCTTTGTCTACATCAGATACTTGCTACTACTCGTATACTTAAACGATGACCTACCGTATCAGGTTACTCATCTATCTATGAACTGGTCTAAATTTCCTTGACTAAGAATCATTACTTAGTTATTCTTCAACTAAGGTTTACCACTTAGCCTCATTCCCATTATCCTTGTTAACTACGGTTGTCCACCTAATCCTCAGAACTAGGGTTTACATAATGGATTAAGTGTCACTTAAGTTCATGACTTAACCCGTCTACAAATCATGTCAAAATTGGCTAAGTATCCAAGTTCAAGACTTAACCCTACAAACCATGCTCAAGTTGGTTAAGTATATATTAACTTGACCCTATCAAATTACTGAGTCAAATCGGTCAAGCGTATTTAAGCGATTCGTGACTTAGCCTTATCATGTTTTCACGTTAGATTGGTTAAGTATAGGTTAACTTAACCTCAATAAATTCACGAGTTAGATTGGTTAAGTATAGGTCACTTAACCACCTCAAATCATCATGTTAGATTAGTTAAGTGTTTAACTTAACCCCATTAAACGACCAAGTGGGATTAATTAAGTCTAGGCTAACTTAACCCCATCCGATTTCCATGTTTAGACTAGTTGAGCCTAATCTTAACCCCATCCATTAACTGTATTTTTCGGTTAAGTGTCATTAAGAAAACTTACTTAACTTTACCAAATTATCATGTTGGATTGATTAAGTGTTGGTTAACTTAACCCCGTCCACTAGTCGTGTAAAAATGGTTAAGTGTCATTAGGCAAATCAAGTTACTTAACCTACCCAACCTTGTCATGTTTTGTTAAGTATCATTAGCCTAATCAAATTACTTAACCCATTTGTCCATGTCATATTTGGTTAAGAGTCATTAATCAAATTAACTTAACCCTATCATGTGGCATTAATTACTTAATGCACCTCAACCTCTCACATTAGACTTTGTTGTGGTTACTAGTTAAGCCGGTCGGTTCCGGGTAGCTTTACACCACAACTTGGTCTAACCTCGGGTTCAAGCACAACATGACCAACTTCTCACATTGGGTCCTATTGTTTGCAACTACTAGTTAGGCCGGTCGGTTCCGGGTAGCTTTATGTTGCAAACTCAACCCAACCTCGAGTTGGTCACACTTATATTTTCTAAGTGTCATGTCCATCATGTTTCCAAAACATGTTACAAGTTTTTCAAGCATTTGGGTAGACCTAACTTAATAGGTAAATTCCCAAAGGGTAGACCTAACTTAATAGGTAAATTCCCAAGCTTATGTTTTTATGTCTTTTAAGTTATGTTTTCATGTCATTAGAAATTACCCATAACATAACCCAACGCTTCTAAACTCGCATATACGTTCGCAACAACGTAATGGATTAAAAAAAGAGACTTGGCAAAGGTATGACAAAAATGGATATTAAGCCACAAGTTAATCATGGTGGCAAATGAGGCACAAATGTGTTCATTAACTTGCATGTTACATTCTTAAGCCTCAAAAACATGCATAAACCCAAACTTGGCACATAAGCGAATCATGGTGACAAAAGACATGGAATGATGACTAGTAACTCGCATATATCATCATATAATGGTTATGACTTCATATCCAAGTTGAAATAAAGGTTATGAGAGTTCTCTTGTTGCATAATGCAACATCTCAACATAAAGATTGTAGCTTTTAGCCCACAAGATCAAGATAATGACTTCATAAACTTGCATGACATGATAGCATGTATCATACTCAATGATCAAACCCAAACTTGCAACATGAACATTTAACTTCATAGTTAATATCTAAGAGTAGGGAAGGGGCTTACATTGCTATGAAGGCACAAAAGATATGACAAAGCCCTTATGCAATCAAATAGACCCAAAATGCAAGCTCTAACATAAAAACCCTTGAGCCAAAATGATCAAAACCCTTGCTTTATGATGCAAATATAGAAACTTGACTTGAATGCAAGCTAATGACACTCATACAAGCTTGAAAACACTTGTATGCATGGAAAATCTCTCATAGAAACAATTTAGAAATTTTATGAAGAGAGTGGAGGCTATGAGAGGTAAAATTTTGCCATAGTTTAGTTGTATGAATGAATAATGATGATTTAGGGTTAGGTTAGGGTCTTATTTATAGATTAGGCAAGTGTTTTAGGCCATAGGATTAAACCCTAGTTGCAATCTTAGCCCTTAAAACCGAATCTGGCCCCTAAACTCAACACAAACCCAAAATGGTGCACCAGGCAGAACTGCCCGGCTGGACCAAGTCGACAGGGCTGTCGACTTGGGTCCAACCAAGTCGACTCCCAAGTCGACAGGGCTGTCGACTTAGGTGCTCTGGCGGGAATTTTCCCGCCTGGCCCAGACTGGCCCTAATCTCCAAATTCAAATTTGAATTTGAAATCTATTTTTACTTTGAACTTTTCTGAAAACTTTGTTGGGCCTTAATCGGGTCATACGGACTCCGATTTTCGAAAACTCGGACTCTATTTCGCGTATTTTTCCGAGACGAACGCAATGCCATAGCCCGTTTTACTTGATTCAGAATTTAAAATTGAATTCTGCCTTGATTCTCGTTTTAACATGTTATCGAAATATGGGTTGTTACACACTTTTACCATGCGGATCAACTACTTTTTGCCTAATCCACACGTGTTTTGAACAATTTTTTGGGATGTGATTTTGGCAAACACCGGGGATGCGAAATTTCATGTCTCGCTTCGCTTAGATGCAAAATTTCCTGTTGTGGGCCCCAAATCTCACCTAATCCACTACTATAAATACCCCTAAGCTTGGCATTCAAAGGGGTTGGCTTTTGGTTGAATTTTTGACACTTCTGGGAGCTCTCAAGCATCACTAATGGTTGTCTTCATCATCTTTCATGGATTTTGGACTTCTAAACGTTGTAAGAACGTTTGCCTATAACATTTGGACATTTACTTGGATATTTACACTACCTTTGGACATCTTTGGATATCTTTGGAATTTCTTGGACATTGAAGCAACTTTTAGTACATTGCTTCATACTTTGGCTCAACGAAGAAGAAGAAGGGCATTTTTGTCAAAGTTTAGAATTAACAAACATTTTGTTGTTCTATCATACAACTTTGTACACAAAAATTATCCGAACTTGTACAACTTTTGTAATCGACTGTTATATGATGTATGTTTATTATGAAGCAGATGTAGGCATTAATGCTGAACCACTATAAAAAATTGTGTTCTCCTTTTACATTCTCATACTTTGGATTTGGATCATCATTTTTCTGTAAAACATATACTTGGGCGTTGGCGTGCACAAACAGCAACAATTTAATACGTCAACAGCTTCGTTCTGAATACTACTGGTGCACCCTATTTGGAAACACTTCTCTGAATGAAGACTTTCACCAATAAATTATTCACTTGCACCTCAAGCTCTCTTTGCACTCTAGGTGTCATCTTCCTCAAAGGCATCACTATCAGTCTGACGCCTTTTATTGAGTCAATACGGAATTCAATCTCTCTATTAGGTGGAACTTCAGTCACTTCTTTGTATAACTCCGGATACTCCTTAGCTATTGGTACTGTCGACAACTCATCGTCTTAAACCTCAAGCAACTGTAGTTAACTAGCCATTACCTCCTCAACTGGTAAGTAGCCTATCACTACCCTCTGCCCGTCGTCTGTCCCCATCATCACTGACATCCTTTCGCAACCTATTACTACTTCGTACTTAGCCAGTTTATCTCATGTGTGTTGCCAAAATTCACAAACTCAAAAACAAAGAAACCACAAACAAAAGAGCTTTTGTGACTCGATAAAACAATATTATGACAAACCATATTGTGATTAGCGGGGCTGCCGATGGGTTTTGTTATTACTAAAGGTCTCTATATGATTTCGTGTTCCAATTCTAGTCTATCTACCAAGTATTAAGATATAAAATATAGGAAGCCCCAGTATAAAATAAAACACGAATAGGAACATCAACGATAGAAAGCACATCTTAAATGACAACGCCCTTTCCCTTTTTCTTTGTCGAAGGGGCATTTGATGATCTAGGAACGACATCGATAGCATATGATTTCACAACCTTCTTACCTGCATTTAGGCAATCCTTCTTAGTTTGTCTAGTCATGTGACACAGATAAAATTTTCGCTCGTCACCAGGACATTGATTTTTTTAATGACCTTCTTCTCCGTGGTTGAAGCAAGTTACTACAGACATGACCTTCTTCTGTTCTCCCTTATTCTGGGGTGGCTTCCTCCTATTGTTTCTTTCCTTCTTACTTGCATCACTCGCCTGTGGTTTTTTCTCTTCTTTAGGAGAAACACCAGTTACAACCTTAGATTTGGGATAGATAATGCCATGTCTTAGCGCCTTCCCAACTACCGACTCAAAAGTTTCTTCAACATGACTTAAGATCTTCTCTCCCAAATGATAATCTAAGAGAAGAATAAACTTCTCATTCTTCTTCCGTATGGTGTCAATGAGAGACATCCCGTACTTAGACAAAGTATCAAACTCAACTACATACTTGAAGACAGTCCTGTCCTCCTGTATCAATTCCCAAAGCTTTGTAAACAAAGTCAATTTATGCGTAGCTAGAATAAACTTCTCCACAAAATGAGTCTTGAACTGGTCCCAAGTGAACTCATCCTTTGGTGTAGTAATTTCACCATATTCCACCAATTCATCTCTCGTCCTTGGAGTTGACGGGAGACCAACTTCCTCTTCAAAGCATCTTCCAAATTAAGATCGACAAAGATTCGCTTGCAAGTATCAACCCAATCCCAGACCTTAACCTCCGACTTATACTACACTACATATATAATAATATATATTTTTGAAAATAATAATATCTTTACAAGTACGCGCTCAGGTGTGTGTGTATGTATACACACACACTCTTAGTTCTTTCCGCATGTTAAACAACACAAACTAGGCTCTTATACCAAATGAAACGACCATCCTACACTTCCGACATCCCGGGCATTGTAAGGTGACCTTTTAGAAAAAAATAAGAACTAAAACTACATAAAATATGTTGTATATCTCACAGTGGTTAGAATAAAATATAATAGTAAGACATACTAATATAAAACATTGATTTAAACATATACGATGAGTTATTGTCAGTTTGCATAAACCAAAATTGTTTACGTCAATAATGTTTCATAGCCATCCAAGAAATCCATAGTGTTTGTTTAGTAAGATAATTCCACATTATTTTAATACCGTTGATACCAAAAAATGATACAATACTCAAGAAGTTCAACAACAATTAAATAAGTGAAAAATACAGAATAAAATAATAGAAATGCAGTAGAAAAGTGAAAAAATGATTTATAGTGGCTTGGCGTTGATCAGCTTATGTCCACTTAGAAAGTTTAACTACTTTTTTGCTGTGAACTACAAAGTACAGTGCTTAAATCGGTATTACTCTGAAGTAACATAGTGCAAAGTAACAAAAGTAGCAAAAGATACATATTTCCATTTGTGAAGTTTTTTTTAGAGAAATGAGTGACCCTCACATCGGGGAGAGCCCTCATGCAATTTTATTCTACATAAAAAATGGATCCATCAACAAGTTTGATAGGAAGCAAAACCTTCCCTATACAAAAGAAAAAAGGAAGAGAAAAATCTCGCCCAACCCTAAGAAACTAAAGTCTAGATAAAGAAGATACAAAAATGCTAAATACATCAAAAACCGAAGAAACTAGAGTCTAGAAAAAAGAAAACACCATAAACTAGAGGCCAGAAAAAATAAAACACCATCCTAGAACCCATATCTACAAAAAAAGAAGTTCACAAAATATGCCAAATCACAATATATATATATATATATATATATATATGAAAATGACTATATATATATATATATGAAAATTACTATATATATGTGTGTGTACATATATAACAGAACAAAGCCAACATGAAACTATACATGCAACTAAACAAACAATGACAGAATTACAGACAGAAACAGACCCAGACAGAGCAAACAATGCCAGAAAGACATAAAAAAACAATCATACTTAGAAAAAATAGAGAGTAAAACTAAGATAAAGATAAAGAAAAGACTAACATGAAGCATCATACAGTGATAAAATATTATTAAGATTGTCAAAACGATAGTAAAACCTTAATACATTAATGCAAGACATAATAATTTTGAGAAAAATGTTAAAATCAGAAAATTTGTTAAGCTTATAAGAAGGATTCAAAATCCTGTTATAACCAATAAGGGAGATTGTAAAAATCAAATTATTAGTATTACCATTATAGTTATGAAAAACACATTGGTTTCTATCATACCAATTATACAAACAAGTAATTAAGAAAATAGTATCGTATAAATATATGTTATCAATTTTCTATAATCGATTGACATACAACTAAACAATTCCACAATCAAAGCACCAACGGTCTAATTAATGGCGACAGTCCTCTAATTTTTCCATTCTCTAGCTCTCGCTCATTTCCTCAAATCTCTCCGTCTTTCTGCTCTCCTCTGCTACTTACTCTATCTTATTAGATGGCAGAGTGTCCTTTAGCGAATACGTTTGTGATTTCTGGATCGTTTGTTAAGTCTTGCCCTAGCTACGATGCTATCGCAAGTGCCATTCTAGCAGTTTGCTCTTGTCCTATGTTGATGGTTTTGTCTGGATCCAACTCTATAAAGGTGCGGCTTTTTACTTTGGCTTCGTTTGCAAATCTACTACGCCATCGCTACCTAGTTGTGGAAGGTTGTTTCATGGAACTTTCGCCTAAGTACATGGGAATTGTAAGCTCGAATGCTCCTCGCGAGTCGTTTCTCGCCCCTTCTATTGGGGTTGTTCCCTATGTCTTGCGAGGCTTCTCTGCAGCTTCGGGAAAGATGGATTTGACCG
Source organism: Allium sativum (assembly GCA_030737875.1). NCBI lineage: Eukaryota > Viridiplantae > Streptophyta > Magnoliopsida > Asparagales > Amaryllidaceae > Allium > Allium sativum. The sequence continues at coordinate 65,410,417 of CM060924.1, forward strand.
CCCCTTTCTTTCGCGGCTGTGCTTCAAGACATCGGAGGCTGCTCCAATTTTCGCAGACCATGGGTTTCTTGTGGGCTCACTGTTGTGTGGTGGATTTTTTGGGCCAGGATTCTGTAATTCTGTTGTTGCGGACTCGATCGGGGGTGAGGATTCATCACCTCACTCTGCTCTGATCCAGTTCATATAGTGGTATCTCCTGTTGGGGAAAGTTCTTGTTTCTTGCAAGAATCACTCTCTCGGCCCCATCGTAAGAATCGTCATTCGAAGGTGAAGTGGAGATCTGGTCTTGCTTCGAATTCTGGATGCGTTTTTAAGGCGGATGATTTTTCTTTGTTTGGTGCTGCTTCTCCCCCTCCGCTTGCTACTTCTAATGCCTTCTCTATTCTTGGGGGAGAAGAGCATCAGGTTGTGCTAAGTGAGGTTCCTAAGGTGGTTTATGGCTTGTCGGTTAAGCCAAAATGGTTGTGAGGTGCTCGTTTCAGGCTGAGGCGTCGGGAATTGAGGGTGGAACTTCGCCTGCAACCGAAAAGTTGTTCTCATGGGTTTGGATCTTGTGGCGTTGTAGACTCTTCTAGATCAGTGGTTGCTCGCTATCACGTCAGCTCGGCTCCTGTTGCTGGCAAGCGAAGCAACACTCTTGATGCCTCAATTGCCGCCGAGGTATGGTTTTATCCTTTCTTATCTCTTGGGTTGATTGATTTGGGTGTTCAATTTCCTGTTGCTTCTTTGTCTTCTATTGACCCTTGTTTCAATGCTTTTGCCTTGTCCTGGAGGTGCTGCACCTTTCCAGCCCCCTTTTGATCATTTTTCTAATGTTGTTTTGGACGTTCATGATAGTTTGTGGGTATCTGTTGGGTATGATTTTGATCCGTTGAGTGTTTTTACCCAGTCTGAATTCTTGTGTGCGTTATTGAGCAATTGCACAAGTATGTGTGTGCTCCCCATTGTTGCAAGGTTCGTCTCGAACTCATGTACAGTGGGTCACGTGTGTGTGTGCTTGTGGGTTTGTGGGTTGGTTACTGGCTTCTCTTTTTGGATGTTGCTCCTTATGCGTGCTGATTTTTATTCCGCGGATGGCCTTTGTTGTTTTAGCCTATCGGTTCTTTTTCGTGACGATTACCTGGTTTTTGTAGCCTCTTTCAGCTTTTTTGGTAGGTTATTGTCGGCTACGTCATTCTATAGTTGGGATCCAATAGGGTTTTGTGCTTTATGGGTTCTAGCTATACTGGGATGGCTTAGCTCGTTTTAGTGCCATTCGTTGTCTCTCCCGTTGGCTTGGTTGGATCTGGAACACTGCATGCTTGTTGGTAGCTTGTTTGTGTTCGTTAGGATAGGTGCTTGTCCCTTTCCATCGGGTTGCGTGATCCCGTTTGTCCCTAGGAGTTGTTTTCGGTTAGGAGGTTGTAGTTACCATATAGATGGCACTTCTACGGCTAGCTATATGGAAACTACAATTACCTCTTTTGGTTCGCCTTCGGCGCCGGATTGTCCCTCCCTCGATTCCTTAAGATTGATCCGTCTGTTTGGTCGAGACTGGTTTGTCAGCTTCAGAACTCTACCTTTTTTCCGGTCAGTCAACCTCATGACTGTGCGGCATCGGTACAGTTCGTACAACGATTGGTGTTGTCTCTTTTGAGCAACTCCACATTATACTCCGGTTTTCCTTTTTCTCCACCTCTTCCTTCTCTGCCTCCTTCTTCTGCTACTATCATTACTGGTGAGGAATTTTCTTCTTAGCGTCGGTTGCCCCCTTCTTTTTCCTATCCCCTCCTTAGTAAGACCGAGATAGCGATCATTAATGGTCGTTTATCTCGTCTTACTAAGAATTCGATCTGTTCTAGGCCTTCCTTGGTGGAGTCCGTCTCCGGCTTATCCTCCGACCTCGGTTTGGGCCTTCCCGTTACCGCTGATTCAACGGTTTTACCGCCGTCGCGGGCTTCTCGACGTGGTAGGTAGTCTATCTCTCGCACTCCTCGCACCATTCGTACATGCTCTATAGCGGCGTCCAAGCAGATCGTTAGATCGACTCGACACACTCTTTATTATATCTGAGTCCGGCGGTGGGAGTTCTCTTTCCCCTGTCTTTGTTTTTCTTTCTGCTTGTTTTGTCATCGATGGCGAACTTTCTCTTCTGGAACGTTCGTGGTATTGGCAATGATGAGTCCCTTGCGAGACTCAAGCGCATTGTCAATAAGCATTCTGTCTGTTTGGTGGCTCTCATGGAACCTATGATGGGTCCGGATGCGATTACTTCCTCTATTTTATCTCTAGGCTTTGGTGGTGCTGTGGCCAACGTCTCGTGCAAGATTTGGATCTTATGGTCCAAAGATCTTGTCGTTCATCCTCTATTCAATTCAGAGCAGCTGCTTTCAATTGCTTGTTCGTTTCCCCCTTTCTCTTCCTCCTTATTCTCTGCGGTGTACGCTAAGTGCGATAGGATCGAGAGATAGGTCCTCTGGACTGATTTTCTTTCTCTATCCAACTTAGGCTTTTCGGCATCGGTTCTTGGTGGTGACTTCAACGTAGTTGCTAGCCAAACAGAGAAACTGGGAGGAAATTCTGTTAACCGTCTAGCGATCGAGGACTTCAATGCTTTCATTATCATCTTGGGTTTGTATGAAGTGTCTTTTGTCGGTTCGGCTTTCACTTGGTGTAACAACCAAGAAGGCCCTAAATGGATTCTCTCTCGGCTAAACAGGGTTTTCGCGTCAAAAGGTGGCTCGGCCTGCCTTTCAAGTTCTCTATATCCCACCTTCATCGTACTTTTTCTGACCATGCCCCCATGCTTCTCTTTTGTTCCCCTCTTTCTCTCTCTGGTTCGTCTTCTTTCCGCTTTCAAAGTATGTGGAGATCTCATCATTCCTTCCAAAGCGTTGTGGAAGAATCCTGGAACTCCTCTTTGAGCGGCTCCCCCTGTGTTATTTTTTCTCGCAAGTTGAAACGTCTTAAGACTTGTCTTAAGACGTGGAATCGGCTTGTTTTCAATAATATCTTTGACCGGGTTAGAGCGACCGAAGAAATTCTTATTCTAGCGGAAGCGGCTTTTGATGAAGATCCCACTTCTGTCAACAAGGACGCTTGGGCGGTAGTCCAACTTGCCTTCTCCTCGGAGCTCTGTATTGAACAAGACCATTTACGCCAAAAAGCCAGAATCAAATGGGTTGTTGAAGGCGATACGAACTCCAGGTTCTTCCACTCGTCTATTTGTAAGAAGAATAGGCTTCTGTCCATTCGTCAGATCCTCCGCTCTGATGTATCATTGGCCTCCTCTCCTGAAGAGTTCAAAGATACGATATTATCTCATTTCCAATCCTTCCTTAGTGCTCCTTCAGTTTCAGTTTCTGATCCAAATCTTCTGGCCTTCATTCCTCAACTTATCCTCCCGTCGGATAGCTCTGACCTTGCCACACCTCCTACCTCAGAAGAAATACGTGCTTGCGTCTTTGCTCTTAGCAAGGATAGTGCAGCTGGGCCTGACGGTTTCAACGGGATTTTTTACAGATGTGTATGGCCTGTTATTCAGGAAGACTTCTGTCTCGCCGTTCAGTCTTTCTTCTATGGTGAAGAAATTACGACGGGGAGGACTTCTACCAACTTGGTTCTCATCCCCAAATGTGACCAACCTGCTTCTTGTGAGGATTTTCGGCCCATCAGCCTATGTAATTTCTCCAACAAGGTCATTTCTAAGGTTCTAACCACTAGGTTAGCTCTGCTTCTTGAGCGCCTTATCTCGTCTTCTCAGGCGGGGTTTGTTAAAGGACGTTTAATTACTGATAACGTCCTTTTAGCTCAGGAGCTGATTTCGCGGATCGATAAGAAAGCTCACGGGTCCAATGTGGTTATTAAGCTTGACATGGCTAAGGCTTAAGACTGCATGTCGTGGTTCTTCATCATCAAGATTCTTAGGGCTTTCGGTTTCTCGGAACCCCTAATTGATGTTGTTTGGAGGCTAATCTCTAACAACCGTTTTCATCAACGGATCGACCACCGGTTTTTTCAGATCTAGGAGAGGACTTCGCAAGGAGACCCCCTGTCCCCTTCCCTGTTCGTCCTTGCTGCTGAGGCTTTTATTCGTGGTTTGCAATCCCTCATGATTTCTGGGTAGATTCATAGATTCGGCTTACCTAGAGGTTGCCCCCTTATCTCTTCTTTATCTTTTGCCGACGACATCATCATCTTTACCAATGGGAGTCGTCGTTCTGTTAGAGGCCTTTTGTGTCTTATTAGGCAATATGAGAATTGCTCGGGTCAGCTAGTTAACTCCGCTAAAAACTGCATCGTTCCGGTGAAAGATATTTCTGCTGTTAGATCCTCCTGGATCGAAACAACCACAGGTTTTAAGGCGTCTTCACTTCCGCTTCCTTACCTAGGTATTGTTCTTTATCAAGGCAGGAAGCTCAACTCCATTTTCGACCCACTAACTGATTAAGTTTGGGGAAGATCCTAAGGTAGAATGCTACCCTTCTTTCTCAAGCTGGTAGACTTGTTCTCATTAAGTCAGTCCTTGACTCCATGGGATCTCATATCTTTGCTGCTATGACTCCTACTGCTTCTTTCTTCCGTTCGTACCGATCCTTGGTATCTTCCTTTTTCTGGGGATCCAAGGAGAACGCATCTCTCCACCACTGGATCTCTTGGAGCTTTATTTGTCGTCCAAAAAGTGAGGGAGGCCTGGGAATCCATAACCCTCAGGACATCTACGCGGCTTTTGCTTGCAAGCTATGGGCGAGGTTCGGAGTGGACAACTCCCTTTGGGCGACGTTCCTCCGCGCTAAGTACCGTAGATTGGCAAGCTCGCATTACACCGGTGTCCAATCCTACGCCAGTGAGACGTGGTAATGGATGCAATCCGTTAATGCCTTATCAGATGCTTATAGGGGTGGCACTTCCTGGGATGGAAATCCCTTCTCGATTTCGGCAGCATGGAATTCTTTGCTTACGCCTACGCTGCCCTTTTTCCCCTTTATTTGGATTGTTCGTATTCCTCCAAAGGTTTCCTTGTTCATGTGGAAAACCCTTCATAACGGTTTACCAATTGACGAGAATCTTCATAGAATCGGCATCCCATTTGTTTCCAAGTGTAGGTGTTGCAGTGCCGGCAACACCGAATCCTCCTTCCATTTGTTGATCTCTGGGGACTGTGCCAGGTCTGTTTGGAATTACTTCGGGAACCTGATGGGTTGTCGAGGAAATGCCACTTCGTTTGAAGCTTTCCTGAGTTTTTGGTGGTCAAGTATCTCCGGCAAGAGTCTTCTGCAAGCCTCTTCCGCCTGATTCCTTGCCTGATCTGCTGGCACATCTGGTGCTCGCGTAACTAGGCTATTTTTGATGATGTGGTTATGAACCCTCTGACCATTATCCGGAAAATTAGGAACGATGTATTCCTAGCTTTCCGGGGTAGGCCGTTCAAGGGGATTTTTGGCTCCCGTTCTAGGAGATTGGCTGTGGCCTTCGATGTCTCAAAGCTTACAGCCACTCCCAAATAGGGTAATGGTTGAGTTTGTGCTTTTGTTTTCTTAGATGTCACAGAGTTAGGATTCTGTCATCCTTCATCACTCACCCCCCCTATAAACTAATATCGTTTGCTAGTGTGCAAGGTTTCAGGTTGCTGGTCTGGAGAGGCTAGGTGCTGGATTATCTCCATCTCTAGTCGAGTTGCGGAGCAGGCCTTGGGATTCTGGTTTCTGATCATGGCTTGTTCGGGCCTGGTTGATGGTTTATTTCTCCTTCTTTCGTGAGTTACTTGGGGCAGGTAGACCTGGAGCTCAGGGTTGGAGCAGGCATTCATTGCATATCTCTGCTCGCGCTAGTTTTTTAGAGTCCTAGCACAGTGATTCTCATGAACTCTTAGCGGCGCCATCCTTGACGTCCATCGTCGACCTTTCGGTGATGTCCGACTTCAGTGACTCCAGAGGCCAGTCTGTCGTTTTGCTTGAGCTAGGCCATTGATCGGTCATGTTGTTTTTTGATGTTTTTGTGATTGGTTGTATCTGTTGTTTGTGTATGCACGTTTTCTACTTTCTGTGGAAACCATTTTTGTGAGCCTTTAGAGAATGGCTGAATTCTCCCTTTTGTTATTATATATTATTTTTTGGAAAAAAAAACTTTCTATCGAAATCTATAATTATTCCAATAAAAATCACAATAAAAAAGACTAAAATTAAAATGAAAATTAAGAATACTAGATAAAATATGTTAATTAGTAAACATTATTATTATGGCGGTAAGTCGAGTCGAGAGAAGTTCAGTTAGTCGACTAGTCAATTAGTCATAGACTAGTCGACAAATATATTGTTTCCACCTAAAAGTTGTTAATTCTAATATATTGCTACCAACAAATATACTGCTACTGAACAAAGAAAATAAACGAAGCATGTATAGAATTTAATAAAGTGCAAGTTGCAAGATGGCAATGGAAAGACGGAGCTACAGGTTCAAGGTATCGATCGACTTTCGATCGAAGCTTGAGTTCGAAGTTTTTTCTGTTTGATAATCGATACTCGATCTTTTTCAATTCGAAAACTTTATATCGACTTTCGATCGATTTGTTTTTTTGATCGATACTAGGTATCGATCATTTTCTACTGTTTTTTTGTTATTCGATACTGGTATCGATAACTTCCAGTTTTTTTTCCCGTTTGATGTATCGATAACTCTAAATGGTTTGGATTTTTTTTCTTTTCTAAAATGAGCCAATACCAAACTAGTTGACACCAATAACAACCTAGTTGACTCAGCTAGTCGATCAGTCGACTAATTTTTATCCAGACGTCCCAAATTCATACAAAAAGCAAGTCGAGACTTACATGTCGATGGTTTGATCTCGATTAGTTGACTAGTCGCCAACTAGTCGACCGCCATGATAACAGCGGCCCTAAAACAATCAAAATAAAGATTAGCAACATTTTCCAAACTTTTGTTACAAAAATAACAATTTTTACTCATCGCAATATTTTTCATTTTTAATAACTGAATAGTATTAAGATTTCTATGCAAGATGATTAACATATGAATTTTGGTTATAGAGCTATTTATAGTTGAGTTCGAGCTGAGAAGACGGAGAACCATTAGGGAGAGAGTCACATCTGGAGCATCTGAAGGTGTTCAAATGTGTGGCGCACATGAAGCTTCCAAATGCACATACAAAAAAGCTCGATGACCGAAGTAAAGCCATGAAGTACCTTGGAATGGAACTTGGAAGCAAGGCATACCGACCCTACGATCCTCAACTTAGTAAGTTGCATGTTAGTAGATATGTTGTGTTTAATGAAAATAGGAGCCAGTCATAGGGAAAAGTTGATACTGCAAAATCAGATTCTTTAGTGACATTCACCATCGAGGAATCTGAGCTGGAGTTAGAGGAAGAAACAGTTGCATAGCAATATATTGTAGGTGACATGCATATGTCAGCTACCTTGCCCCCAACGACAGCAATACCCTCTACACCAACATCTCAACTAGCTGCAATAGTCACTCCAACCTCACTTGAAGAAGCAGGCAACGCATCGAGCTAGTCAACCGAAAATGCTTCAAGGACGTCTAGATCGCTAAGTGATATATATGAAGACAACAAACAAGTGGAGTTACCAGATGAACTGCTTGTACTTGGTATTGATGAACGGGTTAATTATAGTGAAGCCGCAAAAGAGAAGCAATGGGTGAAAGCCATGAAGTGGAGATAATTGAGAAGAATAACACATGGGAACTAACCGACTTGCCACCAGATGTGAAACCCATCAGATTGAAATGAGTATATAAAATGAAAAAAGGCACCAAACGAAATGTTGTTCAACACAAAGCTAGGCTCGTTGCAAAGGGTTACGTGCAACAACAAAGGATAGACTATGAAGAAGTCTTTGCACCGATGGCTCAATTCAAAAACGTGTGATTATTACTTGCACTTTCGGTAAAAGAAGGATGCAAAGTTCATCACCTTGATGTCAAGTCATTTTTTCTCAATGGGGAGCTTTAGGAGGATGTTCCGGTAGTTCAACCACAAAGTTTTGTGAAGAAGAATCAAGAGAATAAGGTGTATAAACTATCTAAGGCCTTGTATGGACTTCCTCAAGCACAAAAAGCCTGGAACGCTTGGCTAGATAAGTGCCTAAAGAGGCTCGATTTTCATAAGTTTCCCGAAGAACAAGCAGTTTATATAAGGAGGAATGCGACGATTATATTGATTGTTATTGTTTATGTTGATGCCTTGTAAGTCACATGAACAAGTACTTCAGAAATACGTAAGTTTAAGAAGCAGATGAGCAAGGGGTTCGAGATGAGAGACCTTGGCCTCTTATCTTACTATCTGGGGATTGAGGTAGATTGAAGGAAGGGGTGTATTATGTTAAAGCAAACTGCCTATGCTAATAAATTATTGGAGAAGGCATGCATGGTTAATTGCAATCCCACAAAGTATCTGATGGAACCAAAACTACAACTCAACAAAGACCAACAGGGGCAGTTAGTAAATCCAACTGATTATAGAAGCATTGTGGGAAGCCTTAGGTATTTGATTGACTCTCGACTTGAACTTGCGTACATTGTAGGCATAATAAGTAGATATACGGAGAAGTTCACTATTCTACACCACCAAGTCATGAAACATGTCATAAGGCATGCATATGGTATACTTAATTTTGGTTTGGTATAAGCTAAGAAGGAAGGCAAAGTAAAAGTGATAGACTACTCAGGCAATGATCTAGTTGGAAATGTCGAAGATAGGAGAAGCACAAATGGTATGGTCTTCCACCTCAATGAGAGCTTGATAACATGGGCTTCTCAGAAGCAACGTAGCGTTGCTCTTTTATCATGTGAAGCAGAATTTATGGTAGCCACAACAACAGCGTGCCAAGGAATTTGGCTGTGGGGATTAGTTAGAGAACTAATAAAGTTAAGAGCTTGATCTCATTACCATCTATGTTGATAACAAATCAGCAGTTGCATTGATGAAGAACCCAGTATTCCATGGAAGGAGCAAGCATGCTTACATCTGTTTTCATTTCATATGGGAATGTGTTGGAAGAGGGGAATAGTAAAGCATGTATGCACTGAGGGACGACGAGGAGACATACTCATTACGACACTACCCAGAGTCAAGTTTGAAGACATGTGTGAGATGCTGAGAGTAAAAAAAAAAAAAAAAAAGAAATCTTATGCAAACAAGTTCGTGCTAAAGGGGTAGAATGTTGGATTTAATTCAACCTTGCTGAATCTACGGATGCATAATCACCGAGTTGAGTTAGTTATTGTTTGAAAAAGTCAGATTGATTTAATCTATGGTTTTTAGTTTATTAGAGTTTGTTTTTGTTGTGATTTATGATATTCAATTATAGGTGGAGAAAAAGGTGATGTTAAATCAGATTAAATGGAAGGAAATTTTTCTAAGAAGTATTTATTAGCGTTGCTCTCCCTTATTAGGTGGCATAATTGATAAAAATTTATCTTGAGCAAGTTTTAAGGAGTATTTATTTCTGAAGTCAACTAGGTTTTAGACCTAGTCTTTCTATTTGCCTATATAAGCATCTCATTGGGGAGAGAATTACTTGTACTTGAAGAAAAAGATTTTTTTTTTTGGGATTGAGATAAATTCTCAATTATTTTAGGCTTTCATTTTAATAATTTGGTGAATTAATAAAAGTTTGTTTGGAAGAATTTGCTTTTTATTGTTATTTTCTTCCCTTTTTCAAAATCTAATTGTGTAGTGATCTTACAGAAATCCTAACAGTTTTGTATTTGATTAAGTATGGCTGAACTATTATCATGGCTATTAATGAATTGGAAGAAAGTAAGTCTGCACAAGATGAGTAGTTAATGCAATAAAAAGTAGAATTTTCATTACTTTCTGTCTTTCAAATTTTATTTTTCTGTATCATTTTTTTCTTTGTTTTGTTTCTCTATGGCTTTTGTATTTGTTAATGATCGTCTTTTGGGGGTTGGAAAAAAAAGGTTTGTCAAATTTATGAAGCATGTGGACGATAGAATAAAGAGATAATTAGCATTTTATTGGCTGCAAAGTTAGGCGATACACATTCTTAGCTTTTTCTAGAACCAAGTAAAATGGAGCAAAAGCTAAGACAAAATTGTAACAGCAGAATAAAAAATGTCACAATACCAGAGATAGTAACACATAATTTATTATAAGCAAATATATAATTCATTTTTGAATGAAATGACCAATAATACAACCTCTAAACAATGACCCCAAAACCATTCAATGTCAAAACATTAAAATAAAAAGGTGAACGACTGCACACATATTAATACCAGAAGGAAGCAATCCCTTCCTTCAATATAAAATTCCCTCAAATCAGCATTGAGGAAGATCAGGTGGAGGCATTTGTAACTTCTCTAATTCTCCAGCTCCATCTTCAACCAAGAAAACCATAGCTAATCCCCAAGTAATGTGAACATCCAAATGACAATGCATAAACCAAGCCCCAGGATTATTCGCAATAAATCGTATAACTGCCCACCCATTCACGGGCACTGCAACCGTATTTCTCATAGGCGGATCCACCATGTTAAATTTACTTGTGTCCTTTTTTGCATTGAAGTTCCCAAATCCCTCAGCAAGAATGTAGAAGTCGTACCCATGTAAATGAATTGGATGATTTTCACCAGCAACTATGTTGGTTCCTTGTAGCACTAATTGAACTACAGATCCGTATTTTAGCTTGTACACCTTGGTTCCTTTTGTTGGTTGCCAAAGGCTTCTACTTATGTTTTTTGCAGTGTAGTCAAACTGGAGAGGTGGGTTAGCTGGAAAATCGGTTGTGAAAACACCAGATACACCTTGATAATGTGCTTGTAAGATCGAATTTGACTGAGGCAATACAAACGATATGTTGTTCGTACTAGCTCCAAATCGTGTATTGTTAGGTCCTTTGCATGTTTGTCCCTTTGGGCAGTTAAATAATCCCACACCAACTGTGAAGAATAAATTCTCATCCACCTGAGGTGATAAATCAACCTTTTTTGGGCTTCTTAAACTTGCAGCAAAAGCTGTTGCAGAGTTTGTATCATTAAAAGCTGGAAGAGATGGAAGAGAAGGTGGGACGTTTGATCCAGGTTTGTTTGAGCAGCTGCATGTGTAATCCAAAATGGCTGTCGTTGTGGTGTTGTCAACAGGGACACCTTGTGCACTAGAATAGGCTCTTGCAGCTATATAGTATCTAGCTGGCGGTTGGTTAGTTGTGATTAAAACATCGGTTGTCTGTCCAGGGCCGAGCATTAGCACGTTAGTGGTTATGGGCTTTGTGTATGATGCGTCTACCCCTACAACTGTCATCGAGTGACCAGCAATGGAGACAAAAAGCTCAGTGTTTAGTGCAGCATTAATGAACCTAAGGAGTTCAGTTTCGCCTGGAGCAACTGGGATTATAGTTGTATCTGTTCAAGTTTCAGAAACTAGGTTATTATACATTTCAAAGATAAATGTAAGTTACTACTTAATCCCCGTAATATATATATATATATATATATATATATATATATATATATATATATATATATATATATATATATATATATATATATGTGTGTGTGTGTGTGTGTGTGTGTGTGTGTGTGTGTGCGTGCGTGTGTGTGTGCGTGTGTGTGTGCGTGTGTGTGCGTGTGTGAGTGTGTGTGTGTGTGTGTGTGTGTGTGTGTGTGTGTAACCATTAGTAACTGATTTGTTGTGGAATGTTGGTTTTAAAGGAAAAAGGCATACCTTTGCTTGAGCAGTTGAAGAAATCACCAGGCTGCCCATTGATGGTCAAAGCATCTGATATCTTGGGAGCTGCTCCAGTTCTGGTTGCTTGATTAACTACATGGATTGGGTTTGCTTTCCACCATTCCCCTGTTGATATGTAATACCGTTAGACTAGCACTATTATTTTCCCTTTTTTTTTTTTCCAAAAATTATTGTTAGCTAGCAAGTCTGAGTGCATTTGGCTATGTACATCTGCAGTGTTCTTGATCGAACATATCCAAATCGATGATATATTTGTATGTGTAACTGTTATGTAAGCGGTAACCACGACCTACAAATTTTAATTAGTATATACTTGAAACTTGAAAGGAATTTCATGAGAAAGTTATCACTGAGAAGAATTAGCATTGTGCTGAGTCAGCAGGGATATATTATATTTCTTCATCACCATAACTATCAAGTCAAATAATCTTCATGGAAAAGGACAAATCTTAGATAGTTTAAATGAAAGTAACATTAAAGAGTGCCCACTTCAAGTGAAAATGTCAAAAAGTGAACACCATTCAGATAATGTATTATATGTAAGTTTGTGTTACGCCAAAGCTAATAGAAGTTTAGTATGTTGCACCAGGTTTATGCATTTAAAGTAACGAGGTTCTTATAATTTGGCATCCTCCTATCTTCTGTGTTTCCAATAATTGGAAAGCTATCAAGGCCTAGATCTTTATTTTGCACCGAGTAAAGGTTAGATTAGCAGTTGTCTAACACTCAAGAAATAAATAAATAAATAAATAAAAATAAAAAATGAAATCCTAAAAGCAAATTACATGATCTACTATTGGGATAAAAAAGTATTTTTAATCTATTGATTAACTTTTGTTTTTCCCTTACCAAGAAGTATGGGAGCTTCTCTCTTTGGTTGAGTAAAAGGATATGCAGAACCTTCTCTAGGATATATGATAAGGGCTCCATACACAGTAGCTCTTAGCCACGAGCTGTGTGCATGCCACCATAAAGTTCCTTCCTGTCCCTCGATTGTGAATCGGTATGTGTAGCTTTCACCTGGCCTTATTGGGCACTGGGTTATGTATTCAGGACCATCTGCCCAGCCCGTTCTCATTTGTCTGACACCATGCCTAAGAAATAATGTAAATGTAAACATGACTTTGCCACATAAACATATTTGGCACCGAAGTCTTTATATTTGTCATGTTAACATAGCTCTGTCAGATACCTTTATTCTTGTAAATGATGTATACACTTGATATAATGTTTAATTAAACTAGGTTATAAGTGTTCCTATATTAAATTGATCAGAACGTGGACTAGGTTGGTACTTTGTTATGTCTACTAGGTATATCCTTTGCCGTGGACTAAGTATATAGCGAAATGTAGATTAACATTTGCGTGATGCTTTCGAACTTGTTACTATTCTAAAGCATAGCCTCGGCTTTCCCTGAACTGAAGGATATTGTAATATACGTTTACATACAAAGATATTATATATGTTTACGTACCAATGAATGGTGACATTGTATTCAGCGGCATTCTTGACATTGATAACGAGACTGTCACCATTTTTAACTTGGATAGTCGGCCCTGGATACATCCCATTCACCGTGATGATATTCTGGGTTTTGCACAGCCTCTTCACTCGTGTTTTTTGGACCTGCAAAATTTGATTATGTCAACCTAGGGTGAGTGAGAAACACTTCAAACATGCAATGTGTGGAGAACATACAACAAAATCGTGGAAATGAGTTTCAGCACTGGATTGAGAAAGGAAAATAGAAAACAGTAGAACCAAGCATGAGAACAAGGGTTGCATGTTATTCATGGTGTCAATGGATTATAGCTACTATCTTAATCTCTTGATTTGATAGTTAAATTTGATGTGGTAGTGCAAATAGAGAGGTATGTACGCCGTTATATATGGCAATGGGAGGAAGGTTGTTACGGAAGGTTGGCTTGATTAGGTTTAGATTTGTTGATGGGATAGAATTTTTGAGTGGTAGTCTTGTTTCCAGAGTTCCGATTTGTTCAAACTCTATTAAGGAGTTGTTGCACCAACTAATAGCTTCTTCTGAATGGTACTGTTAGCAACAAATACTTGAAGCTAACCATAATCTGTCTTCCTATTCTCACTTTTACATCAAAAACGTGTCTTCTGAAATATGTTATATTCTGAATATGACTTATTTGTTATACATGTATAACGGTGCAGCTTCTATCCATGCACCGGCTACTATTATTTTCTTGACAATGAAACCAAGAGCTCGATGTTAAGCAATGATATCCAATTTTGCATATACTTATGAAAAGGACATTTTACAACTATTGTTTTATTGGAAGCATGAATTGAAGTCGTGCAGAAATCACATACAACTTGCATGCAAGATTTATCCCTTAAAGTTGTGCTACTATAACAATTTTTTTTTCTAAATATCAGAATAGTGCATTTGAGGGGAATTGGTGAAATTCAGGGATAGTATAGTAATTAAATGTATGATCCCTCCTAAGTTTATGTCTTTGGTGTTGGATTATACAATAATTTTATTTTGTCATAGCAGCATTTTTGTATCTGATACTGCTAATCATAATATCATCTAATTAACAAATGACAGGTAATTATTTTTACAAGATTCCACTTTTCTTTTGTAGTTAATGTTTAAAAATTCAAGCTAACCTTCAGAACATGAAAACTTAGTTTGACATATGCAAATAGCATTGACGTAAGAGTATCCTGTCGCATGTTAAAGACAGCTAGCTAACTCAAATCTATAACTTGTGAAATCACATTGGTTACACGCCAAATCAACCTTGACATTGCCTGGTATTAGTAATCTTTCCATCTACAGAGGTAACATTATTCAACCTCAACCTTTTGACTATATCAAGCCTTTTAATTGTCAAATGCATAATAATATGATGTATGTGGACATTATTCAACATGCAGGTTTCGTCGAAAGGGCTCTGGGGGATTTGATTAAGAATTTTCAAATGAAGGAAGCCATTTTTTCGATGCAGTGGGCAAACATTCTGGATGACCATTTTGGTGACTCTAAAGTAAGCTTGATTATATCATCGTGTCCACTAAAATTATGCTAAGTTTCTATATCATCAAATGGACCATTGTAATTTTGTATTTGGTATGGTTTTGGTCTATGTGTATGATATTATCAAGTTTTGTATTCGGTACTACATACTTTGGTAGTGGCATCTTTGCATATATGAGATGTATTATCAACTTTCGCTTTATTTTATTTTATTTGACTAATTGGTTTTATTTATTTATTTTTTTGTTAAGGATTAAATACGTTCTGGAGACATTTAAGGATTCAAATGCAGGTACACACAGAAAATTGTATAACAATCAAATTATGTTAAGACTCCAAAATATTTCATCACATGTCTAAATGTTATGTTGGTTCAAAAGAAAATTTGAAGATGATAACTTTGTAAAGGAGACGTAACTAAGTAACTTGGCATGTCGTCTTTTGTATAATAGCCTGGTTCTGTTATAGTGGAAAAAACCAGGATTTTGACTAGGACGTATAATTCACTTGTTGGATCATTGACTAGCACATATATTTAAGATTAGTAAGATTAAGTTGGTGACCAGTATTTGTTGGAAAATGAATGAGCAACGAAAGAGAAAAGTGGGAAGAAGAAGAGATAGGGGTAGCAACATTTAAAGTCCCACATCATAGAAATATTAGCACAATCTCTCCTTATATATTAGAAGCCAAATAGGCTTATGTAAAATAAAAAAGAGAGGGATGATAAAAGGATGTGGACTTGGCCATATTAAATATATTAAAAAGTCAAAGATAAGGGCCTTGGGCTAGTGCACTGACATGAGAATATTTTTTCTCAGAATTTTAAAAGGTGTGTCTGTTCAGTCCAGAATTCGAAAGGAATGTCTGTTCACTGAACGAATACAACCATTTGAATTCTCAGCATATGCATATTAATAACAGAGCGGTTAAAGGGTCGCAACCTTTCCTATTCTGACGGTTACTGATTCATGCGAACAGGCACTCCTCCTTGCCTATATATACACTGCCCAAAACAAAGACAGATTTTACTTTTTTCCGTCCTTCTTCTTCAACGTAATTCTCTGATCTTGTTTCTATAACCAACTTCAGTTCGTCGGAGCTCCGTTTGCTGGCACTAAGCTACGGAGTTGGTCCGTTTTATCCTGGGAAACAAATTGCAACTACGTCGATTGGTGTATACGACGGCAATATTGTTTCAAGGAAACAGAAAAGTTCTGGACTCGGACATTATTTAAACAGAATACTTTCTGTTTATCTTTGATTTTATGCACAAATCGGTTACGCTTTCTATGATTATTGTAAACATAGTTTGACGTGACAATTGTGACATAATTGATTAACAGTGATTGTTGTTGCGGTCTGTTTGTAATACAATTGTGTAATTACAAAAGTTCTAACAATCTTGAAACAATATTTTGTTGCAGATGACGAAAAACAGCAGCACTGATTCTGCACCGATTCAGACGGTGAAAACTGCTCAGCCAGCGCCTGTGCTTCCGACAATGGCTCTGTCTCATGGCGAAAGGCCAGAGAAGTTCAATGGAATCAATTTCAAGCGCTGGCAACAGAAAATGTTGTTTTATTTAACAACACTAAGCCTTGCAAAGTTTCTGACTGAAGAGGCTCCTGTGGTAGACGAACTCGAACCTGACGCTACTAAAGTAGAGGCACTTAATATCTGGACAAATTCAGATTTCATGTGCAAAAACTATATTCTGAATGGTCTGGATGATAGCCTCTACAATGTCTATTGTACTTTTGCAACGTCCAAACAACTCTGGTTGGCTCTGGAAAAGAAGTACAAAACTGAAGATGCAGGCATGAAGAAATTCATTGCTGGAAAATTTCTAGACTTCAAAATGGTTGACTCAAAGACAGTGATAAGTCAAGCTCAAGAACTGCAACTTATCATCCGTCAATTAGAAGATGAAAAGATGACTCTTAGCGAGACTTTTCAAGTTGCTGCAACTATTGAGAAATTGCCTCCTTCTTGGAAGGACTTTAAAAATTACCTTAAGCACAAGCGTAAGGAAATGACAATGGAAGATCTCATAGTTCGGCTTCGCATTGAGGAAGATAACAGAAATTCTGAGAAAAAGATTTCTCAGAATATTGCTGCCAAAGCAAATGTTGTTGAGTCAGACAAAACTAACAAAAGAAAAAGGGAGAATGCTCCTAAGAAGTCAAAGAAATTTCTGGGTTCTTGCCACAACTGTGGAAAGAAGGGGCACAAAGCAGCCGAATGTCGTGCGCCTAAAAAGAAGAAGTTGGAAGCGAATACGGCTGATGTTTCGAAAGGCATTTCTGATATTGATTTATGTGCAGTAATATCAGAATGCAACCTTATTGGCAACTCAAAGGAATGGTTTGTAGACACTGGAGCCACTCGACACATATGTGCTAACAAGTGGATGTTTACAACCTATAAAACTGCAACTGATGCTGAACAACTTTTTATGGGCAATTCTTCCACTTCCAAGGTCGAAGGCAAAGGAAAAGTTGTGCTGAAACTGACTTCTGGAAAGGAACTGACTTTAAATGATGTTCTCCATGTTCCAGAAATTCGCAAGAACCTGATTTCAGGATCGTTGCTGAGCAAGCATGGCTTCAAATTGATCTTTGAAGCTGACAAATTTGTTCTTTCCAAGAATGGGGTGTATGTTGGAAGAGGTTATGTGTGTGATGGTTTATTTAAAGCAAATGTAACCACTATTGTACCACGCACTGAAATGAATGAAAGTGAATCTTCTGCTTATATTGTTGAATCTTCTAACATATGGCATTCTAGATTAGGGCATGTAAACTTTGATACATTGCGAAAATTGATTAATCTAGAATTTATACCAAAATGCAATATAGATTCCAACTATAAATGTCAAGTTAGTGCAGAAGCAAAATTGACAAGAACCTCGTTTCATCATGTTGAACGAGTGACAGAACCTCTAGACTTAATACATACTGATGTATGCGATTTGAAAATGTGTCAAACTAGAGGTGGAAAAAGGTACTTTATTACATTCATTGATGATTGTACCAGATACTGTCATGTGTATCTCCTTAGAAGTAAGGACGAAGCATTCGAAATGTTTAAACAGTATAAGGCAGAAGTTGAGAATCAACTCAACAAGAAAATAAAATCTTTAAGAAGTGATAGAGGAGGAGAATACGAGTCTCCATTTGAGGAATTCTGTGCTGAACATGGAATTATACATCAAACTACAGCCCCGTATTCACCTCAATCCAACGGTATAGCTGAACGGAAAAATAGAACTCTTAAAGAAATGATGAATGCCTTACTAATTAGCTCTGGCTTGCCAGATAACTATTGGGGAGAAGCTATTCTTTCGGCAAATCATATTTTAAATAAAATACCCCGAAAGAAAATATCTAAATCTCCTCATGAACTTTGGAAAAACAGACCACCATCCTACAAATACCTAAAAGTGTGGGGGTGTCTTGCCAAAGTAGAGGTACCAAAACCAAAGAAGGTCAAAATTGGACCAAAAACAATTGATTGTGTATTCATTGGATATGCACAAAACAGTGCTGCATATCGATTTTTGGTACACAAATCTGAAATTGATGATATTCATGAAAATACCATCATTGAGTCGAGAAATGCTAGATTTTTCGAACATGTATTTCCCTTGAAACATGGTACTGAAAATCATGCACCTAAGAGACCAAGGGAAATTGAAGTTCCTTACTCTATTGAGGACGCTGAACAAAATAACACTCAACAAAGTAGTGTTGAGCAGCAAGTGGAGGAACCAAGAAAAAGTAAAAGGTCAAGGACTTTAAAAACCTTTGGACCGGACTTCTATACATTTATGTTAGAAGATGATCCATTGACATACAAACAAGCTATGTCTTCCAACGATGCCCCTTATTGGAAGGAGGCAATTAACAATGAAATTGAATCCATTATGTCAAATCATACATGGGAATTGGTTGATTTACCTCAAGGATGTAAGGCCTTAGGTAATAAATGGATATTTAAAAAGAAATTGAAACCTGATGGTTCGATAGACAAGTACAAAGCTCGACTGGTAGTCCAAGGATTTAGACAAAAGGAAGACCTGGACTATTTCGATACATATTCACCTGTAACGAGGATAACGTCAATTAGAATGCTCATTGCAATTGCATCCGTACATGACTTGGAAATACATCAAATGGATGTTAAAACTGCATTCTTGAATGGTGAACTAGAGGAGGAAATCTATATGAAACAACCTGAAGGATTTCTAAGCTCAGAAAATGAGCATAAAGTTTGCAAATTGGTAAAATCACTTTATGGCCTTAAGCAAGCTCCAAAACAGTGGCATGAGAAGTTTGACAATACTATGTTATCAAATGGATTCACGATAAATGAATCAGATAAATGTGTGTACATAAAACATACACACATTGGATATGTCATTGTTTGTCTTTATGTTGATGACCTATTGATCCTAGGCAACAACAAGGCCATAATAACATCTACAAAGGATATGTTATCCTCTAGATTCGATATGAAAGACCTAGGACTGGCTGATGTAATATTGGGTGTAAAAATTCTTAGAACACCACAGGGATATGCATTATCCCAATCGCATTACATCACCAAAATACTTGAGAAATTCAAGCAATATAATGTAACTATTGCAAAATCACCAGTAGATATGAACCAAAATTGGGTAAAGAACACTGGTGACGGTATTTACCAATTGGAATACTCTCGTATACTAGGAAGTATCATGTATGTTATGAACTGTACTAGGCCTGATATCGCATATGCTGTAAGCAAACTAAGTAGATTTACCAGCAATCCTGGTAAACATCATTGGAAAGCGATAATCAGAGTTCTAGGATATCTAAAGTATACACAGAGTTATGGTCTATACTATACAAACTATCCTTCAATAGTGGAAGGATACAGTGATGCAAATTGGATCACTGGATCAAATGATACAAAGTCTACAAGTGGATACGTGTTCACATTAGGAAATGGAGCAATTTCATGGAAATCATCCAAACAGACTTGTATCGCTAGATCTACGATGGAATCAGAGTTTATTGCACTAGATAAGACTGCAGAAGAAGCAGAATGGATTCGAAGCTTCTTGGAAGACATTCCTAATTGGAGCAAACCTATGCCTCCAATATGTATACATTGTGATAGTCAATCAGCTATTGGAAGAGCTAATAGTACACTATACAATGGTAAATCTAGGCATATTCGTCGTAGACATAAAACGATAAGACAACTTCTCTCTAATGGGGTTATCACAATAGATTACATTCGATCTAAAGATAACTTAGCGGATCCACTTACAAAAGGCTTGCCAAGAGAGAAAGTTCAAACCTTATCGAAGGGAATGGGGCTAAGGCCTATAGACTAAAGGTTTTTCTGAAATGGAAACCCCACCTAGTTGACTGGAGATCCCAAGATCTAGGTTCAAAGGGACAACGAAGTTTTAGAGAAACTTGATGGCACTGTTATACACAAACCATTCCTATGATAAGTCAGTGCATTATATGTTGAATAAGGATAAGTATTAGTACTTTTAATGATGTCTGTACTTGAGGAATTAAAGAATACCCTTTACAGAATCACCTACGTAAGTGCGAAGGCGCCGCTTCAAAGAGAATTACGAGGCCAAATTCTCTAAGCACTTATGAGACCAGGCAGGTGTTCAAGGCAAAAACGAACACACACAGAGAACGAAGGGTTATAAGAAACATTTATCGTGTGTTATCTACTTTGGAATTACACAAAAGGCTTACAGTTCAAGGACAGTCTATGTCTACTGATTCGCCTGTGATTCAAGTAGGTAATCACTAGGAAAGTTCAAAGCCCTTGTGCTACTTTAACCGATGCGATAAATGGTTCGTGAAACTAAGATCGATTGCTCATTCATGTGGGGGATTGTTGGAAAATGAATGAGCAACGAAAGAGAAAAGTGGGAAGAAGAAGAGATAGGGGTAGCAACATTTAAAGTCCCACATCATAGAAATATTAGCACAATCTCTCCTTATATATTAGAAGCCAAATAGGCTTATGTAAAATAAAAAAGAGAGGGATGATAAAAGGATGTGGACTTGGCCATATTAAATATATTAAAAAGTCAAAGATAAGGGCCTTGGGCCTTGGGGCTCTTGGGGTCTCCTGATTGGATATGGCCGACGTTGCTGATTGGGCTAGTGCACTGACATGAGAATATTTTTTCTCAGAATTTTAAAAGGTGTGTCTGTTCAGTCCAGAATTCGAAAGGAATGTCTGTTCACTGAACGAATACAACCATTTGAATTCTCAGCATATGCATATTAATAACAGAGCGGTTAAAGGGTCGCAACCTTTCCTATTCTGACGGTTACTGATGCATGCGAACAGGCACTCCTCCTTGCCTATATATACACTGCCCAAAACAAAGACAGATTTTACTTTTTTCGGTCCTTCTTCTTCAACGTAATTCTCTGATCTTGTTTCTATAACCAACTTCAGTTCGTCGGAGCTCCGTTTGCTGGCACTAAGCTACGGAGTTGGTCCGTTTTATCCTGGGAAACAAATTGCAACTACGTCGATTGGTGTATACGACGGCAATATTGTTTCAAGGAAACAGAAAAGTTCTGGACTCGGACATTATTTAAACAGAATACTTTCTGTTTATCTTTGATTTTATGCACAAATCGGTTACGCTTTCTATGATTATTGTAAACATAGTTTGACGTGACAATTGTGACATAATTGATTAACAGTGATTGTTGTTGCGGTCTGTTTGTAATACAATTGTGTAATTACAAAAGTTCTAACAGTATTAACTAATTGGAGTTCATCGTCAACTCTATGGAATGTTCTTTTATTTGTAGACTCTTTTTTAGGTGTTTTGGTGAGTAAATAGTTATTACATCTACTGTATTTAATTGGTTCTTATTAACTAATTATCTTGATATTAGAATTGGAATGCTAGTCAAGTTATTCATATCGAGCCACCACCGATGGTTTACTTCTTTGATATGAGATATGCATGCAGAGACCAAAAAATAAAAAAGATCTTCTGTCCTTCCGTGCACACGTCTTCTAGTTTACGGCCACCATTTATTTGTTAACAGTGTACAAATGCGATTGAGTATATAAGTCAGACTCAGACACATGAATTTCAGATAACGCACAAACAGAGATTAAATGAAGTTGACAAAATAGGAGGATAACATCAAGCCAAGTATTCGTTGTAACTTGTAAGAGTACAAACAAAAGTTCAGGGTGCGTTTCGTTTATAGTTTTTAATTTTGAGTTTTCGCACATACAAAAATACGAACGACGTACACTATCGTGGAAAACGATCATTTTATAAAATGAAGTTAACACATAGAACCAAAAACAACTTTTTATTATTTTCTATAATTTAAGATACAATGGAAGAACAACGTCAAATTAACGTTGTTCAAATCTTTGATTTTCGAAATTAACATTGAAAATCAAAAACTCAAAACATAAAATAAACCAAACACTACCTGAGCTTTCTAATTTTGGGATTTCGGCACCAAGTCTAATAGTTCTAGAACGCCGAAAGAACTCCTTCATAATTCAAGCGTCGCTAGTCTCGTCTTTTTCGTTTTTTTCTTTTTCTTTTTCTTTTCTTTATTGAATTGGGTAATTATATATAAATTTGGATAGTATGACAAAGAGATCCGAAAGAATCAAACCCATGACCTCTTGCATTTTGTTTTTACACTCTAGCTAGCTGAGATAAGGATGTTCGTCTAGTCTTATCTTTCTCTTATAGAGAGTTGTAATTTTCACATCTATTTTATATTTACACATTATTTTAATTTTATAATTTAAAATGCAATTTTTTTTTGTATAAACATGGTATTAGCAAATGTTTTACCACTAAATCGCCTATTTTATGGCCTTTCTAATGATAGGTTTTGTGCATATGTATGGGGAAGAGTTAGTTAGACACAATTAGACGCTAATTGAAACATAAAATATTTTAATAGTTGGACTTTTCTATATTTATATAGAAGATTGAAATCATAGTACAATTCAATGGTGAAATCCATTGTGCCAACAATTGTGCTCAGATAAACTTCTCTATATGTAAATATCTAGTTTTTAAATTTTTTTTCATTTGAGAATTTTAAATTTTTAGCATGATGGACAATCAAATGGTGAAGATCCATTGTATTAACGACCATATTTATATTTTGTGTCTAAATAGACTTTCAGTATATAAAGTGTAGTGCTAAGGGCACCCCAATTTATTTTTCTATTACAACAACTAAAAAATACCATAAGAATTATCAATATACTCTTCTTAATAACTCACGTAAAAAATAAGGACTACCACACCACCGTTACCTTATTTCTTCTTCGTCTCTTATTTGTTTCTCTTTTATTCCATTTGAAAACCCTAGTTCTTCAATCGATCGATCAACGATAAATTATGGGACGCTGCAACAATGTCGAGAAAGACGAAAGCTACAGATGCGTCATTGTCCCAACCGCAGTCAACTCAATCAAGTAAGTTTAGGATTTCAGACGTTAAAAATTTGAATTTTCCTATAGAAAAAATTAAGTAGACAACGATTGTTGTTGATTATGGTTTTCAGATCAGGGCTGAGTACGTGATTAGTTTGGCAAATACTGGTTGAGTGAGAGATTGAAATGGAGAGATAATGTGGTATTAGTAAGCATACGAACTTTAATGAGTTTTTTTTTTTTTTTTTTTTTTGTGGCATTGTTATTGACACTCCAAATATTGTTAGGGGAAGACCAATTTTTTATTTTTAAAAAAATTGTTAAGCGGAGTACCAACGAGGAAAGTAGACCCTTAACAAATAAATGTTATTTTACCTTATTACCCATTTAGACTTAATTTCATTCTTATGTTCATTAATTTATTTTTTAATGGTTCATTACCACCATTGACTATGGAGAAATCAAATCCAAATAAAAAAAAGGGTATTGTTATTGACACTCCAAATATTGTTTAAGGGGACAATTTTTTTTTAAAAAAAATTATTAAGAGGAGTACTAATGAGGAAAATAGCCCCATAACAAATAAAAACAATTTTACCTTACTACCCATTTAGCACCTTAATAAATAAAAGTAATTTACCTCAACAAATATTGCAAGAGCCGTAGTTTTTTTTTCGATCGCATATATCGTTTTTTTAAACCCTAAAGGATAAACGTTTTCAGAGTAATATGATCGTTTTTTTTAGGGATAAATATATTGAATTTTATAATTACGGAGGCAACAGACCGAAATGATTATTAATTTTCGACGTATCACTGTCCAATACATACATAATTGATTACGTACTACATTTAGCGCAGTGGTGACGAACTGCTTATTTTAATTCGGTTTCTCTTATCGAATAAGTTTCTTTTAATCTAATTTGAAGGGGCAATCTGGGAATACTGAGTAGTGTGAAATAATATATTTGTGTGACCTCTTAACAATTTTTTAAAGAGCGAAGTGTTTTTAAAAAATGGTCTCCCCTTAACAATAATTCGAGTATCAGTAACAATGCCATTTTTTTTATTGCAATATTAGGAAGAGGATACTGGGGTGCCCTTAGCGCCATACCATATAAATATCCAGTTTTTAAATTTTATTAGTTGAGAATTCTAAATTTTTCATATAACCAACATATTGATAGTCAACCTTCATCTTAGAAAGTGCAATCCAGTATTTTTTAAAATGATGCTGCTATTCACATCTCGGTTTACACTTCTGGCCACCTTTCTAAATTTAATACAAATGATTATTTTTTTATATTCTTCCGACTACCATATATTATTCCTTCATTCGATTATTCAACCACAGTACTAGTACAAAAAAACACGTACTTCTCTACAATTTCAAATATTAAACCCTAACAAAAGCAGATATTCTTTTGTGCTTAATAGAGATGGAAGATGAAGATTAAAAAGATATTAGATTTTCTTGATTTTTATTGTTTTCTAATATTTTATAGAACATGTTGTTAGGGTTTTTTTATGGTTAGAGTTTTCCATTGCGTTTTAGGATATTTTTTCCGCTCCGTTGGAAATTTCAAGCTTGAAAGACGTTAATTTTAACGATGTTGTAATAGAGAATGACAGTGTAAGTTTTAACTTGTAGGGTATTTATCTGTATAACTCACATGTCTTGTTTACAAATTTATACATTTGATAGATGGAGTATTTGAATGATGATGAATTGGACAATGCTGTTGTTATTTTGGATGATAAACTTGACCATTGTGATATATAATGCAAGATGTTCGATCAAATGACTCAAAAATCATAAATGTTGATTTGACGAATCATTTCACATCGGACGAATTAAGTATTCATTTATAAAAATTGAAATTGCTAATGTGGTTATTAAAATGATTTATGTTAATTTTTCTTGAACTATTTGACTTTAGGTATTTGATTTGCAGAGCACATTGATCTGATGGTGTAAAACAATAGGAAAAAAAGTTGAATACCGTTATTGTAATTCTAAAGTCGGATAATTTAGGACTTGGAAGAAAACCAAGATCCCACTTGGGATGTGAAAGGGCTGGATTTTATCGTAGTCATCAACCAAAGTCAAAACAGATGGAAAACAATGTAAAAAAAAACAGGCTTAACGCCAATAGAAATTGCAACTGTTCGTTCAGATTGAAGGGCGTGTATGTTGATGAAGATAAATGGAAAGTAAACAAGGAAGGAAACGTTCGTTTAAATGAGGGAGATGGTAACCTCTTTATTTCTACATTATTAATTTAGACGGTGGTCAGCGGAGGAAAATGGAAATATTTAGGGTGCTTTTAGTTTTGGTAGCAGTAGTGTAAACTGAGGTGTGAATAGTAGCACCCTTTTAAAACATGTTTCAAAAAATTATTTTCAAATGTCTTCAAATAGCCTTAAAAACATGCTACTATTTAAAACTCCATCTCACAAATGCACTTATAACTGATTCATAATGGTGCTTTAAATACAATTTTTAATTGCATCACTAACATTGAATTATAACTCAATCATAATGATGCAGTTAAAACTACATCTATCCAATGCAACAATATTTTATTAATGGTAGATGAAAAATTACAACCAAAATCCAATATGCTTTTGTCGGGTTCGATGAAAATTTTAGCTGAACTTGATTAATGCAAGCTAAACATGGTATCTTTTAATTTGTCAATTAATTAACTTAAATGAATCAGCTTAGCTTAAACTGAGGATGATGGATAAATAAACTATGAACATTGATACATAATATTATCACTTAATTTAATACTCTATTCTAAATTAATACATAATTTCAGATGTAATGTTTTAAAAAGAAAATTGTTCATATTGTTGATTAAAATTTGTTCAAGTAGGCTGAAAAATTATAAATCTGTACTTGTCGTTTTCATACATAATACGCGGTTGAAATTATAATTGCGTTACAAAATTGTTGTCTAAGTGTTCAAATGCAATTGTGATGACACCGTTCAAATTACTAAATAATAAAATTCATTAAAGTTGGTTGAAATATACTAAATATGCATTTAAATAATGTAAATCCTTTAACTGGACTGAAAAAAGGTTAAAAAAAAATTTGTTTTCGGAAAACTTTAAAATAATTGGCCACTTTAATTCCATTTTGGTATTGCTTTTGTAAATATTCTAATCAATATGCAATGACAGTTTTAATCAATATGCTAAACATTGCAGCCATCAATTAAAATTTACGTAACACATAATATTAAGCAAAGTTTATACAGCCATGGTTTATACCTAATTATAACTTCAAATTTACCCGAGCTATGATTAGTTAATGCAACCCATAATATTAAACAAAATTATACAACCCACCATAATCAATACTTAATTATAGTTATTCCTACAAAATTTCTACAACCCAATAGAACAACGTAACCAATTATGGGTCAAAAAACGCACACCTCATCAATCGAGCCAGAATGGGATTACCGAGATTTTGATGTGTCGGTCGAAAGTTTGAATCTTGGTTGAAAGATAATATATATGCATCTAAAGATCAATCTCATATATGCAAATGTACTTAAAATTATGGTCGCATCATATAAATGTTATTAAACTATTAGATTGTAACCATAACTGCACGATTCAGATAATCTATCTGTATTAGCTCAATATTAAAGGATAATACATATGCATCTAAAAATCAATTTCATATGCAATTAAAATTATGACAAAATGATGTTAAATTATTCAGGTGCAACTGTAATTTCATATCGGAAAATTTTCCACTATATTATTTTCGTTGTATTTGTTGTGTCCAAAAAAGAGGTAGTAGCGCTTTGCAGAAGCTTATACCAGGATCTTCATCACCCAAATCACAAAGGGATAACTTATATTGAAAACACGACGGCATTGAAATCAAGACACAATAACACAAGATATTCGAACCAACCAGCCTCCTTATTGATTCACTAAAATTTTGTTTATAATTAATAAAACAAATCTAAATAAACAAAATACAATTGAATCAATAATCAAACTGAGAAAGGAAAGAATATCTAGATTACTAAAAATGTTAGAGAAGAAGAACGACGGTCAAAGTTTTAAAGCATCGAAAAGCATATGTGAGGCATTCTCAGGTCTATGAGGCGAGACGTAAGCCTCGAAACGTTGAGGCGTAAGCTTTTCAGGTAAAAATAAAATGCAAAACATAAAAAAAAATTAACAACTTAAATTACGATGCAAAAAACAAAAACAAAAATCATTTAAGATCCATCTTTGAACAAGTATATGTTTTAATTATATATTAAAAAGTAAACAATGGAAACTCATATGATTCAAATTTCGATTCCATAGAACTGTTTGAAGGTTTCACCAACTCCAATTTTGATTTCTTCTATCAATTCAAATCAATCTGCAAAATTTATTTGAAGACTTGGTGAAATTTTGAAAAACAATTTTTATCAATGAGAAAATCTATTACGTAGCACTTGATCGTTGTTTCATAAATAATCTTACTTGATCATGTCGATATTGAAATTTTCAAAGGAATTTGATGGCTATTACAAACCAAATTAATTACAAAAAATAATTAAAGATAAATGAAACAGCTACAATTCTGTTTTATACTTATTGAGTTCTTATTGATTATTAAAAAAACATTTAAATAATATCTGAATAACTCTTAACTTAATTACTACATTTTACATATCTTGAAGTATGTTTATAAGTTTATGGTTATCAAAAAAATCTGATAAAGGAATAAAAGCGAACATGTAGTGAAGTAACACATGATTTTATCCCACGTAGGCCTACATAACATCCATATGTCTTCAGAATATACTATAAGTCAATAAGCACATTTCCTGCACACATTTTCAAATTTACATTTATCTCACCACTTCATTTATTTCTCATCCTCTTCAATTGAGAGTATCTCAACTCATTCTTTACTTTTCCATGAAATATATAAATATCTTAGTCGTTCTCAGATTGAGCAATCAAATAACATATGATCGATCTTTGATTTTCTAATATATTTCCATTTTTTATGTTCTCTAATTCCATTAGCATGCATTCAATCTCAAATTCATTATTATTATATTGTCTTTCTAAAGTTGATCATTCACATCGGTGATGTACTATGTGGTTATATGAATATTGCATTGAATAGAGATATATGTACATAGAAGACACACATATGTCGATAGTACATTTTTCGCAGGTCAAGGCCCTATTTAGTTACTCGGATAGGGTAGAAGCCATGGTACATTGTATAGGAAAAGTAAAAGTCATGTTAAACCGTTTAGATAGTTTGTCTTGAAGGCCTATGTAGAAGTCAAGTCCTATGCAGAAGTCTTGCCCAAATGTAAGACACATGTTTATCAAGGATTGGTAAGGGTTGGTTAGTGAAATTCAAAAAAGGAGGTCTGGGTGAGGACATAGAATATGAGGACGAAATCAATAAGAAAAATATTTAGTTTGTATATTTTCCGTTGCATATTGTTGGCAATGTTGTTGGTTAATAATATTGCTAACACTCAGATATATCATAAAAGATTCACAATCACATATCATAGTTGCAAAATACCAAAAAATTAAAGAACATGCTTTATAGTAATCCTGGCAAACTCTGGTCTACATCCACGTAAAGAGGAGTAGAAGATGTTGTTATCTCCAAAAAAAAAATTGGAAGAGCTTCCATGTAGAGAGCAGAAGAAAAATTCCTTTTCAACTGCAAATGGTAGTTTATGTGCAGCAGCCAAGGACCTTGAATTAGCCTGAAATATCATAGGACGACCCACACCAGAGTCATCTGAAAGGGATTCAATCCCCAACAGTTGGCAAGGAGGGGTCAACACCGATCCTTATAGGGATCGGTACTAACCCCTGGATACCGCCACGAACTGGCATGCAATCCTTAGTGTTGGACCCTAAGTCCGCTAGCTTTCCATTTC
Source organism: Allium sativum (assembly GCA_030737875.1). Taxonomy (NCBI): domain Eukaryota; kingdom Viridiplantae; phylum Streptophyta; class Magnoliopsida; order Asparagales; family Amaryllidaceae; genus Allium; species Allium sativum. The sequence goes on from CM060924.1 coordinate 65,439,577, forward strand.
CATGCTTGGTTAAATATGCTCACTTTATGCCTTCAAATTATGAATATAGCTAGTTGAAGGTATGAGTTATGTTCTCCACATCCATACCACTCTTAGCATTTCCAAAGTATTTTCCATACTTAGCTAATTACAGAATATGATCTAAGTAATCCATGTATTCGTAGCTTCATGTCATTATCCATACTTAATTCTTGATCGATCCGACCATCTTTTTAGGTTATTCGCCTCATAGTTGTGAAGTTTAAGCTTTCTAGCACATCGTGCAATGACCTTGTAAAAAGGAGGGTTATCATATATATATATATATACATGTATATATATATATATATATATTATTCTTTGAATCTAAAATGTCACAAATTCCATAAAAGATTATGTAAAGAATAAAAATTGAATAAAATAAAATGAAAATGAGTAAAGTAATCACATACAATAATTTATAGTAGTAACAAGTTTAGGCCTACATCCACATAAAGATTTTATTGATCAACTCTTTCAGTTTGGATGTAAAATTTACAAATTGATAGTTAAAAGAGAATGAAGAAAAGAAGTTTTAGAGATAAAGGATCCCCAAAGTGAGCATCTGCCTATAAATTAATAGTCGTGTCCTCTAAGAAATATGAATGTTATGTTGTCATTTATTGTGGATTAGTATCGATCCATATGCGGGATTAGTACTGGTCCGTGACCTCAAAATATGGGACCTTCTGGTTTATTTGTCGTGGATCGTATTGTCATCATCTTTATGATAGCATGCTAGCATGCATTGACATCGGCATGTCTCTAGGTTAAAATGATGAATCTATGGAAGAATATAATTGTTGATTTCAGTGCTCGTGAAGATCGATAGAGAACTCCATAGAAATGACGGATTAATAATTCAAGTAGTAGGAGTAGAGGCCATGTTGGATAAGAACTCATGGATTTGTATCGATCCCCAAATTGGATTGGTACTGGTTCCATGTTGTCCATAATCTTGAGGGTAAGTTTCTTGTGTTTGTTTGATGTTTGTCTTACAATCTTACGGGAACTTGTTTTTGGCACCTTGAAGTTATCTCTTTACGTAGTCTACATTGATAATCTTCATGTCAATATTATCCGTCATACCTAAATATAGTCAAGTTAAAAGGAAGGATAATACTTGCCTATAAAGTATATCTTGTTTTCAGATATAATGTGCTTTTAATCAAGATAAGTTAGGTCTATTACAAAGGATTCGCCCTTTATTACGAATGGTCATTATCTTTCTCATAGTTTTTTATAATAAATAAATGATCAATGAAGCAAGCAAAAATAGAATCACACACAAGATTTAATGTGGAAAAACCCTTTTTGGAAAAAAAAACCATGGGAGAAAGGCAACCTTTATTAATTAATTGATGGAATTTTACAAGCTGTTTACATACAAACCATAGCAATCAAAATTTATATTCTACTTTCAGGCATCCAAATAAGGAGATAAAGAGTAAATTAAGGATCTCCTTTATCCTTTAAATGAGGTTGCTGAAAATATCTCAATCATGAGAGTAAATTAAGGATCTCCTTTATCCTTTAAATGAGGTTGCTGAAAATATCTCAATCTTGAGAGTAAATTAAGGATCTCCTTTGTCCTTTAAATGTGGTTGTTGAAAATATCTCAATCATGAGAGCAAATTAAGGATCTAGATGAGATCCTTTAGGTGACATCAGCTGGACCAATTCTAATGAGAATTTCGGATCACAAATTAACAATCTCCAACTTGAGACGAATTCTCATCTTGAAGTAGAAAAAAATGAACTAAAAAACGAACTCGTTCAACAAATAAATTTTTTCCTTACTCCAATAGTCCTTAAAGACTATACTGTAAAACCAACCAAGCTTAAGCAACGCTCAAACTTAGTAATTGGAACTGACTTTGTCATCATGTTAGTGGGATTGTCATGAGTACTTATCTTGCAAACTTTAGGACCACCTTTAGCAATAACATCTCGAATGTAGTGATACCTAACATCTATATGTTTAGTTCTCTCATGAAACATTTGATCCTTTGTAAGGCATATAACACTCTGGCTATCAGAAAATATAGTAATGCAAGATGTATCTCCATAAAGCTCAAAATATAAACCTCTCAGCCAAGTAGCTTCTTTACATGCTTCAGAAATAGCCATATATTCGGCCTCAGTAGTAGATAATTCTATGGTAGTTTGCAAGGTTGCTTTCCAACTCACAGCACAACCACCAATGGTGAAAACATAACCTGTTAATGATCTCCTTTTATCCAGATCACCAACAAAATCAGAATCCACATAACCAACAAGTTCATCTTTAGATTTACCAAACCGCAAACAAGCATTTGCAGTGCCATGAAGATATCTGAAAATCCATTAAACTGCTTTCCAATGCTCTCTTCCAGGATTGACCATGAATTTACTGACAACACTCAAAGCATGTGATAGATCAGGACGCGAACAAACCATGACATACATAAGTAAACCAACTGCACTAGAATAGGGAACTCTAGACATTTACTCAATATCCTCATCTGATTGTGGACATATGGCTGATGACAATTTGAAATGTGCAGCAAGAGGAGTACTTACAAGCTTGACATCAAGCATATTAAAACGGCGAAGCACTTTTCTAACATACCCACTTTGACTTAGGTATAATTTTCCAGAAGTTCCATCTCTTGTTATCTCTATGCCAAGAATAATCTTAGCATCCCCCAAATCCTTCATTTCAAACTCTTTACTCAATGCCTTTTCAAAATTTCAATTTATGCCTTGTATTTTGAACCAATAAACATATCATCAACATAAAGTAGAAAATAAATGGCTGAATGTGTATTAATTTTCAAATAGACACAACTATCATAATTGGACCTTTTAAAATCTTGAGATAGCATAAAAGTTTCAAATCTTTTATACCACTGCCTAGGTGACTGTTTCAATCCGTAAAGAGATTTCTTTAATTTACAGACAATATTTTCTTTTCCAGGCATGATAAAACCCTCAGAATGATGCATATAAATATCCTCTTCTAATTCTCCATGTAAAAATGCAGTTTTTACATCTAACTGTTGAAGCTCATAATCATGCATAGCAACAATACTAAGTAAAATGCGAATTGAGCTATGTTTCACAACAGGGAAAAAAACTTCAATATAGTCAATACCTGAAATCTGACGGTAACCTTTTGCAACTAATCTTGCTTTGTACCTTTTCTCATCGTTTGGAGAAACACCTTATTTTCTCTTGAAAACCCATTTGCAATGAATAGGTTTCTTCTCTTTAGGCAACCTGATTAGGTCCCACGTGTCATTTCTTTCAAGTGACTTAATCTCATCATGCATAGCAGCCATCCACTTATCAGAATCACAAGAGATTACAGCCTCAGAATATGAAGAAGGCTCAGCAATACCTTCTATTTCTTCTGCTACAGCACACGCATAAGCAACAACATTTGCTTCCTCAATAAACCTTCTTACTGGTTTTGGATTCCTTCTAGGTCTGCTTGTTGCAATAGATTGCTGCGGTAGTTGCATAACTGCTGGAGGATCCTCAATAATGGGTGCTTCATCCTGTCTCTCAATTTCTACGTTTGATGTAGCATCTGAATCAATAATATGATCCACCTGGACATTTGATTTCTACTTACTCTCAACAAGATCGTTAGTAGATGGAATATCATGTAACATAGCAGATTCATTAAACACAACATTTATGCTAATTACAACCTTACTTGTTTTAGGATTCCATAATTTATAGCCTTTAACACCAGACTTATAACCAAGAAAAATGCATTTAACAGCTCTTGGCTCTAGCTTTCCATTATCAACATGAGCATAAGCAATGCATCCAAAAACATTCAATTCAGAATAATTTGCTGGAGAACCATACCTCAATCGGAGTTTTCTTAACAATAGCAATAGAGGGAGAGCAGTTGATGAGATAACAGGCTGTGGAAGCAGCTTCAGCCCAAAAACGCCTATCCAATCCTGCATTTGACAACATGCAGCGAGCCTTAGAAATGATAGTCCTGTTCATACGCTCGGCAACCCCGTTTTGCTGAGGAGTGTGAGGTATGGTGTAGTGCCTAATAATGCCTTCAGCCTTGCAAAATGAATTAAATTCATCTGAAAAAAACTCCATCCCATTATCAGTCCAAAGCTTCTTTACCTTCCTTTCAGTTTATCTTTCAACCATAGTCTTCCACTCTTTGAAAGCTGGAAAAGCTTCAGATTTATGTTTCAAAAAATAAGGCCAAACTCTTCTGGAATAATCATCAATAATTGTCATCATGTAACAAGCACCGACCATGGATGCTTTCCTAGATGGTCCCCATAAATCTGAATGCACATAATCTAGAATGCCTTCTGTTTTATGAACTGAAGTGTTGAACTTCACTCTCTTATGCTTGCCAAAAATGCAATTCTCACAGAACTTCAGCTTGCCTGCGTTGTGCCCATCAAGAAGTCCTCTCTTGTTCAACTCTGACAGACCTAATTCACTCATATGTCCAACACGCATATGCCAAAGATTAGCAGTATCACAATCAGAATTATTATTTGAGATAACAGGGGTAGCATTATCTGAAACAGTAGTGCCTTGAAGATAATAAAGGCCATTTATTTGCCTAAGATTTCCCTTCATTACAATAAGAGAACCATTTGTGACTTTCAGGATACCACCTCCACCTGAATATTTGTACCCTTTGTAATCAAGAGCACTTAAAGAAATCAGATTTCTCTTCATGTTGGGAATGAACCGAACATCTGTTAAAGTTCAGATTGCGTCATCAAACATCTTGATCTGAATAGAACCAATTCCTGCTACTTTACATGCCGAATCATCACCCATCAAAACTGAGCCAGCATCATTTGTGGGTTCTAAGGTTGTAAACCAATCTCTATTAGGACACATATGGAAATTGCAAGCAGTGTCAAGTATCCATTCATCTTTAATCTCAACACATCCAGCAAACACGGTAACAACAAGCACATCATTGTCAGAACTATCATTACGAGCACAATTGGCATTAACTTCATCTTCTTTGTTATCCTTTGGTTTGTTCTACAACTTATAACATTCGGATATTTCATGTCCATCCCTCTTACAATATTTGCAAGACTTGTATTTGCCTTTAGATTTAGATCGACCTTTACAAGCATTGGAACTTTTACCTCGAGATCCATTACTTGAATTTTTTTCCTTTATCCAGCCACGAATGCACAAGCTTTCGGCTTAAGAGCTTGATCCATTTGAAGACACCAGTTGTTTCATTTTCTCTTTGGCGTGCAAGGCTTCATAAACGTCATTTAGAGTGAGAGTATCATGACTATATAATATGGTATCTATGAAATTTGAGTAAGAACTGGGCAGAGAACATAACAGGAATAAACCCAAATCTTAATCATCATATTTGACTTCCATTGTAGCCAAGTCAGAAACAATCTCTTTAAAATCAGAAATATGGTCGAGCAAATTACCTCCCTCTTGTAATTTGTGTAGAAACAGCTTTTGTTTGAGATGCATCTTACTTATGAGATCCTTGTTCATGCAAATTGACTCCAGTTTTAGCCAAAGAGAAGCAGCTGTCTTCTCGTTCAAAACTTCTTGCAAAATATTATTGTGTAGATGGAGCTGAATTTGAGACAAAGCCTTCCGATCCTTTCTCTTCTCATCATCGGTCCATAGTTCAAATCTCTTATTCCCGAATCCATCTAATACATCATCATAATCAGCTTGTGCGAGTAATGCCCGCATCTTCACTTGCCACAATGAGAATCGAGTGTTCCGATCCAATAGCGGAAGATCATACTTTAACGACGCCATACTGAACAAACCAGTGCTCTGACACCACTTGTTAATAAATAAATGATCAATGAAGAAAGAAAAAATAGAATCACACACAAGATTTAACGTGGAAAAACCCTTTTCGGGAAAAAACCACGGGAGATAGGCAAACTTTATTAATTAATTGATGGAGTTTTTACAAGTTGCTTACATACAAACAATAGCAATCAAAATTTATATTCTACTTCCGTGCAGCCAAATAAGGAGAGAAAGAGTAAATTAAGGTTCTACTTTATCCTTAAAATGAGGTTGCTGAAAATATCTCAATCATGAGAGTAAATTAAGGATCTCCTTTATCCTTTACATGAGGTTGCTGAAAATATCTCAATCAAGAGAGTAAATTAAGGATCTAGCTGATATCCTTTAGGTGACATCAGCTGGACCAATTCTAATGAGAATTTCGGATCATAAATTAACAGTTTTCCTATTGGAACTAGTAATCGTTTTTTTTTAGTTTTACTTGGTCACCTTTTCACCTAGTAAAGGGGTATTTGTTAATAAGGCAATAGTTTCTAGGACTAGCTGCTATTTTTCTTTATTTATCTTCCTATGCATTTATTTTAGTTGTAGCTCCATAGTTATTTAATAACCTTCCTTTTTAGTAATAAAACAAGTCAGTTGTTACCTTGTTTCAGTTCAATATATTCAACCAGGTATCAGAGCCATCAAGGCCTGATCAAATTTAAAGATAACGCAAGTGAAACACTTAACATTAAAGATTGAGAAAGAGAATTATGAATTCAGATGATGCAAGTAGCAATTTTTGCATTCCAAAGTTCGAAGGGGATTATGAACACTAGAGTCTCTTGTTGGAAAACTTACTCCTATCAAAAGACTACTGGTGCATCATAGAATCTAGGGTACCTGCAGATAGCGTGGATCTCACAGCAACTCAAAGGAAGGCCTGGAATGATTTGAAATTTAAATATCTAAAGGCTAAGAACTATTTGCTCGCATCGTTAGACAAATCAATTCTCAAGACCATGTCCAAACGTGGGACTGCTAAACAAATTTGGGATTCGATGAAGGAGAAATATCAAGGGAATGCTCATGTGCAGAAGGAACAACTACAGAAGCTGAAGAGATCTTTTGAATTATTTGTGATGAAGAATGGTGAATCCATTACTGATCATTTTGGTAAGGTTATGTTAGTTGCCAGTGAGATGCGAAATTGTGGAGGAGACATGTAAGATGACTCGATTGTAGGGAAGATATTGCGTATACTGATTGAAAAATGGAATATTGTGGTGTGCTTAATCGAAGAGTCCAAAGACATAAGTATGATGTCCATGGATACGCTTATGAGTTCTTTTTTGGTTCACGAGTAGAAATTTAGAAGAAAAGGGGATGAATAGCAAGCTCTACAAATTGGTTATCAAGGAGGTTGTGGTCGAGGTAGAGTTGTGCCAAGAGAAAGAGGACGTGGAAGAGGACGGGTTGCATATAACAAGGATACGATAGAGTGTTATAAATGCCACAAACTTGGTCTCTATTAGTCAGAGTGTCCAGAGTGGAACAAGGAAACAAATTATGAAGAAACTAATGAAGAAGAGGAGATCCTGCTTATAAGTTATGCTAAGACACAAGAAAACAAGAAAAATAATGCTTGGTTTCTTGACTCCGGTTGTTTTAATCACATGAGTGGCGATGAAAGCTGGTTTACAACACTTGATAAGGAGGTCTGTACCATAGTCAAACTAGGAAACAACACTCGAATGAATATTGCGGAATGAGGAGATATCAAGATCAACCTCAGTGGAATTAATTACATTATAACTGGTATGTATTATATTCCATATCTGCTAAACAACCTTCTTAGCACTGGACAACTTCAAGAGCGTAATCTAGCAATCCTAATCAAAGAAGGAGCATGCAAGATACATCACCTAGTAAAGGTTTGATTATTGAAATTTCTATGACTATGAATAGGGTGCTCATTATATTTGTTGAGATGCAGGAACTAAAGCTGAAGGATGTAGCAAAGGAAGATAATTACTTACTCACAATGGTCCATGCATTATGTGAACACAAAGGTAATGACATAAATGAACAAGGTGGCAATGATCATAGGAGGGAAGGCGAACCTATAGAACCCTCACTAATAAAAAAAAGAGGAAAACCACACTTCAAGATCATTAGATAACGATGTTAGCGGAGACGTGTTCACTGTGAATGAACAAGAAAGTGTAGCTGATGTAGAAATGAAAATGATAGCATCAACAAATTTTATCAGTTTTGAAGAAGCTGCTAAAATAAAGCATTTGGTAGATGCTAAAGAGAACGAGTTTTCTTTTATTGTAAAGAACTTGACCTACAGACTTGTGTAGTCCGTCAAGATAGTTGATGAGAAGTAGGTGTTTAGAACAAAACTCAATACTAGTGGTAATACTGAGAAGCACAAAGAGAAACCAATATCTAAAGGCTACTCACGAAGATGCGGAATTGATTATGTTGAAGTGCATGCTTCTCTTATGACCATAATAGAGACAGTGACGATCGTTGGGGCTATAACAGCTTAGCACAACTGGAAGGTTTTTCAATTAGATGTGCACCTTCATTTTTTGAGTGAATTTGTTTAGAAGATAGCAATCAAAGTGGTATTTCTTGGCATAAAGAACAAACATCAGATTTGATGATCAATGCGCTACAAGGAGAGGCGTTTATCAAGTTCAAAGCTCGGCTACAAGTTGTTAAGAAAGGTTGATAAACCAACTATATTATTCACAAATTTAGTTTATGGTAGGGTTCATTGGAATTAATTATTGGTTTTTTTATAAGTTTTACTTGGTCACCTTTTTACCTAGTAAAAAGGTAGTTGTTAATAAGGCACTAGTTTCTAGGATCAGTTGCTATTTTTTCTCTATTTATCTTTCTGCACGTCTATTTCAGTTGTAGCTTTTTAGCAATAAAATAAGTCAGTTGTTACCTTGTTTCAGTTTAATATGTTCAATATTTCCTTTATAAATGTGATGTTTCTTGTAATTTGTTAAGATGCTTCATTGGGATTTTACATAGTAAAACAAAATTGCACTTTCTCAAAAATTGGTTGTGCTTCACTCCATCAATCTAATCAATCGATTTAGTAAGTTTCTAATGTATGAATTGAATTTATTTCTAAAAGATCTAGGATAGTATCCTCGTTTTGTCAATTTAGGAAGCAAAAGTTTAAATATTCACACTCTCCGTAAACAGACGGTCAAGTCGTTTGCTCCCAAGCACATGCACAAACTCATAGGTTGTTACCAACATCATTTCACTTTTCATTTATTGTTTTTATGCGAGACTCAACATTGATCCATTGGGATAAGTACTGATATGTGACTTTAAAAGGTCCTAGATTCGTCTTAAAAATGTGGGTTTATAGGCTTATAAGATATGTTTTCTCCATTTTCCACTTCATTTTTCGGACTACTACTGGTCTAGGCTCCAATGGTCTCCACTAAAACTCCTAGAAAAGGGTGCATCTCAGATAACTATTACTATTCCAATCGTTGAGGTTCTTGCTCCTATTGAGCAGACGATCGAATCTTCTCACGAAAGATAAAACCGATGGCATACAAAGTCCAATAGGAAAAAGACATCCAACCGAAAACACATGTTGTTGAGCACTAGGATGCAATTAACTTTAGCGAGAGGAAAGAGTACCCGATGGCCAAGGAGACTAAGCAAGTGCCTTTGGATATTTATATCATTCTGCTTTCTGTTACATCGCTATTTGTCCTAACTTATGCTACATTAAACATTCATCCTCTAGTAGCTCTCAAGGCACACCCATTTCTCCTATGCATAGGAATCTTGTAGTAGGTTATGGAAGTGGGAAGGCTAATTCATTTACTTAGCCTTGTTTTTGTAAACAATAAAGGAATAGCCTTGTTCTAGAATTTTTTTACAAATGTAGACCTATTGTGTATCGAAGGCGAGTTTTGGAAACTCGTCTTCAGTAAAATACACAGGCGAGTTTCCAAAACACCGCTTCAGTAAATCCCCAACTGAACAAACTTACACACAACACCACATTCAAACTAGCATACACACAAAATGACATTCAAACTAGCCTACACACAACACGGTGACGTAGTGCTATGTTGACTACTCCCTTGTACATTAAAATCGACGCTCAATTAATACTTTATAAAAATTCTGCATAAACTATTAATAAATCGCTATAGTTTATAAACAATTCCGCAGTGACTTTCTGAAGATTTGATTTGGACATAACTAAAAATTGGTAGTATGAAATCTCCATTTTTCTCTTCCGTTATAAAAATATAGTTCAGTAGATTCAAATGTTTCTTGTTTCAAAGAAATCCGACGTAGAACGAATCATACATTTTCAGTTAAAGTTCAATGCATAAAACTACGAACTACCGCGACGTTAGGAGCTCATTTTTAATTATATTATAAATTATACGTTCAAACGTCGTTTAGTAAATACGAATATCAAAACCGAAAATACGAATGGCAAACAAACTATATTAAATAAATAGTTGATTACAACAGATGTTAACACAGAAATAAGTACTAAAAATTAGGATGCAACGGATACTAACACAGAAATAGATGCTAACTAGGAAAATATTACGCAACTAAACTATATCTTACGTTCATGCTCTAGGGATTTTAAGTTGTCTAATTATTACGGTTAAACCGCAACTGTTCAATAATGTTTTGGAGACCTATAATCTCTTGTTCGAGATCGTTCGCATATGTTATTCCCCTTGGGCATAATGGTTCGTATATCCATTTGGGGGTAATTGCATCCATTCGGATAGGATGGACATTGCAGAATGCGCCGACCAATATTGTTGCCATCTGCTCGAACCACAACTTCAACCGGATAACCGCAGTAGCAACAAACTTGATAAGAGTCACCTTTCTGTTCATAAGGAATTGGAACATGTGGTACTTGATAAGAACCAAATTCTTGTCGTGGTAGTACGACCGACTGTTCATAATTTGGTATTTGAGCTTGATGTGGAGGTTGGACGTTCCGATGTTCAGATGGTGGTTCAACCCGAGGTCTCAGTTGGTTTAGAAACCAGAGTTCATCTGCAAGCTCCTGAAGTCGCATCTGTTCGTACGCCTGTTCATCAGAGTTTGGAGATGACGGCCAAGAAGGCATAGTTGTGGTAAAGCACAGAGTAGCTGGAAACAAAATTGTTGGAGTGAGGTAAGTTGTAAGTAATTCGAAAGAGATATATAGCTGCATAGTGTAAAGTGAATAAAGGGTAAACCAAAGAATGATGTGAACGGTCACTGGTACACTTTGCTTTATGTGCTGCACGACACTGTTTCGTCTGACATAATACTATAGGGAATTTGTTTTAAGTACTCCTTTAGCCCTGCACTGACTAGTCGTATCAGGAGAGATTCATCACTCCTTCGTTTAAGGGGTCATCACATGTACATTGGTTTAACCCTACACCGACTAGGCTACTCCATTAAACTTTTAACGCATGTTATCCTAGTTTAAATTTTCTACATTGGATGTAATGTTGCTGTTTCTTAGATGTACTGTTGCTATTAGTTTACATCAAGGTTTACGATTTTTTATCAGCAATGTTCGTACTTCTAGGAATTTTAATATTTTGCATTACATAACTGAAAAGCTTACAACAACGACGATTACAACTTTAAGAAATGCAAACTACAATTATACGAACTACAACGACTAAACACACAAACATCAAATTCAAAGTACAACAATAAACATTAAGATAGTTTCCATCTACACCTACCACGGATGTTGGAAAAATCCAGCTCTAGCTGCATCAGCAACATTCTTGTTCAAGCGTCTTATTTCGGTTTGTGCTTCCCGTGCATATTAAACTCCATGTTCGCGCATCAGAGGATCAATCCACTGCTTAAATTAACAACAATCAGTTTCATCAGGAAAATCCTTGTGGTCCTCATAGGCTTCACAACCAAAAAATCAGCGACTAGCATTTTTTCTATTTTTGAAACAACCACGACCGATTTTTCTCCACAACGGTAAATAGGGTTGGATCCACCTGGACCTAGTGGCTCGACAACGCGCCCTTCAACTACCCTTTCTTTTCCAGCTCGTTGATTTGCTACCGCTTCATCGTCATTTTTCCATTTGTCCATGGTGGAGCCTACACTTTCTTTTTCGTGTTTCGACATGGTGAAAGAGGAAGGAGGAGGCAGCTGGAAGAAAAGAAATTGCGATTAAGGATTTAGCCGGCTTCAACAAGCCGCTATATATAGAGAAAACAGGATCGTCTGTAATAACCCGCAAAATCTGGGCCAGTTTAAAATTTTTATTTTGGCAATTTTAGCGAATTTTGATTATTTAAAATAGATTATTTTAAATAATATCGACGAGGAATTTAGTTTGAATATAATTCGAACGTATATATTATACGCGTCGTCGTTAGAATAAAAATAATTATATATAATTATAAAAGGAATTGAAAATGGCGCGGTAGTTCGATAATTCGATTTCAAACTTCAATTGAATGTACCGGGTGCAAAACAATCCGGATTTTAGTGAAACCAAAAATAATGGAATCTAATAGTGAATATCTTTCCAACGAAGTTGAGAAACTGAGATTTCACTTTATAAATGATGAGATATGTCCAGTTGAAATTTAGAAATAGTCGCTGTGGAATTTATATATATTTTAATATAATATAAGGCCCTTAAAAGTAGCGATTTTGCAAACGACCTCGGATTTCGACGAAACTAGTTTTGTTGGGTCCGGGATGTGAAGTTATTGCTAGGTTCCAAATTTCATAATTTTTCGAATCAATAAGTGAGCGTGGCAAAGGAAAACGCGTTTGACCAGTTTCAGTTGATTTTAATCGACTGGAAAATGGCCATTTTTCCAACGGTCTCAGAATTTGATGAAACTAGTTTTGTTAGGACCGTATCGTCAATACGAAGCTAGAAAATATTTTTCTGGAAATTTTCTAGTTAGTATGTGTCCCCAGTAAATTGAAATGTACGTTTAAAATTCAATATAGTGATTTAAATGTAAATTTAACGGAAACTGATTCAAACAGTCGAATCAGCCTGCGAAACATATCCCATTGTGTTCGGAATAGGGGTAATTAGCTAGGAACGACAGTCGGTGGGTTCGATTTCGAGTCCGAAATTTAAAGTTGCTTTTAGAAATTATAAAATAAATTAAATTATAAAATAAACCCTTTTCCCACTTAAACCCTAGCTCATTTCCTAAACTAGCCGACAATCTCCAGACCGACGCTCTAAATAGCTCACGACTTCCTCCCCATCAATCTCCCAATCCACGCCACCGTTCCCCGTAATCCTAGAACCAAATCGAAGAGCATGGGGAGGCCAATGTATTCAACGGTGGTGATTTCTTTTTGAGGCCCCAAGCTCTCGATTTTGGAGCTCCAATCTCATTCGTTCGGGCTGAAACTGTGGCACAGCGGGGGCATCGGAGTCGAGGCGTTGCTGGGTGGAGGTGCGGCCCTCGGTGGCGCGCACGGTGGAGGTAGTTGATCGAGGCTTAGTGCCTCGGATGGCGTGCCAAATCAAACCCTAGTGGCGGTGCGGTGACGGAAGCCTAAACGGGGACGACGAGTTCGGATTTTGCCTGTGTAGTCAAGGAAGGTACCGTGAGCTTTGTTTTTTTTATGCTTTTAATCTGCATTGATTAAAATCCGAAATTTATTAAGAATATTATTGTTTAAAATTTCAATTGCATTGTTTTACATATAAAATTTGCATTATTTTATAAATATAAGATTTCCATTGTTTTAAAAATATAAATATCCTTTGTTTAATAAAATCAGTTTGTTTATAAAAAAATATAGAGCATTGTTTTTAAAAAATATATATAGCATGAGGAAAAATAACATTAATTTTGTAAAGGAAAAATAACATTAATTTTGTAAAGGAAAAATAACATTAATTTTGTAAAGGAAAAATAACATTAATTTTGTAAAGGAAAAATAACATTAATTTTGTAAAGGAAAAATGGCATTGATTTTGTATAGAAGAATAACATTGATTTTGAAATTATAAATACACTTTGAATTTATAAATATAAAGACTTCGCCTTTGAAAATATAAAATATTAAAAATATGATTTTTAAATTGAAAGTGAATAAATAAAAATGTGATTTTTATTTTAAAGACATCGAAATATAAAAATGTGTGATTTTTATATATATAGTGACTACGGGCACAAGAAGATGATAAAAAGGCGAGAAGAAGAGTCAAGATGATTGGATAGCTATCGGTGAGAATTTCTCACCTTTCAATTTATTTTTCTAGTTATATATATATACTAGGATGCAGACGGTGCTTAGTAGCACCCGACACAATCGTCCACAAACCATGGACTTGTTTGTTTGGCTGTGTTGTTAGTTAGATTGTTTGAGTTGATTTGAATTGTTTGGTGAGATGAAATTGATATGATTGATGTGTGAATGGCGTGGGCCTTCACTAGACCGGGGATAAGGCTAGGCCTCGTCCCGTTTCTAGTATCGTGCCGTTATGCTGCCGAAATTTTCTAAAATAAGTTAGAAAATAAAAATATCATTTTATCGTGTAAATGAATAATAGAAATTCATATGTTGGAATAAAATGTTTTATCGTTAAGAATATAATTTTTAACGTGAATATGAAAATAGTGAAGTGAACAAAATAAAATATTCATTTACAAACCGGACGGTTTGTTTATGTACACCTATTTGAATGACATTGATTGGGACGATAAATTTTACACATCGCCCAACTGCACGAATAAAATCTGTGTTTGGTTATTTGAAACCCCATACGGGTGTTGGGATGAAATTTGAAGTTCACTCATCCTGATTGATTAAATATGTCGATCGATTGATTGACAGGCTGTTATAAGCGTTGAATATCTATATTTGATGCTTATACAGTGTAGTGCACTTTGGTTGATGGTTGATTATTTTCAATGCTATTATATACATGTGTTGTATGAAAATCCATATAATTAATTTTATATGGTAATTGATTGGGCCTCATTCCAGTTTTGAAAAAGAAATATTTGAAATAGAATATTTGAAAATAAAGGAATATATGAAGCCGTGTTGATTAGATTGACGCCATTTTGACGTGAACGATATTTATATCGATTTTAAAACGATTTCGAAATGAATTGAATTGAAAACGATTTCGAAATGAATTGAATTGAAAACGATTTCGAAATGAATTGAATTGAAAACGATTTCGAAATGAATTGAATTGAAAACGATTTCGAAATGAATTGAAAACGATAGGGTGTTTCGAACGGCCTGGATCGGTTTAGCGACTGGTTCGGATCGAGCGAAATTCCATCTCGTCACATCGTCCCCATCCACATAAATTTAAAATTTCACTACACAAAGGAGCTAAAAAACAGGGTCATCCCCATTCACATGAGCATTATTGTTGACAAATGCCTAGGAACTCGCAGCATGTCAGGCCAAAATGTATATAGTATGGAGTGAGCATTTAACTTAGCATTCAACTTTATATCAGTGCTACGGTGTTACTAAGGGGACAATTTCTGAAGTGAGCATACTGATTAGTCCTATCACTTCAGCCCCATAACTATCATACTGAGTAGTCATATCAGTTCGGCCCCATAATTAACTTTAGCTAAAGGGTCATCACATGCACATTGACTATTCTTATCAGTAGAGATTCATCACTCCTTGATTTATGGGTCATCACATGCTTCAAACCAATCTCTCTTCCTCTCTCTCTCTCTCTCCCCCTTATTAAAGACAAACGAACCTCTCTTCCTCTCTTCATCACTCCCTGGATTTTGTTGAGTAGTTCACCGTCAAAATGGCTAACTGGAAATTCAATGGCGATACCATGGTTCCAATGTAGATGATTATGAACTTGGTAAACAACCCACAAAAGATGCCGACTTTGTGCCCAAAACGCAAATGGGAGTCCAAGTAGATTCCGCAGAGGTCGAGTCCGAACTCTTTAGTGCAACACAGCCAAACGTTGCAGTCCCGTGCATTAGACCGGTTCAAAAATCCCTCAATGCTCAGTTGAGGAAAGTTCTTGCTCAACAGAACCTCGATAGGTCATGCTTCAGCATGACGGGTCGTTCACTCCTTTGCTATTGTGGAGTCGAATGTAATGTGCTTGTTTCTAAAAGTTAAACGAATGCAGGTCATTGATTTTACGGTTGCAAAGCATACATTCATGTACATAATTGCCAAGGGTTGCAGAGTTATACTTTTTTTCATGGTACGATCCACCTTTAACAGAGAGGCGTGTCCAGTACGCACTTGAGATGCAAGCTGAGGTTAATCGCTTGGAAAGAATGAATGTGACAATTAAGAATGAAATGCTTCATGGGTGCTACGGTTCATTCCGAAGCAATGGGTCATAGTTACGTTCTATTGGGTCGTCGTTACGTTGTATCGTTGGGTCTAATTTATGTTGTATTGACAGGTCTAAGTTATGTTGTATTGTTGTGTCATGGTTATGTTGTACTGGATTGTAGTAATATGTTTTTATCAAATTGGGTGAACGTGGTTTGTATGATGTATGTTGTTCTTGTAAAAATTTTTGGCTTGTTTAAAATAGTTTTTGAAGATTTCATAACCGAAGGCGAGTTTTCAAAACTCGCACACATGCAAGTTTACAAAACTCGCCTTCTCAACTCCCTAGACCAAAATAGGTCTGAATTTGTAATTATGTTACAAACATGGCTAAATATGTTATAATTTTCAAGAACAAGGCTACACATGTGAATTATCCATGTGGGAAAGAAGACGAGAAGGATAGGATGACCGAATGATCTGGCAAATAAGGATAAACCCAAGAAGTAATTATAGAGTCCCCTTAGTGTTGTGTACTGCTTGTAAAGCTGGTTTTCCATTAGCTGGCTTTATATATGTAGGTACGACCTCTGCTTTTGTTTCAGTTTAGTATTTAGGTGTAAATTAAATGTGTACTTTCTTTCCAAATTGTATTTTAATTGTTAATAATAGAAGAATTTAATTTATGTTTAAGCCTTTTTTAAAAATTTCCTAAGTATCTGCGTAACAAGCTTTCCATTTAATGTGCTCATGATCGGTTCCTCGTCATATTAGTTGGAATGATGTTTGGTCACCTGCAAATTCATGCATCAATCTAGTAATTACTTCATAAGGCATCTTTTTGGCCGTAGCCTTAAGTTGTATCGTATTATGGCATGTTATGATTCCACATATTTTGAGCTAATTTTCTATTGACACATCAGTCTTAGACCTTTGAGACATTGTCAAAGTGACATTGACTCTTAACAGAAGGGAATCAATCTTCTCATCGATTCATTAGTTAATATGAATGTAACTCTTCCGGTTTCTTATTGAACTTGTCAGAAATTGGTTCCATCGGTTTCATAATTTTAGCTTTACTTGTCTCGCCTTTCTAGGCAAGAAGACAATGCTCTAATGAACATTGGGCACGAGCCAATGGGTCAAGCTTTTGCATTTGTAGTTGTCAATGGATTATATTATCGCCACTATCTAAGGTTTCTAGAGTCGGTGGATGGATGGTCGATCCTCATCACTAGTACAAGATAAGTCAGTTGCATCGGTTTTTACCCCCATGCTGCATCAGTTCAGCAACCGATGCATATGCAGCCGATGCAATAAGGTGAAAAAAATTGCATCGGTTTTAGAACCGATGCAACAACTGTAATTTTGCATCGGTTGTTAGAAATGACCGATGCAAAAGGACGGTTTTCGCTTAAAACTAGTTACGATGTTGCATCGCTTACTGGTAACAACCGATGCAAAAAATATGTTTTTGCACCACTTATTATCAACAGATGCAATATAGGTGACATTGCTAGTACAATAATTCAAAATTTTGATGCATACAATCATTAAGCAATGAGTCTAGATTATGAAGTACCTTGATACAACAACACTTTTGGCATCATTCTTCACTTCAATCCAAAACAAGAACCTGAGTTAAGATAACTGATATATTGTCAGTAAATAAAAATGTATCTGAAACTTTGAGATAAAAACAAACACCGATGTCCGACTTGGTTACTGAAAATTAAAAACAAACATGCTGCATTTCGCAGCATAAATTTTCAAACATACAGAACATTTCCAGAAACATGCAGGCATGCTAGCTTGTTGACAGTAGTATAATGTCTTTCGGTTATTCAGATTAGGTAATAAATGACCAACATGGCAAAATCAACAACTAGTTTACACCTGCATGACAAAATTAGTTATTCAGATCAGGCAATCAACGACCAACATGGAAAAATCAGCAACTAGTTTACGCCTACATGGTAAAATTTAGTTATTCAAATCAGATATTCTACAGCCAGCAATTTTGAAGCATTGTTAAAACCAACATAAAATATTTATTGTTATTTTTTCACATTTGTAACATTTAAATGCACACTGCCTTGGTACATCTATGGGAGAGTGATGGTTTGTTGTAAAGTTTCAAAGATAGGTGGACATGTTTTAGCAATTAAAAGTAGAATAAACAATGGTAAAAAAGTTGACCTTATTGGTACCCCTTTATAAAAGAAAATAAAAGTAGAACAAGCAATCATTAGAGGTGTTTGGCCATGCCTATCAGTAGCGTCAATTCTATTGAGAGATGAATGTCCTATAATCAGTAGACAACCGTTGGTTAGTATGTTAAATGCAACACAATTTCAGTTAGCTATCTATTTATTGAGTTGTTAAGCATCAGTCAAGAAATAGCTTGTTTTAGAAGCAAGCAATACTCTTCTCCGCAAAATCTTTTTCCAGAAAAGGATCAAAATAAAAAACCGAGCATTCCATGCACTATTGCTCATTTGATAAAATATATTTCAGAGCTACAAAAGCGCATACTTTCAAGGAAGAAAGAAGAGACTATACGGAAAAGTAAATTAGAAGTGGATGATCATTCTTTGAACTAAAGTCTGATTCAATGACGGTCTAGTAATTTCTGTGATAGTGTCTGGATAAAAAGAGCTTACGATTCAAATATGCATCAGAAACAAGAATGAAATAATACCTATGTCAAAGGTTGTCAATGTTTTAGGATGACTTCGAATAATGAATGCTACACCACATACGTGATGATAAAATTTTCTACAGTCTCCTTCTTCAGGCCGAAAATGATATAAGAAAGGAGAGCCAAAATTAAAGCTTATACCTGACAAGTATTTTGAAGAAATAGGAAAAAAGGAACCATCTGTTGTTGTAACCATGATCAAACTACAGAGAAGAGTTGTGTTTATAATTAAAAAATAAAATGTGTCAACTACACAATGGAAACTCATTGTAGGATTTGTAAATATAATGAAATCATCTTTTAGATTAAAAAAAGACAATACTACTGAGTATTATTACTATAACAGCCAACACCATTTGACTTAATCAGATCAGATCCATAAGCAACAGCGCCGCCCAGATCATCAGAACCACTCATACAATCCATAAAACATGCATGCTCAGGAATAACCCCAGAAACTTGTGAATTCACATCATAAAAAGCAACATTTGAGAGGCAGACATCACAAGAAGAAGTCGATTCCAAAGAGTTGGATAAAACTGCTTTAGAAAAACCAACAATTTTATCAACTGAATTAGACAAAATCAAACCACCATTACCTGCTTGAGAAGCACTCAAAGGAAGCACTCCCTTCACCGCAACATCATTAATAACACAATGAACACGAAAAGCTCGAATCTGTCAGCATTAATCAAAGCCCAAGAAATAATGATATTATGACAGCAATGCTATTTACAGAAATGATTTTAGAAAGAAAAGGCTGCAGATTTATATAGATCTACAGATTTATTCAGCTATAAATAAAATAAAATAAAATAAAATCGAAGATAGGTGCAATTGCTAAAATCAAAGATATGTGCAGTTGGTTAACAGACAGAAGAACAACAACAAGTGTTAGCCCATGATTTCTGAAACAAAGACATTAGCAATCAACGTTACAGTCAATCAAAATAAAATGCATGCATCGATGGTACATAGCCAGACTCCCGACTTTTGAAATCGTCTCATTCTAGGTTTGCACGCACACATGTTTTATGACGAATGAAATGCTTTTACTTTTTTACTTTTTTTTTTAATTTTTAAAAAACCCTTTTCTCAAAAGCAAACTCACATAGTTAAAACAACAGAGATATTCACAAAGTTTGAACTTGGACCTTAACCATTTACTCATGCTCATGAGAAAGCTAATCAGGCATCAACCTCCCATATACACATCAGGGCGGAATTTACAGATTATGTGGTGTCTATACGGCACTTACTTTCAGTGCCTTATTTTGTGAGGAAGCAACTGTATTTCTCCACTGTGGATTATGTGTACTACTGGATGTGTCCCTAACATATGCCACAACAAATCGAGTCTGTGGTATGTTGTTTGACTGGCATTTCTCTCATTACCCACAGCACAAAACCAAAAGGAACTGACAAACCTATAAAAGTAGAAACAAAACTCTTTCTTTTATTTTACAGTTTCAATGTTCAAAATTTAGACTAACCACATAATATATTTTTGTGACTGTCATAATCCACTAAGCCAGTTCAATATTTACACTAAAGAATGTTAATTTAAGTTATATACAAAATTAAAACAGAAGAAAAATAGATGTAAAAATTAATATTTAATTTTAGTTATTTTTAGAAATTTTCTCTGACTAAATAATAGAAGTATAAGGCCATATAATGATATACTAGTTTCGATTTGTGGATCAGAATGGATTACGTGCCAATTACGAAATGGAATGTCTGCTATATGAAACAAACTCAAACTAGATATGCACTGCAACCAAAATGTATCAAGAATTACTTACTGCTATACAAAATCAATCTGAATATGAACTACAACCAAAAATGCAATACAATCAAAACGAAATGTCTGCAATACAAAACGAAACCATGTGTCCATTAAAATGCCTATTGTACTAAGAATTACTTACTGCAATTGTGCATGCGAGAGGGTCAGACTTACCCATGTAATTGACCCTAACAAATAGCAGAATAAAGGCTCTAAATCCTATTGAAAAGCAACAAAAAGGAAATCATTAATAAACTTACAAATCTATCTATTACCTGAGGCTTTTTCCTTGTAACTTTATAACTAAAGCTTCATAAGTGTTAGAATTTTATATAGAGAGGAGAGAGAAACACAATAAAGCACAAATGACTACATTGTAGTTTTCTTAATTACTTTCAACATACAAAATGACCACATATACATAGTGGTTTACACATCCTTACAAATAGACATGACTTATGAATGGGCACATCTGTTAACTAATGGACACGACTTTTCATGAACAGCCACGACTCTTCACTCAATAGACATAACACTTTATGAACTGACACTTAAAATTCATAAACTAATAAATTTCAAATTATGTTTCCAACACTTCCCCTTAATTTGAAAATTTTCTTCGATTTGTTGAGATAATAAACAAAGCGTTTTCTCTTCGATTTATGATGCACTTTCTCATCACCTTCAATAAACGAAGCACTTTCTCTTCGATTTGTGATGCACTTTCTCATCACCTTCAATTTTTTTTAATATTGTAGCACTTTCTCTCAATGGTGCACTTTCTCACCAACAACTCTAAAATAAATTTTCTTCCACAGCTACTTGTGTCATGTCCTCTTGCTCTTTTGAGATCTCTCTATCCCCTCTCATCAACCTAGCTCTGATACCATGTTAGAATTTTAATATAGAGAGGAGGAGAGGGATAAAATGCAGAATACTTTAATGACTACATTGTTCTTACTTTAATCTTCCTTTTAATTTTCCTTGCATTCATACAAAATGACCACCTATATATATAGTGGTTTACATGACTCTTTCCATACTAATAGACACCACTTATTAAATAAATACAAACTTCCATATGACTCTTAAAACACAAAGACACAACTTAGAATTCATGAACTAAGAAATTTCAAATTATGTTTCTAACAATAAGCTTCACTACCCGAGACTCGAACATCAACAATCTTTAGAGGTTTATAAGCTTCAAAAAGGGCATATATGTTGACTTCGGACAATACCTGCATTTCCAAGTAATATATATTAACGAAAAAAATAAAAGTCTACACAGTATAGAGCAAGTTTGGAAAATATATATAACTATTCAGAACTGCTTGTGAGTACCTTGTTTGAATTGTTGCATTTGAGAATCATATTTAATTTCGACAAAGCAAATAACTGAAAAAGCCTTTCAGAAATGCACAACATTTGCATACACAGGCATATTCAGTGTAAGGACCTGTAACTTCCCCGGTAAGGAAAGAGCGGATACTTCGAGAACAACACACAAAAGAACGCAAACAAAAGAACATTTCATTGTATATTACAACAATTCATCAGCTTACAAGAATATACAGAGTATAAACAAATAAAATACATTCAATTAATATCAGAGATTACAATAAATTACTACAGCGGGGAAATAATACAATACACAACTGAAAGAGATATATGGATACAGAGCTTTCTGGATATCATTCCAGCTGTAAACCAGGTTCCTGTGAATATAAATCTGCAAAACCAAAACTACTAGCTGCCCGTGCGGAAAATAGGGGCTCCCAGAGTTTAGGTTAAAACAATAAACTCCAGGTCAGTCATGGGACTGGTGTGAGAACTAAAATAGTTATTAATCTTTATTCTAAAGTTCGGTAAATCAAGGGCCACGCCGCTAACGCAGAACAGGTTTCCTCCAAGAATACCAGCGCATAAAACAACAGCGCAATGCTAAATAAAGAACAATGAAGCTATTATAAGACCCAGGTCCCATCACACAATGCAACACCAACCGGAGGATAGGGTTTTACCTTATAATAGCCAAAGAATGCTTGATACGCTAAATTTCATGTTTTAATTCTTAATCAGACTCCAACTGTAAATTAGTAAGAGAACGATTCCCTAAGTATCAACCCCGAAGGCCGAAACCAACATCAGACTAATACCCAGGAAACCACCCATCTTGGCTCGTTTCCAGTTAGTTTCTGATTATATATACAATCATAAATATCAATCATAGACGGCATGAGTGCCCCATCCCACTATGTCGCCATACTAGGCTCTACAATCAAAACCGAATTATCACGTATTGGAAATTGGATTTTCGTCTGTGAACCGAGGCCAGGGATCGTCCTCTACCAATTCAAGACAATCTAGCCTACCATGTCTCAGGAACAGCCGCAACTGCACCTTGGATCATCAGGGCCGGTCCACCGATGTGGATTAAAATGCCTGAACACTACGTTTCCCCACCCTATGGGGCGCAAATGAGCCAACGAATGACTCCATCGGCTTCACATAGTCACCGATAAATCCGAGGCGCCTCGCAACAGAAAAAACCACATAAGTCAAACTCGTCAGGGCGTGTCAAACCAATGACGCCACTTCTAGCTAGAAAGAAACGCATGTCCTCCCTGAAGTCCTCTCCCGTTTCTGGTTCACAACCGGGGTGTGAGGCTCGCGAATAAATGCTACACAAAGCTATGCCACACAGGCTGTGCTTTGATCATCAACCACAAGACTCTGCTTTTCAACAGAAGCCTTGATCTATTTGCATCTTAGGCATGCCACACAGGCAGTTCACTCTATGCGTTTGATATCCATCAGTATATAACCCCTGAGCTCGTACGTCTCAGAGAAGGGTGTTAAGTAAGAGAATAAATTCTCCGCCGCCAAACAGATATATATTTAATAGAAATCAATAACACAGAATAAAATCCAATGTCAGACACACAGTCCATTTACAAGTTCGTTATGGGCCTGAACGAAACCGGAGGCACCTAGTACCACGCATATCCATCGATCTCCAAGTACGTCTAGACGACCACCAACTGATTCCCTCCTCTTGGGTGTACGACCCAATCCAGATCATCAGTAATTATCCAAACGACGTGAAGACCTCCGGTCTTCGACCACCGTCTTCATCTTCGGCTCATCGTCGAATCAGTTATTCAGAATGGGATTAACCCGGTCTTTCTGAATAACTCGCGTATATAATAAACAAGTGTTACACAAACACAACATACGCCTCATTCCAATTCATCAGTCACTAACCGTAAATTTGCAAGAGAATAATTCCCCAAATATTAACCCCGAAGGCCGAAACCAACATCAGATCAATATCCAAGAAACCATTCAACTTAGCCAACCTACAGTTAATTTCTAAATTTCACATTCTTAGGGAAAGGTTCCCATTAATTTTGTCAAAGATAAATTCCTTTAAATTTATTCTTTAATATACTTTTAAATATCAATTCAAACTAGTCGGGATTAGCGAACCACACTGAAGTGATCATTTATTTTATTTCCCAATCCCCACCTATTCATCCCATAAAGTAAAACTGGTAATACTTCATATCTAACACCACGGTGTTATCGGTAAATTCAATTACCATTTCACGTTCAAATCTAATTAAAGATTTAACTATCGCCTGGAGCAAAACTAGTGATACTCCATTCTCGATCTTTTTTCAATCTAATTAAAGATTCATTAAAACTCCACTTAGTTTTAATCTTTACTTGGGTTAAAGAATCAGTGTCATTTAAAACACGGTTCACGATAAACCCAAAAACCACATCACATTTCAATTAGTCCCTAACTGTAAATTAGCAAGTGAGCAATTCCATAAGTATTAACCCCGAAGGCCAAAACCAACATCAGATCAATACCCCAGAAACCATTCAACTTAACTAATCTCCAGTTGTTTCTGATTTTCTTAACTCCTTTGGGTCTAAGAACAGTATTATTGAAGATACCGTTCACGACAACCCAAAATCACATTCCATCAATTTTCGGGTTAAAGTACAAGTGTTATTTAAAACATTGTTCACGATAAACCCAAAAATCAATACCAATTCAATTCCAATTAAATATTATTCAATTGGTACACTTCATTAAATCTAAATAAAAAGATTTAATCTTTTTCTCAACTGGGTTCAAGAACAGTGTTAATAAAGACACCATTCATGACAAACCCAAATCACATTTGATATTCAATACAAGGCTCTGAATAGAAAATATATCGGCTTATATTCAATATCAAATTCTACGACCAACAAATATAGTATTGGAAATAACGATATATATATATATATATCTTTCAAATTTCCATAACAACATCTGCATAATCACGAAATCCAACATCGAAATATTCCAAAGAAAATTTCGATTCAAATCCATTACAATTCAATTATTGGAAATTCTGGTTACTTTTAAAACCCTTTTCAAATTCAATTTATTTATTTAAAAATAAATAGAATTATAATTCTAGTTCAAAACTAGTTCATTTCGATAAAAATCTATTTTTATCTTTTCAAATATGGAGTTTTTCATCCTAATTCTTCCCAAATCATTTCTTATGATTTTACACAAATTATTGATATTTTTTATAGTTTTATCAAGGCCGTACAGTCGATCTCCATCAATGGCCATCGAACTGCACTTACAACAACCTTTTTTAAATTTGATTTGGACATAATTCCAAATCCAACCGTTAGATTTCAAATTTCTAATATTCGTTAGAAAGCTCTTTTCGATACGAACCCAACGGTTTCGGTTTTAGGAGAATCCGACGGTCGGATCTCCCGCAATATCCATTCAAAGTCAATGGTCGAAATTCACGAACTGTCGCGGCGCGGCGCGTTCTATTTAGGCCATTATATTATATATATAATATATATAATATATACTTCGTCGATTTCCTTTTAAAACGTATTTTATAAATCGTTTTAAATTCGTTTTCAAAACGATTTCAACTTCATTTTCAAATTCAAATCAAAATTAAATTTTTCGTTATAAATTCGTTTTAAATTCATTCCAAATTGATTTCAATTCAAATCGATTTTTAATTCAATTTCAATTCAAATTTGAATTTCAAATTAATTCAATTTCAATTCGAATTCATTTCTATTTAATTTCAATTCGAATTCAATTTAATTCGAATTTCAATTCTATTCGAATTTCAAATCATTTCAGTTTACTTCGAATTTCAAATCAATTCAATTTAATTCGAATTTCAATTCACTTTAATATTCATTTCAATTTGAATAAAATCGATATAAATATCGTTCACGTCAAAATGGCGCAAATCTAATCAACACGGCTTCATATATTTCTATTTTCAAATATTTCTATTTCAAATATTTCTTTTTCAAATATTTCTCTTTCAAATATTTTTATTTCAAATATTTCTTTTTAAAACTGGAATGAGGCCCAATCAATTTCCATAGATTTTAGTTCTATGAATTTCCATACAACGCATGTATATATCAACAATGACAAATAATCAACCATCATCTAAAGTGCATTCTACAATGTATAAGCATCACATATAAATATTTAACGCTTATAACAACCCGTCAATTAATCGATCGACATACAACTAATTATTGGGATTAGTGTACATCATGTATCATCCCAATACTCGTGTGGGTTTCAAACAATCAAACACAGATTTTATTTGTGCAGTTGGGCGATATGTAAAATTTATCGTCCCAATCAATATCAGTCAAATGTGTGTATATAAACAAATCGTCTGACTTGTTTATATTTATTTCATTTTAAATACACGTTAAAAATTTTATTTTTGACTATAAAATATTTTTAACTATCTAAATATTTTATTTCACATTACATCACACAATCATCTACACATCAAAATCAAACAAACAAGCATACAAGCCGTCCATGGTCTATGGACGACGGGTGTCAGGTGCTACTAAACACCATCTGCATCCTAGTATATATTTTAACAAGAAAATTAAATTAAAGGTGAGAAGTTCTCACAGAGGGTTCCACTCCGCCGTGCTTTGCTTTTGAACTGTTGAACTGACTGGATCTGTTTGAAATTCCAATGCAGTCCTTTTCACGCTGTTTATAATAAAAATTATATTTTTATCACTTCATTTCAATAAATAAAAATCATATTTTTATTTTACTTCATATATTTTTACATTGCTTCTTTCTATGATTAAAATTATATTTTGCTAGCAATATAATAAAAATCATATTTTTATTACTCTACATGAATAAAAATCATATTTTTATTTCAACGCTGTAAAAATCACATTTTTATATTCTCTAGCATTATAAAAATTGAATTTTTATGTTGCTACTCCTTATATAAAAATCAAATTTTTATACTGTTAAAGATCATACCTTTATGCTGTTAAAAACCATATCTTTATATCGATAAAAATCATACCTTTCTCTAAATAAAAATCGTATTTTTCTATTCCAAATCTATATATAAAAATACTTTCTTTTCACTCGTTATACTTATATAAGAACCGATCTATAAACTAATTTAATTTAAGTGAAAATAATCAAATAAAAACTCACAATCTCCTTGTAAAAATCTCGTCTTTGAGGAAGGAGGGGCTGCTAGGGTCTGACGGTCAGCGCCGAGGTCGAGGAGAGGGCGGTGGAGGATGGTCCGAGGAGTGGGGAACGACGGGTGGTCGGAGTGGGACCACTGGTGTGAGCAGCGGCCTGAAGCAGAGGGTTTGGGGTCGTGGGGGCTGAACGGAGAGGTGGCGGGCTGGAGGAGGCCACGGCGGCAGCGAGGTGGGCTCCGGCGGCGTTCCTGGTGGCAGATCTGGGTCTGAGGGGGATGCGGTTTTTGGTTGAAGCGATTTAAGGAGGAGAGGGAGTGAGGCACGAGAGGATGGTGAGGAGGGAGGCTGCGCCTCCTGGCGGCGGCGTGGACTCCGGCGACGCGCTGCTGGGAGGAGCGCGTCGTCCTTCCTCTTCTTTTTTATTTATTTTAAATCTCGATCGGGTTTGACTTGGGCACGAGAAACAAAGGGGGGTGTTATTATAAAGGTTTTATATATTTTATTATTTTAATTTCCACCAAAAAGTAACTTTTTATTTCGAACTCGAAACGAAACCTACCTCCTGTCGTCCCTAGCTAATTACCCCCATTCCAAACACAATGGGATATGTTTCGCAAGCCAATTCGATCGTTACGATCAGTTTTCGTTGAATTTAAAATATAACTCTATAAATTTAATTTTGAACGTACATTTCAAATTACCGAGGCCACATACTAACTCAAAAAATTCCCGAAAAATATTTTCTAGCTTCGTATTGACGATACGGCCCTAACTAAACTAATTTCGTCTAATTCTGAGACCGTTTGAAAATGGTCATTTTCCAGTAGATTAAAATCAACTAAAACTGGTCTAAAGCGTTTTCCTTTGCCACACTCACATATTGATTCGAAAAATTACGAATTTTGAAACCTAGCAATAATTTGACATCATGGATCCAACAAAAGTGGTTTCGTCGAAAACCGAAGTCGTTTGCAAAATGGCTATTTTCAATGGCCAGAATTCCATAGCGACTATTCTGAAATTTTAACTGGACACAACTTTTTATTTCCGCTATGAAATTTCGATTTTTCGGATTCGTTCGAAAGATATTCTCTATTAGATTCAAATATTTTTGGTTTCACTAAAATCCGTTTTATTTTTCACCCGGTACCTTCATTTGAATTTAGAAATCGAATTATCGAACTACCGCGCCATTTTCAATTCATTTTATAAAAATAAATAAATATTTATATTCTAACGACGACGTATATAAATATATACGTTCTAATTCTATTCAAAATAAATTTCTCGTCGATATTACTTAAAATAATTCATTTTAAATATTCAAAATTCAATAAAATTGCCAAAATAAAAATTTTTAAATTGGCTCGGATTTCCGGGTCGTTACATTCAGTGTATGTAATTCATTACATGTTCATTACTTTCAAAACACCCAAACACCAAACCTAACTTATTTTAAGCTGATTACCTGATTGTCGAATTGCATTCAAGCACCTCACTTAAAAGTTGCTACTCAAAATACTAAGAAATTACTCTTCAAATAAGAATATAGAATAAGTTGAGGAGGTTTAACTCTCTTGTCCTTCTCCTTCGCTTCGCCGCCTTCTGCTTTTGCCCACTGCCACTATTTTCATGACTGCCAACTCTTCGAGACACGCCTGAAATCCCACATGGCACGACTTTGGTCTGTACAGGTAACAAAAATGAGATATATTGCGAAGTTATACAAAAAAGGAGGGAAATTATACTTTTCGGTGGTATGGAAAGGGAAAAGATATAATTTCGTAGGTATGCAGTGGCGGCAAACAGATAGTAGCGGTTTACTCGATGCTTGAGATGATAGTTGCAATGTGGGAGATTGTGAGTGGATCCACTGTTCTGCCTCAAGCTTTGCAACTCTGGCTTGATTTTAGTCATAATCGGGTATTTTTACATTCTTAACTAACCGCAATTTTTTGTTTTGTGAATAAAATAGGAATATAATCAATTTAACTGGGTATATTCAAGTATAATGTCATTTGTTGTTAGATGAATCAACACAGTAAGATTGTTTGTTAGAGAAGTTCCAAAAGCCAGTGAAATATGCACAATTAACAAACTAAAAAGATATAAAAATGCATACAAAGATATACCCATCATATTTCACTTTTGTTTAATTTGCAGCGTACTGTGTATGAGGAGAAATCAATTGTGAATGTTTTAACTCGTAGATTAAATAAGCTTATTTCTCAGCACTCAGATGTTTATATTTTTGTTCAAATTTCATTACTTTTATTAATCATATCCATATTGTTAAGTATGCTTTTTAGAGACCAATCAAAACATGGCACAAGTAGCTGCTAGTAGAATAACTTAGTTAACTCTGTATTCTATAGAAAATATAGTCCAATTTAGCCACGTATACTTACCAAAATAAAAAATGTTAGCAGACTCACACATGCTGTCATGGCTTGTAACCATTATCATGTCCTGGAATAATATCTCTAGCGTAGTAAGGTATCAATCATGGACCTCTTAAAGAAAGACTTCCATAATTCAAATTAAGTTCATAGAATAATAATATTTGATGGCTAAGCTATTATAATATCTTATGGTTAATTATGTGTTTTTCAATTTATTCAGCATTTCTTATAATGAGTTTACCACTTATCTCAGTTATTATATTTTCTGAAGTAACATTAATGAAATGAGAGCGAACAAAGAGGATATACTTTTGAATAACTAACATTAGTCATAGCTTCTAACTAAATTCCTTATAAACATTTCATGATTCCAAGTGGTTTCAACTATGAAGATTAGCAAACAAACACCAGTCAGGTCAACCTAACATTGCATATGCGAAATTTGCATATTAATAGACCTGAGAAAAAAAACAAATTTAATAGACTGTAAATATACTACATGTTACAAGCACAAATTATTTTACCTATTATAACTATATGTTGAAATAAAAAATATACTATAGTACCGAAAAAAGTACAAATTTAGCAGATTGTAATTTAATAAGAATAATATTAGTAAAAGAAAATCAAGGTGTTGCAAGCACCACGAAAAATACCTATTGCGCATTTCTCCGACCGTAAACTTGAAGAATCCTTCACCACTAGCCTTAAGAGACCAATGAAGATCTCCATCTACGAATGTTCCAATTAAATGATAGCTATGATCGCCCACAAGATGACATTCACAGCCTTTACTTGTGAGTTCTATGAGTAAATTCATAATCTATCTCCCTCCTTACAAAATGGAAGCTCCTCTTTCTTCTTCATCACATCTTTCACCTACATGATAATGATGGTGTTCTGAATCTTAACGGTTTGTAGGCAGCAATGTATTCAGGATTTAATAAATAAACTACTTCAAACTACTGCACTTTTAACAAAATCCAATTATTTGTGTTCAGTAATGTACATCATCACACGCTTAAATCTGCAATGTATTCAGTAGATGGTCTGTGTAATTTTCCAGATAAAACGAACTTTTAATATCATCAACTTAAATCTATTTTGCGTTATCAATTCATCTTTTCCTCGGTACTTCAAACTATTGATATTAAAACAATTTTATTTTTTCTATATAAAAATGTTCTCCACAAATATTTGAATATGACTATACAAAATTGCTAGTCTCCACAAATATATGAATACGACTATATGATTATGTCTAAACATAAATATAAAGACATTTTGATTGTTTGCAAAAATCATTTTATAAGAAATGAAATGCACAATCATGAAGCTCTGACAAGACTATAGAAGTTAACCTGCTAAGTCACATGAATATGTTCATACAGTAAACATGGCAGGTCACATGAATATGTTGACATAGTAAACCTGCCTGGTCATATTTAGTTTCTACTGGTGCTTGATTCCAATCTAATTCGCTTAAATGGGCAGTTTCTTGATTGTTTCTAATGGTACGATGTCTAGTTCTTTATCTTATTATCCAAATGGGTTCTCTTAAAAAAAAAGGTAAGATTGTTAAATTACATAAACAGCCCAAGGACTTCACCTATTAACTTTGTTGTAAGGACTTATCTTTAATAATTTTGTTTTTTTAAAAGTAAATAAAGGCATTTTGGATTAAATAGTTCTTTTAACCAAAATTTTAACCTTTAAAGGACTAGGATGTTTAATTGAGACATTCTATAAAGCTATAAAAACTTAAGGAGCTCTAGTATGACTGAAACCAGCACTTCAATGTTGTTGTATATAAGGTAATTACAAAAGCTTGGATGCTTAATTGAGTGTTCAGGGGATGCACCGTAATTGCAAAATTAGAATTTCCCTTTTTTCAAGGGTTGATCCTCAAACATCAATCAAAAAACTATTTTAAGGTATAAATGTTTTCTGCAAGCGGTTTATACCATAGACAGATTATGTTATAAATTATCCATGCCAAAAGAACAGTGAAATATTTCCTTTTCTATTGAGACCTATGCATGGAACTTGATATTTTATTTCTTTTTCTATTGAAACATTTGTAGACATGAAATGGGAAAATAAGCACACAAAAAATATTATTTTAAAAAAATGTATACCTTAATTTCATGAACATGCCCAGTTTTATAGTATTGAAAATTTTGTTGAAAATATTTGTAGTCGTATAACCTGAAAAAAATCCAGATGATAATCAAATAGACTATATGGAAACTAAAAATACAGAATAAAAGAGTAATTTACCAAATATATCAAACAATACAGTCTTTGAAGATAACTATACCCATAACAACTGGCTATGTAAATAAATAAGAAAAGCATATAATTATCAGCATACTTATATGGGATAAATAAACAACACTATTTCTTCTGTCTATAGGATTGTGAATCTATTTTGTTCACATGTTAATAATATTGGGTTCCAAAATTAGATTTAGTTGTATGACATTTATTTGGATGTTCAAGCCTCCATACTAGGAATAACTGTTATTTAAAAATCAACTAGGGTGCGATAATAATAATTCATAGACTGATATACGTATTCGACATATTATTTCCTTTAAAATTGAAGATAGTTGATGACTTGATTCTTGTGCATTCATATGAAAAACCATTAAAGGCGAATTATATTTCAACATGTATTTTTAGGAGAGAAACTTCCAAAAAATTTAGGATGTTATTGTTGAAGTATGCGATACTATGTGTTAGATTGAGGAGGATAGTTCGGGATATTTCGAATATTTAGGATCTGGAGGATATTATCAGATCCAGAGAATATTTAGGATCTGGAGGATATTTAGGATCTGGAGGATATTTTGGATCTAGAGGAAATTTTGGGAGTTTCCATATACTTCCCTATGTCTATATGAGCTACATCGGATCCAAAAGGAGGAGGGACAACAAAATCAAGACATTAGATCAAGGTTTATTCTAATTAGGGTTTAAGCAATCCTAATCTTCTTTAATTCCTTTCTCCATAAAATCAAAATTTTCTAGTAAATTTGATCATTGTAATCAATCTCTTGTACTCTTCTATTGATATTAATAAAGGTTTCTCTCTTAAAGTGGACGTACACTGACAAGACTTCGGTGGAACCACTATAAATCCCTGTGTGATTTAGTTTCTCGTTATTGCTCTATTATTTCCATTGTTTGGTGATTGTGATTGGCTTGGATAAGATTGAAATTATTTGATTGGTTGATTTTGCACTATTACCACGATCTCGTTTTTTGCGGCGTTGGGGATTTTTGATTTGAGCAGTCTTAAATCAAATTTTCTCCACAACATTTAGTATCGGAGCATTGGTGTTGGAAGATAGTTGTAGAAATGCCGGAATCAGGTTCAAATAATCCTTCAACAGTTGGTCCAAGTGGTGTAGCTCCTTATGTACGTGGGTCGTATGCAGCTGCTGGTTCACAATTGGTTATCGACAAGTGGAATGGCGATAATGATTTTAAAAAGTGGCAATGGAAGATGAAAGCGCTTCTGAGGTGAAATCGGGTTAATCGGGTGGTGTTTGATATTGCCAGAGGACATCTTAGATGTGGAGAGAGAAGAAGTGGAAGAGTGGGCATTCACTACACTTCAACTTGCCATGGGTGAGAATGTTATTTTGCAAAATTAGTGGTGAGACGACTGCTAAAGGTACTTGGAACAAGTAGGATGAGTTGTATATAAAGAAGTCACTCACAAATCAACTGATCTTGTTGCGGACTTTCTTTACATACAAGATGAAGGAAGGAACTTCGCTAAAGGCGCACTTAAATGTGTTTGATGGTTTGCTAATGAAGATGAAGGCGGTAGATTTAAGATTGAGGAGGAGAAGAAGGCGATGATATTGTTATGTTCATTGCCTGAGCGCTTTACTGGGTTCTCAAACAGTTTGATCTATGGCCAGGATACATTGACTCTAAATGTTGTCAAGACGGCTCTTCTTAGTGAGGAATTGCAAGATCAGAAGAAGGAGTTGAGTGATGGTAGTAGTGGTGCTGGTAATGGTCAAGGTTTATTTGTGGAGAAAGAAAAGTCAGAGAAGAAGGGAAACCAGGGGCGTTCTAAGTCTAAGAAGCCCAGTGGAAGAGGAAAATCAAAAGAAAGATATGGCAAGTGCTTTATATGTAAGAAACCTGGTCACTAGAGGAATTATTGTCCAGACAAGGGGAAGAAGGAAGTAGCATCTTCATCAGTTGCGGTGGAGAGAGATGTTAGTGAGGGAGACGTAGATGTTTCGTCGGCAGTAGCATCATATGTTTCGGGCAGCGATTGGGTGCTTGATTCAGGGGCTTCATATCACATGACACCTAACAGGAATTGTTTTTCTTCTTATGTTGAAGGGAAGGAAAATCAATTGTTATGGGAAACAGTGCAGTTTGCAAGTCGAAGGGCATTGGATCCATGCAAATTCGGATGTTTGATGAAGTGGTTCGTACTCTCACTAATGTGCGCTATGTTCTGGGACTACGGAAGTCACTTATCTCTTTGGGACAGTTGGATTCTTTAGGTTGTAAGATCACCATTGAGAGTGATATCTTGAGGGTTTCGAAGGGTGCGCTTGTGGTTATGAAGGGTGCTAAAACTTATGGTATCTGTTTGCTTCAAGGAGTGACCATGGAAGGCGAAACTTGTGTCAGTGTGGATAGTTCTCGTGGCTTAGATGCTACACGGCTATGGCATTTGAGATTGGGTCATGTCTCGGAGAAGAGTTTAGATGTTCTTCGTCGAAGGGAGATGATTGATGGTGAATGTTTCAGCAAGTTGGAGTTTTGCAAGGAATGTGTCATGGGGAAGCAAACTAGAGTATCATTCGGTAAAGGAAAACATGATTCAAGAGGGATTCTTGAGTATGTGCACACAGATGTTTGGGGACCAATGCCTGTAGCTTCTTTGGGAGGAGCAAGATATTATATTTCTTTCATGGATGATTTTTCTCAGAAGGTTTGGGTGTATGTAATGAAGGCCAAGTCGGAGGCATTTGCAAGATTCAAAGAATGGAGGACTCTTGTTGAGAATGAGAGTAGAAAGACTTTGAAGGTTCTTAGGTTCTATAATGGCGGCGAATATGTTTCCGTAGAATTTCTGAATTTTTGCAAGCATCATGGTATTCAAAGGCATTTTACTACATCGAGAGATCCGCAATCTAACGGAGTGGCGGAGAGAATGAACCAAACTCTACTAGAGAAAGCTCGATGCTTGAGATTGACATCGAGTTTGTCTAAGGGATTTTGGGCCGAAGCTTTGTCAACCGCGGTGCATATTATTAATCGAATTCCGTGCTCGGCTATTGATAACAAAATTCTAGAGGAAGTGTGGGAAGGGGAAGAGCATTGACTTGATTTATCTTCGTGTATTTGGCAGTCCTATTTTTGTGCATGATCCGGGGAATGATAAGCTCTCACCTAGAGCTTTCAAAGGGATTTTTCTCGGTTATATGGATGTTGTCAAAGGCTATCGGATTTGGAATCCGAAAACGAAGAAGGCTATGGTTTCTCATCATGTTATTTTTGATGAGTCGGCTATGTTCAAGGAGAACGAAGGCTCATAGGATGTTCCGGATTTGGTTCATGGTGAATCAAAGGAGAAGGAAATTTTTTAGGCCTAGAGAGAGTTGAGTTGTTAGAGGTGCTTGCGGGGTGAATGCGGTTGATGTTACATCACATAGTCCACAGGATTTCTCTAGTAGTGGTGGTGATGTGCACGAGCCTAGAGAAGATTCAGTTCAAGGTATAGCTGAAGAAAGACCGGGTGGTGGCATTGCTACTTGGGTTGGTTGTCGTGCTTTAAGGCCAGCCAAAAGATATAGTGATTGGAATTATCTTTGCTTTTGTGAGAATTTGGACTATGCTCTTCATGTAGTCCAAGATGAGACGATGGACCTTGATGACGTCATGGATTCGAGTGATAGCTCGAAGTGGATTTGCGCCATGGAGGAAGAGATGCAATCGTTGATGAAGAACCATACTTGGGAGTTAGTTCCACTTCCTCAAGGAAACCATGCTATTGGGTGCAAATGGATATATAAGGTGAAGAACGATGGAAGATACCAAGCTAGGCTAGTGGCTAAGGGGTTTGCACAGAGGAAAGGAGTATGATGAGATTCTCGCACCGGTTGTGAGGCATACTTCTATCCGGATATTACTTGCATTAGTTGTTATTTACGACTTGGAGTTGGAGCAACTAGATGTGAAAACCGCCTTGTTGCATGGAGACTTGGATGAAGACATCTACATGGAGCAACCGGAAGGGTTTTTGTAGAAGGTAAGTCAGAACTAGTTTGCAAGTTGAAGAAATCACTATATGGTTTAAAGCAATCACCTAGGCAATCGTACAAGAGATTTGATCATTTCATGCTTGAAAGTGGCTTCCATCGAAGCATCAAGGTTGCCTGCGTTTACTTCAAGAGGTTAGGAAATGATTGTTGGTTGTATTTACTCTTGTATGTGGATGATATGCTCATTGCTTCTAAGGACAAGGCAGAAATCAACAAGTTGAAAAAATAAATAAAGGTGGAGTTCGAAATGAAAGATCTTGGAGAAGCAAGGAAAATCTTGGGCATGGAAATTAAAAGAGATCGAAAGCGTTTTGAGTTGAGATTGACTCAAAAGGAGTACATTAAGAAGGTGCTTTGCCGGTTTAGCAAGGAGAATGCAAAGGCTTTAAATACACCATTACCTTTGCATATAAAGGGATCACCTATCGAGGAGAAAGACAAGGCTTATATGGCAAAGGTGCCATATGCTAGTACGGTTGGAAGTTTGATGTATGCCATGGTGTGTACAAGACCCGATATTGCAAATGTCGTCGGGGTGGTTAGTCGGTATATGGCTAATCCGGGGAAATCGCATTGGGAAGCCGTGAAGGCTATATTGAGATACTTGAAAGGCACGACATCTCATGGTCTTGTTTTTGGTGGTAGTGATGGATTGAGTTGCAAGTTAGTTGGTTATTGTGACTCGAACTACGCCGGTGATAGGGATCGGAGGAAATCAACTTCCGGGTATGTCTTCACACTTGGTGGTACGACCAATGTTGGAGATCAAGATTGC
Organism: Allium sativum; assembly: GCA_030737875.1. Taxonomy (NCBI): domain Eukaryota; kingdom Viridiplantae; phylum Streptophyta; class Magnoliopsida; order Asparagales; family Amaryllidaceae; genus Allium; species Allium sativum. The sequence goes on from CM060924.1 coordinate 65,476,223, forward strand.
AAACCATAGTGGCTTTATCCACTACGGAGGAGGACTTGATAGCTGTTGTGGAAGCGGCAAAGGAGGCACTCTATTTGTAGCGACTATTGTGTGACTTGGGTTTCGAACATGAGAGTATCAATGTTTGATGTGATAGACAAAGTGCTATATATTTGGTAGAGAATTTGGCATTTAGCTCACGAACGAAGCATGTTGAAGTGAGAGAGTCATTTCTACAGGCCATGGACGAAGACAAGCAAGTATGCCTTCAGAAAGTGCACACAAAGGATAACGTGGCAGACATGTTCACTAAGGCATCGCCGATTGGAAAGTTCGAGCATTGCTCGAACTTAGTTCGCTTGGAGAGATGCTAGGTGCCACGTGGTGGCACAGTTGAGAGAGAAACTTGGATGTAGAAGAGTATCGATGAGAGGTTGGTGTTCTGACTTCATGTTAAGTACTCGTTTTCACTCCCGAGTACATTGTCTTTTGGTGAGACTTGTTTAGGAGTTGGATGTTTCAACACTTCATTGACGAGTGGGGGCTATGCCTGAACTCATTAGTGAAGTGCAATGGGCAGTGGCTATGCCGGAGTTCATTGGGGAAACATTCAAGCTTTCTTGATTGAAGATAAAAGGAAATGCTTGGGTGCATTGAAGTTTGTGATGTAGATGGATATAGTATCGAGGTGGAGTGTTGAAGTATGCGATGCTATGTGTTAGATTGAGGAGGATATTTTGGGATATTTCGAATATTTAGGATCGGGAGGATATTTTCAGATCTGGAGAATATTTAGGATCTGGAGGATATTTAGGATCTGGAGGATATTTCGGATATAGAGGAAATTTTGGGAATTTCCATATACTTACCTATGTCTATATAAGCTACATCGAATCCAAAAGGAGGAAGGACAACAAAATCAAGAGATTAGATCAAGGTTTATTCTAATTAGGGTTTAGGCAATCCTAATCTTCTTCAATTCCTTTCTCCACAAAATCAAAATTTTCTAGTAAATTTGATTATTGTAATCAATCTCTTGTACTCTTTATTGATATTAATAAAGGTTTCTCTCTCAAAGTGGACGTACACTGACAAGACGTCAGTGGAACCACTATAAATCCCTGTGTGATTTAGTTTCTCGTTATTGCTCTATTATTTCAATTGTTTGGTGATTGTGATTGGCTTGGATAAGATTGAAATTGTTTGATTGGTTGTTTTTGCACTATTACCACGATCTCGTTTTAGGCGGCATTGTGGATTTTTGATTTGAGCAGTCTTGAATCAAAATTTCTCCACAACAGTTATAGCATAACACGGTACTTTAAAACAAAATGAATACTCATAGTGCATAAAGCTTTTATACAAAGAGACACAGTTAAGTGAGTATGTACTCATTCTCAATTCGAGGTAGACTTTTTTGCGTAACTTTGTTTATAAGTAATCATATGGGTTCAAACAAGAGAACATTAAACATTAAGGAGTTAACTATCTATACTGCAAAATTAGTTAAGCAGACCGAAACCTTTTCTTTATGAACTATTTCCAATAAATTTTGAGTTCAGCATGCATGTCTTCAAAACATATTGTCGCAATGTTTGCATGCATCTTATTATACATTATACATTATTCTTATTAATCAATTCACTATTGAAAGTGTATGGTTGAGAATCAATAATTGTATTGGAATAACAACACACAAGTTTGAGACAACAACTTCTCATAATTTTCTATGATAATGCTACAATTCATACAAGCTGAGGGTTTTCTCTTTCCCCATGTGTGTTTCCTATGTATTACCATCATGGTTAACAAACAGTTTATTACATATAAACTAATGGTTTTGCATGCATACATTAAAATCAATTTGCATGATAGGGGAAGATAAAGAGATATGTATATGAATTACACCTAGATTGCTATGACTTCAAACTCTCTGTTTCCAGCAACATAAACGCAATCACCTTCTCGTCGCTGCATAAAAAATTGATAAGGAGCCATCATTTATAAAAATTTGTTAGCATTAACAGTTCTTGGTAACTAATAACTAAAAATTGCACAACTATGTACCCAGATTTGTTTTCAATTCTTTGCAAGCAGTCAAGCAAACATTGGCATTGAGAACCCATGAGCCTTTGAAAAAGGAAATGAACTTGCAATACAATTTTAATTTGTGCCTGAAAAACATGGGCATAAAGCTGTGTCAATTTGTGCCTATAAACAAAATGTAAAACAAAAGAATAATTCACATACATAGCCTTGTTTCTATAACAAATAACATGAACATACTTGTTTCAAAAATAATAACACGAATAAACCTTTTTTGGTCTGTCGGGTTACTGAAGGCGAGTTTTGAAAACATGCTTTCAGTAAAATACGAAGGCGTGTTTCCAAAACACGCCTTTAGTAAACCCCTGCACATAAAATACCCCAACTCGAGACCCTTCTTCCCCCTTTTCACTTCAGTTCTCTTCTTTGAACTGCTGCGAAAAAAAAATCAAATCAACTTCATTTTCATCCATTTTTCATCTAATCCATTCCTAAAAGATAACAATGGCTAGCACATCTGGCGTACAACAAGAAATCGGTAAGATTCTAAACCCTAAATTTCAGTTTTGAAATTAGGTCATACGTGTTTAAGAATTATTGGTTATGGGGGTTTTGGCATAAAGCAATGTTGTGTACATTGTTCACATTGTTGTCATACATTTTCAGTTTTGTGTACACAACATTGAAATTAGGTCATACATGTTCAATTTTCTAAACCCTAATTTGTACATTTTTGTGTACATTGTTTGCATTTACGATTTAGGGGTTTTTGTGTCTATATTGTTCACATTATTGAATTGAGTTTTTTGATTAAATGATGGGTGTTGGATGTCATGTATTAGATATATTATGAATCGAGGTATTCGGGTTTTTGTGTATGACGACGCGTGTAAGCTTTGTATTGTGATATTATGTAGATGTGGTAAAAAGAAGTACATGATATTGAACTTGTCCCCTATGCATTCGATTGAATGACTATGAAAATCATTTTATTGGTTTGGAACTATCTGATAAAGTTAATCCTGCATTTTTGCAGAGTATTTTGAGATGGAGCCCAGACCAGTAGATCCGAGCGTGTTATATATGCAGGCCCAATACAGGACATCGAATGCTAATCGGATGCAGGTAGCAATTTGTTACTATTTTCATATATTGATGTTTAGTTTTTTAGATGTCAAACACCAATTTTTGTTATGTATTAAATTTGTAGAGTGTCAGTACAGAGTTTGTCATTGACCATTCGTCCTCCCTTTCGAAAGTGACATATGAGGATCCTCACGTCATCACCGAGATCGAGAGGGTTGGATTCATACATATTTTTCACTTAGGTTACATCTAGCTCGATCATAGCCTTGTCGGTGCTTTAATAGATAGGTGGAGACCTGAGACATCCACATTTCATCTACCAGTCGGTGAGATGACTATCATCTTGGCAAATATTACGGTTTTGCTAGGATTGGCTATTGATGACAATGTTGTTGCGTTTGACGGTGCGCGACATTATTATTTGCAGCTATGTCATGACCTACTAAGGCTGGATCCACCAGCCAATCAAGTAAGGGGTCAAAATTCGATTCATATCACATGGTTCCGTAATCAGTTGGCGAGTGATATTTCTGCAGAAGCCACCCAGTTAGAGGTTGAGCAATGGGATCGTTGCATTTTATTACATATTATTTTCTGCAGAATGATGGTCGATCATGCCAAGACCCGTATATATTTGAGATGGATACCATTTTTAGCTGATCTCGGGCAGTGCACATCATATTCGTGGGATAGTGTAGTGTTGGCCTGTGCATATCAGGAATTGTCCAAGGTCGCGCTGCAACAGTATAACTGTTTTGTCGGTTGCCCGACGCTACTTCAGGTATGAACCGAATGTCTATAATTTACTTTTATACAATGTGATGCATCATTCTCTTTTATTAATAGTATATTTTTGTGTACACAGCTTTGGTCCTGGACTTATCTTCCCGTCGGAAGATTAGCAGTGACGCACGATCCTATCGACCCATCGATGCTGCTTGGAGCTAGGTATACTTATCTTATCGTTTATTTTATTGAACACAACACGTAACATTTCCAATGTATGTACCTTTTATTATCGTGTAACAGGTGGGTTGGAAAAAAGGATACGCGATATACAGCACGACGAGAGTTGTACTTTTGCCGCAATGAGTTGGACGTCCTTACAGACGAAAAGGATACATCGTATCCGTACACTCCGGAAGTACTTTCCCGACTACCAATCACTTGGAGAGCTCATAGGTACCTTTGGATGACTAGAGTACCTATGATAGCCTACACCTTTACCTCTTGGCACCTTCCCGATGGGGTTATGAGGCAGTTCGGCTTGAGGCAGCATATACCGGATGATGCACCACCTTACATTGAGGGCTATAGTGTGCAGGACTTTCACCTGCATCATGCTATGTGGGATGACTGCGATAACCATATTGAGTTCGAGAGGGAGCCCCCATATCCGCGGCGCAGTACATGAGGTGGTACTTGTAAAACCCCGTAATTTTAAAACAGGACATAAGAGATAATTGAAGAATAATTATCTTTAAAAGAAGAATTAAGGGAACGGGTGGCGCCATTGCGTTCGTCTCGGAATTATACTTGAGATAGAGTCCGAGTTTGCGTAAAACAGATAGAATATAAAGAATTTATAGTGGTTAGAAGATTCCAGTTTAAACCAGAATTAAAATAATATATTCAAAATAGTGAAGGCGGGAGGAGGAAACGCGGAACCGACCACGTTTGGGGCTGGGTCGACACCTATATTGAATCAGGCTCTTTCACGTCGACATCGGGGTCGACATATGTGTCGACCCCCCTGTAGCTGTCGACCCCATCAGCCAGATTTGGGCAGTGACGAATTTTTACAACACTGCGTTGATGTGGCCTTCTCTGATTGGCCAATGACTGATTTCTGAGGTATTAGGGCATATGTGTCATGCTACGATTGGCTGGATGACACATCTCTTTGGTTGATGGCTCTGATTTCTCCTAGACTAATCTAAAGGCTAGAATTGAACCAAGACTTCTATATAATCACCCCAACCCTGAACCGTAGAACTCATTATATGAAGTTGTCATGCTGTTCGTCTACAAACTGGCCTAGCCTTCATTCATCTACCCCAAACTAGAGAATCAAATTCAAACTAGGAATAAATTAGAAGAACTATAGAATCAAACGTCTACATCAAAGGATAGCTTTTTAAATTCAGAAATCAGATTCTAGAAATCAAGATCCATCCTTTTTCTATAAGTACACTTTTTGTTTAGATGTGAACACTTAACAAGAAATCATGACTGTAATAATTGGATCTAGAACTATGCCTAATTCTATTCGTGCCTATCCTTTTGTCAATTCTGAATTGCCTATGCCTATGAGACTATTGTGATTGATGTAATGACACCTATCGTGCCTATGAGACTATTGTGATTGACATAATGAAACCTGTCATGCCTATGAGACTGTTATATTGACAAAATGGAACCTATCATGCCTATGGGACTGTTGTGATTGAATTTATCATGTTGCACATCCTATGCCTATGAGACTATTGGACTAACACAATTGAACCTACCATGCTATATATGCAAATTACATGATAAGTTATGTTCATATCTTATGCTAATCTTAGCTTATCTTGTTATCGCTGTTATCATGGTATTGTCTTATATTCAATTTATTTATGTCATGTTACTATTACCTGTTTACATACTGAAAATCACTGGACTTACCAGACTTATGTCTGTCCTAGTTTTGTTTCGCCTCTTTTCTTCCATCCCCCCGGTAGTTAGGGAGGGAATAGATCAACTTAGTTTGGATCGTTTCTCTTTCCAAGCTCAAAGATAGTCGACGTATTACTTTGGACTCTCCTTTCCACTGCTATGGCTAGATCACGCTTTATTGGGGAATATCATTGTCATTTTATGCTTCTTTATGTTATTAAACAAGACAGATACTTTGTTGTACTGGGTATTGGTGTTTAGGTGATAGAAAACCGTCTTTGTACAAGTTGCTTTACCAAGCTGCTGTTTTATCAATGAAGTAAAGTTTTTATTATTTTCCGCTGCTTTATTTGTCTATCTTGTCATTTATCTGCATCTTTTACCTATAACGCTTCACTAAAGTTAATGCATTCACTTTGTGAGTGAAATTAATGGACGTGGGGTGTTACACTTGGTATCAGAGCTGAAGGTTACTGGATCAGATAAAAGATTTGAAATATTATTTTCAAAACGGTTTTAAAAGAGGCATTTTATAAAGAAATTTTTTGTTTTAAAGGCATATTCCCTAAAGCCATATGCATTATTTTTTGATCCTCTGTTTGAATCCTTGTTTTCCTTCTTTACTGAGTCTCCAGAGCTTCTGGCTTTCTAGGAGAACCTCATCGCGGCATGGTTCCGTATGCTTGATGAGACTACGACACCTGTCAAAGGGCGAATAAGGGCCCAACATCCGTATATAGCCGTAGTACTTTCACCCGTAGCTAATTTTCTTTCTAGCTTTGTAGGGTTTTTCCGTGCGATGGAGGCTGCTTTTAAGAGACTTGTAAACAAGTTACACAAAGATGGCAATGATGAGAATGAGGGAGTTTGGCTAAGGAGCACAATCCAAGGATGAGGAACTCAAGGACGTAGACTTGGTTCATAAAGGAGGTAAAAAGAAAGAGGTGTAAGTGGAAGAATCACAAGACAAGAAGGAAGAAAGAGTAGGAAAACCTAAGACAAGAGGAATTCTCTTTATTATGGTATAACGGGTCATATAATTAAGGACAAGGGCAAGAACTAAGGATAGGATTTTCAGGAGGGCAAGTGCATGCTCTCACCGCCAGCGTACCTAAGAGAGAGGTAATAAAGTTCTATTAAAAATATCTAGTTTTTCTTTTTGATCATCCTATTAGTACTCTTTTTGATTTTAGTGCTTCACATTCATTTTTATCTGCTTCCATAATTGAATCTCTGCACCTTAGTGCTTGTATAATAGAAGATCCCATTATTGTCTCAAATCCAATTGGTGATTCGGCTCATTTATCTTTGGTTTGTGAGGATTTGAGAATAGCTATATTAAGTATTGAGTTTAAGTGTAATGCTTATGTTTTTTTGGTTTCATGAGCTATGGGTTGACTCAAGGCATGGATTGGTTAGCTAGTAATTATGAGAGGAGTGTAGGTAGACTTTTGACTTACCTCAGGAATACCCTCGAGATTTCATGTGATCCTAAGGAATCAGTTTGGCTTAGCTACCTAGAATCACTTGATGCATCTATCGACGATTTGCGATCTGTTAAAATAGTCCATGAGTACGCAGATGTTTTTAATCAAGTTAGGGGTTTGTCCCCTAAAACATGAGATAGACTTCCGCATATATCTTGTTGACAATGCAAAGCCAGTTGCATTACCTGTACGACACATGGCTCCAAGGGAAAGGAAGGTCTCAGTAAACAAGTAAAAGAGTTGCTTGGGAAAGGGTTCATAAGGCGAAGTATTTCTGAATAGTGGTGCTTCAGTTGTTTTCACTACAAAGGCGGATGGTTCACTTCGCTAGTGCATAGATGATATTTGGGTTTTCTCTAAGAGTGAGGAGGAACATGCTTTGCATCTAAGGGAAGTCTTAGATACCCTCCGAGCACATCAACTCAAAGCAAAGTTCTCCAAATGTCATTTTTGGAGGAAAGAGGTGAGGTTCTTAAGACACGTGGTCTCTAAGGAAGGGATAGCAATGGATCCTGAAAAGGTGGTAGCAATCAAAGATTGGAAGATTCCTAAGATCGCAACGAAAGTAAGAAGTTTTCTAGGACTAGCGGGCTAATATAGGAAGTTAATTAAGGACTTTGCGAAGGTATTAGCCCCACTTACAAGATTGACGAAAAAGAATCTAACCTTTGCTCGAGATATTGGTTGTGATGTCGCCTTCCAACAATTGAAGAGGGCTCTTACAACGGCCCCAGTTTTGACTTTTACCTTATGGTAGTAAAAGGTTTACGGTATACACGGATGCATGCGGCACAGGGCTACACGCCATTTTGATATAAAAAGGAAAAGTTCAGAATAAATATCAAGTTTGATTTTAAAACCTTCGTTTAAGTTAGTAGTTGGCATCGCTAGGAGTAAGACCCACACTTTTGAAATAAATAGGGACTTCATAAAGAAAGGACTCTCAGATAGCTGAAACAATGAATAAGTTAAGTAGAGAAGAGACCTCTAATCACCTTAATAAATATACTTGGTAACATGGTTAGAATCTGTTTATTTTCAAGAGATAGTTCTTCTAGTGAATTTTGGAAGAAGCCAAGAGTACGCAGCTATTTTTGAGCACTGCTTATCATCCGTTGACAGAAAGGGTGAATAGGATTTTGGAAGACCTTTTGAGGAAATGTTAGCATGACACAACAGGAGTTGTACTGCCGAGTATACTAGAAGAAGAAGAGGTGGAACGAGAGGCGACAGTGAAATGAGTTCCAACTCATATTCTGGAAACAGAAATTAAGAAGCTACGCAATCGTGAAGTTAAGACAGTCAGAGCGCTATGGAGTGAAGCTCAAGAAGATACGACTTAGAAGACTGAAGACAAGATACGCGCATTATACCCTTTTTGAGGGTATATCCTTGATCTCTCTTTTTTTGTAAAGTTTATTTGCATGTTAGTCTTTATCTTTTAAGTATATCCTCTCGATCCCATCCTTGATCCATAGGTAGAAGCCAATGGATGTAAACATGTGTTTGAGACATGTTATGTTTAGTGGATGCAAGTGGATGTAAGTGTTTGCTAATGGTTGCTCGTGGATGCATATACACACATTAGGCACTAGATCGGCTCCGTCACTTCCATATTGCATATGCATGAGTGAATTTATATATATATATATATGGATTGAAACTTGATGTGTTATCGTATGGATGTTGCATTTATATGAATGATTGTGCACTCATGTAGAAGTTATAAAGTACAATTAGTAATAATTGCATACATGATGGACTCATGGCACTGATATAATTAGCATTAAGGAGGTCAACTGAATCAGTAGACCGCCTGATTTTGCATTTGGGTAAGGACATATACACACACTATGTAAATGTTCATAAAAAGAATTAGAGACCTTTTAAGGACAATGGATGCCTGTGATTTAATGGTTTGAGTAGATGGATGTTGGATGGTAGGATAAACATTCTTCTTGACTTGGAGATTTCGGGGACGAAATCCTTTAAGGAGGGGAGAATGTAACAACCCACAATTTTAAAACGGGACATAAGAGATAATTAAAGAAGAATTAATATTTAAAAGAATAATTAAGGGAAACGGGTTGCTCCATTGCGTTCGTCTCGGAATTCTACTTGAGATAGAGTCCGAGTTTGCATGAAATGGATACAATATGAAGAAGTTATAGTGGTTAGAAGATTTCAGTTTAAACCAGAATTAAAATAAAATATTCAAAACAGCGAAGGAGGGAGGAGGAAACGCGGAACCGACCACGTTTGGGGTGTCGACCCGAGACCCGCTGGGTCGACACCTATGTCGTCTCAGGCTCGTTGGGGTCGACACCGGGGTCGACCCCTCCCCCCGTCCCAGTAAGGGTCGACCCCATCAGCTAGATCTGGGCAGTGACAAATTTTTACAACCCTGCGCTGATGTGGCCTTCTCTGATTGGCTGATGACTGATTTCTGAGGTATTAGGGCATATGTGTCATGCTACGATTGGCTTAATGACACATCTCCTTGGTTTGATGGATCATATTTCTCCTAGACTAATCTAAAGGCTAGAATTAAACCTAGACTTCTATATAATCACCCTAACCCTCAACCCTAGAACTCATTCTATGAAGCCGTCATGTTGTTCGTCTACAAACTGGCCTAGCCTCCATTCATCAACCCCAAACTAGAGAATCAAATTCAAACCATGAATCAATTAGATGAACTAGAGAATCAAACGTCTACATCAAAGGATAGCTTTTCAAATTCAGAAATCAGATCCTAGAAATCAAGATCCGTCCTTTTTCTGTAAATATAGTTATTGTTTAGATGTGAACACCTAATAAGAAATTATGGCTGTAATAACTGGATTTAGAACTATGCCTAATTCTATTCATTCCAATCCTTTTGTCAATTCTGAATTGCCTATGCCTGTGAGACTATTGTGATTGATGTAATGACACCTATCGTGCCTATGAGACTATTATGATTGACATAATGAAACCGAACATGCCTATGAGACTGTTGGAATGACAAAATGGAACCTAACATGCCTATGGGACTGTTGTGATTGAATTTATCATGTTGTACATCCTATGCATATGAGACTATTGGACTGACACAATTGAACCTACCATGTTGTATATGCAAATTACATGATAAGTTATGTTCATACATGCTTACATGTTTAGATCCAAGCTAGTACCCATGTTTAAGATCTATGTAAGTTCATGCTTATACAATTAGATCTATGCTAATTTGCATGTTAATTGGATTTTATTTAAATGTAAGATCACGTTTATGTGCTTAATTAAGTTTATGTCGTTCTATCCCAAATTTATTCTACGCATGTTGATCTATATTATTTATGCCTGTTGGAATATTACATGTCCCTTTCTTTTCCCTTTTGTTTATAAGTTAGGCTAATTTGGGAGCCTAACGTTCTATGTGAATTATGCGAACGAATAACAGGGGAGACGTTGGTGAAAAAATATTAAACTACATGCTATTGGCATAGATTGGCTCATAATCACGTAAATGATTAGTAGCATGAAATGGTAGAATTTGTATACCTAGAATTATGGACATAAGGGTAAATGGGGCATGACTGGAATTGACAACACTTGTGGATAATTTACATATGAACATAAATTGTAAATATGTAAATTAATTAAAAGATGAACATACCTAACCCGAGGTTAGATTGAGTTGCGGTCTAAAACTGCTCGGAACCGCCTGACACATCTAGTAACTGCAACAACACAGATCTAATGTGAGAAGTTAACGCATTTAGCCCAAAACCCGAGGTTAGAATGAGTTTGCGGTAGAAGTCTGCCCAGAACCGCCCGACACATCCAGCACCCACAATCAACAGTTCTAATGTGAGAGGTTGGGGGCATTAATAAATTAATTAATGCCAATAAACAAACATTCTAAGAATGGTAAGGTTAAGTAACATATGAATATGCGACACTTAACCAATACAACATGTTAATTAGACAAGAAGGTGGGGTTAAGTAAATTTAGAATACTTAACCGTTATAACATGTTACTTAGACAAGAAGGTAGGGTTAAGTAAATTTAGAACACTAAACCATTATAACATGTTAATTAGACAAGAAGGTGGGGTTAAGTAAATTTAGAACACTTAATCGTTATAACATGTTAATTGGACAAGAAAGTGGGGTTAAGTAAATTTAGAAACACTTAACCAATATGGCATGATGAATGAGTAGGGTCAAGTTAATAAGAAACACTTAACCAATATAGCATGATGAACGAGTGGGTTTGAGTTAATAAGAAACACTTAACCAATGTAACATGATGAACGAGTGGGGTTAAGTTAATAAGAAACACTTAACCAATATAACACGATGAACGAGTGGGGTTAAGTTAATGGGAAACACTTAACCAATACAACATGATGTGTGGGTGGGTTAAGTTAACATGAATGGACAACACTTAACCAATATTACATGAACAAAGTGGATAGGGTTAAGGCAAGCTTAACCAATAAAACATATTGACTTGATTAGTGAGAGGGTTAAGTACATCTCGTGTAGGTGGGTAATATTTGTATATATAGGCCCACAAACTTAACCAGTAGGAAACCCTAGTAGCGGGGAGCCATTTCACCAGTAACCCACACAGATGTATCATGGTACCCTGAACTAGGCAAGGTGGGGCACGATTGCTGGGCTGATTATAAGTGGTCAAAATAGCGGTAGGGGGTGCAGCAGTGTAGTTCCGACGGAGTATGGGCATGCACGTGCTCCGGAGTGGAAAACAGGCACTGGGCATCAGTAGTATACACTATGCAACTTGAATCGTGTTAGGTCGCTATCATAAGGATCGATACACCTTATGGTGGGGGATAGAACAAGGTATCTACACGCAAGAGAGGGCCGATTAACATAGACACAAGGAAAATTAATACAAGTAGCAAGCCGATCGATAGGGTACTAAGGGTACATCTAACATCTTCATGGCAATTAGGCTGATTGAGGTGAGATCCTCATACTAGATGTACACCTAAAGGCTACAACAATTGCGGGGTTGGGATCACCTTATAACACAGAATACTAGTTGGGACACTAGTAGGGGATACAGATCCTTTTTCACATGATACTAGTTGGGACACTAGTAGGGAATACGAATCATTCTATAAAAGACACTAGTTTGGATGCTAGTTGGGTGGTGTAGAGAAAATAGGAAACCAGAGATATAAAAATCAGAATAACGGGGTAGTAGCGAAGCAGAGAAAGAGTAGAAGCGCATTCGGTTTATCTTGCCTTATCATATCTTATGCTAATCTTAGGTTATCCTGTTATCACGGTATTGTCTTATATTCAGTTTATTCATGTCATGTTACTATTACCTGTTTACATACTGAAAGTCACCAGAGTTACTAGACTTATGTTTGACCTAGTTTTGTTTTTCCTCTTTTCTTCCGTTCCCCCCAGGTAGTCAGGGAGGGAATAGCTCAACTTAGTTTGGACCGTTTCTCTTTCCAAGCTCGAAGATAGTCGACGTATTGCTTTGGACTCTCTTTTCCACTGCTATGGCTGGCTCACGCTTTATTGGGGAATATCATTGTCATTTTATGCTTCTTTGTTTTATTAAACAAGATAGATACTTTGTTGTACTGGGTATTGGTGTTAGAAAACAATCTTTGTACAAGTTGTTTTACCAAGCTGCTGTTTTATCAGTGAACTAAAGGTTTTATTCTCTTCCGCTGCTATATTTGTCAGTATTGTAATTTATTTGCATCTTTTACCTATAACGCTTCACTGAAGTTAATGCATTCCCTTTGTGAGTGACATTAATGGACCTGGGGTATTACAGTACTGGAACATAACACGACGCTACATCCTTAATCCCGGAGTAGATACTACGTTAGCACTGTATGTTCCTAGAGTACCACTAAAGAGGAACGTGGTAAGTTAATGTGTGCATTATTAAATACAATCAGTTTCATTTATCCATTCTATTTAATTTTCTTTTGAATTTACAGGTTGTTGGTATCAACCGTGCATGGGAAGAGGCAGAAAAGCTTAGAGAGAGGCAGACTGACGATGAGGGACAGACAATGTGCACGAACATACAGAAGATTTTAGACGTGATTCTATGCAGGAACAAGCTAGATAAGCCGAAACCACCATCTTCTCCACCTCCACATCCTCCTGCAGGTCCTCCTCCTTCTGCCGGTTCTCCTCCACCTCCAACAGTGCACGAAGAATTTGTGCATGGTCCATCTCAAACTGTACCTACATTACCACGTACCAGAAGTGCATGACGCACTAGGAGCAGCAGCGGCAGTGGTTCGTCTTCAACTTCCACACTAGTCAGGCCGAGGCGAACCTAGTGCACGTTAGATTGGTCTGTCTAGTACATTGGATGATAGTCTTTGTGTATGAATTTGCTATGTTTTGGTACATTTATTTATTTCATATCCATGGATGAACCTACTGCATGTTTTTGTTATGTGTATGAACTTGTTTTGGTATGTTTATTAATTGGATGGTAGTCTTTATGTATGAATTTGCTTTGTGTATGAACCGAGTGCTTGTGTTTGTTGAAGGCAAATATGTGCACGTATGTGTATGCAAGTTTTCTAGTGTGTAGGGTTCTCCCGAAGGCGAGTTTTGGAAATTCGCCTTCGTATTTTTCTGAAGGCGAGTTTCCAAAACTCGCCTTCGGAAAACAAACAGGCCTAAATATGTAATTAATTTGAAAACAAGCCTATTCTTGTTATATTTTCCATGAACAGTGCTACACACATGATTTTCTCAATGCAAAAAGAATAAGATGTGCCACAGTGGTTAGATTCTATCTAAAATTCGAATTAAAACATGCTAAATGTTATGTGTCATTTGCTGGAATGATCTAGGCCTACTTTGCCAGAGATTTTCACGACATGAGATCCCTAAGAGCACAATCTGTCTCTAAGGTATCTTAAGCTAATTTTTCATGAGCTTACAAATGATAATCATCATTGTAAACTTCCTAACGTAAAATTTGAATTAGAATGAAATAAACAATCGAAGATATATACTCATAGGCGGTGCTTTCGGTAAACGTCAGTAAATAATCGACAATACATGAAAACACAGATGAGCATGGTGTAAACCATCCAGATAGGAGGAAGTAGAAAATTTATTACCTTGCCATGTAGATCCTTTATGTCCAGCCGTCCATCATCGCCCATCGACGAGTTTACCAATAAGATTCGACAATTTGAAAATTAGGGCAGAGAAATTGCTGATATGATGTGTGTACGGAACAGGAGATGTAAAGTAGAATTGGACGATAGAGTGAAGTAAGATTAGCAATGAAAATCCATTCTTTTTTCTTTCTTTTAATTCCTGTGATGCAAGCTACTTTTGGGGGGAGGGGAGGCGGGGGAGGGAAATCAAAAGCTAGGAAGCATTTTTTAGGGAAAAGGGATTTTGGGATTTAGGAAGTGGAATAAAGGGCGTAGGAAGTAACGTGTAAAGGTGGGAACTTTTCATGTGTCCCATTGTCTAAAAGTGGAACAAAAATTTGCATCGTCTAATTTAACCGATGCGGATTAAACTCCATCAGTTGCAGCATTTGGAATGTGAAAATAAATATAGTTGCATCAGTTTTATTTACAACCGGTGCAATTACAACTATTTGCATCTGTTTATTTTCATCGGTTTTTATAGAAAACAAATGCAAATTACAATTTTGTATTATCTACTGCTTCCCTCTTACCAATTGCATCGAGTTTTCATATGGAACTGATGCAACTATCGCTATTTGCATCTGTTTTTGTCACAACTGATGCAAATGAGGCAAAGCAACAGGCCTGTTTTGTAGTAGTGTGTCCTCTAAGATTTACAGTCCCTGTGTTGATCAGAGAGATAGGGTTATAGAAAATACAATTAACCCACATCTATTTTGCTTTTATACCCTCGTCTTAGCTCTTAGAAGTTAGGACTACAATTAATTGATGGATGGTTGAATCACATCCATCTCGATTATACTTCCACCCCTTTGTAAAGGGTAAAAGTTTATGAAAGATTGGTTTAATCTCATTCGTATCAGTTTATACTCTTGCCTCTATTTCGATGGAAAGAGTTAACATTTGAACGACCAAGTCACATTCATTTTTAACCATATTTATGCCCTATGTTAAGAGAAAAAGATATTCGTAGGTTGGGTGTATTATGTCTATGTTAGAATATAATTCACTACGGATCTGAATATAACCATATTGATTCAATCGAGAATAAATTGAATAAGATTAAATAGATCAGCAGAAGCCATACCTCAATCCATTGGTGCTTATTGATAGGTAGAATTGAGTTGATTTTTGATCTTCCAAATTGACAGAAGCTCAGATATGTAAATATGTCTCTATAGAAGAGGTAAGAGAACACAATGAAAACTTGTGTAATTTGGGGACCATACCCTATATATATATATATATATATATATATATATGTGTGTGTGTGTGTGTGTGTATGTATGTATGTATGTATGTATGTATATATATATATATATAGTAGTGTGATATTTTAAGTTCGGCCCTTTAACAAACCAAAATTATCACTCTAGTATCCACACATTATTATATTACATGACAATTATTCCCTTTAAAGCCCTCAGATATTTATTTCAAACTAGAGCTTGTATTCGGACTTAGTCATAAGATAACCATTAAATTAGCATATGTGACCCCAATAAGTTGAATATTTCCAATAATATTCCCTTGAGCCACATATGTAACTTTATAAAATATATTTACTTTATGAGCTCTCTAATAGCTATCTTAATAATGAGGTATATTGAAAATAATCTCGTTCATTGATTGTGTTAATAGAGGACCAAAGCGGCTTTCGTCGCTATTACTGTAACTATACCCATCAATAATCAAATATACTAACATAACCAAACGACATAGATCAATCATGTATGTGTAGCATGAAAATTACATGAAATGTGATCTTTGCATGTCTATTTCCAACTGGTCCAACTTTACTTTATTGACATCAAAATTTTCAATATATATGAGCAAATGGAGTGCAAAAGAAAAATGACTTTATTTATTTATTTCTGATTAGAAAAATAAAACTAAAGTATGTCCATAACCAAATTATAGAGCAACTTCATAAAACTAACTTATTACAAACTCTACGTGAACCAAAATATCATCAAATAAAAGATACAGCCATTTTAGCAACATGCTCACGAAAGACCTTGGGTGGTAATCCTTTTGTAAGTGGATCCGCTAACATGGAAATTGTCCCAATATGCTCTATGGATATCAACCCATTCTGCACTCTCTCCTTCACAACAAGAAACTTGATGTCAATATAATTTGACTTGCTTGAGCTTCTGCTGTCATTGGAATATAATACAGCTAATTTGTAGTCACAATATAAATTTAATGGTCTTTCAACACTATCAATAATGCACAGCCCAGTGACAAAATTTCGCAACCATTTCCCATGATTAGATGCCTTGTAACACGCTACAAACTCTGCTTCCATGGTGGAAGAAGCTATAAGCGATTATTTATGTGACGACCACCCACAACCCATGCACTAAACAAGAGGAAAAGTGCGCTTAAAGGTGTGCCAGGAAGCTATGGACGATCACCAGAGTAGGTAAACACTTGTAGAACCTATCGTGTAATTTATAGTGCGAGGATAAAATATAATAGAACATATACCATAGGCAATATTAGTGAATCAAATTTGAGTAGAAAACATTAAACTTTCTTGACAACTAGAAAGTGTATCCAAACATCACGATTTCAGCATATATGTCTATACAAATTTGCCTCACTACAACACTCATAATCTAATGACAAAACAACAGAAATCAAAATACTATATAGTAGAAGAGATACTATGTCAACCTCATGCTCGCCTCTGAACTGCAACATCGTCCTCACTAAGCTATCACCTGTCACCTGCCACCTAGTCTGTCCATCCAAAAACCAGATGAACAGCCCAAGGTAATAAGAGGAAAACATAAAATCTTAAGTCAGACAATAGTCTTAGTGAGTGATAAAACAGCTATCTAACATCATCAATAAAGTATATGAGGATGGGTAAATAAATGAACTAATCTACCCATAGTACTAGAGAAGAACCCAACTCCCGTCTTCCCTACATCGGACAGTGATAGCCTTTACAACCCGTACCAATAAAGGAACAACAATTCATCCATGGTAATCAAAACGACCATTCAACCATGGCAAAATGAAATAATCAACAATAACACTAATAACATCCAGATTATATATCTTATGTAAACCATCCTAATCGAATTCAACATCCCTCAAGCACAAGCCTCGGAGGCCTGAACAAATATTAAACAAGCACCCAAGAAACATCTCCTTCGACGTTGGACAATCCATGTGAGATGGTACAAACAAAGAAATCAATCATTCATGACAAACTTTGGCTATCACTGCCAATTCTACTTCAAAACCATGGTTAATTGTATAACTGACCATACCATACTTCCATCCATCAAGGGCTAATAGTAAATCTGGTTCTAGCAAATACCCCATACGCCTTTCAATGATACATACCCAGGCCTTCCAACAATACCCAGGGTACTCGACCTACGACTGGTCTTTAAACATACCCCTGTTTTGAGCCCATTAGAACCTACAACAACGATAATTCCTCGGCCTTCGTATATCTAGTCATCATCAACGACGACCATACAACCATCATCAACCAACTCAGAACACCTTGAGTTATTATCACATCCGTTGCATTTTAACTAAGGCTGCACAAAGTATGGGTTTGGTCAAGTTAGACCAAATACTTCATCAGACATGAATAGTTATGGGTTTAAGGTAGTCCAACCCATATCTGACCTATATGAGGTTACATATAAGTTGGGTTGAAGTATGGGTTGGGTCGGGTTTAGTAGGGTTGGGTTGGGTAGCTTGAATATAAAATGAGAATACAAATGATTTTTTATTAAAATAATATTAAAATATTAAGCATACTATATCAAATTTTGGCTAGCATAATGCATTTAAAATAATTGATTCATTATAAGAGATATTTTTGTTAAAATTTCATTGTAAAACTCATCACAATGAATTAATTTACTACATAGTAGAGAAAGTGTTTCATTTTAAATACAATAAAATTCTCTTTCGAATATATATTTGCCAAATTTTATCTAGTTTGGATTGACATGAAATATGTTTTTTTTTGTATATTTACTGCAGAATACATAAAAATTATTCTAGGATTATATTATTTTAATTTTAAATGGGCTGATATTAAATTAGTTTTTTATATACGGTTTGGTTGAGTTAAAATAAGGTTGGGTTGAACAAAATATCAAACCCGACCTGTATATAGTATTGGTTACAAATTGTAACCCATATTCGACCCAAACTAGGATGGGTTTGGTCGGACTGGTGGGTTGTGTCGAATTGGATATGAGTTGTGTGCAGACCTAATTTCAATGGTCAACGAATGCATCTCATCCCTTAAACATTCCTACCTGAGCTACCTTTGAAGTCACAATCATCATTGAACCGAATAACAACAACATAAGGTTCAATATAATCCTTAACATTACATACATTTGCTATGAAATAAACTATAGCCTCCACGGCATCAACCACACGTTTAGAGTGCACTACGCTGCAGCACGATTTCGGCCACTTCTGCCCGAAATTTTTTTCCAGGCCCTTTTGTTCAAATCTGGGTCATACCCGAAAAATATTTTTTTCAGAAACGACCCTATGTCTTTTGGGTGCGACTGACCAGGTTCTTTGAAGTAAATCTGACCAGTCCTTGTTCATGTTGTGATTGACCCTGTCTCCTGGTGCTCAACCAACTAGAGACGACCGACCCGACCCACTCATGCACAACCTACTGGCTTTCAACCCCTCGTTGCTCGATCCGATGCTTTCTCAACCCAACACTATGCTCGACCTAAGACCGTTGGACCGAACCCCATGCTCGACCCAGCTCATCATTGCATGACCGACCAGAGATCTTGCTAAACCGACCTAGTCCCCCTGTGCTCAACCGACCAACTCCAAGCCCGACCGACCAAAGACTGGCACTCCTAATTGTACTACATTGTACTACATTGTACTACATGCTCGACCCGTAGCCTGTACAACCCCAATCCAAGTCCAATTTTGAACTTTGCCAATCGACAATATCGATGAAATCAACTTATCCAATTCAACCACAAATATGATATGGAATCACTAACAACTTGAATATGACGACTTTCGTCAAAATTATGCAAACTTTACCAGAATCATGATAAATGAACATATGAACTAAATTATGGATCTAACTTGCATAAACATATGGAAATTACTGGTTTTAAGTGGCTAAATTAGATCCTATGGCGATTCATATGAAAATGGACTTATCATGATGTAGATCTAAGGAAAATGACTTGAAAATGAAGAAATTAAGATCATACAACTCATACACTTGATTGAATCCGTGTAAGAGATGCATATCACTCACCAATTCTCCAAAATAACCCAAAAACCCATAGATCTAGATCTGAACAACAAAGAGTTTGATCCAAACTCTTCGATTCAATGAACTTTCCCCTTAAAATGGCATATATCTTGCTTCAAGCGATGTAGATCTTTGATTCCCTAAGCTCTAATGGTGGAAAGGTGTGGAATATGTAGTAATGGAGGACCTTTAGCTCTTCCAAATAAGAGAATGGAGAAAGAAAACTATTCTCCATGCCTCCTACCTCTAGTTGTAGCATTCCACCAGCCCACTGATGGGCTTCTCCAAATCAGCTCAATATGGCTTAAAAAACCCGAACAACCAACTGTAAAATCTTAAAACGATGATTCCTCCCAAACCGATGAGCCAAATCTTTAATATGACCACTCTACCGAAAGGGAAACGATGTTTCCTTTCCATTGGCATGGGTCTCAACACCTTATTCGATCTAAGTCAAAAGTTATGCCATGTACAAGACTGATAAGGGGAAAATGGTCACGAACAAAATTGGTAAATATTATGGACATGCCTCACACCCCCATAAGAAACATATTAAAATATGAGAATGATCCAATCCTCAGGGAATAAAATAAAAATATTTTACGATCTTCTGATACGTAAAATGCGGGATGTTACAGTTTAACACTCTTCCATGATATGGCACCTCCACTCAATAGAAATATATATCCTGAAGTAGATTTTCTACTATATGGGCATCCAGCAAAGTCACAATCAAAATAACCAATGATCTCCAACTGATCTGGTCTTCTATATGTAAACATATAGTCCTTTGTTCTCTTAATATACCTCATAACTCTTTTTGCTACTTTCCAGTGATCCATTCCAGGATTACTAAGATATTTACCCAATACTCCTATGATGTACACAATATCTAGACTCGTACACACCTAAGCATACATCAAACTCCCTATGATAGATGCATAGGGAATTTTATGCATTTCCTTAGCTTCAAGGATATTATTAGAGCATTGTTTGGGACAAAATCCAACTCCTTTAGTGATAGGGGTATCTTCTACTTTGCAATTGTAACACCTCATAATTTTAAAGGGCATTATAACAATAAACTAAAGAATACTTAATTAAATATTCGGAATCAAGGGAAACGGACTATACCATTGCGTTCGTCTCGGAATCCTGCTTAAGGTAGACTCCGAGTCTGCGTATAACGGACATCGTATGAAGAAGTTATTAAGCTTTGAAATTTGTATACATATAAGCAAAATATATATGAACAAACCAGTCCAGAATATTCAAAATAATTCAAAATCGTAAAGCAGGAAACCACGCTGGAGATCAACTCGTTGGGAGTCGACCCATGCCCCATGGGGGTTGACCCTTGGGTCGACCCACATAAGGGGGTGTTGACCCTAGGGTCGACCCCGGGGTCGACCCAGCCGGGGATTCGGCCAGATCCATTCTCTGAACCTGGACTTGTTTCTTGACCTAATTTCTTGGCTTGAGGCTATAAATAGGACCTCATTTTTATTGTTTATTCACCCAAAATAATAGAGACAACGCGATGCTTCCCCAACTCAGATTGAATTAGCTTATTCTTCTGCAACAATGACTTATTCGTATATAAGAATCTCTGCTATAGCATCAACACTCTTTTCTCGGTTCTTTAGATCCAGTCTTTGTGAGTTTATGTTGCTTTTAGATATAAACATTTAGTAAGTAATCCTGACATGTTTATAAGTTTGGATCTAAACCTATGCCTGTTAATAACCTGAATCATAACTAAACATAGCTGCCATTACTTATACACATGATCTACTGTTTAGTCCTTACATTCCTATCTCTATTATGCCCATTTCTATTATCATATGCCTGTTTTATTATTATGCCTACTTCTGTTCTCCTCTCTCCCTCATTCCCTTTTTATTTTTATATCCAGGCTACCTTCGAGCCTAGGCCTATCGCTGAAATATGCAGATGAAAGAAATTGGGAATGGTTGGGAATAATACATTGGGGGATAAATCATATTATAAAACATGAATAAGATTTAGGAATAACCTATAATGTGATCTAAGACTTTAATTTGTGGCATATCTTATATAATGATTTATGACTTAAGGGTAAGGGCAGGAAAAACATATGATAAAGATGAATAATTTCTTAAGAATGAATATGCCTAAATTTACAATAAATTCAGCATCCACGATTGGTTAATTTACACGTAATGGTGCTAAGACACGAGGTTAAGTTGAACTTGTGGTAGAAGTCTGCCCGGAACCACCCTACATATCCAACATCCACGAGTGGTCCACTGAATGTGAGAGGTCTGGTGCATTTACATACATGAACGGGGAATGATAATAACCTTTTAACCTGTAATACTTAACCTGTTTAAATCTGTGGGGGTTATATAACCTGTCAAATTGTGTAAGGGTTAAATAGACTTGCTTGAATCAACGGGGGATTAAGTAAATCTGTTGAATCTTTCAGAGTTATATGCACATGATAAACTTAACCGGTTTTATATGTTGGGTTTATGCGGGCTTGTTAATATGTTAGTCATAACCTATCAAAATCATAGTAGGGAGATGCAAGCCCAAGAGGAGGCTTGTATCATCTCTTATGTGGGATCCGTATCAGTTGGCAACCCATACTAGTATCCAAAGGGGGACCCTGAGCCAGGTAGGGGTCAGGGCACGCTTACTGAGCTGATTACAAGAGGCTCATATGAGTGGAGGTATTGACGGCACATTCCAATGAAGTCATGCGCGTGCATGGGTCTGGCCTGATTAGGAAATTAAGACGCTGTGACATCAGTAGATATGGCTATGTCTATTGGGGGGTTACCACTTTAGGAAGTGATACATCCAACTGTGGGGACGACATAGGGTATTTACGGGATAAAGAGCCAATCGATTGGGGACAGTAAATAGGATACATCTAGTCCTGCCTATTTAGGTGCCCGCTTTTTGTGGTTGGGGTAACACCCATTATTTCTGTTGGGATGCCTGTTATTGTCGTTTGGAGGTAAAACCCATCACTAGAAGTACACCTAAGTCTACAATTTGTTTCTGTTGGGATCATTCTATTTCTGTTATACTAGTATAGAGCAGAGAAAAGTAATTGGGAAGCGTAATCTATTCCCTTCTGCTCATCCTGCTTAGTCTGTTATACCTGTCTTATGATACTGTTATCTCTCTCACCCAGTTTATATGCCTGTCATGATGTTTTTACTTATTTATATGCTAAAAGTCACTAGACTCGCCAGACTTTATGTTTGACCCATTTTGTTTCCTTTTTCTCTCTCTTCCTTTTCCCCCCAGGTTCTCAGGGTGAGAATACTCAGGCTTGATTAGAATTCTCTCTTCTGTCTTTGCTTGGAGTTGCTTAGATGTACCGCTTTGATTACCTGTCTTGCTTGCTATGGATATTTTTAGGAACTACGATTTTATATTTCTGTACTCTGATGATTTTAGTACAAGGCCGATATTTCAATTTGATGTAATGGGTTTTCTGTATTTTAGACTTATGTTGTAACTGGATTTTGGACCACGTTGTTTTCTAATTGGAAAATAATGTTTTAAATTCTGCTGTGGGAACATAGGTCATTTGGTCAAAAATTGCAGAAAAAGGAAGAATGTTTATTTCCACTGTGGTAAGTTTAGACAATATTCTAGGGAGTTCCCAAGGAAGCAAGGACAGGGCCAAAGGGCAGGATCTTCTGGAAGGCAGGATCTTCTGGAGGGCAGGTGCATGCTCTCGAGGTCAGTTTACCAGACAGAGGTTGGAAAATTTTCGTTGAAGGTTTGATTTCTCTTTTCTATCATCTTGTTAGGACTCTTTTTTATTCTAGCGCTTCACATTCTTTTATATTTAATTCTGTGGTTGAGTCTTTCCACCTTAGTACTAGTATAGTTTTGATCCAGTTGTTGTCTCAAACCCCATTGGGGGCACGACTCATCTGTCTATGATTTGTCGGGGTTTGAGAATATCTGTGTTGGGAGTCGAGTTTGAGTGTGACACCTATGTGCTTGGTTTCATAGGCTATGGTTTGATTCTAGGGATGGATTGGCCAGCCACGTATGGTGCCATTCTAGACTGTGAGAGGAGGGTCGTAAGGCTATTGAATTTCCATGGGAGGACTCTCAATATTTCTTGTGACCTTAAGGGGTCTGTCATGCTTAGTTTCCTAGAATCGCTTCATGCTTCTGTCGATGATTTATGATCTGTACCAATAGTCTATGAGTATTCTGATATTTTTGAAAAGGTTTGAGGATTGCCTCTAAGGCGCGAGATTGATTTTCAGATATACTTGGTGGACAATGCAAAGCTAGTTGCATTACCTGTGCGCCACATTGCTCCTAGGGAAAGGAGGGAGCTCAGCAAACAAGTAGGGAGCTTCTTGAGAAGGGTTTATTAGGCAAAGAATATCTGAATAGGGTACTCCAATTGACTTTGTAACTAAGGCGGACGGCTCTCTTCGCTTATACGTGGATTACAGAAAGTTGAATAAACTCACTATGAAGAATCGGCACCCACTTCCGACGATAGATGATCTGTTTGACCAGCTTGTTGGTGCATCTGTTTTCTCCCAGTTAGATTTAGCCATGGGGTATCATTAGTTGAGGGTGTCCGAGGACAGTATAGACAAGACCACTTTTAGAACTCTAGATGGTTTCTTCGAGTGGCTCGTCATGCCATTTAGGTTGATTAATGCACCCGCCTATTTTGTGGATCTTATGAGTAAGGTGTTCTAGGAGTTTCTAAATAAGTTCATTGTTGTCCTTGTGGATGACATTCTGATATTCTCGAAAAATGAAGAAGAGCATGCCTAACATTTAGGAGAGGTTTTGAAGACTCTCTGAGTGCACCAGCTTAAGGCGAAATTCTCCAGATGTCATTTTTGGAGAAAGGAAGAGAGATTTCTACGGCATGTGGTCTCCAAGGATGGGATAGCAGTGGATCCCGCAAAAGTAGTTGCAGTTCAAGATTGGAAAGCTCCAAAGAATGCAACGGAGGTGAGAAGTTTTATTGGTTTAGCAGGCTACTACAGGAAGTTTTAAAGACCTCGCGAGGATATCAGCCAAGCTCACCAGGATGACGAAGAAGAATCTGACCTTTGCTTGGTACGTTGATTGTCAGGATGCTTTTCAGCGATTAAAGAAGGCTCTAACAACTACCCTGGTTTTGACATTGCCTGATAGGAGCAAGGTGTTCACAGTGTACACTGACGCATGAGGTACAGGACTCGGTGTCGTTTTGATGCAAGAGGGAAGGGTAGTATGCTACGGGAGTAGACAGTTGAAGGTTCATGAGAAAAACTACCCCACTCACGATTTGGAACTGGCTGCTATTTTATTTGCTCTTAAGTCTTGGAGACGTTATCTACTTAGAGAGAGGTTTGAGTTATACATGGACCATAAATCTCTCAAGTATTTGTTCTCGCAAAAGGATCTCAATTTCAGACAGTAGAGATGGATGGAGTTCCTAGCGTCCTATGACTTTGAGATTGCTTATACCCCTGACAATGGTAATGTGGTGGCGGACGCATTGAGTAGGCAGAGGGTGACCTTGAGTCCTCTATTTGTAGAGAGGCAGAGGTTGGAGTATATATCGGCCTTCAATTTTAGGCTCTCGGCCAAGTTTACGCCTGGTTTATTGGCATCGTTAGAGGTGTAACCTACTCCTTTGGGTCAAATAGGATCTTTGCAGCGAAAGGACACAAAGATAGAAGACATTTTGGATAGGCTCAGCAGAGGAGACTTCTATTCACCTTAACAGATACTCCACGAATGGCAAAGGGTGGCTACAAAGGGATGAGAAGCTTTGTGTTCCTCAAGTTGGGAGTCTGTTGAAGACAGTCCTTGAAGAAGCCATCGTTCTAGAATGACTATACATCCGGGTTGCGATAAGATGTATAGAGATATGAAAAGGGTTTAATTTTGGACTGGGATGAAGAAAGATGTGGCATGATTCGTAGCTTAATGTTTGATATGCCAGCAAGTTAAAGCTGAATAGAAAAAGCCTGGTGGCTTGCTGCACCCTTTGGAGGTCCCATAATGGAAGTGGGAGAGCGTCTCTATGGATTTCATTGACGGTTTTCCTAGATCGAGGAAGGGCAATACCAGCATTTGGGTTATAGTAGACAGGCTTACTAAGAGCGCTCATTTCATTTCTGTTAAGAGCAAGAGAACGACAACATGGTTGGCATCAATTTATCTTTGTGAGATAGTCCGACTACATGGAGTAACTTCCAACATAGTAAGTGATTGTGGTCCCATCTTTACCAGTGAGTTCTGGGGAAGCTTGCATGAGGCACATGGTACGCAGTTACGTTTGAGCACCGCTTATCACCCTTAGACCCAATGGGAAGAATGAGAGGGTGAATAGAGTTATTGAGGATCTTTTGAGGCTGTGTATCCTAGACTTCGGATGGACTTGGGTAGAGCATCTTCCAGTGGTGGAGTTCGCCTACAACAACAGTTACCACACTAGTATTGGCATGGCACCCTTCGAGGCATTGTATTGACGACCCTGTAGATCATCGACTTTTTGGTGGTAGTCTACAGATAGGTTTCTACTCGGACTTGAGACGATTAGCGAGTCTTCGTAGAATATTGATCTTATCTGCAAACACATAAAGATAGCTCAGGTCAAGCAGAAGTCATACGCAGATAAAAGAAGGACTGATATTGAGTTTGAGGTGGGAAACATGATTTTCATCCAAGTATCACCTTTGAGGAATGTGGTTCGCTTTGGGTCTATAGGGAAATTGGCACCAAGGTTTGTTGGACCATTTCCCATAACATAAAGGATTGGTCAAATGGCTTATAGAGTAAATCTACTAGAGAGATTGGCGGGTATGCATGATGTTTTCCATGTTTCTCATTTACAGAAGTATTTACACGATATGGCAGAAGTAGTTGAGCCGAGCATGCTAGAGAAGGTAGAGGTAGAAAAGGAGGCAACAGTTAAATAGGTTCCTACCAATGTACTTGGATCAGAGGTTAGGTTTCTCTGCAACTGAGAGGTCAAGTTGATGAATGTCCAATGGCGAGAAGATAGCGAAGATGCAACTTGTGAGACTGAAGACAAGATTCGCGCTCAGCACCCTTTTCTTTTCTAGGATATGTTCATAGATTCTTTTTCCAAGCTTTTATATGTACTTGTTTCTATCATTGGTCTATAACTTATCGATTCTTCGACCTTAAGGTAGAAAACCAGTGGGTGTAAACATGTGTTTGAAACATGTTATGTTTGATGGATGCAAGTGAATGCAAGTGTTTGCTAGTGGTTGCTCATGGATGCATACACACACATTAGGCACTAGATCAACTCAATCACTCTCATCCTACATATGGATGCATGTGCATTTTTTTTCTTCTTTTATGGATGGAAACAAATATTTCATCATATGGATGTTGCATTTAGATGGATGGTTGTGCACACATTTACAATTTACATGATAAAATAGGATTATATGCATACATGATTGGATTCATGGCACTAACATACATTGCATTAAGGAGGTCAACTGAATCAGTAGACTGCATGATTTTTCACATTAGTGTAAGGACATATACACACACTACTACATATGTACATAAAAGCATAAGAAATCTTTTACGGATAATGGATGCCTGTGATTGATGAATGAGTACATGGATGTGGTTGTTAGGATATACATTCTTCGTAACTTAGAGATTTCGAGGAAGAAATTCTTTAAGTAGGGGAGAATATAACACCCCGTAATTTTAAAGGATATTATAGCAATAAACTAAAGAATACTAAATTAAATATTGGGAATCATGGGAAATGAACTGTACCATTGCGTTTATCCCAGAATTCTGCTTAAGATAGACTACGAGTTTGCGTAAAACAGACATCATACGAAGAAGTTATTAAGCTTTGAATTTTGTGTGTATATATATATAAGCAAAAAAAATAAACAAACTAGTCTAGAATATTCAAAATAATTCAAAATCATAAAGTGGGAAACCACGCGGGAGATCGATCTGATGGGGACGACCCATGCCCCATGGGGGTTGACCCTAGGGTCGACCCACACAAGGAGGTGTCGACCCGAGGGTCGACCCCAGGGTCGACCCACCCGGGGATCCGGCCAGATCCATTCTCTGAATGTGGACTTGTTTCTTGACCTGATTCATTGGCTTGAGGCTATAAATAAGACCTCATTTCTATTGTTTATTTACGCAAAACAATAGAGACAACGAGATGCTGCCCTATCTCAGATTGAATTAGCTTGTTCTTCTGCAACAATGACTTATACGTATACAAGAATCTCTACTACAACATCAACACTCTTTTCTCATTTCTTTAGATTCAGTCTTTGCGAGTTTATTTTTCTTTTAGATGTAAACAATTAATAAGTAATCCTAACATGTTTATAAGTTTGGATCTAAACCTATGTCTGTTAATAACCTGAATCATAACTAAACAGGTCAGCCATTACTTGGTACACCTGATCTACTATTTAACTATTTACTCCTTACATGACCTCTCTGTTTTGCCTATTTATATTATCATATGCCTATTCTTTTATTATGCCTATTTCTGTTCTCTTCTCTCTCTCCTTCCCTTTTATTTTTATAGCCAGGCAACCTTTGAGCCAAGGCCTATCGCTGAAATATGCAGATGAAAGAAATTGGGAATGGTTGGGAATGATACATTGGGGGATAACTCGTATTATGAAACATGACTAGGATTTGGGCATAACCTATACTGTAATCTAAGACTTTAATTTGTGGCATATCTTATATGATGATTTATGACTTGAGGGTAAGGGCATGAAAAACCTATGATAAACATGAATAATTGTTTAAGAATGAATATGCCTAAATTTACAGTAAATCCGGAATCCACGATTGGTTGATTTAATGTTAGGGGTCTAGTGCATAAATGTACACGTAACGGTGCTAAGACACGAGGTTAAGTCCAACTTGTGGTAGAAGTCTGCCCGGAACCGCTCTACATATCCAGCAACCACGAGTGGTCAACTTAATGTGGGATGTCCGGTGCATTAATACATGAAAGGGGAATGATAATAGCCTGTCAACCTGTAATACTTAACCCGTTTAAATCTGTGGAGGTTATATGAACCTGTCGAATTGTGTAAGGGTTAAGTAGACTTGCTTGAATCAATGGATGGTTAAGTAAAACTGTTAAATCAGTTAAGGTTATACGAAACAGATAAAATTAACCAGTTTTATATGTTAGGGTTATGCGGGCTTGTTAATATGTTAGGCATAACCTATCAAAATCCTAGTAGAGGAGATGTAAGCCTAGGAGGTGGTTTGTATCATCAGTTATGTGGTACCCGTATCAGTCAGTAACCCATACTGGTATCCAAAAAGGGACCTCAAGCTTGGTAGGGGTCAGGGCATACTTACTGAGCTGATTATAAGAGGTTTGTATGGGTGGAGGTGTTGACGACGCATCCCAACAGAGTCATGTGCGTGCATGAGTCATGCCTGATCGGGAAATTAAGACATTGTGACATTAGTAGATATGGCATTGTCTATCTGGGGGTTGCCACTTTAGAAAGTGATACATCCAATTGTGGGGCCAACACAGGGTATTTACGAGATAAAGAGCAGATCAATTGGGGATATTAGGTAGGGTATTTACAGGATGAGTAGGGTATTTAATTTGGATCATATATAAGATGATTTATGACTTGAGGGTAAGGGCATGAAATACCTATGATAAACATGAAAAATTGTTTAAGAATGAATATGCATAAATTTACAGTAAATAGAAATCGTAACCGCACTTAGACACGAGGTTAGATTTAACTTATGGTAAAAGTCTGCCGGAACTGCCCGACAAATCCAGCATCCACGAGTGGTTAATTTAATGTGAGGGGTCTAGTGCATAAATGTAAATGTAACGGTGCTAAGACACGAGATTAAGTCCAACTTGTGGTAGAAGTCTGATCGGAACCACCCGACATATCCAACATCCACTAGTGGTTAACTTAATGTGAGAGGTCTGGTGCATTAATAATAACCTGTTAACCTGTAATACTTAACTTGTTTAAATCTATAAGGTTTATATGAAACTATCAAATATTGTAAGGGTTAAGTAGACTTGCTTGATTCCATGGGGGGTTCAGTAAATCTGTTAAATCTGCGGGGGTTATTCGAACCCGATAAACTTATCCTGTTTTATATGTTGGGATTATGCGGGCTCGTTAACCTGTTAGGCATAACCTATAAAAATCCTATTAGTGGTAATGCAAGCCTAGGGGTGGCTTATATTATCTGTTGTGTGGGACTCGTATTAGTCAGTAACCCAAATAGGTATCCAACAGGGGACCCTGAGCTAGGTATGGGTCAAGGCATGCTAACTGAGTTGATTATAAGAGGCTCATATGGGTGAAGCTGTTGACGGCACATTCCAACGGAGTTGTGACACCCCACATATGTTAATGCCACTCTTGATTATAATGCATCAAGTTTAGTGAAGCATTATAGGTAAACAGAAACATTACAAGACATATATAAAATAATAGCGGAATTAAACTTTATTAAATAGACAAGCTTTGTGGTCCAAACCCAATTACATAATAAGTCTAAAATACTGAAAACTCCTTACATCAGCATAAAACTTCTGTCTTGTACCAAAATCATCGTCAGAGTACAATAATACATAAAAAAGCATAATCCCCAAAATATTGCCGTAGAAGAGAAGATAGGGAATTAAGCAGTACATCTAAGCAGTTCCAAACTAAATGAAAGAAGAATCCTGATCAAGCTTGAGTATTCCCACCCTGAGAACCTGGGGGGAGGGGGACGGAAGAGAGAGATAAGGAAACAAAATAGTCATACATAAAGTCTGGCAAGTCCAATTACTTTTAGCATATAAGTAAGTAAAAGCATCAAGACAGGCATCCAACACGAATGAAAGAAATTGCTATATACAAGGCAGGTATGATGGGATAAGCAGGATAGACAAAACCGAATATATTGCGCTTCTCGAGTATTTTTCTTTGCACCAATACTAGTATAACGAGAACAAGATGATCCCCACTAGTACTACATGGTAGACTTAGGCGTACTTCTAGTAATAGGTTTTACACTAACAAGAATAACAGGTAGCCCTACAGGAATAACAAGTATTACACCAACAAGAATAACAGGATCCCCATTAAGCAAGACTAGATGTACCCTAATTACTACCCCCAATCAATCGTAGATGATGTAGCACAGATCTCTGAATTCATATAACTTGTTGTTGATCAAGAATAGTCTTTTTTACTCTGAGTTGGGGCAGCACCTCGTTGTCGCCAATGTTTTTGGTAAATAAAACAATGAGGTCCTATTTATGGCCTAGGGTCAACGAATCTAGTCAAGAAACTAATTTACGTTCAGAAACTGAATTCCGCCCAGATCTCCAGGGGGTCGACATGGGTGTTACACCCCTGTGTTGATGTCGACAAATGGGTCGACACCCTTAGGGTGTGGTCGATCCCTAACAGTCCGATTTCCCCCCAAATTTTCCCACCTCAAATTTTGATTTTCTGGAATAGTTCTATTTATATATAAATGGCTTATATGTATATAAATTTCAAACCATAATATCTTCTTCATACAATGTTTATTTTATGCAAACTCGAAGTCTATCTTAAGCCGAGTTCTAAGACGAACGCAATGGCGTAAACTATTTTACTTAATTCTCAATATTTAATTAAGTATTCTTTAATTTATCACTGAAGTGTCATTTTAAAATTACGAGGTGTTACATTCTCCCATGCTTAAAGGATTCGTCCCCAAAATCTCCAAGTTAAGAAGAATGTATATCCTAACATCCATCATCCATCTACTCATTCATCAATCACATGCATCTATTGCCCTTAAAAAGATTTGTAATGCTTATACGAACATATGCAAAGGTGTGTGTATATGTCCCTACACTAATGTGAAAGATCAGGCAGTCTACTAATTCATTTGACCTCCTTAATGCAATGCATATTAGTGCCATGAATCCAACATGTATGCAAATAATCCTACTATAACATGTAAGTTCAATATGTATGCACAATCATTCATCCAAATGCAGCATCCATGTGATTGTACACCCATTTTCATCCATTAAAAGAAAAATGCACAGGCATTCATATGCATCATGAGAGTGATTGAGCTGATCTAGTTCCTAACATGTGTGTGTATGCATCCATGAGCAACCACTAACAAACATTTACATCCACTTGCATCCATCAAACATAACATGTCTCAAACGCATGCTTACATCCATGGAATTTCTACCTCAAGGTCGAAGATTCGATCGATAGGATATACTTAAACGATAGAAACTAGCATGAATAAAAGCTTCGAAAATGAAGTTAAGCGCATACCCTTGAAAAGAAAAGGGTACAAAGTGCGAATCTTGTCTTTAGTCTCCCAAGTTGCATCCTCTTGGTTATCTGCCTATTAAACTTTCATCAACTTGACTTCTCGGTTGCGTAGCTTCTTAACCTCTGATCCAAGGATACAGGTAGGAACTCGTCTAACTGTCGCTTCGCGTTCCACCTCTACCTCCTCAAGCATGCTTGGCTCAACTACATCTGCGGTTTCATGCAAACACTTCCGTAAATGAGAAACATGGAAAACATCATAAACACCGGACAGTCTCTCTAACAGCTTTATTCCATAGGCCATTTGGTCATTCCTTTCTGTTATGGGAAATAGGCCTACAAATCTCTATGCCAATTTCCCTACAGATCCAAAACGAACAACTTTCCTCAAAGGTGATACCTTGATGAAAACCATGTCTCTGACCTCAAATTCAATATCGGTCCTCCTCTTATCCGGGCAGGACTTCTGCTTGTCCTGGGCTGTCTTCATGCGCCTTCTAATGAGATCTATTTTTTCTGAAGTTTCTCTTATCATCTAAGGTCCATG
This sequence comes from Allium sativum, assembly GCA_030737875.1. Taxonomy (NCBI): domain Eukaryota; kingdom Viridiplantae; phylum Streptophyta; class Magnoliopsida; order Asparagales; family Amaryllidaceae; genus Allium; species Allium sativum. The sequence continues at coordinate 65,508,850 of CM060924.1, forward strand.
TAGAAGCCTTACTGTAGACTCCTACAAACAAGTTTGTGATCTACATGGTTGTATGTACAGTGCCTCGAAGGGTGCCATGCCAATACTAGTCTGGTAACTATTGTTGTAAGCGAACTCTACCAAAGGATGATGCTCTTCTCAAGTCCCTTCGAAGTCTAGGATACACAGCCTTAAAAGATCTTCTAGTACTATATTCACCCTTTTAGTCTGCCCATCGGTCTAAGGGTGATAAGATGTGCTCAAACATAACTGTGTACCTAACGCCTCTTGCAAGCTCCTCCAAAACTCACTGGTGAAAATGGGGTCACGATCACTTACGGTACTGGAAGGTACTCCATGTAGACGGACTATCTCATGAAGATAAACTGCTGCCATCCATGCAGCCATCCTCTTACTCTTAGCAGCAATGAAATTAGCGCTATTAGTAAGCCGATCCATTATAACCCAAATGGTGTTGCCTTTTCTCAATCTAGGCAAACCGTCAATGAAATCCATCGAGACGCTCTCCCACTTCCACTATGTGACCTCCAAAGGATGAAGTAAACCACCGGGCTTCTTTTGCTCAGCTTTGACTTGCTGGCAAATCAAACATCAAGAAACAAACTCTGCTACATCCTTCTTCATCTCAGCCCAAAACGAAATTCTCTTCATTCCCTATACATCTTATCACCACTGAGATGAATAGTCATCCTAGAATGATGGGCTTTCTCAAGGACTATCTTCAACAAACTCTCAATCCATGGAACACAAAGCCTTCCATCTCTTCGTAACCATCCTCTATCATCCGTGGAATATCTACAGAGGTGACTGGAAGTCTCACCTTTGCTGAGCTTATCCAAAATAGCCACTATGTGTGGGTCCTCCGGCTGTGAAGTTCCTATCTGATATATCAGAGTAGGTCGCACTTCTAATGATGCCAATAGACCAGGTGTAAACTCGGTAAAGGGCCTAAAATCAAAAATCTACATATATTCCAAGCTCTACCTCTCTACAAATAGAGGACTCAAGGTCATCCTCTATCTAGTCAACGTATCCACAACCACATTGCCCTTGCCAGGGGTATAAGCAATCTCAAAGTCATAAGATGCTAGGAACTCCATCCTTCTTTGTTGCCTCAAGTTGAGATCCTTCTGTGAGAATAAATACTTGAAAGATTTATGATCGGTGTACAACTCAAACTTCTCTCCAAGAAGATAATGGCGCCAAGTCTTAAGTGCAAATACTATGGCAGCCAATTCCAAGTCATGGGTAGGTAGTTCTTTTCATGAACTCTTAACTGCCTACCCCCGTAACATACTACCCTTCCTTCTTGCATCAAAACCGCACCAAGTCCTGTACCGCATGCATAAGTATATACTATGAACACCTTGTTACCATCAGGCAAAGTCAAGAGTGGGGTTGTTGTCACAGCCCTCTTTAATCGCTGGAAAGCATCCTTACAGTCTATATCCTATGAAATTGTAGATCGTCAATCTGGTGAGCGTGGGGACGATGTCTTTGTGAAGTCCTTAATGAACTACCTATAATAGTCCGCTAATCCAATAAAACTCCTTACCTCCGTTGCATTCTTTGGAATTTGCCGATCTTGAACTACAACTACCTTCGCGGGATCTACTGCTATCTCATCTTTAGAGACCACATGCCCTTCAAATCTCACTTCTTTTCTCCAAAAATTACATTTTGAGAATTTTGCCTTAAGCTGGTGCACACGGAGAGTTTTCAAAACCTCCCGTAAATGTAGGGCATGCTCTTCCTCGCTCTTCGAGAGAATCAAGATGTCATCAACAAAGACCACAACGAACTTATTTAGGAACACTATAACAAAAACACCACATTACAACTTTAATTTTACAACTGTGCGAAAAGCACAGTTGTAATAAATGCTTTTTTACAACTGTGCAGAACGCACTGTTGTAATAAATGTTTTTTTACAACTGTGAAAAAATCACTGTTGTAATAAACCTATATGTCACAACTTTTCATTTTATTCGTTGTAATAGAGATGCCTAGTACAAACTTCATGTTTATAATATATATATTTAATAACTAATTATATTGATATTTAATAATAGTAATTAATAATAAACTTGAGAATCAATAATATTTGTCAATTATTATTAAATAATTAATAGTTAATAAGTAGTAATTTATTTTTAATAGTTAATGTATGTTAACTACTTATTAATTAATAATTAGTACTATTCTTATTTTTTTGGATAGAAAAAGAAAAACGTTTTTGTTAAGTATTATTAAATAATTAATAGTTAATAAGTGGTGGTCTATCAAAACAATGAAACTCAAAGGCTGTAAATTTGAAATGTTGGCGCTGAAACAATTTGCGTGTTGTATTTCTGGAGCCTTCTATGGGCTGACCACTTGTGTTCTCTTCAAAAAACCTGCCCCTCCTCAAAAAATCGATCCCCAATTCCTTAAAAAATAATTCCTCCCTCAAAATTTTCTTCCAGTCAAAATTATTTTTCCCCAATTCGATTGATGGCCTCTGACCGTAACCCTCCATCACCAACGTCAACCGCCGCCACCGCTTAGTCTCCGCACCTTCATCCTTCACCTTCGCTCACCTAGGTCGTACCTGAAATTGAAGGTCGTACCTCCTTAATACACGACGACACCTGAACTGCAACCGGAGACCCTGAAATCGAAGGTCGTACCTGAAATCGAAGGCCCTGAAATCGAAGGCCGTACCTCCTTTAGCCGCAATCGGAGGCGACACCTGAATTGCAGCGACTGCCACGCCTAATTTCAACCGACCTCGATAACCTGTTTTCGCCTTTTGGCTCTGTCCTTCAACCCTGCAATTTTCGAGCAACCGCCCAATGCCTACCCCTTTTGTCCAACAACGCGCCATCATCATGGTTCATAGCGTCTTCCGCGAGCCATCGTCGTTGCTTCTCTATTGGTTGCGGTTAATTCACACTGTTATGGTGAGTATTTTGCTCACGATTGTTTATGGTTTCAAGTAGTTTAATTTCTGTTTGAACTAGAATCCAATAGTAGAAAAGGTTAATTCACACTGTTATGGGGATAGTCATTGGCAGTGGGATATTCTGGTTAGTAGGATATTGGTCATATAAGGTACCTCTATTTGGACTGTAACGGTTTTGTTATCAACCCTATAACACACTATTACGTCTTCCGCCAATACTAATGGGCTTTTTTGTTAATATTCACTGTGGTTTATGCGACGATAACTTTACTGAAGACAAATACTTTGATGGCATATTACACAAAAAGCAAAAAAAAAAATGTAGATGCTTGGTTCTTATGGGAATTATTTTACAAGTGTAGCTGTATCAAAGTTGCAGTTTGAAGTAATTAACGAAGAACCATTTATTGTCCACGGTCTTCTGGTTAGTAAAATCAGTAATAAATGACTTACACGGTAATTTTATCTTGGCCCTAAGAAGTAAGAACTACATGCTTGTTATCCAATATAGTTTAGTTTCTTTATTTACTACATCTAAAGTTGATTCGTGTTTACCGCTGTAGATGATTCCTTTGCCTTTTTGTGTTTGGCTTGGCCAGGGTTACCGTTCACTTGGTTTTTGTTTTGGAAATTTTCTACATTAGGTAGTACAATCGTTGGTATTTTTTTCTACTACAGACAATGATTGGCATATTACTGATATCTATTTACTTTATTCATCAGCAATGTTAGTGACATACCAAATGAAACTAACCAGCTCCTGAAAGACTGTGATCTCCTAATAATGGTACTCTCTTCCTTCTATTCCCAAATCGGCTTAATTAACTACTACTTTAAGCTGACCTATTAATGATTTGTATCTCTTAATAATGGTACTCTCTTCCATATATGCCTATGCTATATTCTAATCTTTTCGTTCTTTCTTGCCCATGTTTGCAAAATAGGTTCTGGAAATGTTCCTTTGTTTGGGTCTAAGTTGCAAGTCAAGGAACTCAACTTAATGGTGTTGCAAGTTGAGTCTCTCATGTCATATTTTCAGGCCTGTTTGTTCGGGAGTGTCTTTTTTGTGTCATTGTTGTCTGAAGTTAAGCACGCAAGTTGGTGTATGATCATGTAATAATACGCTAAATATTTTCTAAAAATTATTGTTTGTAATATTGAAAATTTGAGTATTTAAATAAATTAGTTTGCAAATAACTGTAATATTTGTTTTGTTTATGGAGTATCATTATATTTAGTGTATTGTTCATTTCAGTTGCAAAAGATGTTTATTTATTTTAAAAGGCAACTGTCAATCACAATGGTGCATAACAGTTGTAGTAGATATTATTACAACGGTGCATAACTGTTGTAATAATGTTTATTACAACGGTGGAAAAAAGTTGTAAAATATACATATTACAACGGTGTTGCAATGGTGCAAAAAAGTTGTAAAAGATTTTAGTTTATTACAACTTCTTAATACACGAAGGTTAGCCCACCGTTGTAAAATATATATTACAACGGTGTTCCACCGTTGAAATAGGGTGATTTTGTTGTAGTGGAACTCCCTAAACACCCTACTCATCAGATCAACAAAATAGGCAGGTGCATTCGTCAACCCAAAAGGCATGACGAACCACTCAAAGAAACCGTCTGGAGTTCTAAAAGAGGTATTGTCTATACTGTCCTCGACCACCCTCAGCTGATGAAATCTCGTGGCCAAGTCTAACCGAGAGAAAATAGATGCACAAATAAGATGGTCAAACAGATCATATATCCTCGGAAGTTGGTGCCTATTTTTCTTAGTGAGCTTATTCAACTCTCTATGATCCACACATAAGTGAAGCGAACCATCCGCCTTAGTGGCGAATACTACTGGAGCACTCCATTCGGATATGCTTCGCCTAATAAATCCTTACTCAAGTAGCTCCCCTACCTGCTTGCTGAGCTCCTTCCTTTCTCTTGGAGCCATATAACGCATAGGAAATGCAACTAGCTTTGCGTTGTCCACCAAGTATATACAGAAATCAATCTCACGCCTTGGAGGTAAGCCCCGAACCTCCTCAAAAACATCAGGATACTCACAGACAACTGGTACAGATCGTAGATCATCGATAGATGCATTAAGTGACACTAGGTTAGTAAGCATGACAAACCCTTTAGGGTTACAAGAAATCTCAAGGGTCCTTCCATGGCAAGTCAAAATTTTAACGACCCTTCTCTCACAATTCTGAATAGCACCATACATGGATACCCAATCCATCCCTAGAATCAAACCATAGCCTATGAAACCAAGAACATATGCGTCGTATTCAAACTTGACGCCTAACAAAAATATTCTCAAACCCTGACAAATTATAGATAGATGAGCCGTACACCCAATGGGGTTTGAGACAACAACGGGATCTAAAACCACACTAGTACTAAGGTGCAGAGACTAAAGCACAGAATCAAATATAAAAGAGTGTGAAGCGCCAGAATATAAAAAAGTTCTTACATGATGATTGGGAAGAGAAATCAAACCTTCAACATAAACTCTCCTACCTCTATCCGGTACACTAGCCATGAGAGCATGCACTTGACCTCCAGAAAATCCTGCCCCTTGGCCTTGCTTCTTCGGGCACTCCCTAGAATAGTGTTTGACCTGTCCACAATGGAAACAAGCATTCTTCTTTCTTTTGCAGTCTTTGACCAAATGACCCTCGTGCCCACAATTATGACATTTCCTCTTATCTCTAGCTTTGTCGTTCTATCTGCCCTTCTTTTGCTGTTGTTCTTTCTTGGGCTACACATTCTTGTTCAGTGTTTCATCAACCTTAGCCTCTTTCTTTCTTACTTTATCTTCTTTGTGCATTAATGCCATATCAATGAGTTTCTCAAAAGTTACCCCCAACGGAATATGAGACAAAGCCAACCCATGAAAAGGTTCATTAAATCCTCTAGCAAACCTCAAAGATTTCTTGTGCGGGGTGTTTACTAGCTCCAAACCAAGCCTCGCCAATTGATTAAACTTATTAACATACTTTCCCACAGACATGCCTCCTTGCTTAAGCGCCAAAAATCTTTCCATATGCATACTTTGCTTGGCTTGAGAAAGAAACTTCATCTCGAATCTCTATCGGAAATCATCCCAAGTCTCAACTAGATGTCCCACATGCGTCACTTCCCACCAAAACAAGGCCACACCTTTCTGTTTCTAAATGGCCAACTGAATCTTCCTACGGTTGTCAACTTAAAAAATCCCAAACAAATCCTCCATCTCTTTAAGCCAATTCCATGCCTTTAAGAAAGTCTATGTTCATCGGAATGGCTTTCCGCCCATAGCGCAGAAATCCTTATATTCTTGGAGAAATCATCTGCTTGCGGAGGGAGAGGAGGAGGAACAACTGCTGCAGCTTGGGGAGGGCGTCTGCTTGGCCCTCGGCAGGTGCCGCAGCCTCTAGATACCTACGAAACTGAGCTTGTATCTGCATGCCCTCAGGAATATTAGGTTCCCCAGACATGCTGAAAAGAAAAGGAGAAAGGGGTTCAAACAAAGAATCGAAAGATATTTCATTTGGCTTTGGGGATTATGTTTTTCAAATCAGACTTTTCTTTTGAAAATGCTTTCTTTTAAAACCTTTTTGAAAACAATTTTCAAAACCTTTTATCCGATCTGTTAACCTTCAGCTCTTATACAAAATGTGACACCCTAGTTCGTTAATGTCACTCTTTATCAGAATGCAATAAGTTTCATGAAGTGTTATAGGTAAACAGTAACAGTAACATTACAAGATAGATATGAAATAACAGCTGAATTAAACATTATTAATTAGAAAAGCTTTGTGGTCCAAACCCAATTACATAATAAGTCTAAAATACTGAAAACTCATTACATAAGCATAAAACTTCTGCCATGTACCGAAATCAACGTCAGAATACAATAATACATAAAAAGTGCATAATCCCCAAAATATAGCTATAGTAGAGAAAATATGGAATCAAGCAGTACATCAAAGCAGCTCCAAACAGAATGAAAGAAGAATCTTGATCAAGCTTGAGTATTCCCACCTTGAGAACCTAGAGGGAAGGGGGACGGAAGAGAGAGATAAGGAAACAAAATGGGTCAGACATAAAGTCTGGAAAGTCCAGTTACTTTTAGCATATAAATAAGTAAAAGCATCATGGTAGGCATTTAAACTGGGTGAAAGAAATAACTATATATAAGGCAGGTACGACGAGATAAGCGAGATAGACAGAACCGAATATAGCGCTTCTCAAGTATTTTTCTCTACACACATGCTAGTATAACGAGAACATGATGATCCCCACTAGAACTAGATGGTAGACTTAGGTGTACTTCTAGTAACAAGTTTTACCCCAATAAGAATAAAAGGTAGCCCCACAGGAATAACATGTATTACACCCAACAAGAATAATAGGCTCACCAACAAGCAAGAATAGATGTACCCTAATTACTACCTAGTCGATCGGCTCCCTACTCCGTAGGTATCCGTGTTATTCCTACGGTAGGATATATCACTTCCTAAAGTGGAAAACCCATTATTTCCAAGATGCATAGCAATATCTGCTGATGTCACAACGTCTTATTTTCCCGAGCAAGTGGACCCATGCACGCACATAACCCCGATAGAACGCGCCGTCAATACCCTTCACGCAAGTGACCTCTTATAATCAGCTCAATAAGTGTGACCCAACCACGACCTAGTTCGGAGTACTCGTTTGATACCTAGATGGGTTACTAACTAAAATGGATCACACACGACATATGATACAAGATTCCCTCCTAGGCTCGCATCCCCACTACTAGGATTTTAACAGGTTATATCTAACTATTTAACAAGTTTGCATAACCCCACACGTAAAACAGTTTAAGTTTGTCAGGTATTTGTATATAACCCGCCCCCACAGATTTAATAAGATTAACTAAACCCCTCCTTGATTCAAACAAGTTAACTTAACCCCTAATCAATTTACAGGTTCAAGTAACCCCCCTTATAGATTTAAATAGGTTAAGCATTCCAGATTAACAAGTTATCCATTTATGGTATTTAATGGATTAGACCTCTCACATTAAGTTTACTATTTGTGGATGCTGGTTATGCCAGGCGGTTCTGGGCAAACTTCTACCACAAGTTGGACTTAACCTCGTGTTTTAGCACTGTTACTTGTACATTTATGCACTCGACCCCTCATATTAGATTAACCACTTGTGGTCGTTGGATTTGTCCGGAGGTTCCGGGCAGACTTCTACCACAAGTGTAATCTAACCTCGTGTCTAAGTGCGGTTATAGTTTCTAATTACTATAGTTTTTAGGCATATTCGTTCTTAGCCAATTGTTCATGTTTGTTACAAGTTATGCCCCCAAAAATCTCAATACAAGTTATGACCAAAATCCCCAATACAAGTTACAATACACTTTATTCCCCAATATTCCCAATATAAATTACAATACACTGTATGCCCTAATATTCCCAATACAAATTATGCCCCAATTTTTTACGTTCCCCATCATTCCCAATGTCGCGCGTTTGCATATTTCATCAGTTTACCTAGGCTCGAATGTAGCTGACTATAAAAAAATAAAAAGGGAAGGAGAAAGGAAAGAGAACAAGAATAGGCATAATTATTAAACAGGCATATAATGATAAAATTTATAAAAATAGGCATAAAATGACAGAACTGGGCATATGAGAATTATAAATCCGGTGTACAAGTTATGGTAGATCTGATATGATTCAAATTATTAATAGGCATTGGCTTACATCCAATTCATAAACATGTCAAGATAAATTTTAAATGTTTATATCTAAAAATAACATAAACTCATTGTGATTGGATCTAAAGAACAGAGAATCAATCGCAGATCACATAGCACAGATCTTTGAATTTGTATAACTTATTGTTGAAGAAGAATAGGCTGTTTTACTGTAATTTGCGGTAAACCTCGTTATCGCCATTGTTTTCAATGAATAAAAACAATGAGAATGAGGTCCGATTTATAGCCTAGGGTCAACGAATCTAGTAAAGAAACAAGTCCACGTTTAGAAACTCGGAGTTTATCTTAAGCAGAATTCCAAGACGAACACAATGGCGTAGCCCGTTTTACTTAATTCTCAATATATAATTAAGTGTTCTTTAATTTATCACTATTGTGTCTTTTAAAATTACATGGCGTTCAGGAGTCATGTACGTGCATGGGTCCGGACTGATTGGGAAACTAAGTCATTGTGACATTAGTAGACGTGGGTATGTCTATATGGGTGTTGCCACTTTAGGAAGTGATACATCCTACTGTGGGGTTGGCACGGGGTATTTGCGAGATAGGGAGCCGAACGATTGGGATAGTAATTTAGGTACATCTAGTCCTGCCTGTTTAGGAGCCCGCTATTATCGTTTGGGGTAATACCTGTTATCTTTGTTGGGCTGCCTGTTATTATCATTTGGGGGTAAAACTCATTGTTAGAAGTACACCTAAGTGTACCATTTGTTTATGTTGGGATCATTTTGTTTCTGTTATACTAGTATGGTGCAGATAAAAGTAATTGGGAAGCGTAATCTATTTTGTTATGCTCATTCTGCTTATCCTTCTCAGTCTGTTATACCAGTCTTATGATACTGTTATCTCTCTCATCCAGTTTATATGCCTGTCATGATGCTTTTACTTATTTATATGCTAAATTAACTGGACTCGCCAGACTTTATGTCTGACTCATTTTGTTTCCTTTCTCTCTCTTCCTTTCCCCACTCCGCCAGGTTCTCACGGTGGGAATACTCAGGTTTATTAGGATTTTTCTCTTCTATTTCCGCTTGGGGCTACTTAGATGTATCGGTTTGATTATCTGTCTACCCTGCTATGGTTATTTTTGGGGACTATGATTTTATATTTCTGTACTCTGATGATTTTAGTACAAGGCAGATATTTTAATTTGATGTAATGGGATTTTTGTATTTCATAATTATGTTGTAAATGGATTTTTGACCACGATGCTTTCTGTTTGGAAAATAAAATTTTAAATTATGCTGCTATTCTTTATCTGTCTTGTGATGTTTCTTTTTTTGCTTACCTATAACGCTTCATGGAGCTTAATACATTCTGTTAAAGAGTGACATTAATGAACGTGGGGTGTCACAACAATCTTGCATTCTAAACCTGTTAAGCACCTTTTCTATATAGCTCTTTTGTGATAATCCAAGAATACCACGGGAACGGTCACGATGTATTTGGATTCATAATACAAAAGAAGTTTCACTAAGATCTTTCATTTCAAAGTTATTTGAAAGTAATCTCTTGGTTTCATGCAATGTATGTAAGTCATTGCTGGTTAGTAATATGTCATCAACATATAAAATCAAGAATGCAAATTTACTCCCACAGAACTTTTGATACACACAGTTGTCAATAATGTTTGCCTCGAAACCAGATGAGGTAATTACATTATGAATTTGTAGCACCACTGACGAGATGCCTGTTTGAGTCCATAAATGGATTTCTTTAATTTGCAAACCATATTCTTTGGATCTCTAACCACAAAGTTTTCTGATTGAACCATATAAATTGTTTCCTTAATGTCTCCATTGAGAAAAGCGGTCTTAACATCCATTGGATGTAACTCAAGGTCAAAATGTGGTACAAGTGCCAAAATTATTCTAAATGAGTCTTTCGATGAAACCGGAGAGAAAATCTCTTTAAAATCAATGCCTTCCTTTTGAGTAAAATAGTTTGCTACAAGACGTGCCTTATATCTTTCCACTTTACCTTTTGCATCCCTTTTGGTTTTAAACATCCATTTACAACCAATGGGTTTTGCACCTTCAAGCAAAGGGACAAGGTCCCAAACTTTACTATCTTGAATGGATTTATACTCTTCCTTCATAGCCTCAATCCACTTTTGAGAATTAATATCTTGCATGGATTGGTGTAAGTTGATAGAATATCTTCCACCAATCCATTATGATCCTCTATTTCTTGAAGAAATACCATATAATCATCTGGAATGGCACTTCTTCTATCTCTAGTGGATCTTCTTAATGGTACAGTCCTCAACTTGAAAGGGATTTTCTTCAACATTGTCTTGTTGAGGTTCCATATTTACTTCTTGATCAATTATTGGCATGATAACCGTCATATCATCTGAAAAAGTACCTTAGTGGATATCACGTATGATGATTCCTTTTCAAAAGCAATGTTCCTTACTTTATTTCTCCCCCAAACTCGACATCCTAAAAAAAGTTGTAGTTCCCATCTCAAAAAATTTCCTTAGTGTGGGATCATAAAATTTATAGCCCCTAGATCGCTCAAAATAACCAATAAAAGTAGCTGCTCACTATTTTAGAGTCCAATTTTCTTTCACTGGGCCTATAAGACCTAGCCTCAGCTGGACATCCCCAAACATGAAAATGCTTTAGAATGGGTTGTTTGCCTTTCCAAATCTCATAAGGTGTTTTGACATCTGCTTTAGTGGGTACCCTATTAAGGATATAAGCTACTGTGTTTAATGCCTCTACCCAGAGTGATTTTGGTAAGGTAGAATGAGAAATCATACTCCTTACCATGTCTTTAGGGGTTCGGTTTCGTCTCTTAGCAACACCACTCATGTTAACTGAACCTGGCATAGTGTATTGTGGGACTATTCTGCATTCCTCTAAGAAGTGGGTAAACAGTACTTGACATTGTTCACCTGATCCATCATGTTTACCATAATATTCACAACCACGGCCAGATCTGACATTTTTTATTCATTTGTTGAGTTGGTTCTCAACCTCTAACTTCAATTTCTTGAACACATCCAAGGAATTCGATTTATCATGTATGAGATATAGTTAACCATATCTTAAATAGTCATTTATGAATGTGATTAAATATTGATGACCATTCCATTATGCATCAGGAAATGACCCACAAATGTCTGCATGTATCAATTCTAAGACGTCGGTTGCTCTATTGGCACCTGTTTTCTTATGTTTGGTCTGTTTTCCCAAGATACACTATATGAAGACATCAAAGTCTGGAAAATCAATGGATTGCAAAATGCCATCTGACACAAGCCTTTGAATTCTAGCTTTAGATATATAACCTAAGCGCTTGTGCCATAGTGCGGATGAATTTTCTTTATTAGCTTTCCTTTTAGTACCACGTAATTCCACATGCAAGGCATCATTATAAGATGCATTAACATCAAACATATATAAGTTATCACAAACATTAAGAGAACCAGTTCCAACAAGAGTTGAATTTATTGATAAACTAAAAATACCATTCCCAAGTGAGCAAGAACAACCGGATTTGTCCAATTTAAAAATAGAAACCAAATTCCGTCTAAATGACGGTATAACAAAAGTATCAAATAAATCCAAATAAAACAAAGTTCCTAAAAATAACTTAAATTTCCCAATAGCCTGCACTTGAACCGATTTTTCGTCACCCACGTAGATGTATCTTTCAGCATCAGTTGGATTTCGGTAGCTTAGGCAACCCTGCATAGAAACACTTATGTGAGTAGAGGTACCGGAATCTATCCACCAAGTGTTTTTAGATACTAAAGCTGAATTTACTTCAGAACAGATGAAAGCAAAAGACATACCTTTTTTAACATGCCAAGTGTGATATTTGGTACAATCTTTCTTTAAATGTCCAACCTTTTTACAAAAGAAACAACCATCAGATTCCTTTTTTTGTTTCTTTTCTATCGGACACTTAGTAGCTTCTTTATTCTTCTTTCTCTTTTTGTCTTTTCCCATAGGGGTATAGGCCAAAAGAGCACTTTTAGTCGTATCATGCTTCAATCTCTCTTCTTCTTGTACATAGTATGAAATGAGCTCTTAAGAGGCCATTTCTCTTTTTAACAGTTATAACTGATCTTGAACTGGTTATACTATGAAGGAAGAGAGATCATTACCAAATGTACGAGCAAATCATCTGAAAGCTTAAGTGCCTTAAGTTTTGAAGCAATGTTAGACATTTCCATAATGTACTCCCTTACATTTCCTTTGCTTTGATATTTCATGGAAATCAAGCGTTTCAAAAGCTTGATTGTCTCCGCCTTATTGTTTTTGGAAAAATGTTTTCAATCACAGCAAGGAACACTTTAGCATTGGTTATCTTTTCAGACACCGCACCCCTAAATGCCTCAGGAATGCCGCGTTTTGTGATCATTAGACTCTTGCAATTTGAACAATCCCACCTCGCAAAGTTCTTCATAGCATCAGAAGAACTTTCATCCGTAAGAGTGATGGCAGCATCCATCCTAAGTGCAAGGTCAAGATCTATGTAGCCAAAAACAAACAATATGTTCTCTTTCCAATCCTTGAAGTTTGTTCTAGTCAGAATAGGAATATTGTTAAGACTGACAGATACCGTAGTTATATTAACTGTAATCAATAAAAGAATCAATTAAGTATGCTTACATTATAAATCAGCATTAGAAAATTCAAATAATTGGTAGTTCTCTTTTTAAGATATCTAGTACAACATTAATATCAAGTCTTTGGACAGTGATATTAGTTGCAGGTGATACTCTTGTTGCAATGATCAAATACTGACAATAAATAAAAGTCGAATAACAACCTTCCTTTGGGCCGATTAATTATTCACTCTTAAATCCTTATAATTCACTTATTTATCATCACACATGTGTACGTGATTCGACCAAACACTAGCCTTCCTTTGGGGCCGACTAATATTCATATGAATAACTACACACAAATATCAAACATTTTCATGAACCACCAAAATAAACGAGGTCCCTTTGGTGATATATTATTTCAGTTAGTTCACTACTAATGTAAAATATTTTCATCTGTAAAGAGACACCAAAGTATGTATTTGAATTTGTTTGCATATTATCTTAATCTATACGCCTTAATATCAATATCAAATTCATACTAACTACAATATGATTTGACAGTCATAATGAAGGGGAAAAATATATAACTGTAGCCTTCATATAAAACAATATTAATATTAAACAACTTAATAAAATTGCAGGTTCCTCAAAAGAAAAAAAAAGAAAAAAAAGGAAAAGAAAAGAAAAAAAAACCGATAGAAGCTAATATCCACTTACAATTCATAGATCTGCCTTTTATATATAATATGATTTGTAATATAATATTCTATGAAAAATTATCATATACTAAGCCTGAAAGTTCTGAATGGTGCAGGTTATCATTAACTGGTTTGTAGTAATAATAACCTTTCAAACCTAACCGTATAGCAAAGAGGGTATTGACTAGTTCGACAATGGACTAAATCAATATTAACAAATTTGACAACGTGATATTAGTTCATAGGAACTACGGAATCTGAATGCTTTGAACTGGGTTCAAGACTTGGTCAAAGAGGAATAAATAAATAAAATAACATACGCCATAAAAAAACTAGCGGCTGCAAAAATACAGCGACTTTTGACGTATGCCACTCAAAATTACAATATTCATAAGCTACATGTAATAAACATACTGCCATGAATGAGTGTCAATACACAGCTATCATGCTACATGCAAATTTCAATCCTAAAAAGAAATAAAGTAATAATGATACTTTGCCGGAAAACTAAAATGCATGTACTTCCTCATGGAAAGTTAGTATGTAGACTCTTTTGTCAATATATATTTTACGCTGGAACCATGTTCCATGCATGATTTAGTGAAAGCAAAAAAAAAAAAAAAAAAAAAAATCTTTCTATTTTTATGTCAGCTACTCATTATAATTTAAACTAGTTTACAATAGAGAATGAAACTATAGTGAACAAGAACCGTATGAACTGAAATTCTAAATACAACGTGTTTTAAGATGGCAAAACAGTTTGTGTAAATCAAACTATAAATCTCTTAGGGTCCGTTTGATTTTGAACGGGAAGGGTTATTTTGAAGGGGTATTTGAAGGGGAATTGTTGCGAATAGGGAATGTGCTTTTTTTATGAAAGGGGCATATTTATTATTTTATTGTTTTTTCATATAATATTTTTAATTGTTTGTGTTTGGGTGTGTTTATTGTTGAACAGAATAGAACGCATGAGGTAATTGTAGAATTAAAATTGCATAATACAAACACATGGAACACAAATTACGTAGATACAAAATATAGAAAACAGGCTACTACGGTGGATACTGGGGTGGATGCTAGGGTGCATACTGAGGTGAGTACTGGGGAGAAGTCGTCTTAAACTGCCTGTATCGTAGTGCTTGCTTGTGGACCTCGATTTCAAAACGCAACCAGTTTGATGCTTCGCCATCAGGAAGAACCATGAACATATCTTGATTTCTTTACCTATAAGAATTGATATTGCATAGGTCATGTCAATACCATCAAATGTTCTTGCACAGTCTATTGCACTTGAAAATCTTCGAAGAACGTAGGTTGTACAAACTCGGGTGGAGGAGAACGTGGCTCTGGTTGTACGTTCTGACTCGTAGAGCCAGGAGTGTAAGCGCCATAACCTGTTGCAACACTATTTCCGAAAATTTGCTCCAGCTCGGTCAAATTTTCTATTGGGCCCGTCTTGTACTTTAACACCATAGGGCCGTACTCCTAAATTGACGTTTAAATTGTAAACTTGTAGCTGAAATACGGTACTAAACATGTAAATTACAACTGCATAGTTCAAAATGTTATACCGCCGCTCGATCACTCCACCAACTTTCTCTTCCACTGACCGTTCCGTATTTAGGATCCCATTCGGCGTCCGTCTTCTCATTTAAATCGCGTCATACTGTAACAACCGCATTCTACGCATCAGAGGATCGTAAAATATTTATTTCATTCGCATACAAATTCATATGGTTGTATAACTTTGGGAAACGACTATTGGGGTCATTTCCCATGCTCATGATTTTTTCTGAATTTTAAATGACCGTTTTACCCCTAGCGAATCTTTCTTCTCACATAACTTTTGATTGGTAAGGAGTTTTGACCTGAAATCACTTCCATTGGATTCAGATGTTGGTTTAACTCTCCGAAGAGTGGTCACATTAATCAAACGGACTTAACGTTTGGAAGATATGGTTGAAATAAGGTTTGAAGATGGAAAAACAGCTTAACCAGGCTTAACTAGGTTATTAGTGGTTAGGCCCATAACCCATTTTGGGATTAGGGTTATGGGGGGGCTAAAAAGAGTTAGAGAATTATTCATTTTCATTTTTCCAGCCGCCACTTACCTTCCTCTAACCCTAGTAATGGCCTACGTCTTCTAAATTCATCCCTAGTCTTTTTCTAATCACAAATTAAGCAAAACTACATAAAATTAAGGCGGGTTAGCATCAAAATAGAGATAGAGCTGCTGGAACACATAAGAATTCGATCCAAATCATTGGAGTTTCAGATCTATAATTTATTTATGGCTAAGGTGAGTGATTCTCACTTTTATTCACTAATTACAGCTAATTAGGGGTGATTAGTGATAATTATCAAAATTATGACTCAGAAAAATATGCATAAATTCTGAAATATTGTTTTATGTTACTAGTTAAAAATTGGGGTAATTAGGAATAAGTTTGCTAATCCTATTATTAGATATAGTTAAATGTGGTTAAGGGGGAAATCATGGTTTTGGGCATGTTTGATATAAAATAACCTATACGCTTGATGTTTTGATCTTTTTGATTGAACCCATATGTCGTTACTATTGTTTTTGATATTTTATGATTGTTTAGCATAGTTGGAAAGGTTGAATATGCCGCCATATGGCGAGAATGGACGAAACAAGTTTGCTGGAAATGCTACAGAGATCCGGATTGGATCGAATAAAGGGGATTGGATCGGATCGGATAACCGAACCGAACCAGAGTGGTGGCATCTTCAGCAACGCACAAAGGCAAGGGAAACAATGAGGGCCAGCCGGATCGTATTGGAGTAGGGGATCGGATCGGATAAGCCGACCCGAGCCAAGGATCCCGAACCGAACTGAGCATGCTGAACCGACGTGACGCATCAAACCAAGCCATTGTGACACTGAGCTGAACCAACTTGATGTACCGAACCAAGGACGATCGAACCGAACCGGGGTGACGAAGCGATGACGATCGTGAACTCTTTTGAAGACTAATTCCAATTCAACCAAAACCCGAGATGCATAGGAAGTCCAAATGGGAAGTTAGAACTCAGGATCTAGATGGGAACTAACGAGTTAACTTCTAGAGTTGGGTTTTGTTGCGGGACGTATACAAAGGGGTTATCGATATCTATAACTTTGGTTCACCTTTGAGAGAGGGGACATGTAGACGAACCACAGCAAAGGAAGTGTGGATTGGTTGGCCTTTAACCTAGAGTTAAGGAAGTATGGACTGGGTAGGGTTATCGACTATAGACCAGGAAAGTATGGTCGTAACAATAGTTTTATGGAGTTGCCATCATGGCCCCAATATATTCGGTGATCAAAGCAGCAGATATTGTATGCTTTGCGTACCGAGTAAGAGATGTGAGAATGATTGCTATTTTTGATGTTTGTTATCACCATGACACATATACTTCCATTTTTGCACTTTATGTTAGTGTTTACCTTAGAGTATTGTACATTTTACTATGCTAACTCTTTGGTTGCAGGTTCATGTATGATTCTTTATACCTGTTATTGTTTTATTTTGCTGCTATGGCTCACACCAGACTTTTATCTGACCCAGAGTTTTTTGTCTCTTCTTAGTACTCTGGGTGCTCATAAATGAGCAGACTAGAGACCGGTTAGGTGGTTATGCAGGAGTAGCTGTTCTGAGACGAGCAGGAGGCTTCCACGTACTATTTACATATATTCTCCCTATGTTGTTGCTAGTCACTGCTTTGGGCATTAGTAGTGTAACTTTTCTATTTTGCTTTAGAGAAAGTATTTTGAAGTTGTAATAAGTTGATTTGGATCATAAGCTGTATTTTGGATGCTGCTGCTATGTTGGTTTAGTTTTCAGCTTATGCACTGTCTTGCATGTTTTATGTCAAGTATGTTATTATTATATTTTATTCTATGCGCTATGAGTATAGGTTCTTTGGTGATTCATAACTTCAAACCCTTTCTTTTCCATGGCGATTGTCCCGTGCTATTCGGGCATTGGTATAGCGCATTTCGGGGAAATGTTGGCTGGTTCGGGGCGAGCCATCACACTTGCTATCAGAGCCTGGATTGCGTAGTTAACCTAGGGGAAGACATCAGGGAGAGATAATATACGTATATGAGAGCGCGTATTTGTGATATTTTGCTTTTCAAAAACTATATATATACACACTATTATTATATCTAAGGATGAAGTTGCACTACACGAGCACCACTGAGGAGATGATTAATCGTTTCTCTTTATATATTGGACGATGAGCCGAAATTTGCGGAGTACGGGTTCAGGGGCCAATGATAGGATTTTCCCTGATATGAGGGCGATGTTTACAGCCTTCATGGGAGAGATGCTTAGGGATGCTCCGGAAGTAGTTCCTAATGCTGCTGAGGGTGGTGGTGCAGTAGTGTAGGTGCTTAGAGCCGATTTCGCCAAGCTCTGCAAGGATTATACTAGTCTGGGTGGGAAGTCGTTCCATGTAACGGAGTTGGCTACGAAGGTACAGGATTGGCTTGATAGTTGTGAGCACATCTTCGAGGATTCGAGGATCTAAGATGCGATGAAGGGAAAGTTAGCATCCCGTCAACTTCAAGGACCAGTAATGGATCTGTGGATTGCTATTAAAGCGGCTACTTCCGAGGATCAAGTTACTTGGAATCAGTTTAAGACCCGTTTTAGTGACAAGTTTATTTCAGCTGCTCAGAAATTAGAATTGTTCAGGAAGTTTTTGCAGCTTAAGCAGAATGGTAGGGCAGTCTCGGAGTATATTGCTGAATTCGATACTTTATCGAAATATGGATTATCTGTTATCGATACTGTCGAGAAGAAGAACGAGAAGTTCATAGCTGGCTTAGATGGGTACTTGGAGGAAACGCTTATAAACCACATCGATGAGACATTCGAATCTATTGTGGGGAAGGAATTGAGATCAAAGATCCTTTACCTAAGTCAAAGACTGAGGCTGTTATTACTTCTGCAGAGGAGTCAAAGTCGCAAGCAAGCGGTGGAGGCAAGAAGGATTCCCAGAATAAGAGGAAGCAGAATCAGACCAAGGATGGTCAGAAAAAGAAGAATAAGAATGATATTGAGTGCTTTAGCTATGGCAAGAAGGGCCACTATGCCAGCAATTGTCAAGCAAAACCTAGGGAAAAGAAGTGCTTCAACTGTGGCCAAGTAGGACATTTTAAGAATGAATGTCCACAACCCCCTAAGGAGAAGCAAATAGTGAAAGTATATGCTATCAATGTTGTTCCTTCTTCGTCGAATGCCCCAACTACGGCGTATAAGGGAAAAGGTTCCGCTATTCAAGGTATACTTTCTATTTATGATGTTTCTGTTTGAATGTTGTTTGATACCAAGGCTTCATATTCCTTCATATCTAGTGACTTGGTAGATAGGTTGGAATTGGAACCCGAGATTGTGAATAGACCTTTAGTTGTGATGAACCCGATCGGAGGTTCGACTTGCCTTTGCATGATTTGCCGTAATTTGGACTTATCAAGTCATGGATGTATGTTTGCTTGTGATTGCTTTGTTTTGGGCTTTATTGGGTTTGGCATTATTTTGGGAGTCGATTGGCTCCAAAGATATGGGGTGGTGGTAGACTGTAAGGGGTCTTCGTTGACCATCAGAGCGGATGATGGGCGGAGGGTGGTATTGGGTTGCCTACATAGTGATGAGGTGATGGCTCACTTTCTACATTCCCTTGACATCCCGTAGGATGAGTTATCAGATGCGCCTGAGCATCCAGACATCTTCAAGGAAGTGACTGGACTTCCACCACACCGAGGGATCGAGTTTCGCATTGATACAGTGAAAGATGACAGACCTATAGTGATGCCGCTTCGTCGTATGGCGCCAAGGCAGCAGCAAGAGCTCGAGGTGCTAATGGGTGATCTTTTGAAGAAGGGATTTATCCGAAGGAGTGTTTATGAGTGGGGAGCACCGGTTGTATTTGCTACCAAGGTCGATGGTTCCCTTCTCTTATGTGTAGACTACCGTGAGCTGAACAAGGTGACTATGAAAAATAAGTATCCTCTTCCATGGATAGATGATTTATTTGATCAACTAAATGGAGCATGAATGTTTTCCCAGTTGGATCTCGTGATAGGTTTCCATCATCTCTGAGTAGCAGTTGAAAGTGTACCTAAAATGGCATTTCGGACGACGTCTGGATTCTATGAGTGGTTGGCCATGCCATTCGGGTTGACCAATGCACCCGTATATTTTATGGATCTTATGAATAGATTTTTCATAGATCCATTGAATAAGTTTGTTCTTATGTTCATGGACGATATCTTGGTTTACTCGAGGACAGGAGGAGAACTGAAGTAACATTTGTGGATAGTGATGGAGGTGTTGAGGAAACACTAATTGAAAGCAAAATTTTCTAAGTGTCACTTCTTGAGGGAAGTGAGATTCTTAGGTCACGTGGCCTCAGAGAATGTTATTGCCGTGGATCCTGCGAAGGTGGCTACTGTACAAGATTGCTCTACGCCCAAGAGTGCAATGGACGTGAGAAGTTTCTTGGGGTTAGCTGGATACTATCATAAGTTTATCCAAGACTTCTCCAAGATAGCAGCACCATTAACTCAGTTGACCAAGAAGAATCAAGCTTTCGTTTGGGACGAAAGGTATGAGAATGCATTTAAGACCCTAAAAGAAAAGTTAACTTGCACATCGGTGTTAGTTATCACTAATGGGAATGAAGAGATGACAGTATACACGGATGCCAATGGTACCGGACTAGGTGTTGTACTAATGCAAGGAGGTAGGGTTGTAGCCAATGCTAGTCAGCAACCAAAACCGCATGAGAAAAGATATCCTACCCATGATTTGGAATTGGCAGATGTTGATCTCAAAATCTGAGTCAACAACAAGGTTGCAAGATGCACTTCACAATATCCTCAAGAATAGTAAGAATGGAGCCAGAAAAACCAGAAAAAGACGAGTAAAGAGAGACACAATGTTTTTATAGTGGTTCGATCATGCGTGATCTACATCCACTTTGCCAAATGATTCCATTATTGTATTTAGGATTACAAAGCAAACATACACCCTTAATGCATTCATGATTCACCTCACTTTTCTCACTCTTTGACTTAATAAAGTTCCTATGAGAAATAAATGAGATCCTCCAAGTATGGATGTTGATAGAATCAATCCAAGCTCTATCACAAGTCTTGACGAATCTTCATGTCTTCACAATGAATCCGGAAATGAATCTTTGAATTAAAGTGTTTGAGATAATCAAATTGCTTAGAAGAAGTTGAAAATAGAGTTTAGCAGCCCTTCGGGATAACCCCTCAAGCCCCCCCTTAAAGTGGAGATGATCCTCTATTTATAGGAGTGGGGAATGGCTGAAATATAGGTCTTCGGGTTTTGGCTCGCGCTATTCAGTATTTATGATAATGCTACTGCCAGTTGTCGCTAGCTGCTGCCAGCTAATTGCCAGCTGTTAAGTTCTAGACCGATCCAGAAGCGTCCGACCCGAGCCGAACAACACTGACCTACTTAAGAAATGAATGCTTCATCTCACTTCGTATTGCTACGGGATGACCGAACTTGGAATTGTCCGACCCGATCCAGATCCATCCTGCTCGATCCAGTTGTTATGAAAGTAGACCAACCCGACCACCTCTTGAAGAACTGACTGACCCAATCTTGGAAACGCACCGACCCGATCCGTTTCCTTTGAGCAATCCGACCCGATCCAATGTGAAGAACTGGCGGACTACATGCTTCAGAAACGGTCCGAACTATATCTTCGCAACTAGGACGACCCGACCCATTTTAGCTAAACAGACCAACTCGATTCATATCTATGCAAACGTAAATTTTGTGGATAACATTTTGACCCTCAAAGATTGTGATTTTCTAAGAAATCATGGGATCCGAAATGCTTCCAACTTGCTATACCCTCCACATTGCGCCTTTGGTTTTAATTCCGTGTCCATTACAATTTTTCTGTGGGTTGGGTTGGACGTTTCTGCTGAAATAAGTTGACCCACTATTCGCATCCGCTATAAATATCATCCTACCCTCTCACTCCTCTTCATTCTTCACAATTTAAGAGCCGAGTTCTTTAATTGTGGTAGCGCCTTTTTCAAAGAAAATTTGTTTGCTTTGAGAATTTAATCCGCCTCTTCACTTTGACTTGTACATAAATCATTTCCACTATCTCGATTAAACCCAACCGACGATTTCACCCTTCGAAACCACGCTTCATCTTGGATTTGCTCAAGTCGGTGGTATGAGTCTTTCAAATCCGTGCCCCTCCAAGCTTCTCAACTCTGAATCCATCCTTCAAATCCACTTTATTGTAGGCATCCTCTTATTTTGCTTAGCAATTTGCTATATTGAGCTCCAGTTGGAGTGGATTTGGACTAAGAGGTTCATAGGTTATCAATTAAGGTTTGATTCTTGGGTTATAAGGTTAATTCGGTAGGTTTAGGATCAAAAGCTACAAGCTTTTGAATGTTGGTGCATTGTAAATGTAATCAGAACTGATTGTAATGGACTTAAGTATGTATGTGATGGATTCGAATTAATAAAATCCATTAATCCTCAGTTTCCTTATGATGCCCACTATGTATTCGATGAAATGTTTGAGCTATGAAACTGTTTGCAACGCCAAGGTTCTTGATTTTAGCTGTTGTGATGATGTTTGATGCTTCGTTGTGTTCGTTGTTTACATCAAAACACCACGCTCTGATTGCTATTTATCACACAAATCTATCACGAGAAGATTATGCCATCCCAGTTTTGGTGGGTTTTGACTGACCCATGTCAGGTTGGTTTCATCTAACCTAGTTGGGTTCAGCTATGACCGACCCGACCAGGAAAATTATAACTGACCTGATCAAGGTTAGTTATAACAGACCCAATCAGAGTCGGTTTTGGCTGACCCGACCAGGGCCTGTTATGACTACCTGACCAGGGCAATTATGGCCGACCCGACCAGGGCAATTATGGCAGACCCGACCAGGGTCGGTCTTGACCGACCCGGTCTGGTCTGTCATGATTAATTCTGGTCGGATTCACCTTGGTTATTCTGCACTTTTGCACTCTTTCTGTTCTAGCTTTTGTTCTGTGATTCAAGCGTATTTTTCTGTAGCCTGTTGTCAAAAACGATTGTTTGTGTTGAAATGGATACCAGACAGAAATCATGCCAACAACCTGAAAAAAATCAAAATCCACACAAGCTGAAGCTTTAACTATTGATGCTCCTAATCCGGAATTTCCCATTCCTAAACCCCAAACTAAAGTGCTTGGTGACAGGAAACCAAATAAAATGGGCAATCGTGCATATAAAACCTTACTGGCTCAATTCAGTATACCAGAGACTGAAGCTAAGTATCCTGAGGAAAATGAGTTTGCGGACGCTCCTCCTTCCGGATTTGTTGCTATTAATCGATATATGCTGACGATGGATAGCGTTCCACCATTTAACCCCTTCATAGAGATGCTTTTGAAGCGTTTAGCTATTGCTCCTATGCAACTACATCCGAATGGTTATGCCATTTTAACCTGTCTCAACATACTTTTTATTAGGATTAAGGAATGTCCCCTACCTTCGAAGAAGTCTGTTCACTGTATTCTTTCAAAAAGAAACAACCTTCACCATCGATCGTTACCTTGGAAGGAAAATACCCTACGATTGTCACTGATCTAATGGATAGTTCCAAGGGATACTTAGATAATTATTGTTTCGTACATTGTCCCGACAACTTTTATGGAAGGTGGATGGAAGGATGTAAGAGCATATTCACACATTTACCTTTGCATCTGGTTTCCTGATGCTAAATTATTTTTATTTTGGTAGTACTTTCTCCTTCTAATTCGAAAGATGCCACTGGCGATGAATTGCATGATGCTTTGCTGGCTATAAATGAGACAGAAAGGAGTAGGAGATACTTGATCACGGAAGAGTTTCTTTACCAATATCATTTTCTCGACCCTTCCCGCACTCTTAAATTGAATCTTTTCCCTAAGAAAGAGGTTGTTGGTAAATATCCTGCTAAAACTCCTCCTTTACAAAAGTGCTCCAGTGTTTCAGGCAGTAGCAAGACACCACCCAAATCCAAACTGACTTCTATTGAGGAAGGTGATTCTGGGTCACATGAGGGTAAAGGAAAACAAGCTAAAAAGGGAAAAACCCAAGTACGAGTTTCTCCCGATCTAGCGATCAACCCTTCCGGGAACACAGAATCTCCTAAGAATGTTGCCAACAAACTTGACAAGGGTCCAACTATTCAGGTTACTCAAGGCGAGAGTTCGATGGACACTTATAAGAACTTAAGTAACATGAGCTCAGCCAGAGACATTATCCAGGATGAAGTTGTTATTCAACCTTCCATGCCTCAAGTTATAGGAAAAAAAGTCGAATCCCCTGTTACCTTGCCTGCTTTAGAAAATCTAGTTTGTTGCTAGGGACACTTTGTCAGATGCTTACTTTTTGCATTGCCTGCAGTTCTCTATACTTGCTTTCCAAATTACTTTCAGCTCTTGTAAACATGAATACTAAATTCTTGTCGCATTGTTTCCTTTACGTACAAAAACAACGCCTAAAGCCTCATTCATGGAAATTTCAACGAAATAACAAGTCATCAAGACCCAAAGCGTTTCTTGAAGAAATCTCATCCTTCACAACATTCAGAACATTCCAACACCCGCAATGTTCCTATCAACCCCACCAAATTAATGATCTTATTGAGACTGAAGAATAGAGGAGGTGGAGGCTCGAACATTTTGCGATAGAAGATGCTAAAGAGAAGAAAAAACAAGAAAAGCAAGGGAAGAAAGACCACAAGAAGAGGGGGAGGAGCAGCAAAGAAGACAGTGGTCGTGGGAAGCGTCATAGATCGGAGAAGTTTTAAATGGCAGAACCTCATACTTCTCCTAAGGAGATATCCTTAGCTACTCCTTCAGTCACTCCTACCCCTGCAGACCTCGAGATGATCATAAATAGGCCTCAATACCCCCCTAGTTCAGGTGATTTCACTCTTGGCTACGGTTTCCAGAATGGAATCTGAGAGGAGTGCGCTTTAATATGACAAACGAGATATGCTTAGAGATTTTGGTGATCCAGAAAGCAGTATGTCTTCTCAATTTGATGTAGCCCAGAATCATTTAGAGGTAGCTAAGAGTCAGTTTGACGTAAATTTGGGTAAAATCAAAATCTAAGCCGAGAAACTGCTGAGTCAGTGGTACACTTTTGCTCATGAACTTTCAAGGGCTAATGGTATCGCTTTTGAACGCCTCGCCACCTTAGAAAATGATAAAGCCAAGCTAGTTAAGGTCATCAAGTCACAGGAAAGGACCATCGCTTCTTATACCCAGAAGGATAGTGAATTGCTGAGCTTAGAAGAAGAGAACAGAAAACTCAAAGAAGAGCTCGTTGCTGTGAAGCAGAAGAAAAACACATTAACAACGCAACTCAAGAAGCTCAAGCTGCTCCACATCTTGCTGAATCCCAACTAAGCATCGAAAAGAACACTTTCGCCACTCACTAGCAAGAGAATCCTATCCTCCACGAAAGAGTTTCTTCTTTAAACACAACCCTTTGCTCAACACAACAAGCCATAGAAGATGAAAAACTTAGAGCTGCCGCTGAACTTGAAAAAGCCAACTTAAATTCTGATGCTTCTTTGTTTAACTTTTATGTCTTC
The DNA here is from genome assembly GCA_030737875.1 of Allium sativum. Taxonomy (NCBI): domain Eukaryota; kingdom Viridiplantae; phylum Streptophyta; class Magnoliopsida; order Asparagales; family Amaryllidaceae; genus Allium; species Allium sativum. The sequence continues at coordinate 65,534,477 of CM060924.1, forward strand.
AGTGTTATGAATAAAGGGAGTTTACGCTACTTAGAAAACAAATTTTCCATCACCCTAGCTCTTGTTTGGGAGTGAATCTTAGAGATCAACAAGGGTGAGAATGATGAAAACGGCCTCCTTGAAGACCTCTTAGATCCAGAATCCCGTGATGCGTTAGTTATAGGAAGAGCTGAGCTAGCAACGGCAAGAGGCTTTCTTTATAACGAAGTCGGGTCTTCGAAAGGGACCATTCATGATACAAATATTGAAGTTCAAAAAGTCACTGCAGATGTCGAGGCTACTGCCTCACGGACCCCTATTAATCTCTCTGTCCCTCAGAGAGGTGAAGATGACGATGATGATAGTACCCCTGACGTTGGAGAGTTTTGAGGTTGAAGCTAGAAGGAATATTGAGGCGAGTCTTACAGCTGTAGGTAAAGCTGAAGCTACTCATATTATACCGAACTTAGACTATTTGTTTCTTTCTCCTGGTACAACCGCATATTTGGCTCACTGTTTGTCTACTTAGGTTTGATTTCACCCACGCCTCCTCATGGAGGATTTACTGCTATGATGGATGAGACCAAAACTATAGATTCTATTTTTATATCGACACCACCTGCCCCAGCTAATGCTCTTGACGCTAAGACCCCAGGATCGTAGGATAATAAAATTAGGGCAATTGCCAATCTAGATGATGATGACTATCTCCCGAGCGAAGAGGATTCTAAAGAAACCGACAAATCTCCGCTACATGGCATTGAGGCTCAAGGAAAACGGGAAACATCGTTGAGTCGCAAAGGTAAGAAGGTGGTCATCAAGAAGAAAAGGAAGGGCATTATCGTTATATCTTCTCAAGAGAGTCCCAGCGGGCCAATAACCAAATAGGCCAGCCAGATGATCCATCTCCTCCTTCTAATACCGGGAGACCAAATTTGAGGTCCGGGAGTTCGAAGGATGGATAGAAGAAGTAGTGCTTACAACCAGCTTTTCTTATCTCCGTTATCTATTTATGATTGCAACACAAAGATTTTATACATCAAGTTACTTGTTAACACAGTACCTTTTGAATGAAGGTAAGGTTTTTGTTGTTTTTTTTTGTGCCCCTGTTTGAGAGGCCTTATATTTTCGTTTTTCCATGAAGAAATATTTGTAAACCCGTTATTCATTATGACTAAATTACTTAGTCACTTGTAGAATTTGTAGGGTGCCTATAGGAAGGTTTTTGGGTCCGTCACTAACCGGATTTGGAGAACCCGGCTTATGATCGAATGCCCCAGCAGGGGTCTTTTAAAGTCTGCCAGTAACTGGATTTGGAAGATCCAGAATTAATAGTTGGATTTGGAGGACCCAACATATTGTCGGATGCCCCTAAAGAGGTCTTGTAAGCCCGGTGTTTATATCACTATCTAGCCATGTGTTAATGGCATTGACGATGAACCGAGTGCCGCTAGGGGAGGTCTTTGGTTTATGAACCCAATATTTATTGCGGTCGGACCATGTATAAATGGTTCGGACAACTAATTGGGTGCCCTTCGGAGAGGTCTTTTGTTTCAAAACCCAATGTTCATCGCAATCCGGCCATGCATTAATGGCGTTGGCGATTGATTAGGTTCCCCCCGGGGAGGTCTTTGGTTTATTACTGTGCAATTCCTTGGGTCAAACGCTAGCTCATTTGTCGGTTTTTATCAGGGCTTGCTAGAGCTAGGGCCTTCAACCTTCCAATTAAGAAGGTTCCACTTTGGCGAAACTCATAGTTTCATTTATAATTTAAGCTTCCTGCCATTTGACAGACCAATCCTTAGTTTCTCGCATTTGCACTGCTACGTCTTCATCATTAAACTAATTGCAAATGGTTTTTTTGAATATTAAGTGGTGGGTATCGAAGCCATTTTGCCTAGGTTGTGTTATAATAGCCTCAAGGACTGGTTAGGTCATAATGATATCAGCACATTTTTCAGAGGTTCTAGTTCTGCAAATTATAATCGAACTTTAGTGTGTAACTTGCAAATGCATGATTTAGGCACAGTAATTTGATTCCTTTCATTTTATATTTACAAAACTCGTAATAGCGTTGCATGGTATATACAATGCATGTTATTTACAAACAATATGAAAGGAACATTAAAAGAAGTAGTGTCGGAGATGTATAACATTCCATGCTCTTGGGAGTTGGACTCCATCCGTTGTCCTCAGTTCAAATGTACCATCTGAGAATATTTGGCTTATCGCATATGGCCCCTCCAATTGCGTCCTAGTACTACGATTCCTGTCATGATTTTCTTGAGAACAAGATCCCCAACTTGGAAGGTCCTTCGCTTAACTCGAGCATTGAAAAGACGAGAAATTCTTCTCTAATGTGCCATAATTCTGAGTTCCGATTCTTTTCTTCTTTCCTCGAGTAAGTCAAGCGCCTCGAGTTGAAGCTGTTCATTTTCCGCTTGTTTGTAGTAGATCCTTCTATGAGTCGGAACTTCTAACTCAACCAGGATCATTGCTTCGGACCCAAATGCGAGGGAAAACGGAGTGTGCCCTGTTGCAGTTTTGTGGGTAGTTCAATATGCCCATAGTGCAAGCAGAAGCTCATCAACCCAACCACCCTTGGCCTTCTGAAGTCGTTTTTTGATGGTTGATTTCAGGATCTGATTGATTGCTTCAACTTGCCCGTTAGCTTGCGGATGGGCGACGGTTGAAAAACTTTTCTTGATCTTGTATTTGGCCTCATTATTGGTTAACAAAAATTCCGACCTTAGTGCATAACACAAGGAATGGCCTTCTGGAGTTTCTAAGACAATTCCGACTCCCGAACAGTAATCATTCTTTGAGCCATCAATGTATAGCTTCCAACTAGCGACTGTTCTTGTTGGTTCCTCAACTCCATCACCTTTGTCCATGAGTTCGGTAATTAAATCTGCTAAAGCTTGCCCATTGATAGCTCTTCGGGGGTGATAAGTGATGTCATATTGGCTAAGCTTAATATTCCACTTTAGTAGCCTTCCAGAGGTTTCCGGACGGAAGAGAATTTGCCTTAGCGGCTGATCGGTGAGGACTTTTATTGGACGGGACTGGAAATATGTTCTCAATTTCTTTGAGGCAACGAGTACACAATATGCAAGTTTTTCCAACTTTGGGTAGTTCAACTCTGCCCAAGTAAGCTGCTTCCTAATATAGTAAACCGACCGTTGGATCTTAGCAATCTCGCGGACGAGTGCGGCACTCAAGGCATGTGGTAATATATCCAAGTATAGGAATAAATCTTCGCCATCTCTGGATTTAGAAAGCATCGGTGGAGACTCCAAATGTTGAATTAACTTTTCAAAAGCCACTTGACATTCCGGGGTCCATTGGAAGCTTTTCTTTCCTTTTCTTAAAGCGTCAAAAAATGGGATGCATCGCTCCGTTGCTTTAGAGATGAAGCGGTTAAGGGCAGCAATTTTCCCATTCAAGCTCTGAAGCTCCTTTATTGTTTTTGGCGCTCGCTTTCTCGTAATGCCGTGATCTGGAAAAGGTTTGCCTCAATTCCCCTGGCATTGACTATGAATCTGAGAAATTTCCCCGAAGAAACCTTGAATGAGCATTTCAATGGATTTAACTTCATGCCGAATTTTCTATGGATATGGAACATCTCTGATAGATCCTCTAGGTGATCTTCAGCCTTTTTGGACTTTACTAACATGTCATCGACGTAAACCTCCGTAGTGTTCCCAATTTGGGATTTGAACATGGAGTTCACAAGACGCTGGTATGTTGCTCCGACATTCTTTAGTACAAATGGCCTAACCTTATAATAGTACAAGCCTCTATCAGTGATAAAACTTGTGTTCTCCTAATCCGGTTCATGCATCATAATTTGATTTTATCCAGAATACGCGTCCATGAAAGATAATAGTGCATGCCCCACGGTTGCATCGACAAGCTGATCGATTCTGGGCAGAGGGAAACTGTCCTTGGGACATGCTCTGTTAAGGTCTGTGTAATCTATGCATACTCTCCACTTGCCATTAGACTTCTTAATGAGAACTGGATTCGAGACCCGGTCGGGATATGTAGATGCTCGTATAAAATTATTCTTAAAAAGTCTATCTACTTCTTCTTTTAATGCCATCGATCTTTCAGTTCCCTGAGTTCGTCGTTTCTATTTTACAGGAGTTAAATTGGGATTAACATTCAATTTATTAACAATTACATCTGTTGATATTCCACATATGTCAGAATGCGTCCAAGTAAAGACATCTAAGTTTGCTTTTAGAAACAATATCAAATCCTTTTGCAGCTTTTGGCCCAACTGAGATCCAATCTTTAAGAGTCGGTCAGGATCTTTATCATGTATTGAAATAGAAATGGTATCTTCAGCCGGTGCCGCTCTGTCTTCCCCCAGACTGGTTTTTCTCGGATAGATTTCCTTCTGAGCGACACTATGTTCACCACTATAAGGGCCCCGCCTTAATAGCTATAAGGGGGATTCATGAATGTAGGGCGGAAGCTTCGCATTCTTTTTCACTTCTTTCTTCCTTGCCTCGGCAAGTTCCATCAGGTAGCACTCCCTTGCTGTTTGCTGATCGCCTTTGTCTACTCCAACCCCGTTTTCAGTTGGAAATTTCATCATTAGGCACCATGGCGCCATTGTTATTATGAAAGCTGCGAGAGTTGGTCTTCCTAGGAAAACGTTATAAGTGGACCACTCATCAATCACGACGAAATCTTTCTTCTGTGCCGCCTTGTTTTCCATTTCTGCGAGCTCAATAAGTAGATTGATGACTCCGATTGGCTGAACTTCTTGTCCAATGAATCCATGAATTTTGCTCTGACAAGCTTTCACATTCTCCATGGAGAGCTTCATCCTTTGGAAAGCACTAATGAAAAGGAAATTAACGGATTCTCCACTGTCAACTAGAACTCTTCTAACAATGGTAGGACCCAGGCCTATGGTTATCACCATTGGATCTTCAGTTGGAGTTATCAATCCCTCTGAGTCTCGATCCTTAAACACATTGTCATCCCAGGGAGACCTTGGTATCTTTGCCAAAAAATCTTCATCCATAATCATGAGATCTTCTCCTCTCGGGTGGTTTTTCATTTCATTAGCATATTTCACAATGTCCCCCTAGTTTTTCCCGGTAGGGTGTGGACCTCCTGAAATGGGGTTAATGATCAACCTTGGCATCACAGCGTTTGTAGCATTTTCACTTTGCTTTGGTCGTCATGTGGATGTTCCTCGACCTTGGGAAGCTTGAATACTTTGCGGATTCTTCGTGTATTGATGAAGTCTATTCTTCCTTATTAGATCCTTGATTAAGCTCTTTAGGTGCCTGAACTCATACGTGCTATGACCTGGACAGTTATGAAACCGGCAAAATCTCCTGGATTTTATAGCAGCATCGCTTACCTTTATCTGCTTTGGTATCGTGTACTCTTCAGTCTCCTTGGTGGCCACGAAAATATTTTCCATCGTTTCGTTTAGTGGAGTCAACTCCGAGTTCTTGAAGAAGCGGAACTTTTTGTTGACTCGATTGTCTTTCTCGTCATTACCCCCTTTTTGACCTCCAGGGTTTTTCTGATTGCGTTCTGCATCATTATCCTTCTTTTCAGATCGTATGTTGCTTTCCGGGATATCCATAGCATAGGCAGGATCTTCATCCACACCTATGTATTCCTCAGCCTTATCGAACAACTCCTCTAGAGTACTAGGCTTCTTCTTTTTTATCCACCGTCCGAGCTTAGTTCTCTTACTTTTAGCCCCCTTTAAGGCCATCGAAGCTAGGCGAGGCTCATAGTTTCCCACTTCTGCCGCAGCGGTGTTAAAGCGAGTAAGGAAGGCCCTAACGGATTCTCCTGGCCTTTGCTCGAGTTCATTCAATTCTGTAACATCTTGCACTTTTGTGGCTTGAAGTCTGAATTGCTCTCAGAACAACTTGGCCTGGGTAGCGAAATCGTCCACTAACCTTGGTGGCAATTTGGTGAACCAAAGCGACACCACCTCCTTAAGGTAAGTCGGAAAGTACAAACACTTCAACTCATCAGTAGCACGATCCTCAACCATGTGTTGGTCGTACTTGAACAGAAACACATTCGGATTAGTCGTACCATTATAAGCTTGCACTATTGGAGGCTTGAATTTTTTTGGATATGGTGCCATTTTGATTCTTTTGGTGAGCGGAGTTTTTGTGGGAGCAAATCCCCATTCTTTTTCATCATCCCGCTTCTTCTAATTTTTCTCCATGATTTTATGGATCATTTCCGATACTCGCTCCTCCTCATTGTGTTGGTCCGTGGGGCGGACACCGTCTTCCTTACCGGATGTCTGCCTAAGCAGACGGCCATGGTTCGGATTTCGGGGCCCTGAACCTCCCGCTTAGAGAGGTGCCCCTTTGGCAGAACCAAGCACTTGTTGAGAAGTTGCTTTATCGGGATGGTCGCAAGCGGGTAGCTTTGCCTCTTTACGGTTAGGATTTGTTATCTATTGGTCAGAATTTTCTCGGATTGGGCTTAAAGAAGAGGAACCGATGTTTTCTATATGCGGAGCCTGTACGGACTTAGCTTGGGCGGTCTTCATGGTGACTTTTGCCATAGCTGCTTGCATGGACAACATCATTTCAAGTCTCTTCATCATGGCCTCATTTGCAATATTCATTTGGTTAGTTAAAGTAGTAGCCACTTCCTTTAACTCTCATCATGTTATGGTGGATCCGGCCCCAGAACCTTCTCCAACCTCAAATCGGGTGATAGGAGGAGTAGTTTCAGGATCGGTGATGTTTTCCCCATTCTCGACATTTTGATCCTTGAGCCTCTTTAGTGATCTACCCGGTTTTCCCATAGCATAGGAAAAGGCTTGGAGTAGATAGTAGTGAAATAGGGTTGGATCTTTTTAATGCAAGGCTTCAAAACTGGTGGGAGAACGAGAGAAGACGGAGGATTGAATCGTCCCCACAACGGGCGCCAATTGTTGATCTCAAAATTTGAGTCAATAATAAGGTTGCAAGATGCACTTCACAATATCCTCAAGAAAGTAAGAATCGAGCCAAGAAAAACAGAAAAAGGCGAGTAAAGAGAGACACAAATTTTTTATAGTGGTTCGATCATGCATAATCTACATCCACTTTGCCAAATGATTCACCTAACTTTTCTCACTCTTTCACTTAATAAAGTTCCTATGAGAAATAAATGAGATCCTCCAAGTATGGATGTTGATAGAATCAATCCAACCTCTCTCACAAGACTTGACGAATCTTCGCGTCTTCACAATGAATCCGGAAATGAATCTTTGAATTAAAGTTTTTGAGATGATCAAATTTCTTAGAAGAAGTTGAGAATAGAGTTTAGCAGCCCTTCGGGATCACCCCCCCAAGCCCCTCCCCCTAAAGTGGAGATGGTCCTCTATGTATAGGAGTGGGGGATGGCTGAAATATGGGTCTTCAGGTTTTGGCTCGAGCTATTCAGTATTTACAATAATGCCACTGCCAGTTGTCGCCAGCTGCTCCCAGCTAATTGCCAGCTGTTAAGTTCTAGACCGATCTAGACTATCCCGACCCAAGCCAGAAGCGTCCGACCCGAGCCAAACTACAGCGATCCTCTTCAGAAATGAATGCTTCATTTCACTTCGTATTATTACGGGATGACCCGACCTGGAATTGTCCGACCCGATCTAGATCCATCCTGCTCGATCTAGTTCTTATGGAAGTAGACCAACCCGACCACCTCTTGAAGAACTGACCGACCGGATCAAGGAAATGCACCGACGCAGTCCATTTCCTTTCAGCAATCCGACCCGATCCAATGTGAAGAACTGGCAAACTACATGCTTCAGAAATGGTCTGAACTATATCTTCGCAACTAGGACGGCCCGACCCGTTTTAGCCAAACAGACTGACCCAATTCATATCTATGCACATGTAAATTTTGTGGATAAGAACAGTGATGTGGAGACATTATTTCTTGGGAGAAAGATTCGATTTGTTTACGGATCATAAGTCATTGAAGTATCTTTTCTCTTAAAAGGATTTAAATCTTCGTCAACAGAGATGGTTAGAGTTTTTGGCTTCATATGATTTCAAAGTCGCATACACACCTAGGAAGGGCAATGCAGTAGCTGATGCATTGAGTAGGAGACATGCCAGTTTAGGGGCTATGTTTCTTGAATGGAAGCAACTAGAGTATATCTCGGGATATGATTTCAGACCTAAGTGCGAACTGGATCCAGAAATGTTAGCAAGTTTGCAGTAGCTGATGCATTGAGTAGGAGACATGCCAGTTTAGGGGCTATGTTTCTTGAATGGAAGCAACTAGAGTATATCTCGGGATATGATTTCAGACCTAAGTGCGAACTGGATCCAGAGATGTTAGCAAGTTTGAAGGTCAGACCAACTTTGATTGAGCGGATTGGTTCCAGTCAAAGGGATGATCCTAATCTACTGGAAATCATCTCCAATGTAGAGATGGGTATCGATAGCAAGAGAATGAACCAGTATGGTCTCGATCAAGAAGGATGGCTTCGAAAGAATGGGAGACTAGGTGTACCCAATGTTAATGGATTGAGAGATGAAGTGCTTAGAGAGTGTCATCACTCAAAACTGACTATACATCCCAGTGGTAACAAAATGTATTGGGACATAAAGCAGACCTACTACTAGGATGGGATGAAGAGAGACATTGAGAGTTTATATCTAAGTGCATAAATTGCCAATTAGATAAAGCCGAGCAAAAAAAGCCAAGTGGTTTGTTACAACCGCTGGAAGTTCCCGAATGGAAATGGGAACAAGTCTTAGTAGATTTCATTGATGATTTACCAAGGACTAGATTGGGTCATGATAGTATTTGGGTGATTGTGGATTGATAGACCAAAAGTGCAAGTTTTATCCCAGTCAAATTGAATAGAATGACAGCTAAGTTAGAAGAACTGTATATGAAGTGTGTAGTGAGATTTCTTGGAGTACCTAGAGGTATTGCAAGTGACCGAGATCCGTTATTTATAAGTGTGTTTTGGAAGAGCTTATAAGAGGCCTTAGAGTCAGAATTACATCTCAGTACCGCGTACCATCCTCAAACCAACGGTCAAACAGAGAGAGTGAATCGTGTATTGGAGGATCTCTTAAGGGCTTGTATATTGGATTTTGTGGATCATGGGATGACCTTTTGTATCTGGTTGAGTTCGCATATAATAATAGTTTTCAATCTAGTATTGGTATGGCTCCATTTGAAGCTTTGTATGGAAGACCGTGTAACTCACCATCATGTTGGTTGGAGACCGGTGAGAGATTTGTGCTCAGGCCGGATGTAATAAGAGAAACTTCAAATAAGATCAAGGTTATTCAATATCAAATGAAGACTTCCCAAGATAGGCAAAAGAATTATGCTGATAAAAGGCGAAGAGATTTGAAATTCTCCGTTGGTGACTTGGTATTCGTCAAGATTTCCCCATTAAGGAGTGTGATTCGGTTTGGTAGGAGAGGTAAATTAGCACCAAGGTTTGCTGGTCCATTTCCAGTACTCGAATAACTTAGGAATTTAGCATATAAGTTGGATTAGAGGACAAGATGGCAGAAGTGCACATTGTATTTCATGTTTACCAGTTAAGGAAGTTCATGCACGATTCTAATATGACTATTTCACCAGATCAGTTTGATGATATCAAAGTGGAATCCGAGGCAACTGGGAGCCACAGAACTATTTGTATTGACGAGCATGATACGAAGCAACTTCGAAGGAAGACAGTGAAATTGGTTAAGGTCTAATGGGGCGATAACGAGAATGAATGTACTTGGGAAATAGAGGAGAGCATAAGGAAGTTGTATCCAAAACTCTTTGCCTGGTAATATTTTAATCGCGATATAGTTATTCCCTTGTTAGTAAGCCGCAAGCTAGGATAAGCTTTTGTATTATTGTGTATGTTTGATTAGTTGTAAATGGTTGATAGGCATGCGTGACACCTTTGTAGGTTTTCTTAGTAAAGGAATTTCGGGGGCGAAATTTCTTAAGGGGGGAGAGTATAAAGACCAACATTCTACGCATCAGAGGATCGTATAACATTTATTTAATTCGCATACGAAGTCATATGGTCGTGTAACTTTGGGAAACGAATATTAGGTTCATTTCCCATGTTCACCATTTTTTCCGAATTCTAAATGGCTGTTTTGCCCTTGGTGTATCTTGTTTCGCCTATACCTTTTGATTGGTAAGGAGTTTTGACCTGAAACCACTTCTGTTAGATTCAAATGATGGTTTAACTTTCCGTAGAGTGGTCATATTAATCTAACGGACTTACCGTTTGGGAGGTATGGCTGAAATAAGATTTGAAGATTGAAAAACAGCTTAACCGAGCTTAATTACGTGATTAGTGGTTAGGCCCATAACCCATTTCGGGATTAGGGTTATGGGAGAGCTGAAAAGAGATAGAGAATGATTCATTTTCATTTTTTTCTAGCCGCCGCTTACCTTCCTCTAACCCTAGTAATGGCCTCTGCCTTCTAAATTCATCTCTAATCACTTCCTAATAACAAATTAAGCAAAACTACATCAAATTAAGGCGGATTAACATCAAAATTGAGATAGAGCTGCTGGAACATATAGGAATTCAACCCAAATCAGTGGAGTTTCAGATCTATAATTTGTTTGTGGCCAAGGTGAGTGATTTGAATTTTTATTCACTAATTACGACTAATTAAGGGTGATTAGTGATAATTGGCGAAATTATGACTCAGAAAAATATGGAAAATATGCATAAATTCTGAAATATTATTTTATGTTACTGGTTAAAAATTGGGTTAATTTGGATTAAGTTTGCTAATCCTATTATTAGATAAAGTTAAATATGGTTAAGGGGAAAACCATGGTTTTGCGCATGTTTGATCTAAAATAACCTATATGCTTGATGTTTTGATCTTTTTGATTGAACCCATATGTTGTTACTATTGCTTGTGATGTTTATGATTGTTTAGTGAAGTTGGAATGGTTGAAAACGCTGCTGTATGTCGAGAATGGACGAAACAAGTTTGTTGGAAATGCTACAAAGACCCGGATCGGATTTGATAAAGGGGATCGGATCGGTTCGGATAACCGAACCGGAGTGGTGGCATCTTCAGAAACGCACAAAGGCAAGGGCAACAAGGAAGGCCAACCGGATCGAATTAGAGCAGGGGATCGGATCGGATAAGCTGACCCGAGCCAAGGACCCTGAAACGAACCGAGCATGCTGAACCAAACCGACGTGACGCATCGAACCAAGCCATCATGACACCGAGCAGAAATGACTTGATAATCCGAACCGAACCAAGGATAACCAAACCAAACTGGGATGACGAAGCGACGACGATCGTGAATTCTTTTGAATACCAATTCCAATTCGACCAAAACCCGGGATGCAAAGGAAGTCCAAATGGTAAGTTGAACTCATGATCCAGGTGGGAACCAATGAGTTAACTTCTAGAGTTGGGTTTTGCTGTGGGACATGTACAAAGGGGTTATCGGTATTTATAATTTTGGTTCACCATTGAGAGAGGGGACATGTGGACGAACCAGATCCAAGGAAGTGTGGACTGGTTGGTCCTTAACCTAGAGCAAGGGATGTGTGGACCGGGGAGGGTTATTGACTATAGACCAGGGAAGTATGGTCATAACAATAGTTGTATGGAGTTGCCATCATGGCCCCAATAGATTTGGTGATCAATGCGGTGGATATTGTATGCTTTACATACCAAGTAAGATATGTGAGGATAATTGCTATATTTGATGTTTGCTATCACCATGACACGCACACTTCCATTTTTACACTTTATGTTAGTGTTTATCTTAGAGTATTGTACATCTTGTTGTGCTAACTCTTTGGTTGCAGTTTCAGGTATGATTCTTTATACTTGTTATTGTTTTATTTTGCTGTTATCGCTCACACCAGACTTTTGTCTGACCCAGAGTTTTATGTCTCTTATTATTACTTTGGGTTCTCCTAAATGAGCAGACTAGAAACAGGTTAGGTGGTTATGCACGAGTAGCTATCCATAGACGAGTAGGAAGCTTCCACGTACTATTTACATATATTCTCCCTGTGTTGTTGCTGGTCACTGCTTTGGACATTAATATTATTCCTTTCCTATTTTTCTTTAGAGACAGTATTTTGAAGTTGTAATAATGATGATTTGGATCATAAGCTGTATTTTGGATTTCGCTGCTATGTTGGCTTAGTTTTCAGCTTATGCATTGTCTCGCCTGTTTTATGTCAAGTATGTTATTATTATATTGTATTCCATTCGCTGTGAGATATACTACAGGTTCTTTGGTGATTCATAGCTTCAAAACCCTTTCTTTTCCTTGACGACCGTCCCGTGCTAGTCGGACATTGGAACAGCGCATTTGGGGGAAATTTTGGCTGGTTCGGGGTGAGCCGTCACACATATAGTCCATTTCTTCTTATAAGCGTCGTATTTGCGTTACTTTTTTTAATAGAGACAGGTATGTCGGTCAGAAATGTAACAAAAGACTCATTTAGAGCAGCTGCAATCCTCTTGTGTATCCCTTTTTTGTTCTTTCCAGAAGCTTGGTAAGCATCAACAACTATACGGAGAAACTCTGAAGATGCAAAGAAGACCATACTTTCGTAGGTCGGCGAAATGTTGTTGATGAAAAATTGTGTTGTTTGATGTGTGGATTGTTGAAGTAAATGGAGTGGAAAGGGGTTCGTTTTATAAGTTGTAAAAAAGGAGCTGTTGCTAAATATTTCTATTGGCATCCGACGCGTCAGACGCTAAAGCTTAGTTTTCAACGGTTAAGCTAAACTATGCAAAGTGGTGGTAACCACGTTAGACGCGTCCAACACATCCGACGCCAACGTAACTCCCCCTTTCAGAAATCAAATGGTACCTTAAATACATATGATCAAACAAAAAACCAAAAATTTCCCAATAGAGTCTATAATGGTCGGCTCTAATACCAGTTGTTAGAATATAATTCGCTACGGATCTGAATATAACCATATTGATTTAATCGAGAATAAACTGAGTAAGAATAAATAGATCAGTAGAAGCCATACCTGAATCCATTGGTGTTTGTTGATAGGTAGAATTGAGTTGAGTTTTGATCTTCCAAATTGACACAAGCTCAGATTTTTTAAATATGTCTCCATAGAAGAGGTAAGAGTGTAACACCCCACCTCCGCCAATGCCACTCTTGCAAGGACACTAGCTTTGGAGGGGCGTTAAACGAGGTAAACATGCATGCAGATATCACAAGACAGAACATATAAGTAAAACAGAGTAGTAAAGCAGCGGATAAAACTAGCATTTCAAAACCATAGTCAAGTTACATCAAAGTACTTGGTCATTATTTTCCCATAATACAAAGTCTAGAACATAAGCTGAAAACTGGAAGAAAAAAAAACATATAGTAACTATCCCCAAAGTAGCATAAAGCCATAGCATGCTCAAACCATACGTGAGCTATCCAGAAAAGCAACTAAAGATCCAGCTAGGTAACAGTGTTCCCACCCTGTAAACCTGGGTGGGGGGAGACGGAAGAAAAGAGGCGAAAGAAAACGGGTCAGTCAAAAAGACTGGTAAGTCCTATCTACTATTAGTATAAAAACTAATAAAGTTAACTGAACATGTAAAACAGAGATGAGATGTAGGGTGATAACTGGCATGGTGAAAAGTTAACAAGATAGATCAAGTGTGGCATCGCATATACAAGGTCAAGTTGCACCAGGTGTGTACTAGTATTCCAATCCATGTCAAGTATAAACAAGAAATGATCCCTTGGCCCAAAGCTGGCCCACATCATGAGATGACCTAAATCGAGGTCCAACTACTCGGTCTAGTCGATCGGCTCCCTATAAGCCTAACTCGTCGTGTATCGGTGTCATACGGCTTAATCGTGGAATGTAGTTCACTGTGCTAGGTCCACCCCAGGGTGTATCCAGCCCTAAGGTGTAAACCACAGACACAATTCAAGCACGCACAATCTAAACCTACTGGTGCCCATGTTCAACTCCGGACTTAATGTGCACGACCATGGTCCGCCTGAACAACCGGTGTACCCTTCAGTCGTCTCTTTTGGTCTCTTACAATCAGTCCAGTAATCGTGCCCCACCCCAGCCTAGTCCAGGGTATCCATGATACTTCCAAGTTGGTTACTGCTGAAAAGGACCACGTAACTAGGATTTCAAGTGGGTTAAGTGTGGTTAACCCTATCCTAACCATGTATTGATTTGGTTAAGTGTATTCAAGCAGTTCATGACTTAACCCTATCAATACATCGGGTTTAATTGGTTAAGTATATTCAAGTAGTCCATGACTTAACCCTACCAATCCATCATGTTTAATTGGTTAAGTATATTCAAGTAGTCCATGACTTAACCCTACCAATCCATCGTGTTTAATTGGTTAAGTATATTCAAGTAGTCCATGACTTAACCCTACCAATCCGTCGTGTTTAATTGGTTAAGTATATTCAAGTAGTCCATGACTTAACCCTACCATGTGGCATTAATTAACTTAATGCACCCCAACCTCTCACATTAGACTTTGTTGTGGTTACTAGTTAAGCCGGGCGGGTCCGGGTAGCTTTACACCACAACCTAGTCTAACCTCGGGTTTTAAGTGCGACATGACCAACTACTCACATTGGGTCCTATTGCTTGTAGCCACTAGTTAAGCCGGTCGGTTCCGAGTAGATTTATGCTACAAACTCAACCCAACCTCGAGTTGGCCATTCTCATGTTTTCTAGAAGTCATGTCCAAGTCCATGTTTCAAGCATAAACACATGTCAAACTTTTATGTTATATTTTCAAGTCATGTTCTCATGTTATTTAAGTTTGCCCAACTACCCATAACATAATCCCATCGCACGTAAATTCGTATCAACGCAAATAGATCAAAGAGGGAACATAACTATATGACAAGGTGGGCATAAGATGGGAAAATCTACCATAAATTAAACATGGTGATATTTGAGGCCAAAAGGGGTTCAACATACTAGCATATGGCCTCAACATGTATGATAGCATAAAAGGTGACTTGGCCTCATACATATCAAATAGCATAAGGGTGATTTGGCCACAAGCATGCAAAATAGCATAAGGGTGTTTTGGCCACAAGTTAAACATGGTGGCATATGAGGCAAATGTGTTCATAAACTTGCATATTACATTATAAGCCTCAAAACATGCATGATATCAAACTTTAGCAAATATGTGAAACATGATCATAAATGACATAGGATGATAGCTAGCGATTCACATATAACATCATATGCAAGATAACATAAGGTTTATGAGAGGTTATAAACTTGCATATTACATTATAAGTCTCAAAACATGCATAACATTCAAACTTAGCGAATAGGTGATACATGGTCCTAGATGACATAGAATGATGACTAGAAGTTCGCATATAACATTATATGCAAGTTATCATAAAGGTTATGAGAGTTCTCATGTTGCATAATGCAACATTTCAACATAAAGCTTATAGCTTTTAGCCCACAAGGTCAAGGTGATAGCTTTACAAACATGCATAGAATAAATCTATGCATAACATGATAGAATCAAAGCACATATCATACTTAGGCCCAAACTCAAACTTGCAACATGTCATATTTAACTTCATAGTTAGAATCTAAGAGTAGTATAGGGCTTACAATGCTATGAAGACCTATGAAATAAAATAAGATCGAGACGAAGCCACTAGCAACTCTAAAAACCCCAAATGAATACAAGCTCCAAGTTGTCTTGAGAAACAAGAAGCTCATTTGATTTGTATGAAGAAAGATCCTTGTTTTGATGAAGAAAGGTGGCTCTTTTACTAGCTTAGGACACTCAAACTTTCATGAAGAGGATGGAGGCCATGATATGAAGATGGAGGCCATGATCAAGAAACATTTGGGTAGCATTTAGTTGTAGGAATGATTAATGAAGGTTTAGGCTAGGTCTAGGGGTCTTTTTATAGAGATTAGGGGTAGTTTAGACCATAGGATTAACCCTAAAACGAATCTGAACCATTAACTCCCGTCAGAAACCAACAAAAGAGGACCCAACATGCCAAAATGGTGTACCAGAAAAATTGGTCCGACCGGGGGGGTCGACCCCTAGGTCGACATGGGTGTCGACCCATTGGGGGGGTCGACACTGGTGTCGACACTGGGGTCGACACTGGTGTCGACACTGGTGTCGACACCTATGTCGACCCTACCTGGGCGGGAAAATTCCCGCCCAGTCTGTTTTGGCTGAAATTCGATTCTGAATTCGAATTTGAACTGTTTTCGGGCTTAGAAATTTCTGAAAACTTCATTGG
Organism: Allium sativum; assembly: GCA_030737875.1. Lineage (NCBI taxonomy): Eukaryota > Viridiplantae > Streptophyta > Magnoliopsida > Asparagales > Amaryllidaceae > Allium > Allium sativum. The sequence goes on from CM060924.1 coordinate 65,550,728, forward strand.
GCCATAACTTGGTCATACGGACTCCGTTTTTCGAAAACTCGGACTCTATTTCGCGTATTTTTCCAAGACGAACGCAATGGCACAGCCCGTTTCCCTTGATTCAGAATTTAGAATTTAATTCTGCCTTGATTTACATTATAACATGTTATTAAAAATACGGGTTGTTACAAAGAGAACACATTGAGAACTTGTGTAATTCGGGGACCATAACCCTATATATATAGTAGTGTGATATTTTTAGTTCAACCCTTCAACAAAACAAATTATCACTCCGGTATCCACATATTATTATATTACATGGCTATTATACCCTTAAAACCCTCAGATATTTATTTCTAACTAGATCAGGTATATAGACTTAGTCATAAGATAGCCAATACATTAGCATATGTGGCCCCAATAAGTTGAACATTTCCAACAGTATACTTTACAATGTATACTCTTTGAGTTGGTCAAGGCAAGAGTTGTTAAATCGATGGTCTAGTCACATCCATTATAAGTTTATACTCTCATACCAGCATTGATAACAAGAGTAAGTAGATGGATCATCAAGTCACATCCATCATGAATTATATTCTCGTCCCCATGTCCAAGGCAAGAGTTAGTTTGTGAATGGTAGAGTCACATCCATTTTGTGATTTATACTCCCCTAGGCATATCATGGGAAGCGTTAGTAAATGGATGGTCAAGATAAGTGCAACATTCCCCATTTTCAAGTCAAAAATTAAGCTCCACTAATGTAGCAGTCATCAATTAACAGTATCATTAACATAAAAGCACAAGAATTTAATAAAATTCTGAATATTTTATTCATTCAAATTTCCATATTCGGTTACACAACAGAAAAAGGATTCTCATACTCAGATAAAATATAGTTATACAAAATACTTTAAGAGCAAAATATAAAGATGCACTTTACTTGATTATAGTATTGTTTTCACCGAAAAATGGTCAAACACCAAAGATGGCTTATCGACACTTCACCATAAGGGTATGCAATGGAAAATAAGGCCACAAGCACAAAATAAAGGGAAAATAGTAAGTAAATGACACAATAGTTTTTATAGTGGTTCGATCTAAATTAGATCTACGTTCACTTTGGAGACGATTCTCATTATCAATTTGGAGAGTACAAAATACATGGATTCATTCATATTGTCCATCTCTCTCTCTCTCTTTTCTCTTTTTATGATCTAGATTACGCTTGAATTCATGGAGAAATAGAGATCTCTTAATTGGTAGCGGCTGAAGTGTAGATCTTCAATCAGTTAGAGAGTTAGGCAAGCTTCCTTGGCTCCATGATGAACTTGCAGTAGATCTAGGCTTTCAAGAGAACTAACGGCGGTATGAGAGGAGTAGAATGAAGCTTGAATGATCTCTAATGGAGATTGGAGAAGGTCACTTGGTTGAATCGGCCATCGCAGAAGAAGGAGAAAGCTTTTGAGGCCATTAATAGAGCTTTGAGATATTTCTAATGGAGAATGAAGGTGATTTGATCATCACTTCGTTGGAGGAAGATAGAGAGAGTTTTGTAAGTCATTAATGATGGTTGGAGAACTCTAGAATGATGGAGGAAACCTTTGGACTGCACTGGTGGTCGAAATCCGTCATTTAAAGTGAAGTGAAATGGGTATTCATAGGAGAAGTTAGAACCGGATGACAAAAATGTAATTATGATGAATAGGGCAGGGGCCGCACGCACGCGCCTTATTTACAGAAATGCCATCGGACAGCCGGCTGAGCGCACTTTACAATTGGCGGCAGGCTGTTCCCGGTCGGCATACGCGAGTGAGCAGAATGATTTGTACGAGCGAGCAGGGATTAACATATATAAACGGACGGCTCTGAATAGGTATGAGCGACCAGCATCTTTATGAGCGACCGAGCAGATGAATCATTAGTATGACCGTCCCACCTGCTTCGTTATTACACTTTAATGCCACGTTACTGTTTGTACATAGTAATTGGTGATCGATCCATATACAACTAACACCACGTCATCCTTTCCTTTTTGTATTGGTGTAAATACGAGATAATGATCGTAACTTTGCTATTTCGTCCCATCTGATAAATTGAATCATAAATTACCAAAGGTGCCATCGGTTCATATACCCTTACTGTTCAAAAGTGGGAATATTAATTACGATATTGCCATTTCCTTCTTTATATTATTTCTTGAATATGCTCGATCACGGCAGGATAAGACGCTCAACCTTTTGACGATGCTCGTCAGAGCTCAAGACCTCTGCTCGACCTTTGGTGCTGATCCACTATTTGCCCTCACCGCAAAGTCATGTTCGAGCTGGTGTGCTTCTAGCTGCTTGATCAGGACAAATGGTGATGCTGACCCCGTTGGACCAAATGAGCGAGCCCAGTATGATGAGCGAGCGAGCTGGTATTTTACTGTACAAACGACCCTTCTTTGTATTGCTGGGTGACCACACATGAATTCATCTCTATTGATCCATGTGTCCTTACGTTGTGTAAAGCTTAAAATAAGGGATCATTCTTTTCATAAGATCCAGCGAGTATTATATGCATGCCACGTGCATATTCATCCCATATATTGGCTGTAACATCCATAACATGACCTTTCCAGTGAACGAACCAAAAGGTGGAGTAAGCGAGCCATGCTAAACTGATGATCGAACCAATTAGCTCGTTCTGTTCGATCAGGTTAAATATGATGTGCGAGCCTTCCCTTAGCAGTATTGCTTGTACGTATTGTCATGATGGGACGTGCTATGTTTCTTGTTAATCGACGCTGCTCGACCTACGCTTCTCTCGGTGATTGACCGACCGGCCCAGGTGGTGGTCGATCAGCTTAAGTGAATGAGCCATAGGAAATGTACGTATCCGATTTGACTGGGTTACCAAACAGTTGATGTGTCAGTTTTTGAACCGTATTAACAACAAGGTTAAAATTTGCCCCTCGAAGCTTGTATTTTTTCTCATGGAAAATGCGGCTTCGAAATGAACATTATAAATTGCATCGAAATTCAGTCATAGCACTTTGTTTATTATTGCAAGCCGCGCTTTGAATTCATACGCTTCACGTCTCCTGTTCCATAATCAACTAAGTGATTGTATGATTTTGGACTTATACTTCGTTATTGATCGCCCACATCAATAACATATTAGTCTAATAATGAATTATAGAGAATTTAATTTTGAATTGAATAAAGTACTTGCATAGAACTTGCTTTACTCAACATTTTATAATTCATTGAATATTGTTTTCACATACGCAGTTAAATCCCTGCTAAGGCTTCGCAATATCCCGTTATAGCCCATAGCGCTCTTAAACACCAACGCTATTTCAGTTTAGCGCTGATGAATAGTAGATTTGCTTCTAGCCCCTCTATTTTTCGCTGCATCTGCTAAATCAAGGCTTTTTAGCTTTCACTTTAGCAATTTTAATATGTAAAGCTTGATTTCACTAGTTCTCTTTATGAAAATTTCAGTAAGTTTAGCATGAGCGTCTAAATATATGGCACAAGTGCCTGATATGCAGTAATAATCTATTACACTCATTAAATTTAACATGCGTAACTATGTTATTTCGTGATTTTGGTATATAAGATTATTTTCTGTTAGTTTCTTAAACACATATAATATGAGAAAGATGATTATTTAATTTTCAAACATTGTGTTTTACATATAATTAATCTTTTAGCACCTCCGCTATATCCTCACTATTTCCTCGCTTTTTCCCAGCTACACCTTTTTGCATCTCCGCCGCTATAGAGTTGCTAAGCGCTTTAACTGTACAGGTTTGAACAAACACAGTATTCTAATTCAAATTCGCATTAATGTTTGAAATCAACTAATCGACTAAAGCCGACAGTGGATTCCAAATGTTATTGTTTTAATGACTTATACGACGGTGTACAACATTTATCATTCGGGAATTACGTAGTTGTGAATCATTTTCTTCTTCCTCTTTGAGAAGCCTTGGTTTTCATGTCCCTTGTTTAGTAGGCCATTATTAGTCTTCATTATGGGAAGATTTTTTTACAGCTCAATGTCTGTCTTATCGATTAGTTAGGACATTGGAAAATCCATTGGATGCCCCGACTTAGGAGAGGCTATTATAATTTAATGTTCATATTCTCAATCAACATTATAGAGTTCATTGAGCACTATTGATCTCTTCTGTGGAGAAGTTGCTTTCTTTATGGAAAGGATTTTTAGTTGTCGCATCATTTCGCAGTGCGAACTCCAGCAACTTTGGAGGGTTCCATTGTTTCGCGCTACGAACTCGCATGCTTCGTTTCACATATAGTGAACTCTCGCATTTCATTTCGCGCTTACGACTTCCCGCGACCTTTGGTGGGTTGCATCGCTTCGCACTACAAACTCCCATGCTTCGTTTCACATATAGTGAACTCCCACATTTCGTTTCGCGCTTACGAATTCCCGCGACCTTTGGTGGGTTGCATCGCTTCGGGCTACGAACTCTCATGCTTCGTTTCACATATAGTGAACTCCTGCATTTCGTTTCACGCTTATGAATTCCCGTGACCGTTGGTGGTTGCATCGCTTCGCGCTACGAACTCCCACGCTTCGTTTCACTTATAGTGAATTCCCATGTTTTGTTTCGCGCTTACGAATTCCCGCCGCCTTTGGTGGGTTGTATCGCTTAGCGCTATGAACTCCCACACTTCGTTTCACTTATAGTGAACTCCCGCGTTTTGTTTCGCGCTTACGAATTCCCGCGACCTTTGGTGGGTTGCATCGCTTCGTGCTACGAACTCCCACGCTTCGTTTCACATATAGTGAAATCCCTCGTTTCGTTTCGTGCTTAAAAATTTTCGCGATCTTTGGTGGGTTTCATCGCTTCGCTCTACGGACTCCCACACTTTGTTTTGCGCTTACAAATTCCCGCGACCTTCGGAATTTTAGATCCATGGATGTTCTCTTATCTCTTTGCAGTCTAACTCATTGGAACTTTTCCTACTCACTCTTCAAGGCGGTGCTTTCAATCCTTGCATAGCGTATATTAATGATTATAACACTCGACACTTGATTTGGCTTTATCAAAATTGTCTTACTTGGTCGGAATTTGAGGGGGAGAACGCCTATGGAAGAGCCTGTGATAAGAAAATCATTTTTAACAAGTTTTCATGTGGATTTGCAAGTCACCTATTTATACAGGCAGGTGAGACTTCATTCATAAAGCTATTGTTCGGTACAATGCATGTAAATCACGACAGACTATTTATAAGAAAGTGAACATAGCAAGTAGTAAAGTAATGCAAAAAATAGAGTAATGGAGAATAAAATTACTTATTATGAGTCATAGATCATCAACGATCGTCAGTTGATTATCGGCCTTGGATCAGGTTGAGCAGGAGCACTGTTGCTTGGACCAGATCGGTTATTTAATGCACCTTGCCCCTAGGGAGTTGCATAAGGATTTTCCTCTTGGGAGTTCTTCACATATTTTTGCAGATGGTTCTTCCTAATAAGCTCTTCATTTAATGATTTTAGATGCCTACATTCGTCAGTATTGTGGTCTGGCTGATTATGAAACCTGTAGAACTTCTCAAATTTGGTTTAGTGGTCATTCAACTTCATTGGCCGAGGTTCCGGGTAATCTTCTGCATCCTTCGTGGCAAGGTAGATGTTTTCAGGAGTGTCATTCAAAGGTGTTAGTTCAGACAAGTCTAGAAGGCGAAACTTTTTATTAGCTTTGTTGTCGTTTCCGTCGTTTGCTCGCTTCTTCCCCTGAGTATTCTTCTGATTAGTTTGAGTAGCTGCACTTTGGGAGCTTCGAGAAGTTGGTTACCGCCAATGATCTGAAGAGGTACCGGATTATTATCTACTCTCATCTACTACTATGTTTTTTGTAGAATTTCTCAAGTGTGCTCGGTTCTTTCATTTTAATCCATCTATCGAATTTGATATTTTCATCTACTGCATCGAGTGGAGACATGAGAATTATGCAAGGTTCTGCATTCCTTACTTCAGACAGAGCAACATTGATTCAACTGAGAAAAGCTTCAACGATTCCCCTGTATGCTGTTTCATTGATGAAAGTATTATAGCATCCTTGGCTTTAGTATCAAACAAGCGGAACTACTCCTTGAACTTTTTGGTTAGGTCAGAAAACCGGTCTATGGACTTAGGTGGCAGCTTTGTGAACCATAACGATGCATCACCTTCTACATAAAGAGGGAAGTATGTGCATTTCATCTCGTCAGTTGCTTTACTCGCACTTATATGCCACTCGTACCTGAACAGGAAGTAGTTAGGATCGAAAAGACCGTTGTACGGAGGCAAGGTTGGAGGATAGAACTTCTTTGGACACTCTGCTTCAAGGATGCTTTCAGTGAATGAAGTCCTTTCGGGAGAGAAGTCCCATTATCTTTCATCGTCTTTGCCAGTTTGATTCTTCTTCATGATTTGTTCTATTATGCCCGAGATGTATTCTTCAGTGTTATGCCGCTCCATGAAGCTGAGCTCTTTTCCAAATGTTCTTCTAGGCAAGCGGTTTTGATTAGAGAGCTTAGGTAGTTAACCTTCTTGGCGGGGAGTTGCTCCCGTGACGGTAGTGGTAACCTTTTGAGCTTTAACCTTGGAATGGTTCTTAGCTTTTGATTTTGATTTTTCAACGTTAGTTTCATCTTTGTCACTCAACCAATCATAATCGTCTTCCATGTTGTCATTGTGATCATGGTTAGAAGTGGAGGAGTTGTCATTCTCTTTGAGATCAACATGGACTTTTGTAGGTGCTAGATTTGGTCGAGCATTAAGGATAGCATCAAGTTTCTCCATCATAGCCTTAGTAGAAGCATTCGTCTGTTGGTTCATGTTGGCAGTTGTGGTTTTAGCTCAGCTTTGCTTAGACTGGCTCCACTTATGGAATCCTTACCAACTTCAAAGTGATTAGTTGGTGGAGTAGCTTCATTGTTATCAACATTGGCGGTTTCTTCAATGATCTTACTCGCTATCTTCTTTGACTTCGCCATTATGTTGAAAAAGGAAGTGGTTTAGAGCTTCAATGCAAGGCCTTCAACCTTGTAAGAGAGTGTGAGAGGAGGAAGTGCGAAAGCAGCCCCGCGGTGGGCGCCAAAATGTTTTCACCGAAAAATGGTCAAACACCAAAGATATCTTATCGACACTTCACCATAAGGGTATGTAATGGAAAATGAGGCCACAAGCACAAAATAAAGTGAAAATAGTAAGTAAATGACATAAGGATTTTTATAGTGGTTCGATCTAAATTAGATTTATGTCCATTTTGGAGGTGATTCTCATTATCACTTTGGAGAGTACAAAATACATGGGTTCATTCATATTGTCCATCTCTCTCTCTCTCTCTTTTTATGATCTATATTACACTTGAATTCATTGAGGAACGGAGAGGATCTCTTAATTGGTAGCGGTTGAAGTGTAGATCTTCAGTCACCTAGAGAGTTAGGCGAGCTTCCTTGGTTCCATGATGAACTTGTGGTAGACCTAGGCTTTCAAGAGAATTAATGGCAGTAGGAGAGGAGTAGAATGAAGCTTGAATCATCTCTAATGGATATTGGAGATGGTCACTTGCTTGAATCGACCATTGCAGAAGAAGGAGAATGCTTTGGAGGCCATTAATAGAGCTTTGAGATATTTCTAACGGAGAATGAAGGTGATTTGATCTTCACTTCGTTGGAGGAAGATATAGAGAGTCTTGGAAGTCAATAATGTTGGTTGGAGAGCTCTAGAATGGTGGAGGAATTCTTTGGACAACACTTTGTGGTGGTTGAAATCCATCCTTTGAAGTGAGGTGAAATGGTGTATTTGCAGGAGAAGTTAAACCTAGGTGACAAAGCTGTAATTATGATGAATAGGGTACGAGTCACACACACCTGTATTTACAGAAATGCCATCGGACAGCTGGTGGAGCGCACTTTACAGTTGGCGCCAGGCTGTTCCCGGTTAGCATACGCGAGCGAGCAGAATGATTTGTACGAGCAAGCAGGGATTAATATATATAAACAAACGGCTCTGAATAGGTATGAGCGACTAGCTTCTTTATGAGTGACCAAGCAGATGAATCATTAGTATGACTGTCCCACTAGCTTCGTTATTACACTTTGATGCCACCCTTTTTTGTAATTACTTTCCACTAGTACTGTTTGTACATAGCAATTGGTGATCGATCCTTATACAGCTGATGCTGCATCATCCTTTCTTTTTGTATTGTTGTAAATACCAGATAATAATCGTGGCTTTGCGATTTTGTCCCATTTGATAAAAATGATCGTAAATTACCAAAGGTGCCATCGGTTCATATACTCTTACTGGTCAAAAGTGGGAATATTAATTACAATACTGCCATTTCCTTCTTTATGTTATTTCTTGAATATGCTCGATCATGGAAGGATGAGACGCTCAACCCCATGACGATGCTCGACCGAGCTCAAGACCTCCTCTTGACCTGTGGTGCTGATCCACAGTTCTCCCTCACCGCAAAGTCATGTTCAAGCTGGTGTGCTTCTAGCTATTTGATTAGGACAGATGGTGATGCTGACCCTGTTGGACTGAACGAGCGAGCCCAGTATGATGAGCGAGCGAGCTAGTATTTTACTGTATAAACGACCCATCTTTGTATTGTTGGGCGACCACACGTGAATTCATATCTATTGATCCATGTGTCCTTACTGTTAAAAGTTAATTTGTAATTTTATCAGGCAACAATTAAATGCATTGACAAATATGTTTCTGTATTAATGTAGGGAATAATTTAAAATTCCTATATATGACATAATTAGATAAATCTAGATAAGGCATTATCTGGAATATTCCAGAGAACGCATTATATTATAAAAGACAAGTTGTATCTCATGTAATCGATGAAGCATCAAGAAAAAAATTTAAATCTTTTATCTATCTCTCCACATATTTACTCTGCTGTGTCTAACAAATTTGGTATCAGAGCCTTGTCAACTTCATTAATCAGTCACTCAAAAACAATGGCAGCAGTCCCTACAATGTTCAAGTACTCTCCAAGTGAAGTGCCAATATTCGAAGGCGAGCATTTTGACTATTGGAGCAGTGAGATGATGGACTTCTTCATCTCTCGTGATTTATGGGATGTCATCGAAAAAGATTATCCAGAGCCACCTGAAGATGGAGATTCCACAAGATGGACAGCTGCATAAGAGAAGTTGTACAAAGAAAATCAAAAGAAAGATGCCACTGCACTTAGGTATATCAAACAAGGAGTGAGTAAATCTATCTATCCAAGAATTTTCAATAAAAGAAAAGCAAAGGATGCATGCGAAGTTTTGCAAAAAGAATTTCGAGGCAATGACAAAGTTATCTCCATTAAACTTCAATCTTTATGGAGAGATTTTGACAACCTGCAAATGAAGGAATCTGAAAATATCAGAGATTTCTTCTCCAGAGTATCTGAAATTGTAAATCAAATTCAATGCCTTGGAGATAGCATTCAAGAAAAGAAGGTGGTAGAGAAGATATTGAGATGCCTTCCTCCGAAGTTCGACCATTGCGTCGCTGCAATAGAGGAATCAAAGGACCTTGGCAAGATGTCAGCACATGAGCTAATGAGTTCACTTCAAGCTCATGAACAAAGAATTAATAGAACATCAGCAAATTCATTGGAGCAAGCATTCCAATCCAATCTCAGTTTTTCAGAAAAGAAACGAAGTTATTACAACTCAAAGAAGGGCTTATTTCAGAAGCAAAATCAATATCAATATCAAAGAAAGGGCAACGAAAGAAATTATCAAGGCAAAGGAGAACAAAGACGAGAACAGCAGAAAATGCAAGGTAATTCTGCCACTTATTGCATTATTTGCAATAAATCAAATCATAATTCTGAAAATTATCACTTCAAATGCACGAGATGTCGAATTCCTAATCATTCCCAAAGAGATTGTTGGTATCAAAATAAAAAAGAGAAGGACAAAGCAAATTTTACAAGTGAAGAAAATGAAGAGCAGGTTTTCTACTCTTGTTTATCCGCTGAAAATGAATCACAAGATGCTTGGTATATTGACAGTGGTTGTAGCAACCACATGACCGACAACAAAGACATTTTTGTAGAACTTGATGCAAGTTTTTCATCAGAGATAAAGCTTGGAGATGGAAAGGTGCAAAAAGTTGAAGAAAAGGGGACCATTGCAGTCCACACTAAAAAAGGTAAGAAATTTATTCATGATGTGCTTTATGTGCCAAACTTAGCTCAAAATCTCTTAAGTGTTGGACAACTTGTTCAAAAAGGTTATGCGGTGAATTTTGATGATAATTCCTGCAAGATCATTGATAAGAAAAGTAATTTAACAGTGGTAAATATTGACATGGCTCCAAATAAAATTTTCCTCCTATTTATGTCTCTAAATGAGAATTGTGCATTCAAATCTGAAAATTCTAATGTGTCTCATTTATGGCATTTGAGATATGGCCACTTAAGCAACAATGGGTTGCATTCGCTGAAATCAAAGAATATGGTCATTGGACTTCCTATCATCATGAAAGAAAATAAGGTGTATGAAGGTTGTATTTTTGGCAAAATGCATAGATTTCCTTTTCCGAAAACTTCATGGCGAGCAAAAGCTCCTTTGGAGTTGATACATGCTGATATTTTTGGTCCTACAAGGACTCTTTCAATAAATAACAAGAGATATTTCATTCTTTTTGTTGATGATTACACTCGTATGATGTGGATTTATTTTTTAAGTGAAAAATCAGAAGCTTTCTCAAGTTTCCTACGGTTTAAAGCTCTTGTAGAATGCCAAAGTGGACACTTAATAAAAACTCTTCGAACTGATCGTGGAGGAGAGTTTATTTACAGCGAGTTCATGAATCATTGCAAGAAAGAAGGGATTGCAAGGCAGCTTACTGTGCGATATACACCGCAGCAAAATGGCATCGCAGAAAGGAAAAATCGAACAATTGTTGAAATGGCTCGAAGTATGCTGGAAGGAAAATCCATGCCAAAGAAGTTATGGGCTGAAGCTGTCAACACGGCTGTCTATATGTTGAATCGTTCGCCAACTAAAGCTGTTAGAAATATGACACCATTTGAAGCCTGGCATAAAAGAAAGCCAAAAGTAGATCACACGAATGTATTTGGAAGTGTAGCGTATGCATTGAACCGGAGCCCATACAAAGATAAATTTGAGAAGAAAGGAGAGAAATGTGTCTTTGTTGGTTACAGCAAAGAGTCGAAGGGATATCGGCTATTAAATCCCAAAAATGATCAACTCATTATCTCAAGAGATGTTGTCTTTGATGAAATGGCAGCATGGAAGTGGGATCATGATGGCTACCAAAAATCAAATTCTATGGAGCCTAAAAGATCTCAAAATAATGGCTCACAACCTGACGGTTCTCAGCAAAGTATCCATGTAGATAATGCTCCTTGTTACGGCTCAAATGATGAAAATGAATATGAAGACTTGGACTCCCCTATTCGAAAGGTGCGTTCTTTACAAGATATTTATGACTCAAGCAATGTTGTTCTTTTTTCTTGTGAACCGCAGTTATTTGAAGATGCAAGCAAAGAAGATATGTGGATTGATGCAATGAAAGAAGAAATAACAGCCATTGAGAAAAATAAAACATGGTAATTAGTTGACTTGCCAAAAGATAAAGAAGTCATTGGCCTGAAATGGGTTTATAAGACAAAATGTGGCGAAGATGGTTCTATAACAAGACACAAAGCACGGCTGGTTGCAAAGGGATATTTGCAACAACCCGGAATTGATTGAGAATTTTGAAAAGTTCAAGAAGCAATTAAAAATTACAAATTAAGGAGGAGTGTTAAAAGTTAATTTGTAATTTTATCAGGCAACAATTAAATGCATTGACAAATATGTTTTTGTATTAATGTAGGGAATAATTTAAAATTCCTATATATGACATAATTAGATATATCTAGATAAGGCATTATCTAGAATATTCCAGAGAACGCAATATATTATAAAAGACAAGTTGTTTCTCATGTAATCGATGAAGCATCAAGAAAAAAAATTAAATCTTTTATCTATCTCTCCACATATTTACTCTGCTGTGCCTAACAAAGTTTCGTTAACGAACGAGACCTCGGCCTGCTAACTAGCTACATGGAGTCATCCCTTCGTGGTCAGCTTCTTAGAGGGACTATGGCTGTTTAGGCCATGGAAGTTTGAGGCAATAAAAGGTCTGTGATGCCCTTAGATGTTTTGGGCCGCACGGGCGCTACACTGATGTATTCAGCGAGTCTATATCCTTTGTCGACAGACACGGGTAATCTTCGAAAATTTCATCACATTGGGAAATAATCATCAAGCATCAAGAAAAAAAAATTAAATCTTTTATCTATCTCTCCACATATTTACTTTGGAGTGATGAAAATAATAGCCCCACATCGGAAAATAATCAACTAAGATCCTGGATAAATACTAAGAGGCTATAGTTCACAACAACCAAATGGTTTTGTGAACAACCTATATAGCTCTCTAAAGTTATAAAACAAAAATTCCAACATGGTATCAGAGCTCAGGATTAGAGCCAATGCAAAAAATACGTATGTGATTAACCGCCATACGTTCCCCACTCCATCCAAAATACTATGTTCACGTAGATGGCTCAAATACGCGACACGTGAAGGGGGAGTGATGAAAATAATAGTCCCACATCTGAAAATAATCAACTAAGATCCTGGATAAATACTAAGAGGCTATAGTTCACAACAACCAATTGGTTTTGTGAACAAACTATATAGCTCTCTAAAGTTATAAAAAAATGCCAACACTTACGTTGTGTAAAGCTTAAAATAAGGGACTATTCTTTTCATAAGTGCCAATGAGTATTGTATGTGTACCACGTGCATAGTTAACCCATGTATTTGATGTAACATCCATAACGTGACCTTTCAGTGAATGAACCAATAGGTGGAGTGAGTGATCCATGCTAAACTGATGATCGACCAATTAGCTCGTTTTGTTCGATCAGGTTAAATATGATGTGCGAGCCTTCCCTTAGCAGTATTTCTTATCCGTATTGTCACAATGGGAGGTGTTATGTTTCTTGTTAATCGATGCTTGTGCGACCATCATTATGAGTCAAGCTTTATGACTAATCGGTGATTCTTAAACGACAAGCCGTATAATGGCGCTCGACCGGCCAGACCTTACTGCTCGACCTACGCTTCTCTCGGTGACTGACCGACCAGCCAGGTGGTGGTCGATCAACTTAAGTGAACGAGCCATAGGAAATGTACGTATCCGATTTGAATGCGTTACCAGATAGTTGATGTGTCAGTTTCTGAGCCGCATTAACAATGGGGTTAACAAGTATAATAGTAGACAAATACAATTTCTTCTATTGCATACATTCAACTAAACAGAATAACACAACAGGAAGGTAAATAGACTCCTAAATAGCTAACTCTTCTCCATGCACATCTATGAAGGATTTATTATTCAAAACCTAACGATCTGAAATCTTTACTCTTGAGTTACCCAAGTAAGTATCAAATAATTCGAGGAGAAAAATATAACCTTTGGAGTAGACAAAAAGTAAGGTGTCAATAATAATATACCATTTAATAAGTTAATAACTAGTAGGACCATAACGTTGAGCATGATGGGTTTTACCCTTCACTATTATCCTTTAAAGAAATGTGTTAATATAAGCTTTCACCTGCAACCAGTATGGTTTAAATACAAGATAAATAATAATCAATATATATGAATTCTACATGGGTAATCAAGATAAATTGTCTTTACTTCATAGTTTTCCCAGGGTGACTATATAACTATATAGTTAATTTGGACCTACTAGATGTAAGTTTGTAACCTTCCATTAGAAGAAACTAGTATATCCACATATTAATTTTACCTAATATTCTGTCTACCTGATAGGTTGACTAGGTGGGCTATGTAATTAATATTCTTGCAGGCTGATCGATAAAGTACTACCTGTTATATTTCTTTCCGTGCATAAAGCTACTTTTAGTTTTACCCTTAACAAAGCTTAATACAGTGGAAGTTTAGACAAATATTAGATAAAGGCTAACTGTTGAAGTATAGGGAGCAACTTTTCACTAGTCCTGTTTGTTATTCCTACCTATGATCCATTTAATTTATATCAAATTTCACCCAAAGGTGACTAGAATCATAAGTATTAATTTGTGATCCGAAATTATAATTATAACTGGTCCAGCTGATGCAAAAAAAAGGGATCATGTAGATCCTTGTTTTACTCCCATGTTATGATATTTTCAGCCACCTAAATGATCTCATGTAGATCCTAGTTTTACTCTCACATTGAGATATTTTCAGCCACCTAAAGGATACCATGTAGATCCTAGTTTTACCCTCACGTTGAGATATTTTCAGCCACCTAAAGGATCATATAGATCCTAGTTTTACTCTCACGTTGAGATATTTTCAGCCAGCTCATATTGTTATATTTTCCACCTTACGTGGTGATATTTTTCCCTATTTGGCTGCATGAAAATAGAAGATAATTTCTTGCTATTTTTGTAGGCAACAACGCGTAAAACTCCAGTAATTAATGTTAGTGGTATCAGAGCACTGGTTTGTTTTGCCCTCGGTTTCATTCAGCATGGTGTCTTTAAAGTATGATCCTCCACTATTGGATCAGAACACTCGATTCTCTTATGGAAAGTGAAGATGCGGGCGTTGCTCGCACAAGCTGATTATGATGATGCATTGGATGGATTCAGGAATAAGAGATTTGAAATATGGACCGATGATGAGAAGTGAAGGGATCGGAAGGCTTTGTCTCAAATTCAGCTCCATCAACACAATAATATTTTGCAAGAAGTTTTGAAGGAGAAGACAATTGCTTCTCTTGGCTGAAACTGGAGCCAATTTGCATGACCAAGGATCTCACAGATGCATCTCAAACAAAAATTATTCTTGCACAAATTGCAAGAGGGAGGCAATTTGTTGGACCATATTTCTGATTTTAATGAGATTGTTTCTGACTTGGCTGCAATGGAAGTCAAATATGATGATGAAGATTTGGGTTTAATCCTGTTGTGTCCTTGTAACACCCCACATCCGTTAAGGTCACTCACAAAGGGAATGCCTTAACTTCAATGGAGAATAATGAGTACTAGAACAGAAATATTACAAGATAGACATATATAAAACAGCGGAAGGTCTTCAAATCATTTTATAAATATAATTGTTTACAATAAAATCCTATCACTTTCAAATACCCAATTACATAGCTAAAATATCTGTCTTGCTCAAAAACAAAGAAGCATGAAAATAATTTGTAGTATTCCCCAATAAAGCAAAGAAAGTCATAACCAAGAGAAATCCAAGCAGTACGTGAAATAGCCTTAGAGCTTGGTAAGATCTGAACTAAGCTGTATTCCCACCCTGCGAACCTTGGGGGGGGGGGGAGGAACGAAAGAAAAAGAGGTGAAACAAACTGGGTCAGTCATAAAGACCGAGTAAGTCCTAGTGGCTTTCAACATAAAAACAGGTAAAGATAACATAGCATGAATAAAATGAAAGTAAACATAAGCATGATGACAAGTTAAGCTACAGGAATGATAACTAAGAATAACATCCCAAAATTCCTATCAAGAGTAGCATCACAAGGTTCCTACCAAGTATCACATCGCAAGGTTTCTATCAAGTATAACATCGCAAGATTTCTAAGTTTTGTCATTAAAATATTTCGATGATATCCATTTGCCCTACACAACCCGTACTAGCATCTCACAAGTGTCTTACATGGAATGTTTCGTATTCCTACAAGTGTTCCAACTAGTGTCCTGTGTAACAAGGATCCTTTCCCCCTACTAGTGTCCCAACTAGTATCCCGTGTTATATAATAAGGTGATCCCATCCGGTGTGATGTGTTGACTATAAAATGATCCCTTGCCCAATGTCATGAAATGACCCATTACTTGGTCCCACGAAACGATCTATTAATCTATCGGCTCCCTACAAGTCCTAGCTCGTTCATGTGTCTGTGTCACACGGCCCAATCACAAAATGTAGTCACCCGCGCTAGGTCCACCATAGGGTGTATAATGCCCTAGGGTGCCAACCACCGACACGAATCAAGCGCGCACAGTGTAAACCTACCGGTGCCCAATGCCTGCTTTTTCAACTCCGGACTACGTGCACGACCATAGTCTGCCTGAACCTACAATGGCGCACTAACTCAGCTGTCATTCTGGTCGCTTACAATCAGCCCAGTAATCGTGCCCCACCCTGCCTAGTTCCAGGGTACCGTGATACATCTCGTGGGTTACTGCTGAAAAGGACCGCGCAACTAGGGTTTCCGTTCAGTAGGTTAAGTGTTGTCATTTAAATTCGAGACTTAACCCCATCAGTCTAGCATGTCAAGTTGGTTAAGTGTTGTCATTCAAGTTCGTGACTTAACCCGCCTACGTGTCATGTCAAATTGGCTAAGTGTTGTCGTTCAAGTTCATGACTTAGCCCTACGAATCATCTATCAAGTTAGTTAAGTATATTCAAGCGGTTCATGACTTAACCCTATCAAATCATCGTGTCAAATTGGTTAAGTATATTCAAGCGGTTTATGACTTAACCCTATCAAATCATCCTGTCCAATTGGTTAAGTATATTCAACCGGTTCATGACTTAACCCTATCAAATGATCGTGTCCAATTGGTTAAGTATATTCAAGCGGTTCATGACTTAACCCTATCAAATCATCATGTCAAATTGGTTATGTATATTCAAGCGGTTCATGACTTAACCCTATCAAACATCAGGTTATATTGGTTGGGTGTCATCAACCCATTCAAGTTAAACCAACCCATTTAACTTAACCCTCCCATTCGTCAGATTACATTGGTTAAGTATTTCAAGTAATTCATGGCTTAGCCTGCCCATTCATGTCATATCGGTTAAGTGTCATTAGTCTAGTCATATTACTTAACCCACCCATTGGTCTGATTAACAGTAATGTTGGTTAAGCCCACATTTATAAGTTTTACATGTTCTTAACCCATACCAGTTAGGTCCACATTTGCATGTCAAATTTCCATGTCATCCCACCTAACCCTCTAACCATACCCACGTCTTATTATGGTTAGTATTCCTTAATTCATTCATTATGACGAACGAATCATGACCTCTCACATTAGACCGTGCACTTTATGGCCACTGGATTAGCCGGGCGGTTCTGGGCAGATTTACACCACAAACTGAGTCTAACCTCGTGTTATAAATCGTTACACCTACAATTTGACCTTTGACCTCCCACATTAGACTGACACTTTGTGGCTACTGGATTTGCCGGGCAGTTCCGGGCAGATTTACACTACAAACCGAGTCTAACCTCGTGTCAAAGGTTCATTAATGGTCGTATTTCCGCCAAAACCCCAATATCAGTTCATGTGTTTAACATATAGAAATGTTCATGTTTGTGTTCAAGTCAATTATCCAATACATAGTCATTTTCATGTTTCAAATTCCCAACTTTACATATTAATAAACATATGCCCAAGTTCCAAAATTTCATGCCAATATATATATATATATATATATATATATACACATACCCAATTCTAGTCAGTTTATATACGCCCAATTCTTGCCTATTACGTGTATGCCAGGTTTATGCCATTTTACCCATATCAAGTTCTAGCCAAGATTACATGTATCAAGTTTCATGTCCAAATAAACCCAAATCATGATTCATGATGTAGTTATCCTAAACTATAATTTTTTTACTATAACACACGCCAACTACCCAAGTTCATAATACCTATTTAAGCCAATTATCAAGTTTACAATTGCTTTTAGGTTCAAAGTCCCAATTCTACTTATGCCCAATCATAAACCCAATCTTTTGATTTAATTTACATAGGCCCGTACTCGTGATTTGATTTACAAGCTAATTCATTATGCCCACTTCATGCCAATTTAATTATGTCAATGGCCAAGCTTGCAATTCCAATTATATTGACAATATCCCAAATTTCCAATTTCATGTTATGCAACCAATTTTACCAAACACGTATATCCAATATAGACAACATTCCCATATTTCCCCGTATTCAATCGTACGCAAATCACGGTTTAGGCCTAGGTCCGAAATTGACCTAGGTTCATTGAAAAAAAATAAATA
Source organism: Allium sativum (assembly GCA_030737875.1). Taxonomy (NCBI): domain Eukaryota; kingdom Viridiplantae; phylum Streptophyta; class Magnoliopsida; order Asparagales; family Amaryllidaceae; genus Allium; species Allium sativum. The sequence continues at coordinate 65,568,815 of CM060924.1, forward strand.
GGGGAAGGTAGAATTTGTATAACAATCAGCATAGAGGGAAAACTGGCATAAAAACATCATCTCTGGCATAAAAGATAGATCTTGATAATAATGTCAATATGAATCAAGAAAAACTGATTTACAACAGGCTGAATAGATCATAAGCTTGACATGAGAACGAACATAAAAAAGTCCCAAAACACAAGATTCAAGAAGCAACAGAAATAGATTCGAATCAATAAACATACTTAAATACAATTCCACTTTATTCCATGACCATATTATAATTAAATGTTTAAATCTAAAAACAACTAGAACATACAGAGCATGGCTAATGAATTAAGAACTGAATTTGTTGTAGAATGTTGCAGTGATCTTGTTGATCTATTGTCTTGAATCATTGTAGAAGGCTTAATCTTTGAATTGGATTGTGTATGAAAGCTTATGAAATTGATTAGAGATGGTGGCCATGATCAATAGGGACCTCAACAACATTTTGGTGTAAAAATGATTTGTTGTGAACTAGGTTAGGTCTAAGGGTGTTTTTATAGGTGTAGCAACTAGTTTAGGCCCTTAGATCAACCGTAGAATCAATCCGAACCATCAAAACATGTCTCAGGCTTCAAAAATGAGTTCTGGGTCAAAACAGGCTGACCAGGTCGACCTGTAGGGGGGGAGGTCGACCTGGGGGGTAGGTCGACCTGGTCCCCAGGTCGACCTGTCTGGTCCTATGCTGCATAAAATCTGTTGAATCTTCTACATGCCATAACTTTTCATCCGGACTCCGATTTTCGAAAACTCAAACTCTGTTTCATGTAAAATTTCGAGACGAACGCAATGGCGTAACCCGTTTCCCTTGGTTCTTATTTTAAAATTTAATTCTGCCTTGATTTATGGTTTTAACATGTTATAAAAATTCGGGTTGTTACAGTTCTCTGCCTAGCTCTTACTCAAATTTCAGAGATACCATATTATAAAGTCATAATAATCTCACTCTAAATGACGTTTATGAAGCCTTGCATGCCAAGGAGAAAGTGAAACAACTGGACACTTCAAATGGATCAAGCTTTCAAGCTGAAAGTTTGTCTGTTTGTGGCAGGACAAAGGAGAAAAATTCAAATAATGGATTTCGAGGTAAAGTTTCAAATGCTTATAAAGTTCGATCTAAATCTAAAGGCAAATACAAGTCTTGCAAATATTGTAAGAGGTATGGAAGTGAAATATCTGAATGTTACAAGCTGCAGAACAAGGAAAAGAGAAATGGCTCATACAAACCAAATGATAGCAAAGAAGATGAAGTTAATGCCAATTGTGCTCGTAATGATAGTTCTGATAATGAGTTGCTTGTTGTTACTGTGTTTGTTGGATGTGCTGAGATTAAGGATGAATGGATACTTGACACTGCTTGCACTTTCCATATGTGTCCAAATAGAGATTGGTTTACAACCTAAGAACCCATAAATGATGTTGGATCAGTTTTGATGGGTGATGATTCAACATGTAAAGTAGCAGGAATTGGTTCTATTTAGATCAAGATGTTTGATGGCGCAATCAGAATTTTAATAGATGTTCGGTTCAATCCAAAGATGAAGAGAAATCTGATTTCTTTATGTGCTCTTGATGACAAAGAGTACAAATATTCAGGTGGAGGTGGTATCCTGAAAGTCACAAATAGTTCTCTTATTGTAATGAAGGGTAATCTTAGGCAAACAAATGGCCTTTATTATCTTCAAGGCACTACAATTTCTGGTAATGCTGCCCCTGTTATCTCAAATAATATTTTTGATTGTAATACTGCTAACCTTTGGCATATGCGTCTTGGGCATATGAGTGAATTATGTCTGTCAGAGTTGAACAAGAGAGGACATCTTGTCAGGTACAGCGCAGGAAAGTTGAAGTTCTATGAGCATTGCATTTTTGGCAAGCATAAGAGAGTGAAGTTCAACACTTCAGTTCATACAACAGAAGGCATTCTTGATTACGTGCATTCGGATTTATTGGGACTGTCTACGAAAACATCCATGGGCGGTGCTTGTTACATGATGACAATTATTGATGATTATTCGAGGAGAGTTTGGCCTAATTTTTTGAAGCATAAATCTGAAGCTTTTTCATCTTTCAAAGAGTGGAAGACTATGGTTGAAAAGTAAACTGAAAGGAAGGTAAAGAAGCTTAGGATTGATAATGGGATGGAGTTTTGTTCAAGTGAATTTGATTCATTTTGCAAGGCTGAAGGCATTGTTAGGCACTACATCGACCTCACACTCCTTAGCAAAACGGGGTTGCCGAGCGTATGAACGAGCCTATCATTTCTAAGGATCACTACATGTTGTCAAACGCAGGTTTGGATAGGGGTTTCTCGGCTGAAGCTGCTTCCACAACCTGTTATCCCATCAACCGCTCTCCCTTTGTTGCTATTGGTAATGAAACTCCTATTGAGGTATTGTCTGCTTCTCCAACAAATTATTCTGAATTAAGAGTTTTTGGATGCATTGCTTATGCTCATGTTGATAATTGAAAGTTAGAGCCAAGAGCTGTTAAGTGCATTTTTCTTGGTTATAAGTCTGGTGTAAAAGGCTATAAATTATGGAATCCTGAAACAAGTAAGGTTGTAATTAGAAAAAATGTTGTGTTTAATGAATCTTCTGTACTACATGATATTCCATCTACTCATGATCTTTTTGAGAGTGGGCGGAAATCAAATGTCCAGATAGAGCATATTATTGATTCATATGTTACATCAAATGCAGAAATTGAGAGACAGGATGAAGCACCCATTATTGAGGATCCTCCAACAGTTATGCAACCACCGCAGCAATCTATTGCAACAAGCAGACCTAGAAGGAATCCAAAACAAGTAAGGAGGTTTATTGAGGAAGAAAATGTTGTTGCTTATGCGTGTGCTATAGCAGAAAAAATAGAAGGTATTGCCGAGCCTTCTTCATATTCAGAGGCCGTTATTTCTAGTGATTCTGGTAAGTGGATGGCTGCTATGCATGATGAGATGAGTTCACTTGAAAGAAATGACACTTGGGACTTAATCAAGTTGCTTAAAGAGAAGAAACCTATTCATGGCCTCCAAACGATGAGACAAGGTGCAAAGCAAGATTAGTTGCAAAAGGTTACAGTCAGATTCCAGGTATTGACTATAATGAAAAAAAATTCCTGTTATGAAATATAGCTCAATTCGCAATTTACACAGTATTGTTGCTATGCATGGTTATGAGCTTAAACAGTTAGATGTAAAAACTGCATTCTTACGTAGATAATTAGAAGAGGATATTTGTATGCATCAACCTGAGGGTTTTATTATGCCTTGAAAAGAAAATCTTGTTTGTAAATTAAAGAAATCTCTTTACGGATTGAAACAGTCACCTAGGCAGTGGTATAAAAGATTTGACACTTTTATGCTATCTCAAGGTTTTAAAAGGTCCAATTATGATAGTTGTGTCTATTTGAAAATTACTACTCATTTAGCCATTTATTTGCTACTTTTTGTCGATGATATGTTGATTGTGTCAAAAGACAAGCTAGAAATTGAAATTTTGAAAGGGCAGTTGAGTAGAGAGTTTGAAATGAAAATTTTGGGGGATGCTAAAAAGATTCTTGGCATAAAGATATCAAGAGATAGAACTTCTAGAAAATTATACATAAATCAGAGTGTGTATGTGAGAAAAGTGCTTCGTCGTTTTAACATGCTTGATGTCAAGCCATCAAGTACTCCTGTTGCTGCACATTTCAATTTGTCATCAGCCTTGTGTCCACAATCAGATGAAGATATTGAGTAAATGTCTAGAGTTCCCTATTATAGTGCAGTTGGTTCACTTATGTATTTCATGGTTTTTTCGCATCCTGATTTATCACATGCTTTGAGTGTTGTCAGTAGATTCATGGCCAATCCTAGAGGAGAGCATTGGAAAGCAGTTCAATGGACTTTCAGATATCTTCATAGGACTGCAAATGCCTGTTTGCAATTTGGTAAATCTAAAGATGAACTTGTTGGTTATGTGGATTTTGACTTCGCCAATGATTTGGATAAAAGGAGATCATTAACAGGTTATGTTTTCACCATTGGTGGTTGTGTTGTGAGTTGTAAAGCAACCTTGCAGACTACCATAGCATTATCTACTACTGAAGCCGAGTATATGGCTATTTCTGAAGCATGTAAAGAAGCTACTTGGATGAGAGGTTTATACTTTGAGCTTTGTGGAGATACATCTTGCATTACTGTATTTTCTGATAGTCAGAGTGCTGTATGCCTTACAAAAGATCAAATGTTTCGTGAGAGAACTAAACATATAGATATTAGGTATCACAACATCCAAGATGTTATTGCTAAAGGTTGTGTTAAAGTTTAAAAGATAAGTACTCATGACAATCCCGCTGATATGATGACAAAGCCAGTTCCAATTACTAAGTTTGAGCTTTACTCAAGCTTGGTTGGTGTTACAGTATAGTCTTTAGGGACTATAGGAGCAAGGCAGATATTTATTTGTTGAAGGAGTTCATCTTTGTAGTTCATCTTTCTACTTCAAGATGAGAATTCGTCTCAAGGTGGAGATTGTTAGTTTATTATCCGAAATTCTCATTAGAACTGGTCTAGCTGATGCAAAAAAAGTAAAGGATCATGTAGATCCTTGTTTTACTCTCACGATGCTATATTTTCATCCACCTAAAAGATCTCATGTATATCCTAGTTTTACTCTCACTTTGAGATATTTTGAGTTACCTAAAGGATCATATAGATCCTAGTTTTACTCTCACGTTGATACAACCACCTCATGTTGTTATATTTTTCACCTTACATGTTCATGTTTTTTCCTCTTTGGCTGCATGAAAGTAAAAGATAGTTTTTTGCTATTTTTTTAGGAAAGCAGCATGTAAAACTCCAGTAATTAATTAATTAAGTTTTCCTTTCTCCCATGGTTTTTTTTCCCACAAATGGTTTTCCACGTTAAACTATGTATGCGCTACTATTTTTTCTTGCTTCTTTGATCATTTATTTGCTAACAATAAGTAATTAAGTATAATTATAGGCTAAATACACTTTTAATTTTCTTGAAAATTCTATTCTTTATGATTTAACCCTTGAATTCATATGTTTAAACAAGGAAAATATAGCCTTTTTGCTTTATCTGAATTTTTCTATCAAAGCACATGCTTTAATAAAGAAGATTCATGGAAGTCGATATCACTTGGAGGTTGTCACATTGTATAACAATAAACTATAATGCCAAAACCACAGAGTCCTTTGTATTTAAAAAAGGGAACATCCTTAATGTCCATATGGGAATGTCGTGGTTCTTCATTCAAAATCATGATGAAGATTTGATTTATAAAACAATGGGCCATAAGACCAATACTAAACATATTGCTCATCATAGTTTTTGACAATAAGAAAAATTTAAACCTGGATTGCATTTTCTGAACCTTTAAATTTTAGGTATATGCCGTGTCAACTTTGAAGGCAAACGATATCACCACCTCTTTATTTAGTTAGGCCAGAAATAATTATAATCATCATTATTTGTGTCGACCAAAAGTGATACACAACATTATAGTGCTAAAAATATGTACAGTAACATGCAGCGTACTGCCTTATATGATAGAAGTTGATATAAGATAGTCGACACCATTGTTGTCGCTATTAAAATATCCTGGCATTGCATGTGTCCAATACAAGGGAATAAACCTTATCTTTATACTTATTGCATTACCATAACTGATTCATTACATACCAACAAAGTTGATATTTTATGCATTGCTTTGGATTGGTTCCATAGTTCATGGTGGCGCCATAAGTGAATAGAAACATCCCTAGCATCGATAATGGAATTCCTTCTCTACGAAATCCACTTGTTTGTCAAACCTATATTGGTTAACAAATACTTTGTCAAATCCCCTTCATAAATTTTTCATAGACCAGAAAATATGATTAATAGAACACATGCAAATCTTTTATTTTATGTTATTATTTTAATTCATTTACAATGCTTTTTCAGCTTAAATAATTCATAATTTCTTTAATATAGAAAAAACCCCAAGGCCAAAATATTTATTAAATTATTTGAAATATAAATATACATATTTTCTCACTTATAAAATTCACTAAATATTCATACTTGCTTGGAAAACCATGATATTAGAAGCCTACTTCTAAAGTATTGTTTTGAACACCATATTAAAATTTCAGGTCTTTTGGGTGTCTTAGCTTTTTCAATCATCACCTTTTAAATAATTTCATTAATAAATCCAATAATTCGTCAATAAGCTAATAATCATCCAAACATTCGAACATAACGTGAAAAACACATTTAATTTTAGAATTGATCATTAAAATGAAATAACATAGTACACATGAGATGGATATCATTACTCATCTTGCTTTAGTGAAGAACGGTGAGATCTGAATGTAGATATGATTATCCCAAGCTTTGGTTTTGATTCTTAATCTTTTTCTTCCTCCTTACTCTGTAATGGTCGACCCATGTTAGTTAGTTTTATTGAGTGTAAATGAAATGAAGTGGAAAGGAAGATAAGACTATGCGGTTAGCAAATGTAGCTCTTTCATGTGTTTCCCTTAGCAGATATTCCTCCTTCTTAATAATGTCCTGAGTTATGTTACTAATAGTTAAAGCATGACGTGTTAGATTATCAAATATCACTTGCCTTATTGCCATATGTTACATTATATAATATTATTTATCTAATTAAATATTCTGAATGAAGTTAACAGAAATATGGGTGTTACAGATTCCCTTCCTACAAAAGATTTGTCTTTGGAATCACGATAAGGAACATATGTTAAACATCGCATAAATGTAAAAGACATCATTAAATAAATTAGGACAAGTGTCTATAAACTTATCCTTTGTCTCCTGAGTACAGTCAATCTCATCATCACTTCACTGAAATTTTACTAATTAGACTATCCCATTTCTCAACTTATTCTCATCTTTAGATATAATACCAACTAGATGTCTAATAATAGCCATGTCTGACTTAACCACCAAGCTTCTAATGTAGCAGGAGTGGTAGTGTTTTCTAAATCTCGAACACACTATCTTCGACAAGAAATTTTAAAACATCGTGTTCTCCTAAAAAAATTACTCGACAAATCAATGATGTAAGCAAGTTTCTTGATTCCTTCATTAATAGCCAATGGTTTAATAAACCTAGGAGCCAATTTTCCTAATTTTCTGAATCTTACTATAACCTTCATGGGTGATATTTTGACGAAATATTTGTCTCTAGCTGAGAACTCTTAAGTCTTTCCATCACTTATCAGCTAAACGCTTCAACCTAGACTAAGTTTCTTTCATCTTAGCTTGAAAAAACACAATCTTTTTTGTGTCTTTTCTTAACAATTCTAGACAAAGAACTACTCTTTCATCAGTTTCCAACCAACATATAGATGATTTGAATTACCTTCCGTACAAAGTCTCAAAAGGTACTCCTATAAAGTATGATTACAATTATTATAAAAAAATTCCACTAAATGTATAAGATCTTTTGAAGATCCTCAAAATCTAGTACACAAGCATGTATTTGAAAACTTCATTGACTCTTTCTTTTTAACTATCCATCTAAGAATGATAAGTTGTACTCATCCCGAGCTTGGTACCCAAAGCTTCCTGTAAGCAGTTGCAAAATTTTCTAATGAATAAGGCATCTCTAGCATTAACTATACTATTGGAAATTCCATGCAATCTTTCCAAGTTCTTTATGAATAACATTGTAGAAACAAGCGTTGTTGTAATGAACCGACATTTTCCCAATCCTGATTATATATACAAATACCATGTCGACTAATTACACACCAGAAATTATCGGATGATTAATAGAAAGAGGTTAGAAGGTGAGAAATAGAAAGAAAGAAATATTGGAATATAAGAAGAAGAAGATAAATATAGAAACACAGAATCTCACATTGCTGCGGAATAAAATATAATATATATAACAGCTTTTGAAATACAAAATTTTCTGTATACATATACATACCATCATCAGAGTACAATACAACACAACACAAAATAAACGGTGAATATCTAACATCGAAACCTCCTACTCCAAGCTCCTCAAAGTATATCTGTAAACACCTAAACTACTTGACCTCCTATACAAATTTGGCCACCTAATAGATTAGGGTAAAACTCTGGGTCAGCCATGGGACTGGTGTAAGTAAACTCCAGTCATTTCGTTTAACTTTAAAAAATCCTTTTTAAAAGAAAGGATAATCGTAAGACCTATCCACGCATAAACACAGATGGTTTTTACCTTATAACACAGATGGTTTTTACCTTACGATAACCCAAAACATTCATTAAAATCAATATTTTTCTGATATTATAATAGTGTCCAAAACAAATAAATATCAATCTAGCAGAACGCTTGCATCTCATGCTCTACATACGTAGTGTACAATCAAAACTGCAGGCTTTTATTGGCGAATGGATTCCAACTGGTAAGGTATGGGACCACCTTCCGATAGTGTATCTCTAGAGACGAATACACCAGATTCAACAAGAACATCATGCAACTCAGGCTAAATATGAATGGCCCCCCACTTCGCTTGAGAGTACCGTATGTATTTTCACCAACGGTTGGGATCAACAACTGTTCCCCGAAAGGGACAGCATCAAAAGATTAAAGAAGCAAATGGAATTTCTCTAGATCATGTGACAATACACCCTACTTGGGTGCAATCCACTTAGCCATGCGACCTACCCGATTTTTTATACCATTTCACCATTGCGAGGCTTGAGGTTATGATTACATACCGTTCATTGATAACACAATCACTTTGAATACCACATGTTCAGATCCATTAATCACTAACTGATTTGCACAAATATATTCTGGATAGTATGCTAAGAGAAATAAATTCTCCGCCACCATATGCATATTTGTACAGACAAACTTATGCGATCATTCGAAATACTCTGTCAGACATTCGTCCATACATGTTTGTTCTGGGACTGAACGAAACCGAAGGAACTATTTCCATTAATCCATCTTAGGAAATTTCTATCTAGGATTAACAGAAAAAATCCTTACACTTTATTCCGTCTTCTATTGTCTTCATATAATCTGATTTGGGATGCTACTGCCAAAATGTAGTGGTTCTCGGATAATAATCCAACCGGTCTCTCCATATCGACAATGATATTGGCCAATACTTCGATAGTCAGTTATTTAACTATCGACGAAAACAAACATTCATCTAAAGCATCAAACAATCACTAAGCCCCTTAATTAATATTTCATTAATTAAATCACTTCTCCATTTCCTTATCAGTATTTTAACCCAATATTTTCAATAATCATCTTGGCCTCTTACGCTATTTGGAAAACATTTCTCAAACATCACCTACTTTTATTTTTAGTACTTAGAAAATATCTTCTATTTATAATTGGAAAATATTCCAATTACTTCTCCCTTTCACGACCATTCATTTCTATACTATAGAAATATTTGTTATTATATTTTCAAAATTCCACTTACTTGGGTTAAAACAAATGTTGGGTAAAACATCGTTACAACAACACAAAATATTGCATTCAACTAAATATCTTATTTAAACATTCGATCTTCGAGACTGGGTCTTGCTATTTATCGGTTAATAATGTAATCAATCAAGTTGGGGGTATAACTACCTCTCAGACCTTGACTGAATAATGTTCATAACTTCAAAATGGACAAGATTGTTTATCTCGAATAATCAACATCATATAAAACCAATTATCCATTTTTTTAAACGTGTATACGTTTCTCTTTCTATTTTTACCACATTTAAATCTATAGATTTCCTTTTTGTTTATAATATTCTATTTTTAATTTGTTTCCTTACCAAATTCTATATATATCGATATATTGATTTCTAATTATCGAATTTTCTCAAAAATATTCTAACTCCTTACATTTCCGGAAATTTTTGATAGCACCTCCTTTGTATGGCTCAATAGCTCAGACCCCAACTCGCCTCTCTTGACCCTTTACATTCAAAAAGAAACTCAAAAAGCCAAGCATCTTGTCGATTCGGCGCATAAAAACACATATGGAATTTAAACATGTACCTTTTGTCGGGCATTCAAATTATAATCTTAATTCTCTTCATTCCTTACCTATTTAACATATTTACGTCAATTCCCAATTTATTCCAACTCAATCCAATCATTTTTAACTTAATTCGCTAATTAATTCTCTAATTTGCTCTTTTGCCTATTTCACTTTTTATTTGAACATAACATGTTCAAATCAATTTTTAACTTGCTTTTAAATTAATGAATTATATTTTCAATTCAATTTTCATATTCAATTTCGAATACAAATTTACAAACCCCTTTTTCTTATTCAAAGCCTAATTCCGGTTCAAAATTTCCATTAACTAAATATTCTTCAAATTAGTTAATTTTATTAAAATTTTTATTTTTGTTTCAAAAATCAATCCATTTACTCCATTTGAGTTCATAATTATTTTACAACTCAAACATGGATTTTTCTAATGGAAATTCATGTTTTATTTCCTTAGAACCCTTTGAATAATTTAAATAAACTATTATGATTTAATAACGGTTATGGTGATGTTTTTCTAAAAATTTGATTTTGACATAACTCAAAATCTATAAGACAAATTTCATAATTTTTCTCTTCCATTAGAAAACTATCATTCAGTCGGCCCTGACAATTCTTGTTTCAAAGAATTCCGACTTAAATTGAGTTTTATATACTCAATTGATGTTCGAAACATCAAATTACGAACTATTGCATTGCGATGAGCTCATTTTCAACTATATTTAAATATAAACGTTTAAACTTTGTTTACTAATAAATTTCAACTCCATTCTCATATGTTTTAAATAAAATTTAAATTAGTTTTCCAAATCTAATTTAATATTTCTGTAACACCCCGTAATTTTAAAATAGGACATAAGTGATAATTAAAGAATAAATAATTATTAAAATAAGAATTAAATGAAATGGGTTACTCCATTGCGTTCGTCTCGGAATTCTGCTTGGAATAGAGTCCAAGTTTGCGTAAATCGGACTACGTATGAAGAAGTTATGGCCTTCGGAAGATTCAACAAAAATTCAGAATTTACATAGAAAAATGCCCAGGCAGGTCGACCTGGGGGTCGACCTACCCAGGGAGGTTGACCGGGTGGTCGATCAGGGTCATAGGTCGACCAGGGGATCAACCTCCCCCTACAAGTCGACTTGTTTTGGCCCAGATCCGATTTTCTTTGTCTTGTGACGAGGTTTTGGCTGTTCTGATGGTCCGGATTGGTTCTAGGTTGATATCTAAGGCCCTAAACACTTCTGTTCTCCTATAAATGCATCCCTAAGTTGAAATCTAAATCTCTTACATTATTATCTAGCCTGCATTGCTCTCTCCTTCTCTAAAAATAAATCAATAGCGTCGCTACTCTGCTGAAACCTAAGCTAGAACTAGTAATTCTTCTTCCAATCTGAATACGATTAAAAGAACAATTAGTCTACATCAAAGGCGAGCAATTTAGTTTCAGAATATAGATTCCAGAAACCAATACTTGCCTTTGTTCTGTAAGTTCATGATTACTTTCAAATTTAGAAAACCAATTATAGTATGGACATGGAATAAAATGAATTTGGACCTATGCTTGATTTTCTATTTGGATATATTCTTAGCCTTTGTGAATCTATGACTTTGGGTTGCTCCTTATCGATCCAATCGAAACTATACAAGTTGTCGAACCTAGTTTATTATTCAAGCCTTTCATGTCCATAATATTGTTCATAATCAGGTCTACATGCCTGCAATGATTCTAAATCAGTATATTAAGTTATGCTGTAATTCTATTAGATATGTAATTCCTGTGTTTTGGGACTATCATCTTGTGCCAGTTCTTGTGCCTATCATTGCCATATTATTCCTATTTGTTTCTTTTTATTTGTGAATCTAGATTGACCTATAATCTAGGTTGAATCGCGATATACGTACGATGGGAATACGGGGAAGGTTTGGGTTATTGGGGCATAAACACGAGATTGACAATATTGGCATAACATAATTGAGGAAAGTAACTGAACATAACATATTTGGTGAAATGGTTGGGCAAAACTTGAAATTGACATCAAGGCATTGTTATCATTATAACTCCAAGTTTGGGTTAGTTGGCTTGTAAACCAAGTTTTGGCCATACACTATAAACTAGAATATTAAAACTAGATTGGGCTTAACTATTGATTTGGAACGCCAAATATATGACGTAGTGATTTTGGGAATGACTATTATTGCAAGTTTGGGAAAACGGGGTATAACCTATTTTGATTAATAACTTGAAATTTCACGTAATTGACATATTTGGCTCATAACCATGTAAATGGTTTATGGCATGTAATGGTATAATTTATATACCAAAGATTATAAACATGATTTAGAAGGAAAGTGGACCATGACAATAATTAATTTATAATTTACATATAAATATTAAGGATAAACATTAAAATTACATGGCATAGATTGGTTCATGAAATGGTATATTTAGTATACCATTAATTGTGAGCATAATTAAAAGGATAATTATAGGATAATTAAATTAGGAATAGTTTACATATGGAATTTGTCATAAATAAGAAATATGTAAATTGTAGGAAAGATGAATATGCCTAACCCAAGGTTAGATTGAGTTGTGATGTAAAACTGCCCGGAACCGCCCGGCTGTCTAATAACCACAACAATACATATCTAATGTGGGAGGTTAGGGCATTGAGGCCGATAAGAAACCGAGGTTAGATTGAGTTGCGGTGTAAAACTGCCCGGAACCGACCGGCACATCCAGTGACCGCAACAATACCAGTCTAATGTGAGTGGTTGGTGCTTTAATGAATGAATTAATGCTATTGACAAATGCTAAGTATGCGAGGGTTAGATTAATTGATACTTAACCAAGATGACATGTGGGTGGGTTAAGTTAAACAGGAATGGAAAAATGACACCTAACCAACAAGACATGATATATGGTAGGGTTAAGTTAACTAAGGGCACACTTAACCATTATAACATGTTAACTAAACAGATGATAGGGTTAAGTTAACTAAAGTAACACTTAACCAAAATATATAATGACTTGTGGTAGTGTTAAGTAACATAAGAAGATACACTTAACCAATATATAATGACATGTGGTGGGGTTAAGTAATACAATAGGAAAACACTTAACCAATTATATAACACGATGTATGGAAAGGGTTAAGTTAACACGAGAGGGCAACACTTAACTAATATAACATGATTTGAGGTAAGGTCAAGTTAACACCAGAAGGAAACGCTTAACCAACATGACAAGACGAGTGGGTTGGTTAAGTTAACTTGAATTGATTAATGACACTTGACCAATATAACTTGATGAACGATTGGGGTTAAGTTAAATTGGAAATACTTAACCAATATAACTTGATGAATGAACAAGGTTAAGTTAATAAATCACACTTAACCAATCCAACATGATAAGTGAGAAAGGTTAAGTTTATAAGAACCACTTAACCAACATAGCATGATGAGTAGTGGGGTTAAGTACACGTCGAGTTGGTGGGTAATATTAGTAAATATATAGGCCCACAAAACTTAACCATTATACAAACATTCTTGAATCCGTGGGAAGGTTAAGTATATGTCGGGTTGGTGGGTAATATTAGTAAATATATGCCCACAAAACTTAACCATTATATAAACATGCTTGAATCGGTGGCGGGGGGTGGGGGGTTAAGTACATATCGGGTTGATGGGTGATATTAGTGAATATAGGCCCACAAACTTAACCAGTAGGAAACCCTTGTAACGGGGTCCCATTTCAGCAGTAACCCACATAGATGTATCACGGTACCCTGAGCTAGGAAGGGTGGGGCACGATTACTGGGCTGATTATAAGCGGTCAAAACAACGGCGGGGGTACGTCGTTGTAGGTTCCGAAGGTTTACGGGCATGCATGTACTTCGGAGTGGGAAAAAGCAGGCACTGGGTACCAATAGTTATACGCTGTTTATCTTGATTCGTGTCAGGTCGCTATCATAAGGATTAATACACCTTATGGTTGGACCAGCGCATGGTATTTACACGCAAGAGGGGGCCGATTGACATAGACACGTGGAACAATTGTATAAGTAGGGAGTCAATCGATACAGTAGTAAGGGTACATCTAACCTCTTTATGGCAATTAGGCTGATTGAGGTTGAACCCTCATAATAGATGTACACCTGAAGGCTACCACAATGGCGGGAATTGGGATCACGTAGTAATATCATTCTTTATGCATATTACTAGTTGGGACAGTCGTTAGGTGGTGCAGAGATATAGAAATAAGAATAACAGGGTAGTAGCGAAGCAGAGAATAGTTAACATGCGATGTTATACTTAGTTTATCTTGCCTGTTACTTATCTTGTGTAACCTATGTTCCTTATCATCATGCTTATGTCTTTATTCAGATTAATTCATGTCATATTGTTCTTACTTGTTCATATGCTGAAAGTAGATGGACTTACCAGACTTATGTCCGACCTGATTTTGTTTTACCTCTTTTCTTCTGTTCCTCCCCCCCCCCCCCCGCCCAGGTTCTCAGGGAGGAAACACTTCTGCTTAGCATGGATTACTTGTTGCTTCAAGATCATCATGTATTGCTTTGGATTCAGTGTCATTTCAGCTATGGCTTGCTTTACTCTATTGGGGAATAAATCGTTGTTATTTTTATGCTTCTTTTATACTTGGAAGTTTTTGAATCAAGATAGAAGTACTATGTATTGTTTTTAAGACAACTTGTAAAAGCTTGACCGAACCACATTGTTTATAAAATGACTTTATTTTCCGCTGCTTTATTTGTCTGTATTGTAGTTTATCTGCATCTTTTACCTAAAATGCTCCATCAAAATTAAGGCATTCCTTTTGTGAGTGACCTTAACAGAGATGGGGTATTTCACTTGGTATCAGAGCTGAAAGTTATCGGATCAAAAAAAAAAGATTTGAAAATTTATTTTTAATGGTTTTAAAAGAAACATTTTCAAAAGAAAAGTTTTTGATTTAAAGGCAGATTCCCCAAAGCAATATGCATTATCTTTAGATCCTCTATTTGAATCCTTTTTTCCTTCTTTCCTGAGTCTCCAGGGCTCCTGGCTTTCTCGGAGGTAACCTCATCGCGGCATGGTTCTGTAGGCTCGACGAGGCTACAGAACATGTCAAAGGGCAAATAAGTGCCCAACTTCCATCTATAGCCGCTGTAGTTTCACCTATGGCTAATTTTCTTTCGTACTTTGTAGGATTTTCCATGCGATGGAGGCAGCTTTCAAGAGACTTGGCAACAAGTTACACAAGGACGTAAAATATGAGAACGAGGGAGTTTGGCTAAGGAGCACAACCCAAGGATGAGGAACTCATGGATATAGACTTGGTTCACAACGAAGTTAAAAAGAAAGAGGTGTAAGCGGAAGAATCAGGACAAGAAGGATGGAAAGAATAGAAAAACCTAAGACAAGAGGAAATGTCTTTATTATGGTATAACGGGTCATATATTTAAGGACAAGGGCAAGAACAAAGGACATGATTTTCAGGAGGGCAAGTGCATGCTCTCACCGCCAGCATACCGGGGATAGAGATAGAGATTAGTTTATCTTTTCGATCCTCCTATTAGTACTCTTCTTGACTTTAGTGCCTCGCATTCGTTTATATCTGCTTCCATAGTTGAGTCTCAATAACTTAGTACTTGTATAGTTGAAGATCCCATTATTGTCTCAAATCCAATTAGTGGTTCGGCTCATTTATCTTTGGTTTGTAAGGATTTGAGGATATCTATCGTAAGTATTGGGCTTAAGCGTAATGCTTATGTTTTTGGTTTCATGGGCTATGGGCTGATTCTAGGCATGGGTTGGTTAGCTACTAAGGAGGGTAGTTATACTTTTAAATTGCCTCGGGAACACCCTCAAGATTTCGTGCGATCCTAAGGAGATCAGTTATGCTTAACTACCTAGAATCACTTGATGCATCTATCGACGATTTGCGATCCGTCAGAATAGCCCATGAGTATGAGGATGTTTTGATTAGGTTAGGGGTTTTCTTCCTAAAACTCGAGATAGACTACCGCATATGTCTAGTTGACAATACAAAGCTAGTTATGCGATCAGCGATAGTTTTGGAGCAAGATTGGCGAGGATAGCCAGAATCGGTTAAGTGCTTAATTGTTTGGTTGTTTTTCTAGTATCATATCACATAAATCGCCCAAATTCGGAGGAGGTATTCCTCGGGTGCTTGTCTGATATTGGTTTGGGCCTTTGGGGCTTGTACTTGAGGGATGTCAAGTTCGACTAGGATGGTTTGCTTGAGAGATATCGACCCTCATATTTGTGACATGACGGATAAGCTAAGTAGAAGAGAGACCTCTAATCATCTTAGTATATACACTTTGTATCATGGTTAACATCTGTTTATCTTGGAAAGATAGTTCGACTACATTGGATACCCTCTAGCATAGTAAGTGATCGAGGTCTTATCTTTTCTAGTGGGTTTTGGGAAATGGAGGTCAAGAAGCTACGCAAATCGTGAAGTTAAGACAGTCAGAGCAATATGGGGTGAAGCTCAAGAACACGCGACTTAGAAGACTGAAGACCAGATACACACATCATATCCTTTCTTGGGTATATCCTTGATCTCTCTTTTTCTGTAAAGTTTATTTTCTGGTCTTTATCTTTTAAGCATATCGTCTCGATCCTATCCTCGATCCTTAGATAGAAACCAATGGATATAAACATGTGTTTGAAACATGTTGTGTTTGGTGGATGCAAGTGGATGTAAGTGTTTCTAGTGGTTGCTCGTGGATTCATATACACACATTAGGCACTAGATCGGCTCAGTCACTTTCATATTGCATATGCATGAGTGAATTTTTATATATATGAATTGAAACTTGATGTGTTATCATGTGGATGTTGCATTTGTATGAATGATTGTGCACTCATGTAGAAGTTAAAAAGTATGATTAGGAATAATTGCATACATGATGGACTCATGGCACTGCAGGATTCACATTAAGGAGGTCAACTGAATCAGTAGACCGCCTGATTCTGCATTTGGGTAAGGACATATACACAAACTATGCATATGTTCATGAAAAACATTAGAAACCCTCTTAAGGATAATGGATGCCTGCGATTGAATGGCTGAGTAGATGGATGTTGGATGGTAGGATATACATTTTTCTTAACTTGAAGATTTCGGGGACGAAATCCTTTAAGTAGGGGGGAATGTAACACCTCGTAATTTTAAAATAGGACATAAGAGATAATTAAGGAATAAATAATTATTAAAAGAAGAATTAAATGAAACGGGTTATGCCATTGCGTTCGTCTCGGAATTCTGCTTGGGATAGAATCCAAGTTTGCGTAAATCAGACTTCGTATGAAGAAGTTATGGCCTTCGGAAGATTCAACAAAAATTCAGAATTTACATAGAAAAATACCCAGGTGGGTCGACCTGGGGGTCGGCCTACCCAGGGAGGTCGACCTAGGTCAAAGGTCAACCAGGGGGTCGACCTCCCCCTACATGTCGACCTATTTTGGCCCAGATCCGATTTTCTTTGGCTTGTGACGTGGTTTTGGCTGTTCTGATGGTCCGGACTGGTTCTAGGTTGTCATCTAAGGACCTAAACACTTCTGTTCTCCTATAAATACATCCCTAAGCAAAAATCTAAATCTCTTACATTATTCTCTAGCATCCATTTCCCTCTCCTTCTCTAAAAATAAATGAATGGCGTTGCTACTCTGCTAAAACCTAAGCTAGAACTAGTACTTCTTCTTCTTCCAATCTGAATAGGATTAAAAGAACAATTAGCCTACATCATAGGCAAGCAATTCAATTTTATAATACAGATTCCATAAAACAAGACTTGCCTTTGTTTTGTAAATTCATGATTACTTTCAGATTTAGACAACCAATTATAGTATAGACATGGAATAAAATGAATTTGGACCTATGCTTGATTTTCTATTTGGATCTATTCTTAGCCTTTGTGAATCTATGACTTTGGGTTGTTTCTTATCGATCCAATCGAACCTATACAAGTTGTCGAACCTAGTTTATTATTCAAGCCTTTCATGTTCATAATATTATTCATAATCAGATCTATATGCCTGCAACGATTCTAAATTAGTTTATTTAGTTATGCTGTAATTCTATTAGATCTGTAATTCTTGTGTTTTGGGAATATCATCTTGTGCCAGTTCTTATGCCTATCATTGCTTTATTATTCCTATTTGTTCCTTTTTATTTGTGAATCTAGATTGACCTATAATCTAGGTTGAATCGCGATATACGTACGATGGGAATATGGGGAAGGTTTGGGTTATTGGGGGCATAAACATGAGATTGACAATATTGGCATAACATAATTGAGGAAAGTAACTGAACATAACATATTTGGTGAAATGGTTGGGCAACACTTGTAATTGACATCAGGGCATTGTTATCGTTATAACTGCAAGTTTGGGTTAGTTGGCTTGTAAACCAAGTTTTGGCCATACACTATAAACTAGAATATTAAAACTAGATTGGGCTTAACTATTGATTTGGAACGCCATATATATGACACATTGATTTTGGAAATGACTATTATTGCAAGTTTGGGAACACAGGGTATAGCCTATTTTGATTAATAACTTGAAATTTCACGTAATTGACATATTTGGCTCATAACCATGTAAATGGTTTATGACATGTAACGGTATAATTTATGTACCAAAGATTATGAACATGATTTAGAAGTAAAGTGGGCCATGACAATAATTGATTTATAATTTACATATAAATATGAAGGATAAACATGATAATTACATGGCAGAGATTGGTTAATGAAATGGTATATTTAGTATACCATTAATTGTGAGCATAATTAAAAGGATAATTATGGCATAATTAAATTGGGAATAGTTTACATGTGGAATTTGTCATAAATAAGAAATATGTAAATTGTAGGAAAGATGAATATGCCTAACCCGAGGTTAGATTGAGTTGTGGTGTAAAACTGCCCGGAACCGCCCAGTTGTCCAGTAACCACAACAATACATATCTAATGTGGGAGGTTAGGGCATTGAGCCTAATAAGAACACGAGGTTAGACTGAGTTGCGGTGTAAAACTTCCCTGAACCGACCGGCACATCCAGTGACTGCAACAATACCTGTCTAATGTGAGTGGTTGGTGCTTTAATGAATGAATTAATGTTATTGACACATGCTAAGTATGGGAGGGTTAGGTTAATTGATACTTAACCAATATGACATATGGGTGGGTTAAGTTAAACATAAATGGACAAAGGACACCTAACCAACAAGATATGATATAGGGTAGGGTTAAGTTAACTAAGGGAACACTTAACCGTTATAACATGTTAACTAAACAGATGATAGGGTTAAGTTAACTAAAGTACCACTTAACCAAAATATATAATGACTTGTGGTAGGGTTAAGTAACACAAGAGGATGCACTTAACCAATATATAATGACATGTGATGGGGTTAAGTAATACAAGAGGAAAACACTTAACCAATTATATAACACGATGTATGGAAAGGGTTAAGTTAACACGAGAGGGCAACACTTAACCAATATAACATGATTTGAGGTAGGGTCAAGTTAACACCAGAAGGAAACACTTAACCAACTTGGCAAGACGAGTGGGTGGGTTAAGTTAACTTGAATTGATTAATGACACTTGACCAATATAACTTGATGAACGAATGGGGTTAAGTTAAATGGGAAATACTTAACCAATATAACTTGATGAATGAACATGGTTAAGTTAATAAATCACACTTAATCAATCCAACATGATAAGTGAGAAAGGTTAAGTTAATAGGAACCACTTAACCAACATGGCATGACGAGTAGTAGGGTTAAGTACAAGTCGGGCTGGTGGGTAATATTAGTAAATATGTAGGCCCACAAAACATAATCATTATATAAACATGCTTGAATCCGTGGGAAGGTTAAGTATACGTCGGTTGGTGGGTAATATTAGTAAATATAGGCCCACAAAACTTAACCACTATATAAACATGCTTGAGTCAGTGGGAGGGTTAAGTACATATTGGGTTAGTGGGTAATATTAGTAAATATAGGCCCTCAAACTTAACCAATAGGAAACCCCAGTAACGGGGACCCATTTCACCAGCAACCCACATAGATGTATCACGGTACCCTGAGTTAGTCAGGGTGGGGCATGATTACTGGGCTGATTATATGCGGTTAAAACAACGGCAGGGGGTACGTCAGTGTAGGTTCCGACGGTTTACGGGCGTGCACGTAATCCGGAGTGGGAAAAAGCAGGCACCGGGTACCAACAGTTATACACTATCCATCTTGATTCGTGTCAGGTCGTTATCATAAGGATTTATACATCTTATAGTGGGACCAGCGCAGGGTATCTACATGCAAGAGAGGGGCCAATTGATACAGACACATGGAACATTTGTCCAAGTAGGGAGCCGATCGATAGGGTAGTAAGGGTACATCTAACATCTTTATGGCAATTAGGCTGATTGAGGTGGAACCCTCATAATAGATGTACACCTAAAGGCTACCACAATTGCGAGGATTGGGATCACGTTGTAATATTAACCTTTATTCAGATTACTAGTTGGGACACTTGTTAGGTGGTGTAGAGATATAGAAATCAGAATAACAGGGTAGTAGTGAAGCATAGAATAGTTAACATGCGATGTTATACTTAGTTTATCTTGCATGTTGCTTATCCTGTGTATCCTGTGTTCCTTATCACCATGCTTATGTCTTTATTCAGTTTAATTCCTATCATATTGTTCTTACTTGTTCATATGCTGAAAATAGCTAGACTTACCAGACTTATGTCTGACCTAGTTTTGTTTCGCCTCTTTTCTTCCTATTCCCCCCTTAGATTCTCAGGGAAGAAACACTTCTGCTCAGCTTGGATTACTTGTTGATTCAAGATCATCATGTATTGCATTGGATTCAGTCTCATTTTAGCTATGGCTTGCTTTACTCTATTGGGGAATAAATCGTTGTTATTTTTATGCTTCTTTTATACTTGGAAGTTTTTGAATCAAGATAGAAGTAGTATGTATTGTTTTTAAGACAGCTGTAGTAAAAGCTTGACCGAACCACATCTTTTATAAAATTACTTTATTTTCCGCTGCTTTATTTGTCTGTCATGTAATTTATCTGCATCTTTTACCTAAAATGCTCCATCGAAATTAAGGCATTCCCTTTGTGAGTGACCTTAACAGAAGTGGGGTGTTTCACTTGGTATCAGAGCTGAAAGTTACCGAATCAAATAAAAGATTTGAAAAATTATTTTCAATGGTTTTAAAAGAAACATTTTCAAAAGAAAAGTTTTTGTTTTAAAGGCACATTCCCCAAAGCCATATGCATTATCTTTTGATCCTATGTTTGAATCCTTGTTTCCTTCTTTCCTGAGTCTCCGAGGCTCCTGGCTTTCTCGGAGGTAACCTCATCGCGGCATGGTTCCGTAGGCTCGACGAGGCTATGACACTTGTTGTAACGACCCGCATTCTACGTATCTAGGATCGTAGAATATTTATTCCTTTTTCGTATGAAGTCGTATGGTCATGTAACTTTGGGAAACGACTATTGGGGTCATTTCCCATGTTCATGATTTTTGTCGATTTTTATGTGACCATTTTGCCCCTAGTTGGTACTGTTTTGGTCATAACTTTTGATTGGAAAGGAATTTTGACCTGAAACCACTTCCATTAGACTCGTTTGATGGTTTACCTTTCCGTAGAGTGGTCATAATAGCCAAACGGACTTAACGTTTGAGAGATATGGCTGAAATAAGGTTTGGAAGGTGAAAACTGCTTAACCGGGCCAAATAGGGTGATTAGTGAATAGGCCCATAACCCATTTCGGGATTAGGGTTATGGGGACGCTGAAATGAGTTAGAGAATCATTCCATTTCAGTTTTCTAGCCTCCACTTATCTCCAAGAAAACCTAGAAATGGCCTCTAACCTCTAAATCACCTCCAAATCATCTTTTGATCAAGGATTAAGCTTAGCAACATCAAATCAAGGGAGATCTACACCAAATCGACATTGGAGCTGCTGTTTAGCATCGGGATTCGCATCAAATCAGAGCTTTATTTCAGATCTTAGTTTTGTTTGTGGCTAAGGTGAGTGATTTGCATAGTTTCTCACGAATTATGGCTAATTAAGGGTAATTAGTGTTAATTAGCGAATTTAAATATGATAAAATCCTGGAAAAACGTTCATAAATTCTTAAATGATGTTTTAGACCTTTGGTAGAAATTTGGTTTGATTTGGTTAAGTTTTATTAACCCTATGATTAGTTTTACTTAAACATGCTTAAGGGAAAATATGGGGTTTGGGTATATTTGATCCATTTTGACATGTAAATTCATTGGTTTGGTGTTTGTGGTTTGTTTGCTATATTGCTATGACTGTTTGACATGTTTTGTGATTGATTAGAATAGTTAGATTGGTCGAAAACGTCGTCGAATGGCATAAAACACTTGCTGGAAGAGTTGCAGGAAAAGTGCAAATTCTGGACCGGATCGGATCGGATATGGGGGCTCGGATCGGATAAGTTGAACTGGGCAAGGGATTCGATCGGATCGGAACTTGACACTTGAGAAAACTGGCAAAAAGGAAGGCCACGCTAATTGAACTGAGATCGGATCGAATAGAGGAGGAGAGATCGGATTGGAGCATGTGAAGAACGAGGGAGCTGATCGGAGCGGAAGCACGGACTGGATGGGAGATGGTAACTAGACCCGACCCGAAGTGGGACACTCGACCCGAAGTGGGACACCCGACCTGAACTGACGCGATGGAGTGGACCCTAACCGAACCGTACCAGAGGAGGACCAGGAACGACACAACGTAGTGAACCCGACCCGAACCGTGGCTGAAGGGAACCCGACCCGACCCAGTATTGACCAATAACCTGAGATGCAAAGGTAGTCCAATATGGGAAGTTTGAGCTCAGGATCCAACTGGCAATCGATGAGTTCACTTCATGGTTGGGCTTTGCTGCGGGACGTGTGCAAAGGGGTTGTCGGTATTCATAACTTTGGTTAACCACTGAAAGATGGATAGTGGGCTTGTAGTGATAATTGTACGGGATTGGATTCCGTCATGTCCCAAAGGATTAGGTGACCAAGTTGGTGGGTATCGTATGCTTTACGCACTGAGTGAGAAATGTGAGGATGTTTGCTATGCTTGATTGTTTGACATCACTATGACATGCACACCCCTACCCCCGTATCTCTTACACAGTATGTTAGTGGCACCTTAGAGTATTGTACGGTATGTAGTGCTAACTCTTTGGTTGCAGGTCCAGGTTCAGGTATGATTGGATTATACCTGTTATTGTTTTGTTTAAATGCTTATCGCTCATACCAGGCTTTATGTCTGACCCAGAGTTTTATGTCTCCTCTTATTACTCCGGGTGCTCACACGAGCAGACTAGAGACAGGTTAGCTGGTGATGCGTGAGTAACTGATTCGGAGGCGAGCAGGAGGCTTCCACGTATGATATATATAGTATTCTCCCTGTGTTGTTAAAGATCACTGCTTGGGCATTAGGCGTGCATCTTCCACTTTAGCTTTCTTTTGTTTAGAGACAGTAAATTTGGAAAGTTGTAAGAAGCTGTATTTGGATTTCCGCTGCTATGTTAGTTTAGATTTCAGCTTATACACTGTCTCGCTTGTTTTATGTCAAAGATTATGTTATTATTATATTTTATCCTATGCGCTGTGAGACATTCTACAGGTTCCTTGATTAGTTCATTTCCTTCTTCTGTTTCCTTCTGACAAACCGTTCCGTGCTAACTGGACATGTGTACAGCGCACATTTGGAGTAAATGTCGGTTGGTGCGGGGCGGGCCGTCACACTTGGTACCAGAGCACTAGGTTGCGTAGTTAACCTAGGGAAAGACACTAGGTAGAGATAGTACGTATATGAGAGCGCGTATTTGTGATTACTTTGGTTTTCAAAGCTATATATATATATACTATTAGTAGTATAAAGATGAAGTCGTACTGCACTAGCACCACTATGAGGTTGTTAATCGTTTCCCTTTTCAGATTGAAGATGAGCCGAGACACGAGGGGTGCTGGTAGAGGAACCAACCATGGGAATGCTGCTGACATGAGGGCGATGTTTATTGACCTCATGAGAGACATGCTTAGAGAAGTGCAAGGGGCAGTTCCCAATCCCGGAGTTGGTGTTGGCCCAGTAGTGCAGGCGCCTAGGGTCGATTTCGCCAAGTTGTGCAAGGATTACACTAATCTTGGTGGGAAGCCGTTCCACGGGGTGGAGTCGGCCACAGATGTTCAAAACTGAATGGATAGCTGTGATCGTATCTTCGATGACTTGGGTCTTGAGGATGCGATGAAGATAAGGCTAGCGTCTCGTCAGCTGCAAGGGCGAGCAATGAATTGGTGGAATGCCATTAGAACAGCTACTCCAGAAGATCAGGTTACTTGGGATCAGTTCAAGGCTCGCTTTAGCGAGAAGTTTATTCCAGCTGCCCAAAAGTCAGTGCTGTTTAAGAGATTCTTGGAACTTAAGCAGAATGGTAGGGCAGTCTCGGAGTATATTGCTGAGTTCGACACATTGTCGAAGTATGGATCATCCCTTATCAATACTCCCGAGAAGAAGAACGAAAAGTTTATAACAGGTTTGGATCAGTACTTGGGGGAAAAGCTTATTAACCACATCGATGAGACGTTTGAATCGATTGTGGGGAAAGCATTGAGGTCAAAGAGTCTTTACTCTAAGCCAAAGACTGAGATTTCTATTGCATCTGCAGAGGAGCCAAAGCCGCAAGCAGGCGGTGGAGGCAAGAATAATTCCCAGAATAAGAGGAAACAAGACCAAACCATGGATGGTCAGAATAAGAAAAATAGGAAAGATGGCGGGTGCTTTAGCTGTGGTAAGAAGGGCCACTATGCCAGAGATTGTCGGGAAAAGCCTGGGGAAAGGAAGTGCTTTAATTGTGGCCAAGCGGGACATCACAAGAATGAATGTCCAGAATCTCCTAGGGAGAAGCAGATTGTGAAAGCGTATGCTATCAACGCTGTTCCTTCTTCGTCGAATGCCCCAACTGCGGCACAGAAGGAAAAAGGTGTCGTTATTCAAGGTATGCTTTCTATTTAAGATGTTTTGATTGGGTTTTGTTTGACAAACCTGAGTTAGTCGATAGACCTTTAGTAGAGACGAACCTGATTGGTGGTTCGACTAGCCTCAGCATGATTTACCGTAACGGGGTCTTATCGAGTCAAGGATGTATGTTTGTTTGTGTTTGCTTTGTTTAGGCTTTACTGGGTTTAGCATTATTTTGGGGAGTCGATCTACTCCAAGGGAATAAGGTGGTATTAGGTACCTACCTAGTGATGGTGGTAACAACTGGAGTTAGGGAAGCTGAGAGGTTATCTTTGTCTCTGGGAGGCAAATGAGTGCTCCATTGCTAGATTGTTTCGCTATATCACTTCACGTGGATTGTCCGAATTCGGAGGAGATGTTCCTTATGAGCATGTCTGATATTGGTTTAGGCCTTTGGGGCTTGTACTTGGGGAATGTCGAGTTGGACTAGGGTGGTTTGCGTGAGGGATAAGTAGTCGTTGTGATTTTCATTGGATGATACCTTGGTTTATTCGAGGAGTGATAGGCAGTTGTGACAGGATAAGACTATTCGATGGTATGGACTACCCCGAGTTAGACTCGATAGGATTATAGGATGACTTGAGTGGGACTCGAGAAAGATGCAAAGTAATGGATTTTTAGGATCCTATACTTCTGTTCTCTTTGGATAGTAGAACTTTGAAGGAATAGGATGAGTTCGTTGATCATGGAAGATGCAACGAAGGTTAGGACGATTCAAGTTGGACTTGAACTCGTAGAAGAAAATGGGTGTTCGTTGATCTTGGAGATGCAACGAATAGGGGGGACGACTCATGTTGGACTAGGGTTGGTAGGTAACGGATACTCAAGACTGGGTCTGAGTTTATGGGTAATCGATTGACTCGAGTTGGACTCGAGAAGGCTGCAAGGAATTGGATTGACTCGAGTTGGACTCGAGAGGGCAGCAAGATAATGGATAGACTTGGGTGGGACTCGAGTGTTTCAAGCGGACTAAAAGCAGGGGTATCTGGGGACGCCCGTTACCTTGGATCTATTGGACATGATCTAGTTATCCTTTGAGGATAAACGTACGTTGGACGTACGGTAGTCCGTCTGGAGGCTGGGCTTCCATTGGTTCTTGATATTGGTTGGACCAGATATACAAGAATCGACATATTAGGATTGGTTAGACCGGTCATGTAGGTGTTGACGTATTCATGGCTTTAGTAGGTGATAGACAGGATTTGTTTAATGGATGCTATGGTTGTTGTGTTTGTTCTTACCTTTCTTCTCTTGAGTATCACCTGTAGGATCCTGTTGAATGGGAATAGATAAGTTCGTTGATCATGGTGGTATGACGGGTGTAAGATACTTTACGTTAGACTTGAAGTATGTTGGGCATTGTGGAGTGTCCGTTGTCTTGGAGATTCAATGGATATAGGAGTTTTAGTTGGACTTGGATTCATCGGTAGTGTACCTAGATTCATTGGATGAGTCTAGTTCACCTTTTGGAAGGTGAATGTACGTTGGACATACTGTACAGATATAGGTAGAGTACCTAGATTCATTGGATGAGTCTAGTTCACCTTTGGAAGGTGAATGTACGTTGGACATACAGTACAGATATAGGTAGAGTACCTAGATTCATTGGATGAGTGTAGTTCACCTTTGGAAGGTGAATGTACGTTGGACGTGCAGTATGAATATGGGTAGGGTACCTGGGTTCATTGGATGAATCTAGTTCACCTTTAGAAGGTGAATGTACGTTAGACGTACAGTACAGATGTTGGTGTAGTGCCTAGGGTCATTGGTTGGGTCTAGTCTGCCTCTAGGAAGTGAATGTACGTTGGACGTGCAATATGAATGCAAGAAGGACTCAAGTTGGACTTGAAAGTACATTTGGAATGTAGTTGAAAATTTGGCATATAGGTTTGGATTACCTAAGGAAATGACAGTATAGACGAATGCCATAGTATCGGACTGGGTGCGATAGATGATGCATTGAGTAAGAGACATGCCAGTTTAGAGGCTATTTTTCTGGAATGGAAGTAACTAGAGTATATCATGGGATATGACTTCAGACCTAAGTGTGAATTGGATTCAGAAATGCTAGTGAGCTTGACGATTAGATCGATCTTGGTTAAGTGGATCGGTCCCAGTTAGAGGGACGATCCCAACCTATTGCAAGCTATCTCTGGGGTAGAGATGGGAATCGATGGCAAAAGAACGACTGTGCTTGGGAAGTAGAAAATGACATAAGAAAGTCGTATCCAAAGCTCTTTGCCTGGTAAGATTTTAGCTGCGATGATTCTTCCCTTGTTAGTAAATCGCATGTTAGGGAAGAATGGTTCTGTTTGTTTTGCATGTTTGATTATTGTATATGGTTGGTAGGCATGCAGGATCCTTTGTATGTTCTGGGTTAAGGAATTTCAGGGACGAAATTTGATAAGGGGGGGAGAGTGTAACGACCCGCATTCTACGTATCTAGGATCGTAGAATATTTATTTCTTTTTCGTATGAATTCGTATGGTCATGTAACTTTGGGAAACGACTATTGGGGTCATTTCCCATGTTCATGATTTTTGTCGATTTTTAAATGACCATTTTGCCCCTACTTGGTACTGTTTTGGTCATAATTTTTGATTGGAAAGGAATTTTGATCTGAAACCACTTCCATTAGGCTCGTTTGATGGTTTACCTTTCCGTAGAGTGGTCATAATAGCCAAACGGACTTACCGTTTGGGAGATATGGCTGAAATAAGGCTTGGAAGGTGAAAAACTGCTTAACCGGGCCAAATAGGGTGATTAGTGAATAGGCCCATAACCCATTTCGGGATTAGGGTTATGGGAAGGCTGAAATGAGTTAGAGAATCATTCCATTTCAGTTTTCTAGCCTCCACTTATCTCCAGGAAACCCTAAAAATGGCCTCTAACCTCTAAATCACCTCCAAATCATCTTTTGATCAAGGATTAAGCTTAGCAAC
Organism: Allium sativum; assembly: GCA_030737875.1. Lineage (NCBI taxonomy): Eukaryota > Viridiplantae > Streptophyta > Magnoliopsida > Asparagales > Amaryllidaceae > Allium > Allium sativum. The sequence goes on from CM060924.1 coordinate 65,596,934, forward strand.
ATCAAATCAAGGGAGATCTACACCAAATCAACATTGGAGCTGCTGTTTAGCATCGGGATTCGCATCAAATCAGAGCTTTATTTCAGATCTTAGTTTTGTTTGTGGCTAAGGTGAGTGATTTGCGTAGTTTCTCACTAATTATGGCTAATTAAGGGTAATTTGTGTTAATTAGCGAATTTAAATATGATAAAATCCTGGAAAAATGTTCATAAATTCTTAAATGATGTTTTAGACCTCTGGTAGAAATTTGGTTTAATTTGGTTAAGTTTTGTTAAACCTATGATTAGTTTTACTTAAACATGCTTAAGGGAAAATATGGGGTTTGGGTATATTTGATCCATTTTGACATATAAATTCATTGTTTTGGTGTTTGTGGTTAGTTTGCTATGTTGCTATGACTGTTTGACATGTTTTGTGATTGATTAGAATAGTTAGTTTGGTCGAAAACGTCGTCGAATGGCGTAAAACACTTGCTGGAAGAGTTGCAGGAAAAGTGCAGATTCTGGACCGGATCGGATCAGATATGGGGGCTCGGATCGGATAAGTTGAACTGGGCAAGGGATTCGATTGGATCGGAACTTGACACTTGAGAAAACTGGCAAAAAGGAAGGCCACGCTAATTGAACTGGGATCGGATCGGATAGAGGAGGAGAGATCGGATCAGAGCATGTGAAGAATGAGGGAGCTGATCGGAGCGGAAGCACGGACTGGATGGGAGATGGCAACCCGACCCGACCCGAAGTGGGACACCCGACCCGACCCAAAGTGGGACACCCGACCCGAACTGACGCGATGGAGTGGACCCAAACCGAACCATACCAGAGGAGGACCAGGAACGACACAACGTAGTGAACCCGACCCGAACCGATGGCTGAAGGGAATCCTACCCGACCTAGTATTAACCAATAACCCGAGATGCAAAGGTAGTCCAATATGGGAAGTTAGAGCTCGGGATCCAATTGGGAACCGATGAGTTCACTTCATGGTTGGGCTTTACTGCGGGACGTGTGCAAAGGTGTTGTCGGTATTCATAACTTTGGTTCACCACTGAGAGATGGATAGTGGGCTTGTAGTGATAGTTGTACGGGATTGGATTCCGTCATGGCCCAAAGGATTAGGTGACCAAGGTAGTGGGTATCGTATGCTTTACGCACTGAGTGAGAATTGTGAGGATGTTTGCTATGCTTGATTGTTTGACATCACTATGACATGCACACCCCCACCCCCGTATCTCTTACACAGTATGTTAGTGGCACCTTAGAGTATTGTACGGTATGTAGTGCTAACTCTTTGGTTGCAGGTCCAGGTTCAGGTATGATTGGATTATACCTGTTATTGTTTTGTTTAGATGCTTATCACTCATACCAGGCTTTATGTCTGACCCAGAGTTTTATGTCTCCTCTTATTACACTGGGTGCTCACACGAGCAGACTAGAGACAGGTTAGCTGGTGATGCGCGAGTAGCTAATTCGGAGGCGAGCAGGAGGCTTCCACGTATGATATATATATTATTCTCCCTGTGTTATTGAAGATCACTGCTTGGGCATTAGGCATGCATCTTCCACTTTAGCTTTCTTTTGTTTAGAGATAGTAAATTTGGAAAGTTGTAATAAGCTGTATTTGGATTTCCGCTGCTATGTTGGTTTAGTTTTCAGCTTATACACTGTCTCGCCTGTTTTATGTCAAAGATTATGTTATTATTATATTTTATCCTATGCGCTGTGAAACATTCTACAGGTTCCTTTATTAGTTCATTTCCTTCTTCCCTTTCCTTCTGACGACCCGTTCCGTGCTAACTGGACATGTGTACAACGCACATTTGGAGTAAATGTCGGTTGGTGCGGGGCGGGTCGTCACACTTGTCAAAAGGCAAATAAGTACCCAACTTCCATCTATAGCCGCTGTAGTTTCACCTACGGCTAATTTTCTTTCGAGCTTTGTAGGATCTTCCATGCAGTGGAGGCAGATTTCAAGAGACTTGTCGACAAGTTACACAAGGATGGAAAAAATGAGAATGAGGGAGTTTGGCTAAGGAGCACAACCCAAGGATGAGGAACTCATGGATATAGACTTGGTTCACAACGAAGGTAAAAAGAAAGAGGTGTAAGTGGAAGAATCAGGACAAGAAGGAAGGAAAGAATAGAAAAACCTAAGACAAGAGGAAGTGTCTTTATTATGGTATAACGGGTCATATAGTTAAGGACAAAGGCAAGAACAAAGGACATGATTTTCAAGAGGGAAAGTTCATGCTCTCAGCGCCAACATACCGGAGAGAGAGGTAGAGATTAGTTTATCTTTCCGATCCTCCTATTAGTACTGTTCTTGACTTTAGCGCCTCGCATTCATTTATATCTGCTTCCATAGTTGAGTCTCTGCACCGTAGTACTTGTATAGTTGAAGATCCCATTATTGTCTCAAATCCAATTAGTGGTTCGGCTCATTTATCTTTGGTTTGTAGGGATTTGAGGATATCTATCGTAAGTATTGGGTTTAAGCGTAATGCTTATGTTTTTTGTTTCATGGGCTATGGGTTGATTCTAGGCATGGGTTGGTCAGCTAGTAAGGAGGGTAGTTAGACTTTTTACTTGCCTGGGGAACACCCTCGAGATTTCATGCGATCCTAAGGAGATCAATTAGGCTTAACTACCTAGAATAACTTGATGCATCTATCGACGATTTGCGATCCGTCAGAATAGCCCATGAGTATGAGGAAGTTTTGATTAGGTTAGGGGTTTTCTCCCTAAAACTCGAGATAGACTTCCTCATATGTCTAGTTGACAATACAAAGCTAGTTATGCGATCAACGATAGCTTTGGAGCAAGATTGCGAGGATAGCTAGAGTCGGTTAAGTGCTCAATTGTTTGGTTGTTTTGCTAGTATCATCTCACATAAATCGTCCAAATTCGGAGGAGGTATTCCTTGGGGGTTTGTCTGATATTGGTTTGGGCCTTTGGGGCTTGTACTTGAGGGATGTCAAGTTCGACTAGGATGGTTTGCGCGAGAGATATCGACCCTCAGATTTGTGACATTATGGATAAGCTAAGTAGAAGAGAGACCTCTAATCATCTTAGTATACACACTTGGTATCATGGTTAACATCTGTTTATCTTGGAAAGATAGTTCGACTACATTGGATACCCTGTAGCATAGTAAGTGATCGAGGTCCTATCTTTACTAGTGGGTTTTGGGAAATGGAGGACAAGAAGCTACGCAAATTGTGAAGTTTAGACAGTCAGAGCAATATGGAGTGAAGCTCAAGAAGACGCGACTTAGAAGACAGAAGACTAGATACACACGTCATACCCTTTCTGGGGGTATATCCTTAATCTCTCTTTTTATGTAAAGTTTATTTGATATTCTTTATCTTTTAAGCATATCTTCTCGATCCTATCCTTGATCCTTAGGTAGAAGCCAATAGATGTAAAAATGTGTTTGAAACATGTTATGTTTGGTGGATGCAAGTGGATTTAAGTGTTTGCTAGTGGTTGCTCGTGGATGCATATACACACATTAGGCACTAGATCGGCTCAGTCACTTTCATATTGCATATGCATGAGTGAATTTTTATATATGTATATGAATTGAAACTTGATGTGTTATCATATGGATGTTGCATGTGTATGAATGATTGTGCAATCATGTAGAAGTTATAAAGTACGATTAGGAATAATTGCATATATGATGGACTCATGGCACTGACATGATTCACATTAAGGAGGTCAACTGAATCAGTAGACCACCTGATTTTGCATTTGGGTAAGGACATATACACACACTATGCATATGTTAATGAAAAACATTAGAAACCTTTTCAAGGACAATGGATGCTTGTGACTGAATGGCTGAGTAGATGGATGTTGGATGGTAGGATATACATTCTTCTTAACTTGAAGATTTCAGGGACGAAATCCTTTAAGAAGGGGGGAATGTAACACCCGGTAATTTTAAAATAGGACATAAGAGATAATGAAGAAATAACTAATTATTAAAAGAAGAATTAAATGAAACGGGGTACGCCATTGCATTCGTCTGGGAATTCTGCTAGGAATAGAATCAATGTTTGCATAAATTGGACTTCTTATGAAGAAGTTATGGCTTTCGGAAGATTCAACAAAGATTCAGAATTTACATAGAAAAATACCCAAGCAGGTCAACCTGGTGGTCGACCTGAGTCGTAGGTCGACCAGGGGGTCGACCTCCCCCCAACAGGTTGACCTGTTTTGGCCCAAATCCGATTTTCTTTGGCTTGTGACGTGGTTTTGGCTGTTCTAATGGTCCGGATTGGTTCAAGGTTGATATCTTAGGCCCTAAACACTTCCGTTCTGCTATAAATACATCCCTAAGCCAATACTTAAATCTCTTACATTATTCTCTAGCCTCCATTGCTCTCTCCTTATCTAAAAATAAATCCATGGCGTGCTACTCTGCTGAAACCTAAGCTAGAACTAGTACTTCTTCTTCTTCTTCCAATCTGAATAGGATTAAAAGAACAATCAGTCTACATCAAAGGCGAGCAATTCAGTTTCAGAATACAGATTCCATAAAACTAGACTTGCCTTTGTTTTGTAAGTTCACAATTACTTTCAGATTTAGACAACCAATTATAGTATGGACATGGAATAAAATGAATTTGGACCTATGCCTGATTTTCTATTTGGATCTATTCTTAGCCTTTGTGAATCTATGACTTTGGGTTGCTTCTTATCGATCCAATCGAACCTATACAACTTGTCGAACCTAGTTTATTATTCACTCTTTCATGTCCATAATATTGTTCATAATCGGATCTATATGCATGCAATGATTCTAAATCAGTTTATTTAGTTATGCTGTAATTCTATTAGATCTGTAATTCTTGTGATTTGGGACTATCATTTTGTGCTAGTTCTTATGCCTATGATTGCCATATTACTCCTATTTGTTCCTTTTTATTTGTGAATCTAGATTGACCTATAATCTAGGTTGAATCGCAATATACATATGATGGGAATACGGGGAAGGTTTGGGTTATTGGAGCATAAACATGAGATTAACAATATTGGCATAACATAATTGAGGAAAGTAATTAAACAAAACATATGTAGTGAAATGGTTGGGAAAAACATGTAATTGACATTAGGGCATTGTTATCGTTATAACTGCTAGTTTGGGTTAGTTGGCTAGTAAACCAAGTTTTGGCCGTACACTGTAACTAGAATATTAAACTAGATTGGGATTAACTATTGATTTGGAACGCCAAATATATGACATAGTGACTTTGGGAATGACTATTATTGCAAGTTTGGGAATACGGGGTATAGCCTATTTTGATTAATAACTTGAAATTTCACGTAATTGACATATTTGGCTCATAACCATGTAAATGGTTTATGGCATGTAACAGTATAATTTATATACCAAAGATTACGAACATGATTTAGAAGGAAAGTGGGCCATGACAATAATTGATTTATAATTTACATATAAATATGAAGGATAAACATGAAAATTACATGGCAGAGATTGGTTCATGAAATGGTATATTTAGTATACCATTAATTGTGAGCATAATTAAATGGATAATTATGGCATTATTAAATTGGGAATAGTTTACATGTGGAATTTGTCATAAATAAGAAATATTTAAATTGTAGGAAAGATGAATATGCCTAACCCGAGGTTAGATTGAGTTGTGGTGTAAAACTGCCCGGAACCGCCCGTCTGTCCAGTAACCACAACAGCACATATCTAATGTGGGAGGCTAGGGCATTGAGCCCAATAAGAACTTGAGGTTAGACTGAGTTGCGGTGTGAAATTGCCCGGAACCGACCGGCACATCCAGTGACCGCAACAATACCTGTCTAATGTGAGTGGTTGGTGCTTTAATGAATGAATTAATGCTATTGACACATGCTAAGTATGGGAGGGTTAGGTTAATTGATACTTAACCAATATGACATATAAGTGGGTTAAGTTAAACATGAATGGACAAAGAACACCTAACCAACAAGACATGATACTGGGTAGGGTTAAGTTAACTAAGGGAACGCTTAACCGTTATTACATGTTAACTAAACAGATGATAGGGTTAAGTTAACTAAAGTAACACTTAACCAAAATATATAATAACTTGTGGTAGGGTTAAGTAACACAAGAGGATACACTTAACCAATATATAATGACATTTGGTGGGGTTAAGTAATATAAGAGGAAAACACTTAACCAATTATATAACACGATGTATGGAAAGGGTTAAGTTAATACGAGAGGGCAATACTTAACCAATATAACTTGATTTTTGGTAGGGTCAAGTTAACACCAGAAGTAAACACTTAACCAACATGACAAGAAGAGTGGGTGGGTTAAGTTAACTTGAATTGATTAATGACACTTGACCAATATAACTTGATAAACGAATGGGGTTAGGTTAAATGGGAAATACTTAACCAATATAACTTGATGAATGAACAGGGTTAAGTTAATACATCACACTTAACCAATCCAACATGATAAGTGAGAAAGGTTAAGTTAATAAGAACCACTTAACCAACATGGCATGACGAGTAGTAGGGTTAAGTACACGCCGGGTTGGTGGGTTATGTTAGTAAATATATAGGCCCACAAAACTTAACCATTATATAAACATGCTTGAATCAATGGGAAGGTTAAGTATACGTCGGGTTGGTGGGTAATATTAGTAAATATAGGCCCACAAAACTTAACCATTATATAAACATGCTTGAATCGGTGGGTGGGTTAAGTACATATCGGGTTAGTGGGTAATATTAGTAAACACATGCCCACAAACTTAACCAGTAGGAAACCTAGTAACGGGGACCCATTTCAGCAGTAACCCACATACATGTATCACGGTACCCTGAGCTAGGCAGGGTGGGGCACGATTACTAGGTTGATTATAAGCAGTAAATAACAACGGCAGGGGGTACGTCAGTGTAGGTTCCGACGATTTTCGGGGTGCACGTACTCCGAAGTGGGAAAAAGCAGGCATTGCGTTCCAACAGTTATACACTGTGCATTTGGATTCATGTCGGGTCTCTATTATAAGGATTGATATACCTTATGGTGGGACTAGCGTAGGGTATCTACACGCAAGTGGGGCCGATTGACACAGACACATGGAACATTTGTACAAGTAGGGAGCCAATCGATAGGGTAGTAAGGGTACATCTAACATCTTCATGGCAATTAGGCTGATTGAGGTGGAACCCTCATAATAGATGTACATCTGAAGGCTACCACAATTGTGGGGATTGGGATCACGTTGTAATATTATCCTTTATACAGATTACTAGTTGGGACACTCATTAGGTGGTGTAGAGATATAGAAATCAGAATAACAGGGTAGTGGCAAACCAGAGAATGGTTAACATGCGATGTTATACTTAGTTTATCTTTCCTGCTGCTTATCCTGTGTATCCTATGTTCCTTATCATCATGCTTATGCCTTTATTCAGTTTAATTCATGTCATATTGTTCTTACTTGATCATATGCTGAAAGTAGCTGGACTTACCTGACTTATGTTTGACCTAGTTTTGTTTCGCCTCTTTTCTTCTGTTCCCCCCGGTTCTCAGGGAGGAAATACTTCTGCTTAGCTTGGATTACTTGTTGCTTCAAGAACATCATGTATTGCTTTGCATTCAGTCTCATTTCAGCTATGGCTTGCTTTACTCTATTGGGGAATAAATCGTTGTTATTCTTATGCTTCTTTTATACTTGGAAGTTTTTGAATCAAGATAGAAGTACTATGTATTGTTTTTAAGACAACTGTTGTAAAAGCATGACCAAACTACATTGTTTATAAAATGACTTTATTTTCCGCTGCTTTATTTGTCTTTCTTGCAATTTATCTGCATCTTTTACCTAAATGCTCCATCGAAATTAAGGCATTCCCTTTGTGAGTGACCTTAACAGAGGTGGGGTATTTCAAATTCTGATTATCCTAAATTGTAGGTTATCTCATTATTCGATTATCAATTCAATCACAACTCCATTTCTATTATTTATTTCCAATTTTATTATAAATAAATCATTTTATAAAATTTGATTCAATTGAATTCTATTTATAATCCATTGGATTTTCTTAGTTCAGTTTATATCCCGAATTCCAGAATATAACCAATCGCTCTTTTTTTAAACACGTTTTCGAATTCACTTTTAAATTCATACTTGAATTTAAACTTCTAAATTATCTAATGATAATTTATTTCACTAGATTTATACACATCGTTTATAAATTCAACTTCCTTGTTTTATATATTAAAACAAGTTTCATTTCAAAATCTATTTGATACTTGATTCATTTCATATTCCATATTCCGGAATAAAAATTGTCTTTCCCTTTCTGCCAGGATTTCAAATTCTATTTTTAAACTCATACTTGAATTTAAAATTCCAAATTAATCTCATGATAATTAATTCACTGCATTTATAAACATCATTTATAAATTAGTTCCCTTGTTTTATAAATTAAAGCAAGCTTCCCTTTCAAATATTCATTTGAATCCAAATTTCTATCTTGGGCTATTTTTTTTATAACTTATGTATATATAACATAGAATCCATTTTAAATATTTAATTTTAAATCTTAGTTTCTAGTTAATACAATTCCAGTATCCTTTCTGGATATAATTAATTTTATAAATTCAGCATAATCTAATTTAATTATCCAATTAAATTTACATTCCAAACATCGAAATATATTTCATCGTTTTCTATTTAAAACAATCGCCAATTCTCATTTTAAATTCAAACTCTCCAATGATAATTATTCATTTCATTTAAAAACACCATTTATAAATGAACTGCTTGTGAATCAACATTTAGGCCCAGTGATATTTAAACACCCAAAACACCCAATTATCAATCATAGGTTTTCTAACACATCATATATGATAATATATATATATATATATATATGTGTATGCATGTATGAAACAAACAAAAATAAATTTTGAGGAATCTAGTTGGATCCCTCCAACCTGTTTTCCTACATTCACAGATGTTAGCCAATATAAATAATACCCATCCTGCCTCAAGGCAGAATATCGCGGTATAGAAGGTAATTCAATATAATATATTGTGTTGCGCATAGGGTCATCGCTAATGATATTGCGGGCATCCGCTAATGGTACTATGGGAAATATTCAATCACCAATATATAATAGCCAAAACACCAAGCCTAAATAACTAATGTGTGTGTGTGTGTGTATATATATATATATATAATAATCACAATTTAATAATAAATAACAATGCAACTAATCAACCAACTAATATCATATAAATATTTATATTATAATAAATTATAATTGAATCAGAGAGGAAGTTTACCCACCTTTATTATAATTGTTGAAATAGCGATTCGATTTCTGATTAAATTAAACAAAATATTTAATTTAACTGAAAACTCCAATTGCCTCTAAAGCACTCCAATTTAACTCCGAAGCTTAGCCTTTGCCAACATAAGCGCGACATAAATTGTTTCATCTGGTTCTGATTTCATATGATAGAGATAAAATTATAACATGTTTGTATACTATATTTATATACACAGGTAATTAAACAAATGAATTAGATAAATTATTTAGTTACCTTAATTCATGTTAATCCTTTCTTCCCCTGCAAAAATACATGATTGTGCTTGTGCAAAACCAGCACCATTGTGACAGCCCGCCCCGCACCAGCCGACATTTCCAATGAATATGCGATGTGCCAATGTCCAACCAGCACGGGACGATCACCAAAGAAAGGAAAGAAGGGAATTTGAACTAGCAAGGAACCTGTAGAATGTCTCACAGCGCTTGGAATAAAGTTAATAATAACATACTTGACATAAAACAAGCGAGACAGTGTATAAGTTGAAAACTAAGCCATCGTAGCAGCGGAAAATCCAAGTACAGCTTATGTTCCACATCATCATTATTACAACTTTTAAAAAATGTCTCTAAAGCAAAATAAGGAAGGTACACTACTAATGCCCAAAGTAGTGACTAGCAGTGACACAGGGAGAATATATATAGAGAATAGTACGTGTAAGCCTCCTGCTCGTCTCCGGACAGCTACTCATGCACAACCAGCTAAACTATCTTTAGTCTTCCCGTTTAAGAGCACCTAGAGCAATAAGAAGAGACATAATACTCTGGGTCAGATAAAATTCTGGTATAAGCAATAAGCAACAAAACAGAACAATAACAGGTATACTAACCATACCTAAACCTGGACCTGCAACCAAAGAGTTAGCACAACATACCGTACAATACTCTAAGGTGCCTAACATATGGTGTAAAGATACGGGGGTGGGGACGTGCATGTCATAGTTATGTCAAACAATCAAGCATAGCAACCATCTCACATCTCTCACTCAGTGCGTAAAGAAGACGATATCCACCACTTTGATCACCTAAATCCTTGCTATGATCACTCTGCCACATGGAGTCATGGCGAGTCCACTACACTGATCCATAGCCACTAGTCCTTGCTATGTCCACTCTACCCCATGAAGTAATAACGACTCCACTGCACTAGCTCATAGCCATGCTACGATCACTCTGCCACATGGAGTAATAACTACCCCATTGCACTGATCCGTAGCCTAACAATCGTCTCTCAGAGGTGAATCAAAGCTACGAACGTCCACAACTCCTTAGCACACGTCCCGCAGCAAAGCCCAACTCATGAAGTTAACTCGTTGGTCCCCAACTGGATCCTGAGTAACGACTTCCCATTTGGACTACCTTTGCATCTCGGGTTTGGTGATTATCCTGTTCGCACTTCAGTTTCCATTCGTGTCCGTACTTCGACTCAGATATGTTTGATTCGTGACTCCTTCATTCATGGCGCTACGGTTCGTGACCAGCTTGCTGAGCTCGTGGATCGCCCTCCTAGCTTCGGTTCGTGGCTCGCCGTCCAATCCTCAACTCGTTATGGCTTACAGCTCATGATGGTTCGTGACCATCGGGTCGGTTCGTCGTCTTCGTTCGTCGCCATTGGCTCGTGAATGGGGTGGTACGACTCGTGATGGTCCTCCACGGCCGGGTCGGGTCGTGATAGCTCTCCAGAGTCGGGTCGGATCTTGAGCTTCAGGTGGGAGAAGTTTCTAGCTCGCGGTCTTCACATTCACGATTGGGTCGGTTCGGATAAGGGGGGCGGTCCGATCCAGCTCTGGGTCATTTCCTGTAACTTTTCCTGCAATTGTTTTATGCCATACGACGACATTTTCAACTATTCTAACTGTTGTAATCAATCACAAAGCGTACCATACAGTCATAACAACATACAGAATTGACCACAAACACCAAAACAACAATTTGATATGTCAAAATGGATCAAACCTACCCAAAATCCATATTTCCCCTTAAGCATGTTTTAGCAAATCTAATGATAAGATTAGCAAAACTTAACCAAATTAACCAAAACTTCTAACAAAGGTCTAAAACGGTATTTAAGAATTTCTAAACATTTTTCCAAAATTTAATTATGTTTAAATTCGCTAACTAACACTAATTACTCTTAATTAACCATAATTAGTGTAAAAACAAGGCTAATCACTCACCTTTGCCACAATTAAAACACTGACACTCCTCTGATTTGAGCGAATACCAATGTCTAACAGCAGCTCTAACTCTGAAATGGTGCTATTTCTCCTTGATTTGATGTTGCTAAGCTTAATCCTTGGTTAGAGAGTGATTTGTTATGAAATTAGAAGGTGGAGGCCATTGTTAGGGTTTCTAAGAGGTAAATGGCGGCTAGAGAACTAAAATAGAATGAAAACCTAAATCATTTCAACCATATCTCCCAAACGGTAAGTCCGTTTTTCACGTATGACCACTCTATGGAAAGGTAAACCATCATCCAGATCTAATGGAAGTAGATTCAGGTCAAAATTCCTTACTAGACAAAAGTTATGGCCAAAACAAGATCACCTAGGGGTTAAATGGTCATTTAAAAATCAGCAAAAATCTTGAGCATGGGAAATGACCCCAATGGTCGTCCCCCAATGTCACACGACCATACGACTCCTTACGAGAAAGAAATAAATATTTTACGATCCTCCGATGCGTAGAATGCGGGTCGTTACATTCTCCCGTCTTAAGAAATATTGTCCCCGAAATTCCTTAACCCAAAACATACAAAGGATCTTGCATGCCTATCAATCATTAAAAAAACAATAAAACATACAAAATAACACAATAAGCCTATCCTAGCATGCGGTTTACGAACAAGGGAGTACTATACCGATATAAAAACCTTACCAGGCAAAGAGTTCGGATACTTCCTCCTTATGTTCTCCTCTGTTTCCCAAGTACAGTCTTCCTCATCATCACCCCACTGAACTTTGACTAGTTTCACCGCCTTCCTTCGAAGTTGCTTCGTATCATTCCCAACAATATGCATAGGCCTGCAGTCCTCGATATCATCCAATTGATCAGGTGAAATAGTCATATCGGGATCGTGCACGAATTTCCTTAACTGGGAAACATGAAATACGTTATGAACTCTTGCCATCTTCTCTGGTAATTCAACTTTATATGCCAAATTCCCAACTTGCTTGAGAACTGGGAATGGACCAACAAATCTTAGTGTTAACTTGCCTCTCCTAACAAATCGTATCACACTCTATAATGAAGAAATCTTGACAAACACCAATTCACCAATGGAGAATTTTAAATCTCTCCTCCTCTTATCAGCATAACTCTTCTGCCTATCTTGGACAGCCTTCATTTATTGTCGGACAACTTTGATCTTATCTGAGGTTTCTCTTACCACATCTGGCCCAAGCACAAATTTCTCACCAGTTTCTAACTAGCTTGATGGTGAGTTGCACGGTCTTCCATACAAAGCTTCATATTGAGCCATACCAATACGGGATTGATAACTATTATTATATGCAAACTCTACTAGATGCAAATGGTCATCCCATGATCCACCAAAATCAAATATACAAGCTCTCAAGAGAACTTCTAATACTCGATTTACCCTCTCTGTTTGACCATCGGTTTGAGGATGATACGCGGTACTGAGATGTAATTCTGATCCTAACGCCTCTTATAAGCTCTTCCAAAATCCACTAGTGAACAACTGATATCGGTCACTCATAATGCCTTTGGGTATTCCATGAAATCTCACTACCCACTTCATATATAGTTCTGCTAATTTAGCTTCCGTTCTGTTCAACTTGACAGATATAAACCTTGCACCCTTAGTCAATCGGTCCACAATCAACCAAATGCTATCATGGCCCGATCTAGTTCTTGGTAACCCATCAATGAAATCCATTAAGACTTGTTCCCATCTCCATTCTAGAACTTCTAATGGTTGCAACAAACCACTAGGTTTCTTTTGCTCGGCTTTAACTAGCTGGCAGTTCATGCATTTGGATATAAACTTCCCAACGTCTCTTTTCATCCCTTCCCAGTAGTAGGTCTGCTTCATGTCTCGATACATTTTGTTACCATCGGGATGTATAGTTAGTTTTGAGTGATGACATTCTCTAAGCACTTCATCTCTCAATCCATCGACATTGGGCCAACTAGTTTACCATTCTTTCTGAGCCATCCATCTCGATCAAGCCCATACTTGTTCATCTCTTCATCAATTCCCATCTCTAACTTTGAGATGATTTCCAATAGGTTAGGATCGACCCTTTGACTGGAACCAATCCGCGCAATCAAAGTGGGTCTGATCATCAAACTTGCTAACATTTATGGATCCAATTTGAACTTTGAATGGAAATCATACCCAGCGATTTACTCCAGTTGCTTCCATTCTAGAAACATAGCCCCTAAAATGGCATGTCTTCTACTCAGTGCATCAGCTACCGCATTGCCCTTTCCTGGTGTATATGCGATAACGAAATCATTGGAAGCCAAGAATTCTAACCATCATTACTGTCGGAGATTTAGATTCTTCTGAAAGAAAAGGTACTTTAATGATTTATGATCGGTAAGCAACTCGAATCTTTCTCCCAAGAGATAATGTCTCCACATCTTCAATGCGAACACGATCGCTGCCAATTCCAAATCACGGATAGGATATCTTCTCTCATGCGGTTTCAGTTGCCGACTAGCATAAGCTACAAACCTACCTCCTTGCATCATTACAACACCTAGTCCGGTACCACAGGCGTCTGTGTATGTCGTCATCTCTTTATTCCCTTTAGGAACGACTAACACTGGTGCACATGTCAACTTTTCCTTTAGACTCTTAAACGCATTCTCGCACTTTTCGTCCCAGACGAAAGCTTGACTTTTCTTGGTCAACTGAGTCAATGGTGCTGCTATCTTGGAGAAGTCTTGGATAAACATACGATAATATCCAGCTAATCCCAAGAAACTCCTTATGTCTGTTGCATTCTTGGGCGTAGACCAATCCTGTACCGTAGCCACCTTCGCAGGGTACACGGCAATACCATTCTCTGAAACAACATGGCCCAAGAATCTCACTTCCCTCCTCCAGAAGTGACACTTAGAAAACTTTTCTTTCAATTGGTGTTTTCTCATCACCTCCGTCACTATCCTCAAGTGTTCCTTGTGTTCTTCATCTGTCCCCGAATAAACCAAGATATTATCTATGAACACAGAACAAACTTATTCAATTGATCCCTGAATACCCTATTCAGAAGAACCACAAAATACGTTGTTGCATTGATCAACCCGAATGGCATGACCAACCACTCATAGAATCCAGACGGCGTCCGAAAGGCCGTTTTAGTTATACTCTCTGCTTCCACTCTAAGCTGATGAAAACCTGTCGTGAGATCCAACTGGGAGAACACCCTCGCACCACTCAGTTGATCAAACGGTCATCTATCCACGGTATAGGATACTTGTTCTTCCTCGTCACCTTATTCAATTCGCCGTAGTCCACACATAATCGAAGGGAACCATCTGCCTTGGTAGCAAACACAACTGATGCTCCCGACTCAGAAACACTTCTTCTGATAAATCCCTTCTTCAAATGATCGTTTATTTGCACCCCGATCTCTCGCTGCTCCCTTGGTGCCATACGACGAAGTGGCATCACTATAGGTCTAGCATCTTTCACTAAATCAATACAAAACTCAATCTCTCGGTGTGGTGGAAGTCCGGTCACTTCCTCGAAAACGTCCGGATACTGGCCAACCCCGGGCACATCTGAAAAATCATCATGCAGGATGTCGAGAGAATTTAGAAAACTAGCCATTACCCCCATCACTAGGTAGACCACCAAACGCTACCCTTCGCCCATCATTCGCTCTAACTGTCATGAAAAGGCCCTCACAGTCTACCACCACCCTGTATCTTTGGAGCCAATCGACTCCCAGAATAATTCCAAACCCAGTAAAGCCCAAAACAAAGTAATCACAAACAAACATGCATCCATGACATGATAAGACCACATTACGAAAAATCATGCTAAGGCTAGTTGAACCGCCAATCGGGTTCGTCACCGTTAAAGGTCTATCGACTATCTTGGGTTCCAATCCCAACCTATCCACTAGGTCACTAGTTATGAAGGAACGGGAAGCTCTGGTATCAAACGATACTCGAACAGGAATATCATAAACAGACAGCATACCTTGAATGATGACATTTTTCCTTTCTCCGCCGCAGTTGGGGCATTCGACGAAGAAGGAAAAGCATTGAGAGCATATGCTTTGACAATCTGCTTCTCTTTAGGGGGTTGCGGACATTTATCCTTGTGATGTCCCACTTGGCCGCAGTTGAAGCACTTCCTGTCCGCTGGCTTTGGTTGACATTCTTTAGCATAATGGCCCTTCTTGCCATGGCTAAAGAACTCCACATCTTTCTTATTCTTTTTCTTCTGGGCATCCTTGGTCTGATTCTGCTTTCTCTTATTCTGAGAACCGTTCTTGCCTCCACCGCTTGCTTGCGGTTTTGGCTCCTCTACAGATGCAACCTCAGTCTTCGACTTAGGGTAAAGACTCTCTGACCTCAATGCTTTCCCCACAATCGTTTCAAATGTCTCATCGATGTGGTTAATAAGCCTTTCCCCCAAGTATCCATCCAAACCAGTTATAAACTTCTCACTCTTCTTCTCGACAGTATCGATAAGGGATAATCCATACTTCGATAAATTATCGAACTCTGCAATGTACTCTGAGACTGCCATACCATTCTGCTTAAGATCCAAAAATTTCCTAAACAACTCTGATTTCTGAGAAGCTGGGATAAATTTATCACTGAATCGGGCCTTAAACTGATCCCATGAAACATGATCCTCTGGAGTAGCTGCCTTAATAGCATTCAACCAATTCATCGCCCGGCCTTGCAGCTGACGGGATGCTGGCTTTCTCTTCATCGCACCCTCGATACCTAAGTCTTCGAAGATACACTCACATCTATCCAACCAATCCTGAACTTCTGTAGCCAATTCTGTTCCGTGGAACGGCTTTCCGCCAAGACTAGTATAATCCTTGTTAAGCTTGGAGAAATCGGCCCTAGGCGCTTGCACTATTGCACCACCACTGTTAGCAGCATTAGGAACTGCTCCTCGAGCATCCCTAAGCATCTCTTACATAAAGGTAGTAAACATCGTCCTCATATAAGGGACATTCCTATTATTAGCCCTTGAACCAGTACTCCTAGTA
This sequence comes from Allium sativum, assembly GCA_030737875.1. Lineage (NCBI taxonomy): Eukaryota > Viridiplantae > Streptophyta > Magnoliopsida > Asparagales > Amaryllidaceae > Allium > Allium sativum. The sequence goes on from CM060924.1 coordinate 65,613,523, forward strand.
TAACGACTCATCGTCAAATCTGTAAAGATAAAACAATTAACCATCTCCATAGTGGTGCTAGTGCAGTGCGACTTCATCCTTACATATACTAATAGTGTGTGTGTATATATATATATTTTGAAAACCAAAATGTCACAAATACATGCTCTTATATATATATATATACTATCTCTCCCTGGTGTCTTTCCCTAGGTCAACTACGCAACCTAGAGCTCTGATACTAAGTGTGACGGCCCACCCCGCACCAGCCGACATTTCCAATGAAAGTGCGCTGTGCTAATGTCCAACCAGCACGGGACGGTCGCCAAAGAAAGGAAAGAAGGAAATTTGAACTAGCAAGAAACTTGTAGAATGTCTCACAGCGCATGGAATGAAATATAATAACAACATACTTGACATAAAACAGGCGAGACAGTGTATAAGCTAAAAACTAAACCATCATAGCAACGGAAAATACAAATACAGCTTATGTTCCGCATCATCGTTAGTACAACTTTTAAAAACCATCTATAAAAAAAATAAGGAAGGTACACTACTAATGCCCAAAGTAGTGACCAGCAGCGACACAGGAAGAATATATATAGAGAATAGTACACGTAAGCCTCCTGCTCATCTCCGGATAGCTACTCGTGCACAACCAGCTAACTTGTCTCTAGTCTGTCGGTTTAAGAGAACCCAGAGTAATAAGAAGCGACATAAAACTCTGGGTCAGACAAAAGTCTGGTAAGAGCGATAAGCAACAAAACAAAATAATAACAGGTATACTAACCATACCTGAACCTGCAACCAAAGAGTTAGCACAACATACCGTACAATACTCTAAGGTGCCACTAACATATGGTGTAAAGATACGGGGGTGGAGGCATGCATGTCATAGTGATGTCAGACAATCAAGCATAGCAACCATCCTCACATCTCTCACTCAGTGCGTAAAGCATACGGTATCCACCACTTTGATCACCCAAATCCTTGCTATGATCACTCTGCCCCATGGAGTCATGGCGACTCCACTGCACTGATCCATAGCCACTAGTCCTTGCTATGCCCACTTTTCCCCATGAAGTCATAATGACTCCACTGCACTGGCTCATAGCCCTACTACGATCACTCTGCCCCATGGAGTAATAACTACCCCAATGCACTGATCCATAGCCTAACAATCGTCTCTTGGTGGTGAATCAAAGCTACGGACGTTGACAACTCCTTAGCATAGGTCCCGCAGCAAAGCCCAACTCATGAAGTTAACTCGTTGGTCCCTAAATGGATTCTGAGCAACGACTTCCCATTTGGACTACCTTTACATCTCGGGTTTGGTCATTATCCCGTTTGCACTTCAGTTTCCATTCGTCCATACTTCAGCTCAGATATGCTCGATTCGTGACTCCTTCATTCATGGCGCTACGGTTCGTGACCAGCTTCCTCGGCTCGTGGATCGCCCCTCCTAGCCTCGGTTCGTGGCTCGCCCTCCTGTCCTCGACTCATGATAGCTTTTAGCTCAAGATGGATCGTGACCATCGGGTCGATTCGTGGTCTTCGTTCATCGCCATTGGCTCGTGAATGGGATGATTCGACTCGTGATGGTCCTGCACGGTCGGATCGGGTTGTGATAACTCTCCACGGTCGGGTTGGGTCGTGAGCTTCAGGTGCGAGCAGTCCTCCAGCTCGTGGTCTTCACATTCACGGTCAGGTCGCTTCGGATAGGGGGTGATCCGATCCGGCTTTGGTTCATTTCCTACAACTTTTCCTACGACTGTTTTACTCCATACGATGGCGTTTTCGACTATTCTAACTATTATAATCAATCACAAAGCATACCATACAGTCATAGCAACATATAGAATTGACCACAAACACCAAAACAACAATTTGATATGTCAAAATGGATCAAACCTACCCTAAACCCATATTTTCCCCTTAAGCATGTTTAAGCAAATCTAACGATAGGATTAGCAAAACTTAACCAAATTAACCCAAACTTCCAGCAGAGGTATAAAACGGTGTTTAAGAATTTCTAAACATTTTTCCAGAATTTAATTATGTTTAAATTCGCTAATTAACACTAATTACCCTTAATTAACCATAATTAGTGTAAAAACAAGGCTAATCACTCAACTTTGCCACAATTAAAACTTTTAGAACTAAAACTTCTCTGATTTGGGCGAATATTGATGTCTAACAACAGCTCTAACTCTGAAATGGTGCTATTTATCCTTGATTTAATGTTGCTAAGCTTAATCCTTGATTAAAGAGCGATTTGGGATGAAATTAGAAGGTGGAGGCCATTGTTAGGGTTTCTAAAAGGTGAATGGCGGCTAGAAAACTGAAATAGAATCAAAATCTAACTCATTTCAGCCTCCCCAAAACCCTAATCCCGAAATGGATTATGGGCCCATTCGCTAATCACCTCTTTTGGCCCGGTTTAGCAGTTTTTCACCTTCTAAATCTATTTCAGCCATATCTCCCAAACGGTTAGTCCATTTTTTACATATGACCACTCTATGGAAAGGTAAACCATCATCCGGATCTAATGGAAGTGGTTTAAGGTCAAAATTCCTTACCAATCAAAAGTTACGGCCAAAACAATATTAGTTAGGGGCAAAACGATCATTCAAAAATCGAAAAAAAAATCGAAAAAAATCGTGAACATGGGAAATGACCTCAATAGCCGTCGGCCAATGTCACTCGACTATACAACTCGTTACGAGAAAGAAATAAATATTTTACGATCCTCAGATGCGTAGAATGTGGGTCGTTACAACCATAGTTGATCCTAAAACCTACTCCCTAGCATCCCTTTCTCCACGGAAATGCACGAAACCACCATCCTTCTCTCTCACTCCATCATCTATTCAATCTCCTCTACACCAATACACTCTTTAAAATTCCCAGTCTTTGACGCCAGCTGCTCCCCAATGGCGTACAACTACACCCAAACCGCCAAGAAGAAATCGCGACTTCATATAATCCCGACAAGGCATAGTATTGCTTGATAGAAAACTATAAATTGAAACCGCCCAAACTTGTTTAGGATGCAACCCTTCTTCGAATGAAATCGTACTCCAAAACTAACCAAGCTTCATTGTGAAATAGCAACGTAAGTCATCCTTAGTAATCACCGTACCTAATTTCGAGGGCGAAGGCATGAAGGTCCTTTTTCTCGAGTTCAAAGCATCGCGTTTTCGAAGGGTTAGAAGCTGATTCGAATTTGTTGTTTTGTTTTCCGTGAGCTTCAAATTGCGGAATTAAGTCGCGAAAAAGGGAGATGCCATTTAATTTGGTTTCAGAAGAAAGAATCGTGGCTTCAAATTTTTTTTGAATTAAAGGTAATGCAAACTTGATTCCATATAGATTTTAGAAGAGTTTGAGAGAGGGATTTCTCCATTTATTTGTTTTGACTTTGTTTGTTTTAGTTTATCACAAGGAAAGGAAAGGTAGTGGTTGTTTATGTAGATTTAAGGAATAGCTTTCGATGGAAGATAGAGGATTGGCTTCCCAAGGAAGACAATGAATTTAAATTATATTATATTTTCGTGAAACATACGCTTGAAGCTTTTTGTTTAAATGACCTTATATGAGTTCCAATCACAATGAAAATTGACACATTGCTATGGTTTGACGTTCCAGATCGAATAAAATTAGTTTCGTCGAAAACCAAGATCATTTGAAAATTTACTATCCTTAAGTACCATATTAAATCGATATAATATAAATTTAAATTCAAAACAATCAAATCTTCGATAATAAATTATTGTTAGTATCATTTATATTCAAATAAAACTTTAAATGAACATCTGAAATATTTTGATTCAGTTCTAACTCATGATTAAATTAAACTTCATTTTTGTATTACGTTATTTCAATATACTTGAAATTAAATAATCGAATATTAAATCGAGAACTTAATATAAAAAAAATCATTTATATTATCAACTCAACATTTAAAATAATATTAAATGTTTAAAATTAATCAACCAAAAATCCGGGTCATTTCAGTTGTTCTTATAGTTTTAATAGAAATGCAATGTATAGTCTTGTTTAACCTGTATACTATGACCAAAATACTATCATTTTCCTGGTTCGACCTTGGCAACTCATTTATGATATCCATAGTCATAGAATCCCATTTCCTTACTAGAACTTACAAAGGTTAAAGTAATCCACTTGGTTTTTAATTTTCACTTACACTTGATGTCCATTCTTACACCAATTTACTTATAAGCCATTAGCTTTCCGCACGTCTTCTTAGAATAATTTTTCCTTTACATCTTCATACATCTTGTTTTCTCTAGGTTGAATTATGAACTTCGATAGGTAATATTCCTTGAATGCTTCTTTTCTATAATTTCTAACATATGGAACACACATTCTTCATTTCTTCCTTAACCATCTATTTTGTTCAAAACTAAATTTTTTTCAAATTATTTGTCTCTATTCTACGTTCTAGTCCTCTATCCTGCTTGTCTATCATTGGATCATCCATTTACTTATAAACAATCATGTCGATCATTGGTGTCGAACTTTGAAATATGACAAAAATGTGGTTTCCCAAGTAGAACTAGCCTTAGTTCTTATTAATATACCACATGTAATCAATGTTTCTAAGTCATAGCATTTTGTTAGAATATCTAACGCTACATTATGATATTTCCTGTTAAGTGCATTTACTATTTTATTTCGTTTTCTAGGTGTGTGTTTGATCATAAGCTCGTATAACGCTAATAACTCTATCCATCTATGTTGTATCATGTTTAATTTATCATAAGAGAATAAGTATCTCAGCTACTTATGATATATGAATAACTCAAGTCTTTCCCCCAAAAGTTAATGTTTCCATAACTTCATCATAAAGATAATGGTAGGTAAATCTAGGTTATGAGTCTGATACCTAACTTGAAGGTCTAAGCTATCGATAAGTGAGAAAATTATTTTACCCTTCTACACCAACACAAATCCTGATCATGTTCCTATGCATTCGTATATACAACAAAATCTTGATTTGTTTCTAGAACACGCAGCAACGTGCATAGGTTAATAAATGCTTCTTCTTCAGGATTGCTTCCTTGTATTTGTCAGTCCAAATAGACTTCACATCCTTCTTGGTCTACTTAATCAATAGTACTTCTTTATAAGAGAAATATGCAAAGAATATCTAATAATAGTCAGCTAAGCTAGAAAACTCTTAAGCTCACTCACTACCTCCACTTTAATCTTAACTAGATCAAAAAATAATCCTCTCTTTAAAACAACATGATTGAGAAACTTTTTTACTTCCTTCAAAAAATGGTACTTCACAAACATTTCCTAATTAACGTTGCCTTTACGTTTCAAGCATATTCTACGATGAAGTTCAAGGTATCTCTAACTCTTAGAATATATCAAGATGCCATTCATGAACACTAGGATGAACTTATCCAAATATTCTTGAAAATCTTGGGTCATCAAATATACAAAGAAAATCAATTTGTTAGTCAATCAGAACCATTCATGCAAACCAAATCTAGTATGGAATATAGTTAAAGGTATTTCTACCATCATTAATTAATGGAACCTTACGCCCAAATCTAATCAAGAAAACATTTGGCTCCACTTATTCGATCACATAAGTCATTGATTCTCGATAAAGGATATTTTTTCTTCACTATTCTCTTATTCCTTCCCATAATCAATGCACAATATAACGATCCATCTTGTTTCCCAATGAACACCATAGAGGCTACCAAAGGAAAACTACCTAGTCTAATGAAACATATTCCTTCTAAATCTACTAGTTTCACCTTTATCTTTTTTATCTTAGTATTCGTCATTCTGCTAGGTGATCTACTTATGTGTTTAGCTTGGTGTATAGGATATATTCTAAACTCGGTGGATCTTTTTAGAGGCACTCCTGAACTGGTTAAAATACAATTGCAATTTTTTTAATGTAGAATCTTGATTAAGCTTGTCCTCCTCCTCTATCGCACTCAATAAAGCACATATCGAAACTTGAACTTTTTGTCATGTATGCTATTTAGTTACAACTATTAGGATGTGTTAGGTATATCTCCTTATTAAGGAAAAATATCCCAGCACCATCCTTCCTAAAATGATTCCAAAATTCCCGAAATTGAACACAAATAAACTACATGCAAATTTATGATCTAGCTATTCAAATCCTAAGTGATCGCATCACAATCCTATAGTTGCATAATCTTCTACTAGATTAAATACCCTTGAGGAAGTAACAAGTATAATAGTTCTAGACTAAGCTTATCTAGCAAACAAGGAGAGATTATAATAATGTGAAGCATTGTATCAAATAAGACTCTAATCAATATGCCATAAATCAAAAATTACTTTTCAAAATGTATTTTCTCTCAATAAGAAAATTGTCCAAATATGTCATTGTAAAGACCGCAAGTTCATGATACATAATCATAGAACATATGCATGTATGGATCAATCTACAATGAAAGTTTTAATTTTAATTTTTAGTCAATAAAATCAAACCAAAGCGTCTTGAGAATTTTATCAAATAAAATTGCTTAAAACTATAAGGAAAAAAATGGAATTGAACTATCAGATTAGAAGGCAATTTTGAGGAAAATCCCCTCTCATGATCATACTCAATGTGAAATAAAGTTATGGTTTCTCTTTTTAATCATTCATATAATTAATTGATGTACTTATTATAATTATGGCTGATTGTGTTATTAACTAACACAATGTAATCCATCAAACTATAATATACTGTTGATGTTAAAAATGGACAAAAACACCCAAGGTGTTTTTACAATACTTCACAAACAAGTAAGATCTAAAAATTTGGAGCCACAAACATAAAAAGCAAGTAAAGAAAAGGAGATTTAAAGTGGTTCGACCTAGAAATGGTCTATGTCCACTATGGAAGAGATTTTCATTATCACCAATGAAATTATAAGGTACATGATTTCACTCATTTTTCTCTTTTTACAATGATCTTCTTTATTTTCTCTATTTTTGCCCTTGATTCACTTGAATTCACGAAGGGTTGATGAGACATGTTGAATTGTGATGGTTGTTGTGTAGATCTTCAACAACTTGAACACTTAGATGATTCTCACTGGTTCCATGATGAATTTGTGCTGAATTTAGGCTTGAGAGAGATTAATGGAGGTTGGAATGATTTGGAGTGGTTGAGAAATGAAGTGGACAGCACTTCATGGAGAAGAAATTCCTCCCCTTGAATGGGGGAAGTCATGGGGTAAGAGTACACATAGCCAAGTCATCCTTCTTTATACTGATTCATACAATTTGCAGCATTGCCACTATATTGTCTCCGACCCATGGAACATTTGCTAAAGCCGACCCATGGTGTAAGAGTACCGACGGACCCATGTTGCCTTTGAAATGCCTACAACTCATGGAAATATCCCTCGACCCTTCAGTAACTGTTTCTGTCGATTCATGATGTCCACGTGGCATCATTTTGCATGTCATAATATGAGCAGTTACTCATGCACTATCATGTCGACCCATATGTGTAAAATAATGTTGAACCATATTATACACAAGTTGTCGATCCATTGTTCACACAAGCTGTCGATCCATTGTTCACACAAGCTATCGAACCATTGTATTTACGTGAATACCACCACCTATTGAGTAATGACTGACCCATCGTTTAAGGAGCTGCTGGACCTTGCATATATAAGTATTCCCGAACTATATTTTTATAATATTTCCACCATGTGACGTAATTATGTCTGATCTAGGTACAAGAACTGTAATGTCCCAGATATTTCGGCCATTTAAATTTGAGTATTTAAATCTATTTATATATTATATTGGAATTATAATAGTTTTTTTTCGAATTTATTTAAATTAAAGGATATATATATATATTTGATATCGTTTAACCAATTTTCTAAATGTCGAGTTTTTAATCCAACTTGGTTTTATTCGAAGTTTTTGTTTGAATATATTCAATTATATCAATTTATTTTCAAATAACAGATTATCAAATATGACAATAAGCGTTATATACATCTATATGTTTTAGTGTAATGTTGGGATGTACTTTACAAGTATTATTAACAAATGTGGATTTTTAAATAGAATGTTTACTGATTCAAACATATACAAAATAGTTGTTTATAATATAGGTTTGATTATACTTTATTTACAATATATTTGATTTATAAATGGGTGGCATAACAAATATTTATATTTAAGATCAAAGTATGTGCTAAACTAGTTGACAAAACACTAATTGATACATGATTAAGGGATAAAGATTTTAGTAAACAAATATCGTTCCCAATCCATTCCAGCACAAATATACAAATTGCTCTGCCAACATAAACCAAACAATATGATTTAATTTTAATACAATACCATGTTTTGGTTCTTTCCTGGAACAATAAAAAGAAAACAACAAATGGTTTTAGCATTTTATCACATTAGAATCATCGTACAAGTTCATAAAAATATACAAACAAAAAGAAATATTGGCAAATCCATTTCTGCATTGTCTCATCCCTTCCAGTACTAAGCCTTGATCTGCGAGAAAGAAGGAAACCTATTAAAAAAGGGAAACTTCATGACATCATTTGAGAAGAAAAGAAAACGAAAAGATCAGTGTTAAAAAGAAAATAAAATATAGGAACTAGTATCATAGGTTCAACAGGAAATTGAGATCAGAAAATTCAAGATCATGAACAGTAAAAAGAAACAAGACAATACATAAGTTAAGAAATCTAGGTAGGAAAACAACTATAAACTATATAGCTGAGCACATTTCATTTTTGACAACTAATGAACAGCTAAAGAATATAAACTATATAAGGGCATAATCGAACCACATGTATGTACACAGCTATAAACAACTAGCAATGTACAACACAAGATAGATGAACATTTTGGGCCGATTGAACAATTCAATGAACATGAAAACTCAACTGACAACTCCCATCACAAAGAAAACGCGGTACAGCTAATAAATTGTACATAGAAATCCTAATAGATGCACAACAATAGAAGAAAGAACAGAGTACCACAGCTAAATGGTATAGACAATACATAGTTGAGTAAAAAATAAAAAGATTCATACATCAAATTTATAGGCTGAACTAACAGGACAAAGAACTAATATATATATATATATATATATATATATGGATGCAGAGTAGGAAAATAGCTAAAATGAAGTAGTTGCACAGTTCAGTCCCATGTGAAAATTCATAAAAGGACGGTTGCCTTGTGCTTGAAAAGAAAAATCAAATACAAAATCTATCACAGTGTCGAACAGCTGATATAGATATCTACATACAGATTCAATGTCTGTATTGACTAAACCATACATAGCACAACTATCTAAAATATCCAATTTCTATCAAAAATCCATTTCAAATCGACCTGAACATCATATACTAAATCCGAACCTAAGATCTAATTTTCAGATTTGATTTTGATCGACATAACAATTCACAACCCCTGAAAGATAGTGATTTTTCCCAACCCAGACCCCAACTATAAATACGTACAGGCAGTAATGTTTCAACCATACCAAAATCCATTCGAAACAAACCAATTCGAGAATCAGAAAAATCAAAACAAATATTACTAAAAGTGAAAAGGGAAACTTAGCTTTCGATTGATTTTTGTTGAAGCTATTCGGAAGGTGGCAACGCATGGAGTAAATCAGCAGTGTCGATGGAGAGCTGGACGGAGGGCGTGGAAAGGGTAGTGACGAGAGTGGTTGAGTGGAAGGTGAATCGCCACCAACGTTCCGATTTGCGGCTGAACGATTAAAAGAGGAATTAGGGTTTTTATGATTTAGGGTTGAGATAAAAACTAATGGAGGCGGTATGAATGAAGTAAGAAGGAACGGTGATAGGGTTTTAAGGGGGCGGGTCAGGTTTGGTTAGTGGGCCGGTGATAAAAGGTAAGCCCAATTCCATTTTATAATACAAAACATGTTTAAAATTTAATTTAGTTTATGAAGTTCGTAATACAATTCCTAACTCATACAGTATCGCATTTACGCGTGGTCAGATGCGTTGGGACCGTAGAGACGAGCACTTCGAGATGGAGCAGGCCTGGTCCGGATCTGAAGTGACTGGGATTTTTAGTCGAATTAAACGTCAGTCTAATTGGACTAAAACAAACTGTTCATCAACGGATTTTGAATCCAGGCGAGTTAAACTCACACAGCCTCCTCGTTTATATTTTATATAAACTGGGTATTTTATTTTGCGTGTTCTGATTGTTAGTGGTTGACTGTTAGGTATATGTATTGTTGATCATCGATCGTTTAAATTTAGAAAATACTCACTGTTGGGGATGACCCATAACAAAGTAACTCCTTGGGTTGATCACGTTTATAAACGTGTTTGGAAATTATTGGAATTGTTTGAATTGGATGTTAGTTGATTTGATAATTGGCAGTAAAAGGCCAAATGTGAGGTTTTAACGTCATTCGACCCGTCAGGTGAATTGATGTATTTTTAAAAGTTATAAATTCATTTATAACTGAATTAAAGTTTTCAAATTATTTTGCATGGGATTTTAAATTAGGAATTCACAAATAAATATTTTTAATCGAGTTAGTAAGAGAATTTAGTTAAATGGTTTAGATCAGTTAGGAAGCAGAGATCGAGAATTTTCCATGGATTGGTAAAAAAGGGGGAAATAATTGTTTGCAAACAATTAAAAAGTGACTTTAATTAATTAAGTTAATTATATAATTTAAGAAAGGGGAAATGACAATTGGAATTCAGTTAATAGTTAACTGATGTGTATGGTTGGTAAAATTCACCATTGTGAATATAATGGACAGAGGAAATAAATATTGGTTTAAATATTCATAAAAGGGTAACGAATAGTGTTGGATATTAGTTAATCTTTGATTAACTATAATCTAAAGGGATAATTGAATTGGTTATTGTGAATAAACTGGATTATTTTTGGGTAAGCGTGTAAACATGATGATAATGCTATTTTTGGTTAAGATTAAAGTTAACTATATTTTAATATAGTAGATGTTAAAGCAAATTATTCTTTAATTTAAAATGATTTGAAGTAGTGATGTCAATTTAATGCCAAGTAAGAATTTTAATAAGGGAATTTGTAAATCCAAGTTTCAAACAAGATTTGATAAATGGGAATCAAAGTAACAAGTGTTTAACTGACGATGAGTTTTAGCCAAAGAGGCGATAAGGGTTTATTATAGAATGTCCAAGTAGATGGAACCAAATCATTTGACGAGGGATTGACATTATAAGTCAAGGGGGTTTAAAGTGAAAGAATACTTGAAGATTAAATGGCGTTTTAAGGGATGTTTACTTAAATAAAGAAATTAAGTAAAAGACCTTAAACGAGGATTTCAAATATGGGTTTAAAAACCAGATTGAAACCCAAAAGGGAAAAAGGTCTTTTTGAGGTTAGTGGATGAACTAATGTTAATCTGAGGTAAGAACGGGTCGATCAAGGTCTGAGAGGTAACTAAAATACCCCAACTTGATGGGCTTCACTATTATCAAGGAATAGTATTAGTTTGGAACGAGTGAAGTGTTGAGATTGGTTTTATCCTATACGAGAATATCAAACTCTGATGCAAGGTTTTGGAAATTAAATAATATTACGATATGAGTTCAAAAGAAATAAGAGTGTTGTTTTCAAATTTAGAGTAAACATTTGTTAGTCAATTAGAATTGATCAAATATAGTTAGAGATAGTCAAACAAAGTAATCTAGGGAAGTTTCCATTGCGTGCGACTGCTAGCGTAATTCGTAGGGCTGCAGATAGCCTACGGCGCTCGAATGTTTCCTGAGGGAATCAGGCGTTACCATTGTGATCGCTGCAATCTAGAGTCGAGCAGTCAAGTATAAATTAATCAATAGGAGTAATCAAGTCAAGTTAATCGAGTTAAATAAGTCGAGTTAGTTAAGTAGAGTTAACCAATCAAAGTAATTCAAGAAGAGTTAATCAGAGAAAAAATGTTTTATATCGTTAAGTATATTTTAAAGTGGTCGAGTTGTGTCAAGTGTTGTATTCACACTATTGTTATTCGATAGTTAAATCACCGACTATCGAAGTTTGACCAGTACGCTTGTTGGTATGGAAAGTCCGGGATCGAATTATATTCAAAAACCATTCCGACCAACAAATACGTGAAGAAGATCGGAAGATGATCGAGATGGAGCATTGAAGACTATGGATCTTCATAAATGGAAGGACCGCTAATAATCTCTGGATCGCGGTCAGAGTTAAACTGTGGTTCTGTCGTGGGTGAAATCTACGGGTTGCATGGACTTCTCGCTACTGATCCATGGGGTGATTCTTATATTGGATGCAGTAGGAGAGTACCTTCGGTTCATCCTGTTCCTGGATGACTTGTATGGACGAATGTCTGACAGAGTATTTCCAAAGGATTTACATGCGTTGATTTCTCCAAACTTACCATAGTTGATGGCGGAGAAATGGTTATTCTCTAGCCAGATAGCTAGAGTATGTTTGTGGACATCGATCAGTGTGATCTGGCGGATCTGACGATGTGGCATTCAAAGTGTATGATGACCAGATATGTTCTGACCTCAAGCCACATCAACCGGGAAATGACAGAAATCGGGCAGGCAGCATGGCTATGTGGGTCGCTCCCATTAGGATGTATAATCACCTATCTAGAGAAATTCCTTTTGTTTCTTATTCTATCGATTCTGCCCATTCGAGAACGGTGGTTTGAGTCCAACCTTTGGTGATATACATTCGATACACTCAAGCGAAATGAGTGATCGGTCATGTGAGGGCCGGGTTGCAAGACGTTCTTGTTGAACCCTGTGTATTCACCTCTAGAGATACACGAGCGGTAGGTGGTCCATACCTTGTCAAGTTGGAAATCCAATATCCAGTAAGCACCCGCGGTTTTCGATTGTATATTATATACGGGGAGCGTGAGATGTAAGCGTTCCGCTAGATTTGTTAATTATTTGTATCTAGACATTATCATAATATCAGATCAAGATATTGATTTCGAAGCTGGTTTGGGTTATCGTAAGGTAAAAACCGCCCGTGTTTATGTGTGGATTCGGTCTTACGATTACCCTTTTCTTTTGGAAAGATTTTGAACTTTAAAATCGTGATTGGATAATTTACCTTATTACCGTGCGAGTTATCTCACTCTGGTCCACCAGACTGACCCGGTATTTTGAAAATGCTCGGGTTAGCCCGAAGTGTACAGGTTCAGGTTATCAGGTACTGCAAGGTCCAGAGACGAGCTGAAGATGTTCAGACGAATGATATTCCTCTGTGTGATTATATATATGAGGACAGATTATTATAATTGTCCAGAGATGTTGATGTACTCTGCTATTGTAAGTATTTTGAAAATTTTCAGTAAAGATTTATTTCTGTATTATATTTTGTTCCGCTGCGATGTGAGACTCTGTGTTGGTTCTTCTTCTTCTTCTATTCTAATATTTTTTTCTTATCTCACCCTCTAATTTCTTTCTAAATGTCCCAGTTTTCGGTGCTTAGAGGATCGGCATGAGTACGGTAAAGGGTATTTGTGTCGATTTTCGGGGCCGAAATCCCTGGGTCGTTACAGTGGTATCAGAGCTATTGGTTTAAAGATAACCTTGGCTCTGTGGTGTGACTCAATAGATATGGGGTTAGCAATACACTAGAATGAGTATGAGTATATATATATATATATACGAGTGAACGTATTTGTAGATTTTATAAAAATTTGTTTTATATTGTGGAGATTTATTGGTTGGGTTGTTTATGAGTTCTGGTCGATCAGTTTGATCCACTGTATCGATAGGGGTTTCTAAACACTCAAGTACGATAAACCGATGCAGTATGTTTTGAAAGAGGGTAAATGAAATAATTTTACCCAAGGTATATCTTTATATAGGAAAAAGGATTTTATTTTCTATATTACGGTGATGTGAGATGTTTGTTTGTTCGTTCTGATAAATTGATTTGAAATCAAATTTGGAATATGAAATAAAAATGAATTGAGTAGAAAATCAATTCTTCGATTGAATAGAATATGAGAAATGAAACTGAATCTGGTTGAGTAAAACCAATTTAAGAATAAATTCAAAAAGAGTGAACTTAAATGAATCGGGTTTGGAATTTATTGAATAAATAAATTGGGATCCAAATAAAATGGATTTCCATTTGAAATTTGAATATATCTTTTCGAAGAAATTGAGGCCAGGGTGGCAGTGTAGTCATACCAATCGAGCCATGCGGAGGAGGTAATGGAAAAATTTTAGAGTTCAAAATTAGTTTGAATTAAATTCAAACAGTAATGTTTTTAAAAATAATATGATTCGAAACATTCTTCTTACTTTGCAATTTCGAGGACGAAATTATTTTAAGGGGGGAAGAATGTAATGTCCCAGATTTTTCGGCCATTTAAATTTGAGTATTTAAATCTATTTATATATTATATTGGAATTATAATAGTTTTTTTTCGAATTTATTTAAATTAAAGGATTTATATATATATATATATATATATATCTGATATCTAATTTTCAAATATATATATATATATATATATATTTGATATCTTTTAAGAAATTTTCTAAATGTCGAGTTTTTAATCCAACTTGGTTTTATTCGAAGTTTTTGTTTGAATATATTCAATTATATCAATTTATTTTCAAATAAAAGATTATCAAATATGACAATAAGCGTTATATACATCTATATGTTTTAGTGTATTGTTGGGATGTACTTTACAAGTATTATTAACAAATGTGGATTTTTAAATAGAATGTTTACTGATTTAAACATATACAAAATAGTTGTTTATAATATAGGTTTGATTATACTTTATTTACAATATATTTGATTTATAAATGGGTGGCATAACAAATATTTATATTTAAGATCACAGTATGTGCTAAACCAGTTGACAAAACACTACTTGTTATATGATTAAGGGATAAAGATTTTAGTAAACAAATATCGTTCCAAATCCATTCCAGCACAAATATACAAATTGCTCTGCCAACATAAACCAAACAATATGATTTAATTTTAATACATTGCCATGTTTTGGTTCTTTCCCGGAACAATAAAAAGAAAACAACAAATGGTTTTAGCATTTTATCACATTACAATCATCGTACAAGTTCACAAAAATATACAAACAAAAAGAAAGAAATATTGGCAAATCCATTTCTGCATTGTCTCGTCCCTTCCAGTACTAAGCCATGATCTGCGAGAAAGAAGGAAACCCATTAAAAAAGGGAAACTTCATGACATCATTTGAGAAGAAAAGAAAATGAAAAGATCAGTGTTAAAAATAAAATAAAATATAGGAACTAGTATCATAGGTTCAACAGGAAATTGAGATCAGCAAATCCAAGATCATGAACAGTAAAAAAAAACAAGACAATACATAAGTTAAGAAATCTAGGTAGGAAAACAGCTATAAATTATATAGCTGAGCACATTTCATTTTTGACAATTGATGAACAGCTAAAGAATATAAAATATATAAGGGCATAATCGAACCACATGTATGTACACAGCTATAAACAGCTAGCAATGTATAACGCAAGATATATGTACATTTTGGGCCGACTGAACAATTCAATGAACACGAAAACTCGACTGACAACTCCCATCACAAAGAAAACACAGTACAGCTAATAAATTGTACATAGAAATCCTAATAGATGCACAACTATAGAAGAAAGAACAGAGTACCACAGCTAAATGGTATAGACAATACACAGTTGAGTAAACAGTAAAAAGATTCATACATCAAATTTATAGGCTGAACTAATAAGACAAAGAACTAATATATATATATATATATATATATATATATATGGATGCAGAGTAGGAAAACAGCTAAAATGAAGTAGTTGCATGGTTCAGCCCCATGTGAAAATTCAGACAAGGACGATTGCCTTGTGCTTGAAAAGAAAAATCAAATACAAAATCTATCACAGTGTCAAACAGCTGATATAGATATCTACATACAGATTCAATGTCTGTATTGACTAAATCATACATAGCACAGCTATCTAAAATATCCAATTTCTATCAAAAATCCATTTCAAATCGACCTGAACATCATATACTAAATCCGAACCTAAGATCTAATTTTCAGATTTGATTTTGATCGACATAACAATTCACAACCCCTGAAAGACAGTGATTTTTCCCAACCCAAACCCCAACTATAAATACGTACAGGCAGTAATGTTTCAACCATACCAAAATCCATTCGAAACAAACCAATTCGAGAATCAGAAAAATCAAAACAAATATTACTAAAAGTGAAAAGGGAAACTTAGCTTTCGATTGATTTTTGTTGAAGCTATTCGGAAGGTGGCAACGCATGGAGTAAATCAGCAGTGTCGATGGAGGGCTGGACGGAGGGCGTGGAAAGGGTAGTGACGAGAGTGGTTGAGTGGAAGGTGCGTCGCCACCAACGTTCCGATTTGCGGCTGAACGATTAAAAGAGGAATTAGGGTTTTTATGATTTAGGGTTGAGATAAAACTGATGGAGGCTGTATGAATGAAGTAAGAAGGAACGGTGATAGGGTTTTAAGGGGGCGGGTCGGGTTTGGTTAGTGGGCCGGTGATAAAAGGTAAGCCCAATTCCATTTTATAATACAAAACATGTTTAAAATTTAATTTAGTTTATGAAGTTGGTAATACAATTCCAAACTCATACAGTATCGGATTTACGCGCGGTCAGATGCGTTGGGACCGTGGAGACGAGCATTTCGAGATGGAGCAGGCCTGGTCCGGATCTGAAGTGACCAGGATTTTTAGTCGAATTAAACTTCAGTCTAATCGGACTAAAGCAAACTGTTCATCAACGGATTTTGAATCCAGGTGAGTTAAACTCACACAGCCTCCTCGTTTATATTTTATATAAACTGGGTATTTTATTTTGCGTGTTCTGATTGTTAGTGGTTGACTGTTAGGTATATATACTGCTGATCATCGATCGTTTAAATTTAGAAAATACCCACTGTTGGGGATGACCCATAACAAAGTAACTCCTTGGGTTGATCACGTTTATAAACGTGTTTGGAAATTATTGGAATTGTTTGAATTGGATGTTAGTTGATTTGATAATTGGCAGTAAAAGGCCAAATGTGAGGTTTTAACGTCATTCGACCCGTCAGGTGAATTGATGTATTTTTAAAAGTTATAAATTCATTTATAACTGAATTAAAATTTTCAAATTATTTTGTATGGGATTTTAAATTGGGAATTCACAAATAAATATTTTTAATCGAGTTAGTAAGAGAATTTAGTTAAATGGTTTAGATCAGTTAGGAAGCAGAGATCGAGAATTTTCCATGGATTGGTAAAAAAGGGGGAAATAATTGTTTGCAAACAATTAAAAAGTGACTTTAATTAATTAAGTTAATTATAAAATTTAAGAAAGGGGAAATGACAATTGGAATTCAGTTAAAAGTTAACTGATGTGTATGGTTGGTAAATTCACCATTGTGAATATAATGGACAAAGGAAATAAATATTGGTTTAAATATTCATAAAAGGGTAACGAATAGTGTTGGATATTAGTTAATCTTTGATTAACTATAATCTAAAGGGATAATTGAATTGGTTATTGTGAATAAACTGGATTATTTTTGGGTAAGCGTGTAAACATGATGATAATGCTATTTTTGGTTAAGATTAAAGTTAACTATATTTTAATATAGTAGATGTTAAAGCAAATTATTCTTTAATTTAAAATGATTTGAAGTAGTGATGTCAATTTAATGCCAAGTAAGAATTTTAATAAGGGAATTTGTAAATCCAAGTTTCAAACAAGATTTGATAAATGGGAATCAAAGTAACAAGTGTTTAACTGACGATGAGTTTTAGCCAAAGAGGCGATAAGGGTTTATTATAGAATGTCCAAGTAGATGGAACCAAATCATTTGACGAGGGATTGACATTATAAGTCAAGGGGGTTTAAAGTGAAAGAATACTTGAAGATTAAATGGCGTTTTAAGGGATGTTTACTTAAATAAAGAAATTAAGTAAAAGACCTTAAACGAGGATTTCAAATATGGGTTTAAAAACCAGATTGAAACCCAAAAGGGAAAAAGGGCTTTTTTGAGGTTAGTGGATGAACTAATGTTAATCTGAGGTAAGAACGGGTCGATCAAGGTCTGAGAGGTAACTAAAATACCCCAACTTGATGGGCTTCACTATTATCAAGGAATAGTATTAGTTTGGAACGAGTGAAGTGTTGAGATTGGTTTTATCCTATACGAGAATATCAAACTCTGATGCAAGGTTTTGGAAATTAAATAATATTACGATATGAGTTCAAAAGAAATAAGAGTGTTGTTTTCAAATTTAGAGTAAACATTTGTTAGTCAATTAGAATTGATCAAATATAGTTAGAGATAGTCAAACAAAGTAATCTAGGGAAGTTTCCATTGCGTGCGACTGCTAGCGTAATTCGTAGGGCTGCAGATAGCCTACGGCGGTCGGATGTTTCCTGAGGGAATCAGGCGTTACCATTGTGATCGCTGCAATCTAGAGTCGAGCAGTCAAGTATAAATTAATCAATAGGAGTAATCAAGTCAAGTTAATCGAGTTAAATAAGTCGAGTTAGTTAAGTAGAGTTAACTAATCAAAGTAATTCAAGCAGAGTTAATCAGAGAAAAAATGTTTTATATCGTTAAGTATATTTTAAAGTGGTCGAGTTGTGTCAAGTGTTGTATTCACACTATTGTTATTCGATAGTTAAATCACCGACTATCGAAGTTTGACCAGTACGCTTGTTGTATTCACACTATTGTTATTCACACTATTGTTGCAAGACGTTCTTGTTGAACCCTGTGTATTCGGCTCTAGAGATACACGAATGGTAGGTGGTCCCATACCTTGTCAAGTTGGAAATCCAATATCCAATAAGCACATGTGGTTTTCGATTATATATTAGATACGGTGAGCGTGAGATGTAAGCGTTCCTCTGGATTTGTTAATTATTTGTATCTAGACATTATCATAATATTAGATCAAGATATTGATTTCGAAGCTGGTTTGGGTTATCGTAAGGTAAAAACCGTCCGTGTTTATGTGTGGATTCGGTCTTACGATTACCCTTTTCTTTTGGAAAGATTTTGAACTTTAAAATCATGATTGGATAATTTACCTTATTACTGTGCGAGTTATCTCACTCTGGTCCACCAGACTGACCCGGTATTTTGTAAATGCTCGGGTTAGCCCGAAGTGTACAGGTTCAGGTTATCAGGTATTGCAAGGTCCAGAGACGAGCTGAAGATGTTCAGACGAATGATATTCCGCTGTGTGATTATATATATGAGGACAGAGTATTATAATATTCCAGAGATGTTGATGTACTCTGTTATTGTAAGTATTTTGAAAATTTTCAGTAAAGATTTATTTTTGTATTATATTTTGTTCCGCTGCGATGTGAGACTCTGTGTTGGTTCTTCTTCTTCTTCTTCTTCTATTCTAATATTTCTTTCTTATCTCACCCTCTAATTTCTTTCTAAACGTCCCAGTTTTCGGTGCTTGGAGGATCGGCATGAGTACGGTAAAGGGTATTTGGGTCGATTTTC
This sequence comes from Allium sativum, assembly GCA_030737875.1. Classification (NCBI taxonomy): domain Eukaryota; kingdom Viridiplantae; phylum Streptophyta; class Magnoliopsida; order Asparagales; family Amaryllidaceae; genus Allium; species Allium sativum. The sequence continues at coordinate 65,633,076 of CM060924.1, forward strand.
TAGGCCGAAATCCCTGGGTCATTACAAGAACTTTATACTACCTTGCATTATACATGTAATGGAACACATGAAATTGTTTCCCTCTACTTTTTTATTTGAACACATGCATTGCATGCTTACGCAAACATTTGCACGATCCATGGAGCATTGTAATCTATCAACGCATTGAACAACCCCGTGCCAACTCACATAAACATACTTGGTTCATGTCATTTACGTGTTCCATATAATGTCACGTAAGCAACTCGTATTTCATGTATTGTTGGTCACATTTCATGCTAATAATGGAATGATCCATATTATTGATAGATCGCCACGTTAGCTTGATACTTCATATCTTCATGCAGCTATTATATAAAATGCCCATAAGCTTGAACAATTATACTATGCAATGTTGAGCCATGCTGCTAAACAAAATGTACCCATTACATTATATTCTCCTGTATAATTGCACATGAAGACACCTGGCACTTCATCGTTTTACTATACCCTCGAATTATGTTGATACTCCATCTAGATACATGTAATGACCCGGATCCTTATGGGTAAATTTTTGAATATTTAATATTTAATTTAAATATTGGGTGGATAATATAAGTGGAATTTTATATTAAGTTATTAATTTAATAATCAATTTGGATTTAATATCGAATAGATTAAATTATGGTAATACAAAGTTAATTCAATTCGAAGTAAAAACTGAGTTAAAAACCGTTCAGAATGATCAATAGAAAATTCTGTTTGAATTGGAGAAATAACATTTATTTATTTTCGAAGAAATCAAATTGATTTGAAATTTAATTTATATCAATATAAATTAATATCCGTTGCGGATGATCGAATTGGACCTCGTGACCTATCCCACTGTATCCGGAATAGTGGTATTACCCTATGATCGTCAGTTGTTGGGTTCAGAAAGGAGTTCGGCATCATGGGTATTTTAATTTTAGGATATAGTTTTTAATTAAATTAAATTAAAATAAATAAGTGTTGTGTGGCTCCCTTTTCTCCCACAAACAAATACATTACCGTGCCCTCCCTTAGCACCATAAATCAAACCAACACCGTGCTCCTTCATTCACCACAAATCGCAACCACCTCCTTTTATTTAAAAACCGCTCCTCCCTTCCTCTTTTAATTCATTTGTTTAATCCGAAACCGAAAAGCTTCAGACGAGATTCAAAAATGGCCGCTCCTTCACCTTAGTTCAAATCGCGATACATTTTCTGGAGCTTGCAAATTGTTTTCTGTGGGTTCGGAGTATTCTTCATTTCGAGGCTAGGGTTCGACGGTTCTATTTCTGGTCGCGATCGTTGTCTGGGGGTTTAACGAGTTCTTCAGGCATGCTAGGGCTTCGGCTCCTCAGCGATTCGAGTTCGAATTGGTACTTGCGTTTCTAGGGTTCGAACTAGGGTTCTGGACTGGTGCGAATTACCTGATGGTTGAGCACTCGAGTTCCGTTTTTGGTCAAGGGCTTTGGGGAGTTTCTGACGTTGGTAATGGGAGGGTGCGGATCTGCGAAGTGGAGACTTAGACTTAGAGTTTGAGGGGTTTGTCGAACAGTGAAAGATGGAGGAGAATAAAGGTACAAGGGTGATCGAAGTTGGACAAAAGGGAAAGACAGGAGCTTGACAGTAGGGGTGAGGCACTGTTGATGAATTTGACAGTAAAAGAAAATAGGAGGAGAGAGAGATGTTCATGTTTGGTTTCATACAAATGCAGCCTTTTCGGATTTTTACAGTAAGGAAGGAAGGACCAAACTAAATTAAGGTAATTGATTTTAGTTAGTAATTAATTTCTAATTACATTTAAATAGTTCGATAGCGTAAATAATGAATATAAGTTGTTAAATTTATACAAGATCTTATCGAACAAAGGCAGTCGAGGAAGTTGTAGCTGAAGATTTCATAATCGGAAATTAAAAAGAAATCAGAATAGATCGAAAAATCACGGTGAGTAAATCTCACCTTTTATTTAGAAATTATTTTTATATAGTTAAAAATAATTGTCTGTGCTTGTTTGAATGCTGTCTGATGGTTTTAAAATATATATTAGTTATTTAGGATATATATATATATATATATATATATATATATATATATATATTGGGTTGACGATTGGTTGGATCCCCGCAGTCTCATTAGCGGATGCCCGCGGTATCAATTGCGGATGATTACCCTATACGCCCAACGCTATGATTAGTGGATGACCTTCTATACCGCGATATCCTGCCTCGAAGCAGGATGGGTATTACTATGTTGACTAACGTCTATGGATGCAGGAAAAACAGGTTGGAGGAATCCAACTGGATTCCTCAAAAATATATATTATCTGTTTGTTTGTTTGATTTCTTATATATTCATATATGATATGTTAAAAATCAAACGTTTGAAATTGGTTGATTTGATTGTTTAAAATATCCCTGGGGCTCGAATATTGATTTATAAAAATATCGAAAAAGGTATTTGAGATTTAAAAAGGAAATTCTGTTTTTATAAATAGAATTTGAATTTTAAATGAACTATAGAAAATATTAACTTGTTTTGAATATATATAAACGAGTATTGAATTTATAAACTTTGTTTATAAATGAAAAGGTGGGATTTGAATTGAAATTATAAACTCTGTTTATAAAGGAAAATATGGAATTTGAATTGAATTTATAAACTCTGTTTATAAATGAAAATATAGGATTTGAATTGAATTTATAAACTTTGTTTATAAAGGAAAATATGGGATTTGAATTGAATTTATAAACTCTGTTTATAAACGAAAAGGTGGGATTTGAATTGAATCTATAAACTTTGTTTATAAATATAGAATGGGGGATTTTAAGTAAAGTTATAAACGTTGTTTATAAATAATACAGAGAATTCAAATAGAATTTGAATATAGAATTCAAATGGACTTTAAACTATAGAATTTGAATATAGAATTCAAATGGACTTTAAACTATAGAATTTGAAAATAGAATTCAAATGAAGTTTAAATAAAGAGAATTCAAATAGAATTGAATTGGAATTTGAATAAGAAGTCGATAAGGAAACGAGAGTATGAGTATAATTAGAATTTGTTAATATGCAAGTTAAAATATATTTGAACATGTCATGTTCAAATATGAAGGTGAAATAGACTGAAGAGTTAAGTAACAAATTTAGTTAAAAAGATTGGTATAGTTAAAATAGATTGGACAGGTATAAATACAAGAGACAGGTTTGGAATAAAGTATTAGAAGTGAAATAAATAGAATGCCTGACAAAAAGGTACGTATTAAATTCATATATGAGATTTTATGCGCCGTATCGGCAAGCAACTTGGCTTTTCTTTTTTTTTTTGATTGGAAAAGGCCTGTGTGGCAGTTTGGGGATTTTCCCGATGCTCCTGGTACAAAGGAGGTTATGGCGAATTTTTCCGGGAATTTAAGGAGTTAGAATATTTTTAAGATAATTTGATAGTTAGAAATCAACGTATCGATATATATAGAAGTCGATAAGGAAACGAACTTAGAAATAGAATAGTATAATCAAAAAGGAAGTATAAGAATAAAACCTCGAAAGAATAGAAAGAGAAAGTGTATATGTGTTTAAAAGTGAAGAAGTAGTTGTATGGCATTGATTATTCGAGTAAGTGGTCTTATCTGTTTTGACGTTATAAATGTTATTCAGTCAAGGTCTGAGAGGTAGTTATACCCCAACTTGATTGGTTTCATTATTAACAAATAAATAGTAAGATTTCAGGCTCGAAGATCAATGTTGGATAAGATTTAGTTGAATATAGTATTTGGGTTGTCGTAACGATGTTTTACACAACATCCGTTTTTAACCCAAATGAAATGTAAGATTGGAAATAGAATATAGAATATTTCCTAAGTATAGAAATAAACGAGATCGGAAAGAGATAAGTAATTGGAATATTTTCCAATTATGAATAGCATATATTTTCTAAAGTTTAGAAAATAAAGGAAGGCGTTATTCGGAAATGTTTTCCAAATAATGTAAAAGGTCAATATGGTTATTGAAAATATTTGGTTAACAAATACTGATAAAGAAATAGAGAAGTGATTTAATTAATGAAATATTAGTTAAAGGCTCAGTGATTGTTGGATGTTTGGATGAACGCTTGTTTTATTCGATAGTTAAATCATCGACTATCGAAACACTTGTTTTATTTGATAGTTAAATCACAGACTATCGAAGTTTTGACCATCGTTGTCAATATGGAGAGATCGGTTGTATTATTATCCGAAGAACCACTCTGTATTGGCAGTAGCGTGCGAATCAGATTATTAAAAGATAATCGAAGATGGAGTAGAGTGCAAGGGCTTTTTCTATTAATAGAAATAGTGCCTTCAGTTCATCCTGTTCCTGGGTGACGTGTATGGATGAATGTCTGACAGAGTATTTCCAGAAAGGTCACGTACATTGATTTCTTCAACCGTACCAAGAGTGGAAGCGTAGAAGGAAACTTCTTTTAGCTAACACGTAATGTACTGTTGAGGACGTCAATCGGTGATTTGATGGATTTGACGATGTGGCATTCGAAGTGAATCTGGTGTGATGATAAAGCGTAGCTTCTAGCCTCATCAACCAGTAAATAACAGAAATCGGGCAGGCAGCAGGGCTATGTAGGTCGCACCTATTAGGTTGTATAATCGCCTGATCTAGAGTTTCCTTTACTTCTAAAAATCTATTGTCGATGCTGTCCCATTTGGGAAACGGTTGCTGATCCCAACCGTTGGTGATATACATTCGATACACTCAAGCCAAATGAGTGGTCGGTGTATTCTCCTCTAGAGATATACCAGCGGAAGGTGGTCCCATACCTTGTCATAGTTGGAAATCCATTACCCAATACGTGCTTGCGGTTTTGATTGTATATTATATATGTGGAATGTGAGATGCAAACATTTCACTAGATTGTTATTTACTTGATTTAGACAATATTATAATATCAAAAGAGTTTTGATATAAAGATTATCATTCCTTTCAAAGGGATTTTGAAAGTTAAGTCAAGTGTTTGGATTCTCATAAGGGAAAAACCCGTTCCGTGTTATACGGCGTGGTCTTATGAGATATCATTTAGTTTCTGAAACTGTTTTAAATTGTTTACTCATACCAGTCCATGTTGCGTGCTTGGGGCATGTGTCGCATGATAGGGGGTTCTCGCTTTTCGTTAGGTGGTGAACGGGAGACTCTTACCCCTACATGTCCCGAAAATAAGGGTTGGTTGTGAAGTCGAAAGGCTGGCCGTATAATATGGTGCTGGGGTACCAATGTAAGTCACGGTGGGGTATTACCCTGCTACTTTGTGAGGATGGGTGGGGATGGTTGCAAAGCCTACTTGAACTTCTTTGCGGGTCATTACAGTTGGTATCAGAGCTTAGGTTGATTGAATACCTAGGCTTGTTGGAATGTGCACATTAGAGATAAGATCAGTAGTATCCTAGAATGAGTTGAGTGTGTGTATATATATATATATATATGAGAGAGCGTATTTGTTATTTGATATAAAAACTGTTTTATATTGTGTTGACTAGTCTGTTGAGTGAATTATGAATTCTGATCGAATCGTGGGACGCCACGATGTCGATAGGAGTTGATAAACATTGAACAGAAGATTGAACACGATATTGTTTTTAAATAGTTGAGTTGATTGTTAGGATTATAATCAAATTAGATTATAAAACAGAAATAGATATATAACCAATAGAATTTGTATATGAAATCAAATATACAAATGTGATAAATTGAAATTGAATTCCAACCAGAATTCAGAATTTAAAATCCTGGGAGTTTGGAAAATATTTTTCTAAATGGAGTTTGAAATAAATATAGTACTGAACTCACTTCAGTGGCTGGGAAATAATTCTGATGATGATCGCAACCTCATCAGTGTTCATTTTCGAGTTTCTAAGTGATGAATTGCTGCCTTAGAAAAGTTGATGGAAATTTGTTGGAAAAGAAACAAGTTGTTTGAAAATTCAAATGTTTTGAATTTGGGATAGATATAAATATATGTATATATTTATATTACTTCAAAGGAATTTTGAAATAGGAATTGAAATATAGATTTCAAATAGAAGTGAAATGGGAATTGGAATATAGATTTCAAATAGAAGTAAAATATAAGGGAATTCAAGTATAGAATTTGAACATAGAAATTTAAATAGGATTTTAATAAAGAAAATTCAAATGGAAATTGTATAAGAAAAATTGAAATGGAATTTGAATTCAAAAGAATTCAAATGGATTTGAATAAAGAAAAGTCAAATAGAGATTTGAATATTAGAATTCAAATGGAATTTGGTTAAATAGAATTTCACAGAGAATATAAAGTGGAGGTTGAATATTAGAATTCAAAGAAAATATAAAGTTTGAAATAGAAATTGAAAAAAGGAATTTAAATAGAAATTGAATAAAGGATTTCAAATAGAAATTTAAGATAAGAAATTCAAATAGAATTTGAAGATAAGGAATTCAAATGAATTTGAATAGAAGAAAATTCAAATAGAAATTGAATAGAAGGAAATAATATAGAGTTTGAATAAAAAATTCAAAATATGGAATTTGAATATTGTAAATATATAGGATTTGAATATTAGAAGTGAAATAGATTGGGAATATTATGTGAAATGGATTGGATACATATTAAAAATATATCAGAATGGAGTTGAATTTATTATAAACGAAGTTAAAACGTTTATATTAATAAATATAATTAAAACGAGCTCGCCGTAGCGCGGCAGTTCGTAAATTGGCGATTCGAACTTCAATTTAGTATACAGAACTCAATTGAAGTCGGAATTCTTTGAAACAAGAATCGCCGGGACCGGTTGGACAATAGTTTTTAATGAAAGAGAAAAATATGGATTTCGTCATATAGATTTTGAGTTATGTCAAAATCAAATTTTTTGAAAAGCAGCGCCAGAACCATTATAAAAACCATAACGGTTTAATTAAATAAATAAAAGGATTTTTAGGAAATAAAATCCGAATTGGCATTAGAAAAATCCAGGCTGGAGATATAAAATAAATATGAAATTCAGTGAAGTAAGTAAAATGATTTTTAAGGCAAAAATCATATTTTTAAATGGTTAAATAGAATTAACTAAATTGGAAAATAATTAGTTAAGGGAAATTTGAGTCGAAATTGGGCTTTTGGATAAGTGAAAGAGATTGAAAATTTATATTCGAAATCGAATATATAAATCGAGTTGAAAATATAATTAAATTAGTTATAATTAAGTTGACATATATTTGAACAAGTTATATTCAAATAAAAAGGGTGAAATAGGCAAAACGGTTAATTAGCAACTAGTTAATGGAAATTTGAATGATTGAAATTAAATTTAACTTAAGTAAGTTAAATGGATCGAAATGAATAAATTGAGTAAAATCAATGTGAATGAAATATGAATTGGGAATGAAAAACGAAAATATATTTGTATAACAAATATAAAGGAAATATATTTGTAACACAAATACAAAGGAAGTTATGTGCAAACAAATAAAAGGAGAAATATTTGTAAAAACATTTACAAATAAAATTTGAAAGGGGAATATTTGTAAAACATTTACAAATAGAGTAAATGGAAATATTTATTTATAGAAAATAAATAGAATGTTATAAATGAGATATTTATTTGTTAAATAAATAGAATTTAATCAAAGGAATATTCAGAAGATGAATAGAAAATGGAAATATGTTTTTAACAGATAAATAGAAAGGATTAATTTATAAACAACAGTTTATAAATTAAATTAAGTATTTATCATTCGATAAATGGAATATATAAGTCTGAACTGATATAAAGAAGAGATATTGGTTTTTAACACTGATATTTTTGAATAGAAGGGGTATACAACACTTGTATAAGTAAAGTAATGTTATTAAAGAGAACATTTATAAAGTGAAGAACCGTTACTAAAAGTAAATCTTTATAAATGAATAAACGTTATCCAATAGGAGTTATTCGAATAGGAGAAGTCGATTAAAGTTAGAAATAAATCGATTAGAGTAAGAATTAACCAGTTAGAGTTGATCAGTTAGGATTAATCCGTAGAGTTAATTGAATATTAGTTATTCAATTAGAATTTATCGAATATTTGTTATTCAAATTTAGAGTTAACCAAATAGAGTTAATTGAACATAGTAAATCGAATTAGGATTTAATTGAATGTTAGTTATTCAATTAAAGTTGATCGAATATTGTTATTGATATAGAGTTAGTTAAACATAGTTACTCAGGATAAGTTGCCATTTCGTACGACTGCTAGCGTAATTCGCAGGGCTGCAGATAGCCTAGGGCGGTCGGATGTTTCCTGAGGGAATCAGGCGCAACCATTGTGATTGTTGCGATCTAGAGTCAAGCAAATGGAGTTAAAGGAATAAATCGAATATAGTTTATTTGAATGGAATTAAAGGGTTAATCGAATTTGGTTTATTCGAATAAGTTAAAAGGAGTTATCGAATATTAGTTATTCGAATAGAATTAAAAGAGTTATCGAATATAGCTTATTCGAAAGAAGTTAAGTGAAAAGAGCTAATCCAATAGAGTAATTAATAAGAGTAAATTGAATAGAGTAAATCGAATATAGTTTATTCAAAGAAAGGTTTTCGAATCTAGTTATTCGAAAGAGAGATTATCGAATATAGTTATTCGAAGGGATGAGTTATCGAATAAGGATTTATTCGAACGAGAGTTACGTAAGGAAGTTTGAAATGTTGAGTATCAACATAAATAAGTTTTGAAAAGAAAAATGGGTTTGTAGCACTTTTTCTACCTTAGCAATTTCGAGGACGAAATTATTTTAAGTTGGGAAGATTGTAATGACCCGGATCCTTATGGGTAAATTTTTGAATATTTAATATTTAATTTAAATATTGGGTGGATAATATAAGTGGAATTTTATATTAAGTTATTAATTTAATATTCAATTTGGATTTAATATTGAATAGATTAAATTATGGTAATACAAAGTTAATTCAATTCGAAGTAAAAACTGAGTTAAAAACCGTTCAGAATGATCAATAGAAAATTCTGTTTGAATTGGAGAAATAATATTTATTTATTTTCGAAGAAATCAAATTGATTTGAAATTTAGTTTATATCAATATAAATTAATATCCGTGGCGGATGATCGAATTGGACCTCGTGACCTATCCCACTGTATCCGGAATATTGGTATTACCCTAAGATCGTCAGTTGTTGGGTTCAGAAAGGAGTTCGGCATCATGGGTATTTTAATTTTAGGATATAGTTTTTAATTAAATTAAATTAAAATAAATAAGTGTTGTGTGGCTCCCTTTTCTCCCACAAACAAATACATTACCGTGCCCTCCCTTATCACCATAAATCAAACCAACACCGTGCTCCTTCATTCACCACAAATCGCAACCACTTCCTTCTATTTAAAAACCGCTCCTCCCTTCCTCTTTTAATTCATTTGTTTAATCTGAAACCGAAAAGCTTCAGACGAGATTCAAAAATGGCCGCTCCTTTACCTTAGTTCAAATCGCGATACATTTTCTGGAGCTCGCAAATTGTTTTCTGTGGGTTTGGAGTATTCTTCATTTCGAGGCTAGGGTTCGACGGTTCTATTTCTTTTCGCGATCGTTGTCTGGGGGTTTAGGGAGTTCTTCAGGCATCCTAGGGCTTCGGCTCCTCAGCGATTCGAGTTCGAATTGGTACTTGCGTTTCTAGGGTTCGAACTAGGGTTCTGGACTGGTGCGAATTACCTGATGGTTGAGCACTCGAGTTCGGTTTTTGGTCAAGGGCTTTGGGGAGGTTCTGACGTTGGTAATTGGAGGGAGCGGATCTGCGAAGTGGAGACTTGGACTTAGAGTTTGAGGGGTTTGTCGCACAGTGAAAGATGGAGGAGAATAAAGGTACAAGGGTGATCGAAGTTGGACAAAAGGGAAAGACAGGAGCTTGACAGTAGGGGCGAGGCACTGTTGATGAATTTGACAGTATAAGAAAATAGGAGGAGAGAGAGATGTTCATGTTTGGTTTCATACAATAGCAGTCTTTTCGGATTTTTACAGTAAGGAAGGAAGGACCAAACTGGATTAAGGTAATTAATTTTAGTTAGTAATTAATTTCTAATTACATTTAAAGAGTTCGATAGCGTAAATAATGAATATAAGTTGTTAAATTTATACAAGATCTTATCGAACAAAGGCAGTTGAGGAAGTTGTAGCTGAAGATTTCATAATCGGAAATTAAAAAGAAATCAGAATAGATCGAAAAATCATGGTGAGTAAATCTCACCTTTTATTTAGAAATTATTTTTATATAGTTAAAAATAATTGTCTGTGCTTGTTTGAATGTTGTCTGATGGTTTTAAAATATATATTAGTTATTTAGGATATATATATATATATATATATATATATTGGGTTGATGATTGGTTGGATCCCCGCAGTCTCATTAGCGGATGCCCGCGGTATCATTAGCGGATGATTACCCTATACGCCCCACGCTATGATTAGTGGATGACCTTCTATACCGCGATATCCTGCCTCGAAGCAGGATGGGTATTACTATGTTGACTAACGTCTGTGGATGCAGGAAAAACAGATTCCTCAAGAATATATATTATCTGTTTGTTTGTTTGATTTCATATATATTCATATATGATATGTTAAAAATCAAACGTTTGAAATTGGTTGATTTGATTGTTTAAAATATCCCTGGGGCTCGAATATTGATTTATAAAATATCGAAAATGGTATTTGAGATTTAAAAAGGTAATTCTATTTTTATAAATAGAATTTTAATTTTAAATGAACTATAGAAAATATTAACTTGTTTTGAATATATATAAACGAGTATTGAATTTATAAACTTTGTTTATAAATGAAAAGGTGGGATTTGAATTGAATTTATAAACTCTGTTTATAAAGGAAAATATGGGATTTGAATTGAATTTATAAACTCTGTTTATAAATGAAAATATGGGATTTGAATTGAATTTATAAACTTTGTTTATAAAGGAAAATATGGGATTTGAATTGAATTTATAAACTCTGTTTATAAACGAAAAGGTGGGATTTGAATTGAATCTATAAACTTTGTTTATAAATATAGAATGGGGGATTTTAAGTAAAGTTATAAACGTTGTTTATAATGCAGAGAATTCAAATAGAATTTGAATATAGAATTCAAATGGACTTTAAACTATAGAATTTGAATATAGAATTCAAATGGACTTTAAACTATAGAATTTGAAAATAGAATTCAAATGAAGTTTAAATAAAGAGAATTCAAATAGAATTGAATTGGAATTTGAATAAGAAGTCAATAAGGAAACGAGAGTATGAGTATAATTAGAATTTTTTAATATGCAAGTTAAAATATATTCGAACATGTCATGTTCAAATATGAAGGTGAAATAGACTGAAGAGTTAAGTAACAAATTTATTTAACAAATTAAATTAAAAAGATTGGTATAGTTAAAATAGATTGGACAGGTATAGGTACAAGAGACAGGTTTGGAATAAAGTGTTAGAAGTGAAATAAATAGAATGCCCGACAAAAAGGTACGTATTAAATTCATATATGAGATTTTATGCACCGTATCGGCAAGACGCTTGGCTTTTTTTTTTTTTTTTGATTGAAAAGGCCTGTGTGGAAGTTTGGGGATTTTCCCGATGCTCCCGGTACAAAGGAGGTTATGGCGATTTTTTCCGGGAATTTAAGGAGTTAGAATATTTTTAAGATAATTTGATAGTTAGAAATCAATGTATCGATAAATATATAGAAGTCGATAAGGAAACGAACTTAGAAATAGAATAGTATAATCAAAAAGGAAGTATAAGAATGAAACCTCGAAACAATAGAAAGAGAAAGTGTATATGTGTTTAAAAGTGATGAAGTAGTTGTATGGCATTGATTATTCGAGTAAGTGGTCTTATCTGTTTTGAAGTTATAAATGTTATTCAGTCAAGGTCTGAGAGGTTGTTATACCCCAACTTGATTGGTTTCATTATTAACAAATAAATAGTAAGATTTCAGGCTCGAAGATCAATGTTGGAAATGATTTAGTTGAATATAGTATTTGGGTTGTCGTAACGATGTTTTACACAACATCCGTTTTAACCCAAATGAAATGTAAGATTGGAAAGAGAATATAGAATATTTCCTAAGTATAGAAATAAATGAGATCGGAAAGAGATAAGTAATCGGAATATTTTCCAATTATGAATAGCATATATTTTCTAAAGTTTAGAAAATAAAGGAAGTCGATATTCGGAAATGTTTTCCAAATAACGTAAAAGGCCAATATGGTTATTGAAAATATTTGGTTAACAAATACTGATAAAGAAATAGAGAAGTGATTTAATTAATGAAATATTAATTAAAGGCTTAGTGATTGTTGGATGTTTGGATGAACACTTGTTTTATTCTATAGTTAAATCATCGACTATCGAAACACTTGTTTTATTTGATAGTTAAATCACAGACTATCGAAGTTTTGACCATCGTTGTCAATATGGAGAGACCGGTTGGATTATTATCCGAAGAACCACTCCGTATTGGAAGTAGCGTGCGAATCAGATTATATAAAGATAATCGAAGACGGAGTAGAGTGCAAGAACTTTTTCTATTAATAGAAATAGTGCATTCAGTTCATCCTGTTCCTGGGTGACGTGTATGGATGAATGTCTGACAGAGTATTTCCAGAAAGGTCACGTACATTGATTTCTTCAACCGTACCAAGAGTGGAAGCGAAGAAGGAAACTTCTTTTAGCTAACACGTAACGTACTGTTGAGGACGTCAATCGGTGATTTGATGGATTTGACGATGTGGCATTCGAAGTGGATCTGGTGTGATGATAAAGCGTAGCTTCTAGCCTCATCAACCGGTAAATGACAGAAATCGGGCAGGCAGCATGGCTATGTAGGTCGCACCTATTAGGGTGTATAATCGCCTGATCTAGAGTTTCCTTTACTTCTAAAAATCTATTGTCGATGCTGTCCCATTTGGGAAACGGTTGCTGATCCCAACCGTTGGTGATATACATTCGATACACTCAAGCCAAATGAGTGGTCGGTCATGTGTGGCTGAGTTGCAAGATGTTCTTGTTGAACTTGGTGTATTCTCCTCTAGAGATATACCAGCGGAAGGTGGTCCCATACCTTGTCATAGTTGGAAATCCATTACCCAATACGTGCTTGCGGTTTTGATTGTATATTATATATGTGGAACGTGAGATGCAAACATTTCACTAGATTGTTATTTACTTGATTTACACAATATTATAATATCAAAAGAGTTTTGATATAAAGATTATCGTTCCTTTCAAAGGGATTTTGAAAGTTAAGTCAAGTGTTTGGATTCTCATAAGGGAAAAACCCGTTCCGTGTTATACGGCGTGGATCTTATGAGATATCATTTAGTTTCTGAAACTGTTTTAAACTGTTTACTCATACCAGTCCCATGACTGACCCGGAGTTTATTTGTTTTGTTCTACCTAAACTCTTGGGTGCCTAAATTTGTATGGGCAGTCAAGTAGTTCAGGATTTTAAAGATCTATCTAAAGGAGCTTGGAGCAGGAGGCTTCAGCGTTAATTACATAGAGTTTTGTTCCGCTGTGTTGTAAGTGTTGTATTCTGATAAGTGTATGTTATACAGTTGAGATTTTGTATGTGAAAACCCGTAACTTCCCTGGTGAGGAAAGCGCGGATAGTTCGAGAACAAGCCACAGAATAACGCAGACGGAAGAACATTTCATTCTATCTTACAACAATTACATCAGAATACAAGAATATACAGAGCATAAATAAATATTACACAGAAATACCAGAGATTTAAATTAGATTTAAATACATCGCAGCGGAAAATAATACAATACACAACTAGAAGAGATATACGGATACAAAGCTTTTCGGATATCATTCCAGCTGTAAACCAGGATCCTGTGAATATAAATCTGCAAAACCAAAACTACTAGCTGCCCGTGTGGGAAATAGGGGCACCCAGAGTTTAGGTTAAAACAATAAACTCCAGGTCAGTCATGTGACTGGTGTGAGAACTAAAACAGTTATTTATCTTTATTTTCAAAGTTGGGTAAATCAAGGGACCACGCCGTATAACACGGAACGGGTTTCCTCCCAAGAATACCAGTGCATAAAACAAACAACGCAATGCTAAATAGAGAAAAATGAAGCTATTATAAGACCCAGGTCCCATCACACAATGCAATGCAAGCCGGAGGATAGGGTTTTTACCTTATAATAGCCAAGAATGCTTGATACGTTTAAAACAAATCATTTGATACTATTATAAGTGCATATTGTATAAAACATCTTCAAACCATAAGTATCAATCATAGACGGCATAAGCGCCTCATCCCACTATGTCGTCATACTAGGCTCTACAAATAAAACCGGAATACACGTATTGGAAATTGGATTTCCATCATGGTGGCTCCTGATTCGAAAGATCGATCGCGTAGTGCAATTCCCCACGGCTTACGTCCCAACAAGAGAAAACACCGTCTGCACATCCTCAGTTTTGGGACCAGAGTATCACCGCGGCTTACGTCCCAGCGAGAGAAAACACCGCTTACTCTTTATGTCCCTGAGCATTAAGCTCATCTCGGTCGACTGAATCCACGACACCACTAAGGTGCCCATCCACTAAAAAGCGTACTGATCAAACCATCAGTTTACCACCATACCGGGATGTGAGGCTCGCGAATCAACGCTATACACAAAGCCATGCTGCATTAAAGCTGCGCTTTGATCATCATCCACCAAACTTTGCTTTTCAACAAAAGTCTGGATCACTGCATCTCAGCATGCCACACTATCAATCCATATCGTACCACTGATTTCTGCCAATATATAACCTCTGAGCTCGTATGTCTCAGAGAAGGGCGTTAAGCAAGAGAATAAATTCCCCGCCACCAAACAGATATATATATTTAGCAGAGATCAACGAATACAATATAAACGAATACAATGTCTGACACACCATCCATTTACAAGTCCGTTCTAGGTCTGAACGAAACCGGAGGCACTTTCCTCGCATATCCGTCAATCTCCAAGTACGTCTGGACGACCACCAACTGATTCCCTTATCTTGGGTGTACAGCCCAATCAAGATCATCAGTAATCACCCAAACGATGTGAAGACTTCCGGTCTTCGACCACCGTCTTCATCTTCGACTTATCGTCGAATCGGTTATTCAGAATGGGTGTAAACCCGGCCTTTCCGAACAACCCGTGTATATTAAAAACAAATGTTACACAAACACAACATACGCCTCATTCCAATTCATTACTCACTAGCCGTAAATCAGTAAGAGAGCAATCCCCTAAATATTAACCCCGAAGGCCGAAACCAACATCAGATAAATACCTAAAAAATCATTCTTCTTAGCTAACCTACAGCTAGTTTCTAAATTTCATATTCTTAGGGAAAGGTTCCCATTAATTTTATCCAAGATAAATTCTTTGAATTTATTCTTTAATCTTCCTTTGGATGTCATTTCAAACCAAATTATGGTTTTCCAAACTAGTCGGGATTAGCGAACCACACCGAAATAATTATTTATTTTATTTTCCAATCCCAACCTATTCATCCCATGAAGCAAAACTGGTAATACTCCATATCTAACACCACGGTGTTATCGGTAAAATTAATTACCATTTCACGTTCAAATCTAATTAAAGAATTAACTATCGCTTTGGTGCAAAACTGGTGATACTCCATTCTCGCTCATTTCCCATATTTGATAATTTGGATTATCAATTCACATTTCAATCTAATTGCAGATTCATTAAAACTCCTTTTACTTGGTTAAAGAACTAATGTCATTTAAAACACAGTTCATGACAAACCCAAATCACATTCTATTTATTTATCGGGTTAAAGAACAAGTGTCATTCAAAACACCCTTCACGATAAACCCACAAATCAATTCTATTTACGACCCATTTCAAATCCAATTTATTTATTTAAAAATAATTGGGTTTTAATTTTAGTTCAAAACTAGTTTATTTCGATAAAAATCTATTTTTATCTTTTCAAATATGGAGTTTTTCATCCTATTTTTTCCCAAATCATTTCTTATGATCTTACACAAATTATTACTATTTTTAATAATTTTATCAAGGCCCGTACAGTCGATTTCCAACAGCGGCCATCGAACTGCACTTACAGCGACCTTTTCCAAATTTGATTTGGACGTATCTCCAAATCCAACCGTTAGATTTCAAATTTCTAATATTCGTTATAAAGCTCTTTTCGATACGAACCCAACGGTTCTGGTTTTAGGAGAATCCGACGGTCGGATCTCCCATAATGTCCGTTCGAAGTCAATGGTCGAAATTTGCGAACTGCCGCGGCGCGACGCTATCTATTCAGGCCATTATATTATATATATAATATATAATATATATATTTCGTCGATTTCTATTTAAAATGAATTTTATAAATAGTTTTCGATTCGTTTCAAAAACAATTTCAACTTTCATTTCAATTCAAATCAAAATTGAATTTTTCCTTATAAATTCATTTTAAAATTCATTTCTATTCAATTCAAATTTCAATTCAATTTGAATTCACTTCAATTCGTTTTTAATTCAATTCGAATTCGTTTTCAATTCAATTCGAATTCGTTTTATATTCAATTCAAATTGGTTTTCTATTCGATTCAATTCAAATTGGTTTTCTATTCGATTCAATTCAAATTGGTTTTCTATTCGATTCAATTCAAATTGGTTTTCTATTCGATTCAATTCAAATTCGTTATATATTCAATTCAATTCGAATTCGTTTTCTATTCAATTCAATTCAAATTGGTTTTCTATTTGATTCAATTCAAATTCGTTATATATTCAATTCAATTCGAATTCGTTTTCTATTCAATTCAATTCAAATTGGTTTTCTGTTCGATTCAATTCAAATTGGTTTTCTATTCGATTCAATTCAAATTGGTTTTCTATTCGATTCAATTCAAATTCGTTTTCTATTTGATTCAATTCAAATTCGTTATATATTCAATTCAATTCGAATTCGTTTTCAATTCAATTCGAATTCAAATTCAGTTTGAATTTCAATTCTTTTCAAAATATCAGATTTTGAAATCACTTTCGATATTCATTATAAAATGAATAAAATCGATATAAATATCGTTCACGTCAAAATGGCGTCAATCTAATCAACACGGCTTCATATATTTCTATTTTCAAATATTCTATTTCAAATATTTCTTTTTCAAATATTTCTTTTCAAATATTTCTTTTCAAATATTTCTATTTCAAATATTTCTTTTCAAATATTTCTTTTTCAAATATTGAATGAAGCCAAATCAATTACCATATAATATTAATTATATGGATTTTTCTACAACACATGTATACAATAACAACGATGAACAATCAACCATCATCCAAAGTGCACTCTACACTGTATAAGCATCTAATATAAATATTTAACACTTATAACAGTCTGTCAATCAATCGATCGACATACAACTAACTATTGGGATTAGTGTATGTCGTATTTTATCCCAATACCCGTGTGGGTTTTTTTTTTTTGGAGCAAAAATGTGTGGTCTTCCTAAGGGAAGAGAGCACACATATATATATAATAAAAATAGAATGGTACAAATATCCAAATACATACACCAAAAAACACAGACCCAAAAAACAAGAGTCTCAAAAAGTAATGTAAGGGAAAGTAGATAGATGAGTTCCGGCAAGGCCACCACCCATCATACTTCGTTATCGAATTCTGGCAAGGCCACCACCCGATAAGAAGTATATCTACTCCCATACATACAATAAACTAAAAGAACAAATGATGTAATGGATCGCCAAAAAATACAGACACTCCTACTCCTCACACACCAATATATCCAGAGTAAGCCAAAAATGATCAATCCAAAGCAGCAAAACCCAAAACCACTGCTTCATCTACAATCTGTATTTCCTCATACTCCAATATATCCAAAGCAAATCAAGTAATCAATCCAAACATCAACCCCTAAAGCTCCACAGTTACATCTACAACCTGTAATCTGAAAAACTTGAAACAAAATTATCAGTAACTTACACATATATATGAGTATATGCCTATATATATATATATAAATGTATAGGCATAAATCCATATATACATGTATAAAGAGAAGGACATAATTAACAAACAAACAAGAGAAAAATGTCAACACAAGTAAAAAGAAATCATCAACCCAGACGAGGTCTATA
Organism: Allium sativum; assembly: GCA_030737875.1. Lineage (NCBI taxonomy): Eukaryota > Viridiplantae > Streptophyta > Magnoliopsida > Asparagales > Amaryllidaceae > Allium > Allium sativum. Next base: position 65,651,299 of record CM060924.1, read on the forward strand.
GCATCTAAAATAGCTACTAATACGAATGAATAAACTCAAGTTATATCTGACCTTAAACAAAAAACGCCCAAATTTCACTTTATCAAATAGCTACTAATCACATACCCGTGTGGGGTTTTAAAACAATCAAACACAGATTTTATTTGTGCAGTTGGGTGATGTGTAAAATTTATCGTCCCAATCAATATCAGTCAACGTGTATATGAAATGAAATAAAAATAAACAAATCGTCCGATTTGTTTATTTTTATTTCATTTCATATACACGTTAAAAATTCTGTTTTTAACTATAAAATATTTTCCACTATAAAATATTTTATTTCATTTCACATCACATCACACAATCAACTAGACATCAAAATCAAACAAGCAAGCATACAAGCCGTCCATGGTCTGTGGACGACGGGTGTCGGGTGCTACTAAACACCGTCTGCATCCTAGTATATTATTAACTAGAAAACAAAATTTAAATGGTGAAAAGTTCTCACCGAATAGCTAATCCAACGCCACGACTCTTCTTAGGCAGAAATCTTCATCGTTCTCGCCCTTTTGTCAATTTTCACTGCCCGTATTCTCTACATATATAAAATCACATTTTTACTTTGCTATTCAATATATAAAAATCGAATTTTTACTTCGCTATTCAATATATAAAAATCGAATTTTTTACTTCGCTATTTAATATATAAAAATCGAATTTTTACTTCGCTATTTAATATATAAAAATCAAATTTTTACTTCGCTATTTAATATATAAAAATCGAATTTTTACTTTGCTATTCAATATATAAAAGTCGAATTTTTACTTTGTTATTCAATATATAAAAGTCGAATTTTTACTTTGCAATTCAATATATAAAAGTCGAATTTTTACTTTTCTATTTAATATATAAAAATAATATTTTTAAACCCAGGCTATTTTTATTTTAAAAATCCTTTTATATTTTTAAAGCTCCTTGCTTTTATATTTTTAAAATCATATCCTATTTCTATTTTTAAAAACAAAGCCTTCTTCTATTTTTAAAAACAAAGCCTTCTTCTATTTTTAAAAACAAAGCCTTCTTCTATTTTTAAAAACAAAGCCTTCTTTTATTTTTAAAAACAAAGCCTTCTTTTATTTTTAAAACAACGCCTTCTTCTATTTTTAAAACAAAGTTGTTTATATTTTAAAAACAACTTTTTCAAAACAAAGGTATATTTATATTTTTATAAAAAATCTTCGTATATATTTTAATTTAAACAACTTCATATAAAAATCTGAATTTAAAACAATATTTACTTATACAAAAATATGAATTTAAACTAACTGTTTTCTTTTTAATTAGCTTTCTTCCTCACGAAAGCTTCCGGAACCCTTCTTCACCAATTCCCTCCTAGACATCGCGTAAGCTCCCTCATGACATAGGGCTTCTTCTTGCCCGCTCCACGAGGCATCGTTCCTCGATCCGATATTGCCACTTCGACCGCCCTTGAAACCCCCACCGACACCTTGAACATGGTGGAACTCGGAGCTCCGATCAGCCCCAAAAACGGGTGCGACTGGCGCTGCTTCTAGCTCGAATTGCGAGCAGTTCAACCCATTAGAGATGATCACAGCCATTGATTGCGAAGAGCATGAAATCCTCTTAAAATTTTGTTTATAATTTTCGAATTTTCCTGAGTAATTTGGGAGATCGAAAGGGATTTTCTTTGGAGGATTTGGCCCGTCGTTTCAGGAAAGGGCGGCGCTGAAGATTGTGAATGGGGGGATAGGTTTGGAAGTTATAAATGATAATATATATATATTTATTTAATTATTTTTATTATTTTTATTTCCACTAATTCCCTTGTATTGATATCAAACCCAAATTAAACCCCAACGAGTGTCGCCCCCAGCTAATTACCCCCATTCTGAACACAATGGGATATGCTGCGTATCCCAACTCGGCTGTTACGATCAGTTTTCGTTTAAATTAACATTTAAATCATTATATTGAATTTTAAACGTACATTTCAATTTACCAGGGCCACATACTAACTCTAAAAATTTCAAAAAATATTTTCTAGCTTCGTATTGACCATACAGTCCTAATAAAACTAGTTTCGTCGAATTCTGAGACCGTTGGAAAAATGGCAAATTTCCAGTCGATTAAAATCAACTGAAACTGGTCAAACGCGTTTTCCTTTGCCACGCTCACATATTGACTCAAAAAATTATGAAATTTGGAATCTAGCAATAACTTGACATCGCGGATCCAACAAAAGTGGTTTCGTCGAAATCCGAGGTCGTTTGCCAAAATTCCATTTTTAAGGGCCTGAATTCCATAGCGACTATTCAGAATTTTCAACTGGACGTATCTTTTGATTCCCGCTATGAAATTTTGATTTTTCGGATTCGTTGGAAAGATATTCTCAATTATATCCCATTATTTTTGGTTTCACTAAAATCCGGTTTATTTTGCACCCGGTACATTCAATTGAAGTTTGGAATCGAATTATCGAACTATCGCGCCATTTTCAATTCCTTTTATAATTATATATAAATTTTTATATTCTAACGTCGATCTATATAACTATATATGATTTATATTAAAAATAAATTTCTCGTCGATATTATTTAAAATAATCTATTTTAAATGTTCAAAATTCGATAAAATTGCCAAAATAAATATTTTAAACTGGCCCAGATTTTCGGGTTGTTACAATCTCCCCCACTTAAAAATTTTCATCCCCGAAAAGGAACAAAGTCGAAAGTGGTTTGATTAATCAACTTTACGTTCGATCTGGCTTTCATTCTCCAACTTTTCAATTTCTGAGAATTTTCAAATTTTCAAAAATTTGGCTAACACCCTAAATTTTCGTAAAATTTCGCCATAACCTCCCCTGCACTAGGAGCCACGGGAAAATCCCTAAATTTCCATATAGGCCTTTTGATCTCAAAAAAGAAAAAGAAAAAGCCAAGCGGCTAGCCAATCGGCTCATAAAATCATCATCACCCAAACAAAACAGTAAATTATCATAAACATGTACCTATTTGTCTGGAAAACAAATTTTATTCTTCTGCTCTAGCCTCTTTGCTATGACCTGTTCAATGTAAGTACAAGTATATGCAAGCAAATGCGACACATTTTCAATACAACTCACTTTTTGGTACAATTTGACTAAATGGTTCAAATTTTAATTAATCCAACAATAATCAAACAACGCAACCATCAATCAATTGGTTGATTAGCATTTCAAACACATAATTTTGTTATATAGTCAAAAATCACGTTTTTTGATGTTAAATCACAACAGTAAGCCCTATCTAATTTTGGTTCTCACACCAGTCAATAGGAAATATATAGAAATCACACTTTCGTCACTCGAATATAAACACTGATAATGTGATCACAATTATCAGTATCATCCCCGGGCGACTAGAGTGTGATTCTATATCTATCCAGTATATTAAAACTTCAAATATATGCGGATCAGACGTATACGCAAAATCTTTATATACTGCATTGCCAAATCAATATAAATAAATAATCAAATACGAATAATTGATTTAAATTTTCAAAACAAAGATTGTTTTCACTTTTATTTTAAAAATTTACTCTTCACACTCGTTCTAGGATACTACTGATCCTATCTCTAACGAGTCATTCTCATTGGACATTACTAATCCAATTATCTGATGAATTCTTTCGTATGGTTCTAATGTGCCTTGTTCTCTGATCTTTGTAAACCAAAGCCCTGATACCAACCGTGAAAACCCGTAACTTCCCTGGTGAGGAAAGCGCGGATAGTTCAAAAACAAGCCACAGAATAACGCAGACGGAAGAACATTTCATTGTATCTTACAACAATTCCATCAGAATACAAGAATATATAGAGCATAAATAAATATTACACAGAAATATCAGAGATTTAAATTACATTTAAATACATTGCAGCGGAAAATAATACAACACACAACTAGAAGAGATATACGGATACAAAGCTTTCCGGATATCATTCCAACTGTAAACCAGGATCCTACGAATATAAATCTGCAAAACCAAAACTACTAGCTACCCGTATGGAAAATAGGGGCACCCAGAGTTTTGGTTAAAACAATAAACTCCAGGTCAGTCATGTGACCGGTGTGAGAACTAAAACAGTTATTTATCTTTATTTTCAAAGTTGGGTAAATCAAGGGACCACGCCGTATAACACGGAACGGGTTTCCTCCCAAGAATACCAGTGCATAAAACAAACAGCGCAATGCTAAATAGAGAAAAATGAAGCTATTATAAGACCCTGTTCCCATCACACAATGCAACGCAAGCCGGAGGATAGGGTTTTTACCTTATAATAGCCAAGAATGCTTGATACGTTTAAAACAAATCATTTGATACTATTATAAGTGCATATTGTATAAAACATCTTCAAATCATAAGTATCAATCATAGACGGCATAAGCGCCCCATCCCACTATGTCGTCATACTAGGCTCTACAAATAAAACTGGAATACACGTATTGGAAATTGGATTTCCATCATGGTGGCTCCTGATTCGAAAGATCGATCGCGTAGTGCAATCCCCCACGGCTTACGTCCCAGCAAGAGAAAACACCTTCTGCACATCCGCACTTTTGGGACCAGAGTATCACCGCGGCTTACGTCCCAGCGAGAGAAAACACCGCTTACTCTATATACCCCTGAGCACTAAGCTCATCTCGGTCGACCGAATCCACGACACCACTAAGGTGCCCATCCACTAAAAAGCATACTGATCAAACCATCAGTTTACCACCATATCGGGATGTGAGGCACGCGAATCAACGCTATACACAAAGCCATGCTGTATTAAAGCTGCGCTTTGATCATCATCCACCAAACTTTGCTTTTCAACAAAAGTCTGGATCACTGCATCTCAGCATGCCACACTATCAATCCATATCGTACCACTGATTTCTGCCAATATATAACCTCTGAGCTCGTATGTCTCATAGAAGGGCGTTAAGCAAGAGAATAAATTCCCCGCCGCCAAACAGATATATATTTAGCAGAGATCAACGAATACAATATAAAGGAATACAATGTCAAACACACCATCCATTTACAAGTCCGTTCTAGGTCTGAACGAAACCGGAGGCACTTTCCTCGCATATCCGTCGATCTCCAAGTACGTCTGGACGACCACCAACTGATTCCCTCATCTTGGGTGTACAACCCAATCAAGATCATCAGTAATCACCCAAACGATGTGAAGACTTCCGGTCTTCGACCACCGTCTTCATCTTTGACTTATCGTCGAATCGGTTATTCAGAGTGGTTGTAAACCCAGCCTTTCCGAACAACCCGCGTATACTAAAAACAAATGTTACACAAACACAACATACCCTCATTCCAATTCATTAGTCACTAACCGTAAATCAGTAAGAGAGCAATCCCCTAAATATTAACCCCGAAGGCCGAAACCAACATCAGATCAATACCCAGAAAATCATTCTTCTTAGCTAACCTACAGCTAGTTTCTAAATTTCATATTCTTAGGGAAAGGTTCCCATTAATTTTATCCAAGACAAATTCTTTGAATTTATTCTTTAATCTTCCTTTGGATGTCATTTCAAACCAGATTATGGTTTTCCAAACTAGTCGGGATTAGCGAACCACACCGAAGTAATTATTTATTTTATTTTCCAATCCCAACCTATTCATCCCATGAAGCAAAACTGGTAATACTCCATATCTAACACCACGGTGTTATCGGTAAAATTAATTACCATTTCACGTTCAAATCTAATTAAAGATATAACTATCGCTTTGGAGAAAAACTGGTGATACTCCATTCTCGCTCATTTCCCAAATTTGATAATTTAGATTATCAATTCACATTTCAATCTAATTGCAGATTCATTAAAACTCCTTTTACTGGGTTAAAGAACTAATGTCATTTAAAACACAGTTCACGACAAACCCAAATCATATTCTATTTATTTATCGGGTTAAAGAACAAGTGTCATTCAAAACACCCTTCACGATAAACCCACAAATCAATTCTGTTTACGACCCATTTCAAATCCAATTTATTTATATAAAAATAATTGGGTTTTAATTTTAGTTCAAAACTAGTTTATTTCGATAAAAATCTATTTTTATCTTTTCAAATATGGAGTTTTTCATCCCAATTTTTCCCAAATCATTTCTTATGATCTTACACAAATTATAACTATTTTTAATAATTTTATCAAGGCCCGTACAGTCGATTTCCAACAGCGGCCATCGAACTGCACTTACAACGACCTTTTCCAAATTTGATTTGGACGTATCTCCAAATCCAACCGTTAGATTTAAAATTTCTAATATTCGTTAGAAAGCTCTTTTCGATACGAACCCAACCGTTCCGTTTTAGGAGAATCCGACGGTCGGATCTCCCGTAATGTCCGTTCGAAGTCAATGGTCGAAATTCGCGAACTACCGCGGCGCGGTGCATTCTATTCAGGCTATTATATTATATATATAATATATATTTCGTCGATTTCTATTTAAATCGAATTTTATAAATAGTTTTGGATTCGTTTCAAAAACAATTTCAACTTCCGTTTCAATTCAAATCAAAATTGAATTTTTCCTTATAAATTCGTTTTAAAATTCATTTCTATTCAATTCAAATTTTCAATTCAATTTGAATTCACTGCAATTCGTTTTCAATTCAATTCGAATTCGTTTTCAATTCAATTCGAATTCATTTTATGTTCAATTCAAATTGGTTTTCTATTCGATTCAATTCAAATTGGTTTTCTATTCAATTCAAATTGGTTTTCTATTCGATTCAATTCAAATTCGTTATATATTCAATTCAATTCGAATTCGTTTTCTATTCAATTCAATTCAAATTGGTTTTCTATTTGATTCAATTCAAATTCGTTATATATTCAATTCAATTCGAAATCGTTTTCTATTCAATTCAATTCAAATTGGTTTTCTATTCGATTCAATTCAAATTGGATTTCTATTCGATTCAATTCAAATTGGTTTTCTATTCGATTCAATTCAAATTCGTTATATATTCAATTCAATTCGAATTCGTTTTCAATTCAATTCGAATTCAAATTCAGTTTGAATTTCAATTCTTTTCAAAATATCAGATTTTGAAATCACTTTCGATATTCATTATAAAATGAATAAAATCGATATAAATATCGTTCACGTCAAAATGGCGTCAATCTAATCAACACGGCTTCATATATTTCTATTTTCAAATATTCTATTTCAAATATTTCTTTTTCAAATATTTCTTTTTCAAATATTTCTTTTCAAATATTTCTTTTCAAATATTTCTATTTCAAATATTTCTTTTCAAATATTTCTTTTTCAAATATTGAATGAAGCCAAATCAATTACCATATAATATTAATTATATGGATTTTTCTACAACACATGTATACAATAACAACGATGAACAATCAACCATCATCCAAAGTGCACTCTACACTGCATAAGCATCAAATATAAATATTTAACGCTTATAACAGTCTGTCAATCAATCGATCGACATACAACTAACTATTGGGATTAGTGTATGTCGTATTTTATCCCAATACCCGTGTGGGGTTTTCAAACAATCAAACACAGATTTTATTTGTGCAGTTGGGCGATGTGTAAAATTTATCGTCCCAATCAATATTAGTCAAATGTGTGTATATAAACAAATCGTCCGATTTGTTTATTTTTATTTCATTTCATATACACGTTAAAATTTCTATTTTTAACTATAAAATATTTTCCACTATAAAATATTTTATTTCATTTCACATCACGCAATCAACTAGACATCAAAATCAAACAAGCAAGCATACAAGCCGTCCATGGTCTGTGGACGACGGGTGTCGGGTGCTACTAAACACCGTCTGCATCCTAGTATATTATTAACTAGAAAACAAAATTTAAAAGGTGAGAAGTTCTCACCAAATAGCTAATCCAACACCACGACTCTTCTTAGGTAGAAATCTTCGTCGTTCTCGCCCTTTTGTCAATTTTCACTGCCCGTATTCTCTACATATATAAAAATCACATTTTTACTTCGCTATTCAATATATAAAAATCGAATTTTTACTTCGCTATTCAATATATAAAAATCGAATTTTTATTTCGCTATTTAATATATAAAAATCGAATTTTTTACTTCGCTATTTAATATAAAAAAATCGAATTTTTACTTCGCTATTTAATATATAAAAATCAAATTTTTTACTTCGCTATCTATTATATAAAAATCAAAATTTTACTTTGCTATTCTATATATAAAAGTCGAATTTTTACTTTGCTATTCAATATATAAAAGTCGAATTTTTACTTTGATATTCAATATATAAAAGTTGAATTTTTACTTTGATATTCAATATATAAAAATAATATTTTTAAACCCAAGCTATTTTTATTTTAAAAATCCTTTTATACTTTTAAAGCTCCTTGCTTTTATATTTTTAAAGCTCCTTGCTTTTATATTTTTAAAATCATATCCTATTTCTATTTTTAAAAACAAAGCCTTCTTCTATTTTTAAAAACAAAGCCTTCTTCTATTTTAAAAAACAAAGCCTTCTTCTATTTTTAAAAACAAAGCCTTCTTCTATTTTTAAAAACAAAGCCTTCTTTTATTTTTAAAACAAAGCCTTCTTCTATTTTTAAAACAAAGTTGTTTATATTTTAAAAACAACTTTTTCAAAACAAAGGTATATTTATATTTATATAAAAACATTTTCTTATATATTTTAGTTTAAACAACTTCATATAAAAACCTGAATTTAAAACAATATTTACTTATACAAAAATATGAATTTAAACTAACTGTTTCTTTTTAATTACCTTTCTTCCTCACGAAAGCTTCCGGAACCCTTCTTCACCAATTCCCTCCTGGACATCGCGTAAGCTCCCTCATGGCATAGGGCTTCTTCTTGCCCGCTCCACGAGGCATCGTTCCTCGATCCGATATTGCCACTTCGACCGCCCTTGAAACCCCCACCGACGCCTTGAACATGGTGGAACTCGGAGCTCCGATCAGCCCCAAAAATGGGTGTGACTGGCCCTGCTTCTAGCTCGAATTGCGAGCAGTTCAACCCATTAGAGATGTTCACAGCCATTGATTGCGAAGAGCATGAAATCCTCTTCAAATTTTGTTTATAATTTTCGAATTTTCTTGAGTAATTTGGGAGATCGAAAGGGATTTTCTTTGGAGGATTTGGTCCGTCGTTTCAGGAAAGGGCGGCGCTAAAGATTGTGAACGGGGGGATAGGGTTTGGACGATATAAATGATAATATATATTTATTTAATTATTTTTATTATTTTTGTTTCCACTAATACCCTTGTATTGATATCAACCCCAAATTAAACCCAACGAGTGTCGCCTCTAGCTAATTACCCCCATTCTGAACATAATGGGATATGCTGCGTAACCCAACTCAGCTGTTACGATCAGTTTTCATTTAAATTAACATTTAAATCATTATACTGAATTTTAAACGTACATTTCAATTTACCAGGGCCACATACTAACTCTAAAAATTCCGAAAAAAATATTTTCTAGCTTCGGATTGACGATACGGTCCTAATAAAACTAGTTTCGTCGAATTCTGAGACCGTTGGAAAAGTGGCCAATTTCCAGTCGATTAAAATCAACTAAAACTGGTCAAACACGTTTTCCTTTGCCACGCTCACATATTGACTCGAAAAATTATGAAATTTGGAATCTAGCAATAACTTGACATCGCGGATCCAACAAAAGTGGTTTCGTCGAAATCCGAGGTCGTTTGCAAAAATTCCATTTTTAAGGGCCTGAATTCCATAGCGACTATTCAGAATTTTCAGCTGGACGTATCTTTTGATTTCCGCTATGAAATTTTGATTTTTCGGATTCGTTGGAAAGATATTCTCAATTAGATCCCATTATTTTTGGTTTCACTAAAATCCAGTTTATTTTGCACCCGGTACATTGAATTGAAGTTCGGAATCGAATTATCGAACTACCGCTCCATTTTCAATTCCTTTTATAATTATATATAAATTTTTATATTCTAACGTCGATCTATATAACTATATACGATTTATATTCAAAATAAATTTCTCGTCGATATTATTTAAAATAATCTATTGTAAATGTTCAAAATTCGCTAAAATTGCCAAAATAAAATTTTTAAACTGGCCCAGGTTTTCGGGTTGTTACATTGTATTTCAAAAGTTATAATATATCATATTTTGTTCCCCTGCGATGTGAGATTCTGTGTTGTTATTTCTGTTCTTCTTGTATCTCTTTCTTCTAAAAAAAATGTTTCGTATTTTCGTGATATTTGGGTTGGACGTATGATGTATATAGTCAACTCTGATGTTGCGGATTTGCGGGTCATTACAATATATGTTTGTTTTAAGGTGTGCCATGTGGCTTTTATATATCCATTTGCATTGTTCTGACCCAAATTTATATGTCGCGTTTATGTGTATGGAATGGAACGATCTAACATGTTCAGTGAGCTGATGCAATGCCATGCGTATTTCTTATATAAACTGAGTGATCTACACACTCTAGAGCGACTCACTACGTCTGTGTATTGCTTTTTAACCGCGTGTTAACAGCAGGATTGACATTTGCTCCTTATATCTCGTATTTTTTTTACATAACAATATGAGCTTCAAAGTAAACCATTCTCAATGAAATTCACTTCATGGTTTGTTAAGGAATCACCAATAATAACTTTAAGTAAACCAGAAATGGGTTTATGTCACGATTTACATGGGCCTTATTTAGTGGATCGTACAAACTCATGTACAGCTGTCACCAACTATTTTATATCACTTTTTTTGGATCCATTTCTTTTCACTTCATCTCCACTCTTATTGCTTATTGAGTTGATCCGGAGCTTGTAAACTGACTTCGATGTCCTACGTTTGAAGCCGGATTTGACGGTGAAGCTGGATTTGCGGTTTGAGGCAGCGATTTCAGTTTAAGCTATTCGTGTATCGATTCAGCTAGGCCCTCATGACTTGCATCTCAAAATTGGACACTTTCGGTTTGAGTTTGTTTAATTCTTGTTTGAGGCCATCGTATCCAATGATTTTGGCATTTATCATAGTTGATTGTGGATGCTATAATATGACACCGAGTTGACAATCTGTATTTCTATTTTCGTGTACGTTTCGTTGTATTTTGATTGATCTGTAATGTGCACTCGCCTCTTGATTTTGATTTTGAATTTTAGAGTGTAGTGTATGTATCTGATGCAGACTCAATCTAGAATTTGGACAGTTAGTGATGCCTGAATCTCGAATTGGTTATGTGTTGAGAAATTCGATTTTATTAATAGTCATAATGTACTGAATTGCATGTTATTGGTACTGTGCTGATGCGAAAATCTCAGTCTTGGAATTTAAGAGTTTATGCTCATTGAAGATCTCCAGATTTCTTTTAAAATTTGGCCACGTCTTCAATGAATCGGAATGTTCCGATCCATTGTGGGTCGACGGTTCCGATCCACGATGGAACGGTCAGTTCCTGTAATGTCCCGGAATTTTAGCGATTTAATAATTAGTTAATTTAATTATTTTAATATACTGGTTTAATAATTTAAATGGTTCATTTCAAATATATAGAAATATTTAATTAATATAAATAATGGGATAATAATAAATAGTTTTGAAATGGTCAAAATTAGTTGATTGTTCAATACTGTGTAAATTAAATAGTATAAGATATTTAATTCAGTTTAGAATTGAATCAGAATAACGAATATATTAATTAAATGATAGTTGAATGTATTTATTATAATATAAATTATAATCGAGCTTGAAATGTCACGATAGTTCGTAATATTTTGATTTGAACTTCAACAGAGTATACAAGATCCACTGTAAGTCGGATTTCTTCGAAACAAGAAACGTTGGAACCAATTAAACTATATTTTTCTAATAGAAGTGAAAAATCGAGATTATACGTTATAGATTGTATGTTATGCCAAAATCAAATTTTAAAATAGTCGCTATGGTATCGTTTATAAACCATAACGATATATTTAATTATAATTAAATATTGGTTTCAAATTTGAACAAGATATTTGAGACATAGTTATAATTTAATTTTTTATAATTTTTCTGTAATTTTTATTTTGATTTTATTTTGAAGTATTTTACACCCTATACCAGCATTGTGGGGTTTCCTAGAATAAACCAACTTGTCTATATTATTATATTTTTGGAATCATGACACATTCCTTGTCACGATGATATTTTTATTTTTGGTCGATAGAGATCCGTTAGTGAACGAAGTTTTGCATAACAAATACCAAACCGTTTGGAACTTTACCCAGCATATATATGCTAATTCCTTCTCACGCACGTTAGCTAGTAGTCCAGTTTAAGTTTATATCCAAGAGTATACCCGACTCATTCCACCAAAATAGAAGTGTCACGTTAGCATGTACACATGTAGCCCTTGTTTTGTTCAAGATTTGATGTTGTACAAGAGAGCTCATAAACTTAGCGGCTAAGTAAATGAAAGCCTACTCATGTTTTAGTCCAAGACTACCAATTTTAACACCTATACTACGCATTATTCCTTACACACTAAGTATTTTCCAATATAAAAACACATCCCATATCTTTAAACTATGGTTCCTTCTCCTCTGCCAAATACGGAACCAAAGCTTCCATTATAAAAAATTCTTTGAGAATTCTACCAAATTATTTACAAAAGGGAACCTCACCATTTTCGCAGCAACTCTGGGCTGCTCATGAGTTCAAATGCAAGCTGAAGACGAGTTAATTGATGGTTGTTTTGGTCGGTTGCATTAATGGAATAATGAGGAACGAAGAGCACCAAGTTCGGGAATGATGGAGTACATGCATATACTGGGTGCGGTTCTTTCAGAAAGAAGAGAGAAGAAATTGAACGCCAAGCGGGGATGGACGCATGAAAAGTTGAAAGTAGATCTTGCTTTCTTGTTTAGAAGTGGGTGGTTCTTTTTGGTCTGAAGAGTACTGAAGGGAAAATGGAAAAGAAAGGAAATTTATGCGCATTTTCTTTCCTATAACCAGCAATTTCATCTTAACGTCGCGGTCCATCAGAGCATTGCGAGTTATGGTTAACAAGGTGAGTAGCTGGAGTTAAGGCAGAGGAGTTAGGATGGGTGCGGTGGTCTCTGGTGCTCAAGAGGGGTGTGATGATGTTTTGAAGTGAGGGACGTTATGGTGTTTACTTTCAGAAAAAGATATCTGGTATCAAAAGGTGAAGAATGATGCATGGAGAAGGGCGTGAGGAGTTCTCTTTCGCAACAGAAGGCTCTTGCGTGAAAATTTTAAAAAAAATGGTGGATCAGGTATTTTGTGGGTAAAATTCTTTTTCAGGGAAGAAGAAAGAGATAAATGGGGGATGCGGTAGTGGATTTTAAACATGGATCGAATGGAAATGGGCCGTGTAAAAATATGGTAAAGCCCGGTTTAATTAAATTAAAATGAGGTAAGAAGATAGGGGTACACATGAGAATGCCCGCCATATTCTATGGACCTGAAAAATGTATTATCGGAGAAGGAGAAAAAAAATCTAACGTGCAGGTTCATTTTGAGTGGGTCAAGATTGTGGTGGGCTCATATAAAAATAGAAAAGAGGGGAAAAAGGACCAAAATATAAAGTGTTGGACATGAATTAGAAGAAAAGGAAAGGTAAAGAATAATATTGGTGAAACAACGTTAACCGAGGAAAGGAGAAGAGAATGTGAGTGGATGGGTGTTATGTTAGGCTTTTCTGGGTTTTTGAAAATAGCTGCAGTTATAAAAATTGGTAATTGGGTTGGTTTGGGAAAGGTAAGCCCAAGTATTTATATAATTAAAGTTTAAATTTATTTAAATAGGGTACGAACTTGTAATTGAAATATCTTGCTCATGCGTTATCCAAATTCGACAAAACAAGATCCATTAGGATCGTATGGACGCAAGCTACACAACGGAACCGGTCTAAAGTGATTTGGAGACTGTTTCGATTTATCGCAAAATTAAATGTATGATTCGAATCAACCGATGTTAATCGTTTTTCAACGATTAATGACCAATGTGAGTAAACTCACTAATTCTGATCAGTTCTATAATTCTATAAATGTTATTTAATATTGCTGAAAATGATTGAATGTTGTGTGCAATGGTTGTTTAGATGATTGTTCATGAATTGGTCGAAATTATATATATAGTCATATATATATATATGTATATATATATACACACTTTCTTGAATACTGATCTATTTATTTTAATCTTGTATTGTTACAAAATTAGTGAAAATTATTGTTGTTTAACATATGTGATGTAGGGAATCAGTTGGGAGGTATCCAATTGGGTTCCTCAACAATTTTATTGTTGATTTTCATATATTGCAGTAAATAAACTGTGGTATATTATTGTGTGATTGGAATGTTTGAATAACATTGACCTGAAATAATTGGTATTTAAATACCGAAAACCATGTTTAAATATAATGGAAAAGAAATTGTGGTTTTAAAAAGGATAATCTATTTAAATTAAAAATGAAATTTCGACTGGGCTAGAATATAATACGTTGTTTTAATTATATTAAAACTGATGATTTGATTTATCAACGATATTTTTAAATAGGATAAAATAATTATTATGAAATAAATTTGGAATATAAATCTAAGAATAAACTGAAAGGGAATTGGGATTTGTTTTCAAAGGAAAGCGACGGAAGTATTTCGATGTTCGAAATAAATAGGATTGAAATAAATCCGTAAGGATCTAATTATAATTCGACTATGTCGAATAATATAAAGATAATCTATTCTTATAAATTATATATAAAATGAAGTTTCAGGATTTGATAAGATAATTAATATTTGGATTTGTTATCGAATAGGAAATCAAGATTTTTAATTTATACTTAAAGTCGGTAGGCACCTCCAATCCCCTGCGTGTGAAGCATGGGTCTCATCATGGTTATAACTTATAAAATGAGTTTACGAAATGAAATACGAAGTATGTGTTTATAAAAATACCAGAAAAGTGGGATTTTAAACTATAGTGATATTTGTTATTTAAATCAAAATTTGGTATTATAAAATGAGTCCAGATTTCTATAAAGAAATAATATTCACATTTCAAAGTAAATAATGATTTAAAACAAAACTTTTTGAAGATCAAGAATGGTTATAGAGGGAGACTGATAAATGTTTTAAAGATGATAAATTCAAAAATGAATTTAGGAATGGAGTTGACCTGAAATGAAAATTTATTCAGATGTTCTGAACAATAATTAAATATGGATTATTCGGAAGTGAGTTATACATTGGAATTCGATTCCATTGAATTCAGGAAATTACCATTTATTTTTCGGTTATAATCAAGATTTATTCATTCATCAAATAAATTAATTATTTGTTTATTTAAATAAAAGTTATATTTTGAAATTAAATATTTCAAAAGCAGGGATTATAATGTTGTCATGATAATCATAGATTTTTGTAAAGAAGTGGACTCATAAACTGAATAGAGAGTTATGCAAACAGTTTTGTAAATAAGAAATATAGAAAACGAGTTAAGAACATTAGAAATAGACTGGAAATTAGTTATGTTGAATGGTTGTCTGAGTATCAATCTAATGTTGGTTTCGGCCTTTGGAGTTTATACTTAGGGAATTGTTCTCTTATTGGTTCACGGTTAGGGACTAATGGATAGTGATGCGTGAATAAGGTACGGAGATGTTTTCCAGTGTTAATGTTGTGTATTTTCAAAATAGGGGAATATAAAGAGTTGTGAATATATGGAAACATTTTCCAAGAAAATCGTGAGAAGTAAAATGGTTTTTTCTTAAACGGGAAATGGGAAAATGAAATGATAATCGATCGGTAAGATTTTCGTTTGTGGGAATACGACCGTTGTTTGTACACATGTTTCCCTTTGATAGTTAAATAACTGACTATTAAAGTTTTTTACCATTTCCGTTGTCAATACGGAGAGACCAGGATCAGATTTATTATCTAAAAACCATTCTGTATGGGCATTTTCATTTCGAATCAAATATATCGAAGACAATTAAAGACGAAGTTTGTGCACGGACTGTTCTGTAGATCTTAGGTAGAGATTTTATAAGATGGATTTGTAGAATAGTGCTTTCGGGTTGTCCAATCCCAGGACAACTTGAATGGATGAATGTCTGACAGATTATATCTGGTAGATCATGTAAGTTGATCGTTTCAAACGTATTTACGCTGGTGGTAGAGGAATTCGTTTCTCTTAGCTTACACCTATGGTATTTTTGGGGAAATCAATTTGTGATTTGACGAGTATGGCGATATGGCGTTCAAAGTAAATAAAGGAGTGATCTATTAAAAGATACGTTATGACCTCAAGCTCCGTCAACTGGGAAATGATAGAAATCGGGCAGACAGCATGGCTAAGTAGGTCGCACCCAATTAGGGTATATTGTCACCATCTAGAGAATATTCATATTTGTTGCTTCTTTTTATTTCTGTATCTCCCAAGAATGGTTATGTTGGTATACTGACCGTAAGGTGACAATATATTCAGAACATTCAAGCCAAACGAATGGTCGGTCATGTGTGGCCGAGTTACAAGATGTTCTTGTTGAACTCCAGTGTATTGCTTCTAGAGTACACCGATCGGAAGGTGGTTCCATACCTTGTCATAGTTGGAAATCCATTACCCAATAAGAGCCCATGGTTTTGATTGTATATTATATACGTAGAATGTGAGATGAAAACGTTCCAGTAGATTTCTAAGTACTTGTATTAGACCCTATTATAATATCAAGATAATATTGTTTTAGAGAATGTTTTGGGTTATCGTAAGGTAAAAACATCTGTGTTTATGTGTGTATCGGTCTTACGATTATCATTTCTTCGAAAAGGATTTTGGAAAGTTAAACTGAATGATTAGAGTTTACTCACACCAGTCCATGACTGACCTAGAGTTTATTTTGTTCTGTTTCCCCTAAACACTTGAGTGCCCAATTTGGTACAAGTAGTCAAGTAGTCGGGATTTTCCAGATACCCATGGAAGAGCTTGGTGCAGGAGGCTTCAACATTAGTTATACACAAAGTTTATTTCCCTTGTGATGTTAAGTTTTATACTGGTATGTATATACAGTTATAGTTTTGTATTTCAAAAGATATTATATAATATATTTTATTCGCTCCGCTGTGAGATTCATGTTTACTCTGATTTTGTTCTGTTGTATTCTTCTTCTTCTATTCTATCTTTCTTCCTTTCTATTTCTCACCCTCTAACTTCTTTCTAGTAACATTCCGGTATTTCGATGCTCGAATAGTCAACTTAGTGTTGTGTGTCGATTTTCTGGGGTCGAAAATTCCTAGTCGTTATAGTGGTATCAGAGCATAAGGTTAAGTGATTACCTTGGCTCTGTGGCTTAACTCAGTAGAGATAGGTTTAGTAATACCTTGGATTGAGTATGAATGTATATACACGAGAGAGCGTATTTGTAGATTGATTAAAAATGATTTTATATTGTGGAGATATATTGGGTTGAGTGGCTTATGAATTCTATTCGATAGTGGGGCACCATAAGATCGATAGGGGTTTCTAAACACTCGAATACGATAAACTGACACAATATGTTTTGATATTAGTTAAGTGAAATAATTTTACCAAAATTATATTTTATATATTAGAATTATTATGATATATTGGATGTGTTGGTTATTTTTATAATCGAGTAAGTTTATAAATTGAAATGGTTAAATAACCAATCAGAATTAACATAAATGTAATGTATAATTCAGATGAATTAAATCTAAATTTAAAACAGAATTGGAATTATAATTCGAGAACTTGGAAAAGTACGTGAAATGAATTTTGGATTAAACATATGAAATTTTAAAATCCTGAGGGAATTTGGAAATGTTTTCCATGTGTTAAAAGGGATATTTTGGAGTAATTTTAACATGGAAGTGTTTTTAAATGATTTTGGAAATAATATAGTATTGAACTCACTTTGATAACTGAAAATAGTTCTGATGATGATAGCTGCATCATCAGTGTCGTTTTCGTGATTCAAGTGACGGATTACTACAAAAGATTTTATTTTGAATTTATTTGAGGAAATATGTTGTTCAGAAATTCAAATTGTTTTGAATTGTTATTAATATATATGGTTTCAAACTGATTTGAAATAAAATCCAGGAATTTGAATTCTGAAATTGAATTTAACTTATGAAGTTAAATAAATTAAAATAGTAAGATTGAATGAATAAATTAAAATTTAACTTAAACTAAGATAAATGAAATTTGATGCGATTAGAGATAATCTGGAAGGGAATTGGATTATTGAGTAAGAATTTGGAATTGAAAATAGAAATGGAATTGAAATGGCATTTGGCCGTGGATAAGAGAATGATTGGATTGAGGATAATTTGAGTGGAGATGGATTAGAATGACATTTGTATATGTTGAATTAGTAGCAGATGAAAGAGAAAAAATTAGATGCCCAACAAAAAGGTACAACTTTATATTAGATTAAGTTTGAGATTTTTATGAGCCTATTTGGGAAACCATTTGGCAGTTTGATTTTCTTCTTAATTGGATATGGCCTAGAGAGGTGAATTGTAGTTGTACCGATTGAGCCGTACAAAGGAGATGTTGGCGAAATTTTAGAGGAATTTAAGGTATTAGAAAAATTTCAATTTTTTTGGAAAATATACGGGAGATTAATATGTTAGTGGAATTAATTGATTCAGTTAAAACTGAGGTAAGAAGAATAATAAATGATTTTAATATGGTTAATAAGATTTGTAGTGTTTTTCCTACCTTAGTTATTTCGGGGACGAAATTCTTTTAAGGGGAATGAATGGAACATCCCAGAATTTTATGGATTTAATAATTCGTTAATTTAATTATTTTAATATACTAGTTTAATAATTTAAATGGATTAAATTCAAAGATACTGGAATATTTAATTAATGTAAATAATGGGATGATAATAATAATTCTGAAATGGTCGGAATTAGTTGATTGTGCAATACTATGTAAATTAGATAGTATAAGATATTTAATTCAGTTTAGAACTGAATCAGAATAACTATATATTAATTAAATGATGGCTGAACGTGTTTATTATAATATAAATTATAATCGAGCTCGAAATGTCGCGGCAGTTCGTTATAGTTCGATTTGAACTTCAACTGATTATACAAGATCCATTATAAGTCGGATTTCTTCGAAACAATAAATGTTGAAATCTATTAAACTATATTTTTCTAATAGAAGTGAAAAATCAAGATTCCGCTTTATAGATTGTAAGATATGTCCAAATCAAATTTTGAAATAGTCGCTATAAAATCATTTATAAACCATAACGGCATATTTAATTATAATTAAATATTGGTTTCGAATTTGAACAAGATATTTGAGACGTGGTTATAATTTAATTTATAGAATTTTTCTATAATTTTTATTTTGAAAAATGAGCACTTTTATTTTGAAGTATTTTATACCCTATATCAGCATTGTGGGGTTTCACAGAATAAACCAATTTGTCTATATTATTATATTTTTGGAATCGTGATACATTCCTTGTCACGATGATATTTTTATTTTTGGTAGATAGTGATCCGTTAGTGAACAAAGTTTTACATAACAAATACCAAACCATTTGAAACTTTACCAAGTATATATATACTCATTCCTTCTCACGCACGTTAGTTGGTAGTCCAGTTTTAGTTTGATATCCAAGAGTATACCCAACTCATTCCACCAAAACAGAAGTGTCATGTTAGCATATACACATGTAGCTATTGTTTCGTTCAAGATTTGATGTTGTACAAGACAGCTTATAAACTTAGCGTCTAATTAACTGCAAGCCTACTCATGTTTTAGTCACGGCTACCAATTTTAACAGCTATACTATGTACTATTCGTTACATGCTAAGTATTCTCCAATAAAATAACACATCCTATATCTTTAACCTATGGTTCCTTCTCCTCTGCCAAATATGGAACCAAAGCTTCCATTATCAAAAATTATTTCGAGAATTCTACTAAATGATTTACAAAAGGGAACCTCCCATTTTCGCAGCAAGTCTGGGCTGCTCATGAGTTCAAGTGCGACCTGAAGACGAGTTAGTTGGTGGTTGTTTTGGTCAGTTGCGTTAATGGAATAATGAGGAATGAAGAGCACCAAGTTTGGAAATGATGGAGTACATGCATATACTGGGTCCAATTCTTTCAGAAAGAAGAGAGAAGAAATTGAACGCCAATGGGGTAGATGGATTAAAATTTGAAAGCAGATCTCGCTTTCTTTTTTAGAAGTGGGTGGTTATTTTTAGTGTAAAGGGTACTGAAGCGAAAATGACAAAGAAGGAAATTTATGGACGTTCTCTTTCCTGTAACCAGCGGTTTCAGCTTAACGTCGCAGTCCATCAAAGCACTGCGAGTTATGGTTAACAAGGTGAGTGGCTGGAGGTGAGGCGGAGGAGTTGGTAAGGGTGCGACGGTCTCCGGTGCTCAGCAGGGGTGCGATGATGTTTTGAAGTGAGGCACGACATGGTGTTTTCTTTCGGAAAAGGATATATGGTATCAAAAGGTGAAGAACGATGCATAGAGAAGGACGTAATGAGTTCTCTTTTGCAACATAAGGCTCTTGCGTGAAAACAAAAAAAATGGTGGAGCAGGTATTTTACGGTTACAGTTCTTTTTTAGGGAAGAGAAGAGAGATAAAAGAGGAAGGCGGTAGTGGATTTTACACATGGTTCGAATGGAAATGGGCCATGTAAAATATGGTAAAGCCCGGTTTAATTAAATTAAAATGAGGTAAGAAGATAGGTGTGCAGATGAGAATGCACGCTATATTCCCTAGACTTGGAAAATTTATCGGAGAAAGAGAAAAAAAATTAAGATGAAGGTTCATTTTGAGTGGGCCAAGATTGTGGTAGGCTCATATGAAAATAGAAAAGAGGAAAAAAAAGGACCAAAATATAAAGCGTTGGACGTGAAGTAGAAGAAAAGGGAAGGTAAATAATAATATTGGTGAAACAACATAAACCGATGATAGGAGAAGAGAGTGTGAGTGGATGGGTGTAATGTTAGGCCTTTCCGGGTTTTTGAAAATAGCAGCAATTATGCAAATTGGTAATTAGGTTGGTTTGGGAAAGGCAAGCTATAACACCCCATATTTTCTGAAAATATTAAAGGGACAAATTAAATTATACTTAATTTTTAAAGTAAGAATTAAGGGAAACGGGCTATGCCATTGCATTCGTCTTGGAATTCTGCTTGTAATAGAGTCCAAGTTTTCGTAAATCGGACTTCGTATGAGAAAGTTATGGCACTCAGAAGTTTCAGTAATTTAAATAAATTAAAACAGCTCGAATTCAAATTCGAAATTCAAATCACACACCTGGGCTGGGCGGAAAATTTCCCGCCCAGGACCCAGGTCGACCTGGGTCACATAGGTCGACCAAGGGGTCGACCTGGGTCACATAGGTCGACCAGGGCGTCGACCTCCACCCTATTTCCAAATTCGAGGATAGGTTCGTTTTTCTGCATTTGGAGGCCCGTTCTGACCATATTCGTTGATACCTATGCTATATAAACACCCCTAAGGCTACAGTTTTCTCTACACAACTTCATTACGCCTATACTCTACCCTAATTCATATCAAAATAAATCAAAGGCGGGGTTATGCTGCTAAAGTTCTTCAAGAAATCAAGTTTAGAATTAAAGTAGAGATTCCAAGGCTAATTCAACGACTTCAACAACTATTTTCTAAGAATCAAATCTAAATTAGAGAATAGATAATCTACGTCAAGCGATAGCTTTTCAGTTTCAGAAAACAGATCCCAGAAAACAAGATTTTCCTTTGTTATGTAAGTTCAGTAATTTTTAGATTTGAACACCTAAATCTAATTGTGACATGTAATAAAAGGAATATGCGAATATGCCAGTTATAAGCAATCCTTTCATTTGAATCTGTGCTAATATATGCCTTTGGGAATCATTGTTGACTATGTAATTGGTCTAATCATATCTATCCTTGTTGTATATCGAAATTGGAATCCTATTTTAGTTCATGATATAACTCTTGTCAAACTTATACATTTGTGATGGTTCATGATGATATTCATATCATATCTATATGCCTGCAATGTATTCTACGCAAAACTTGTCAATTTGGTATATCAAATCTATTGGACCAACAGTTCTTATCGTCATATGCCTAGTATGTTCCATATTGTTTCTCCGCTTGTTTCATGAATCTTGCATTGAATCTCAAAATACGTACGTTATGAATGCGGGGATAATTGGGTGTAACATGAAATTGACATTATTTGGCATAATTTGGATCATGTAGTATGGCATGTAAGACGCAATTTGGGGAAATTTGACATGAATTATGGAATATGTAATTTGACATATTGAACCTAGAATTGGCATGAAAGACAAAGTATGAAATTGGAATATAAATCAAGTCTTGGGCATAATTGTTATTGTTGCGAATTCGGGGTAACTTGACCGTTAAATCTAGGTTGGGCGTAAGATGAAAAATTGGAATATTAAATCTAGATTTGGCCTAACTATTGATTTCGGATGCCAAATATAATGAATATTGTAATTTTGGGGCATGGCTATTATTACAAACTTGGAAAGATTAGGCGTAGCCTATTTTGAGTAATAACTTGAAATTGAATTTGGGGGCCATAACTTGCAATTAGCTTTGTTGGGCATAACTTGAGAATCAAAACATGACTGGTTGGGATAATTAGCATGAAAATCTAGACTTGGACATTTATGGTAAATGTGGCATAATATGTAATTGACAACAATTGTGACATATAAACTGTAAATATGTAAATTAGTGGAAAGATAAACATGCCTAACCCGAGGTTAGATTGAGTTGTGGTGTAAAACTACCCGGAACCGCCCGGCACATCCAGTAACTACAACAACACCTATCTAATGTGATATATTAGTGCATCATGCCTAAGAAAAACCCGAGGTTAGATTGAGTTGTGATGTAAAACTGCTCGGAACCGCCCGACATATCTAGTAACCGCAACAACACATATCCAACGTGAGAGGTTGGTGCATTAATAAATTTATTAATGCAAATGAACAACATGAACGACTAGGGTTAAGTTAATGACAAACACTTAACCAATATAACAAGATGAATGACTGGGGTTAAGTTAATTGGAAACACTTAACCAGTATAGCATGATGAATGGGTAGGGCTAAGTAATAAGAAAACACTTAACCAATATAACTTGATTTGTGGTAAGGTTAAGTTAAAACAAGAGGGCAATCCTTAACCAATATAACTTGATTTTTGTTAGGGTTAAGTTGACACAAGAAGGAAACACTTAACCAAAGTAACATGACAAGTAGGTGGGTTAAGTAACTTGAATTGATTGATGACACTTAACCAATATAACTTGATGAACGAACGGGGTTAAGTTAATAAGAAACACTTAGCCAACATGACACGATGAATGGGTGGGTTAAGTTAACATGAATGGATGACACTTAACCAATATCACATAATGTATAGGAGGGTTAAGTACATATCGGGTTGGTGGGTAATATTAGTAAATATAGGCCCACGAAACTTAACCATTAAATAAACATGCTTGAATGTGTTGGAGGGTTAAGTATATATCGGTTTCGTGGGTAATATTAGTAAATATAGGCCTACAAAACTTAACCATTAAATAAACATGCTTGAATTGGTGGGAAGGTTAAGTACATCTCGTGTAGATGGGTAATATTTGTATATATTGGCCAACAAACTTAACCAGTAGGAAACCCTAGTAACGCGGACCCATTTCAGCAGTAACCGACATAGATGTATCATGATACCCTGAACTAGGCAGGGTGGGGCACGATTACTGGGCTGATTATAAGTGGTCAAAACAGCGGCAGGGGGTACGTCAGTGTAGGTTCCAACGATTTACGGGCATCCATGTACTCCGAATTGGGAAAAAGAAGGCACTGGGTACTAGTATTTACACACTGTGCATCTTGAATCATGTCGGGTTGCTTTCATAACGATTGATACACCTTATAGTGGGACCAGCACAGGGTATCAACACGCAAGAGAGGGCCGATTGACACAGGCTCAAGAAAAATTAATACGGGTAAGGAGTCGATCGATAGGTTCGTAAGGGTACATCTAACATGTTCATGGCAATTAGGCAGATTGAGGTGGAATCCTCACGATAGATGTACACCTGGAGGCTACCATAACCGCGGGGATTGGGATCACATTACAATATGATCATTTTATATAGATTACGAGTTGGGACACTAGTTAGGTGGTGCAGAGATATAAGAATCAGAATAACAAGGTAGTAGCGAAGCAGAGAAAGAGTAGAAGCGCATTCAGTTTATCTTGCCTTATCATATCTATACTAATCATATGTTATCTTGTTATTCTTGTTCTCACGGTATTGTCTTATATTCAGTTTATTCATGTCATGATGTTTTTGCCTATTTATATGCTGAAAGTCATGGACTTACCAGACTTATGTCTGACCTTGTTTTGTTCTGCCTCTTTTCTTCCGCCCCCCGTCAGGTTTATAAGGAGGAAATGTTACCACCTAGCTCAGTTTTCTTTCCAAGCTCAAAGATAGTCGATGTATTGCTTTGGACTCTCTCTTCCACTGCTATGGATGGTTCATGCTTTATTAGAGAATATCATTGTTATTTTTATGCTTCTTTTGTACTTGGAACTTTTTAAATCAAGACAGAAGTTCTATGTATTACTTTTAAGTATGATTGAGATAATTGTTGTAAAAGCTTGACCGAACCACATTGTTTTTAAAATGACTTTATTTTCCGCTGCTTTATTTGTCTGTCTTGTAATTCATCTGCATCTTTTACCTAAAATGCTCCACCGAAGTTAAGGCATTCCCTTTGTGAGTGACCTTAACGGAGGTGGGGTGTTTCACTTGGTATCAGAGCTGAAGGTTACCGGATCAGATAAAAGATTTGAAAAATTATTTTCAAAACAGTTTTAAATGAAGCATTTTCTAAAGAAAAGTTTTGTTTTTGAAGGCATATTCCCTAGATCCATAGGCATTATCTTTTGATCCTCTATTTTTCTTTCTTTTCTGAGTCTTTGGGGCTCCTGGCTTTCTGGGAGGTAACCTCATCACGGCATGGTTCCGTAGGCTTGATGAGACTACGACACCTGTCAAAGGGCGAAGAAGGGCCCAACTTCCATCTATATCCGCTGTAGTTTCACCTGCAGCTAATTTTCTTTCGAGCTTTATAGGATTTTCCGTGCGATGGAGGCAGCTTTCAAGAGAGTTGTCAACGTGTTATAGAAGGATAGTAAAGATGAGACTGAGGGAGTTTTGCTAAGGAGCACAACCCAAGGATGAGGAACTCATAGATATGGACTTGGTTTACAAAGGAAGTAAAAAGAAAGATGTGTAAGTGGAAGAATCATAGGACAAGAGGGGAGTAAAGAATAGTAAAACCTAAGACAAGAGGAAGTATCTTTATTATGGTACAAGGGGTCGTATAATTAAGGACAAGGGAAAGAACAAATGACAGGATTTTCAGGAGGGCAAATGCATACTCTCACTGCCAGCGTACCTGAGAGAGGTTGTAAGGTTTCTGTTGAAAGGGTTTAATTTTTTCCTTTTTGGATCATCTTGTTAGTACTCGTTTTGATTTTAGCGCTTCACATTCGTTTATATCTGCTTCCATTGTTGAGTCTCTGAACCTTAGTACATGTATAGCAGAAGATCCCATTATTGTCTCAAATCCAATTTGTGGTTCGGCTCATTTATCTTTGGTTTGTAAGGATTTGAGAATAACTATATTAAGTACTAAGTCTAAGTGTAATGCTTATGTTTTTGGTTTCATGGGCTATGGGTTGATTCAAGGCACGATTTGGATAGCTAGTAATTGTGAAAGGAGGGTAGTTAGACTATGGAATTGCCTCGGGAATGCCCTCGAGATTTTGTGTGATCCTGAGGGGATCAGTTAGGCTTAGCTACCTAGAATCACTTGATGCATATATTGACGATTTGCGATCCATTAGAGTAATCCATGAATACGCAGATGTTTTTGATTAGGTTAGGGATTTTCCCCTAAAACTCGAGATAGACTTCCGCATATATCTAGTTGACAATGCAAAGCCAGTTATGCGATCAACAATAGTTTTGGAGCAAGATTGGCCAGGATAGCCAGAGTCAGTTAAGTGCTCAATTGTTTGGTTTTTTTGCTAGTATCATTTCACATAAATCATCCAAATTCGAAGGAGGTATTCCTTGGGTGCTTGTCTGATATTGGTTTAGGCATTTAGGGCTTGTACTTGAGGGATGTCGAGTTCAACTAGGATGGTTTGCGTGAGAAATAAATGGTTGTGGTAGGCGCCCTAAGTAAGACTGACCTTAAGAGTGGTAAAAAGTACATAGCAACCTTTAGCTTTAGACCCTCAGATTTGTGACGTGATGGGTAAGCTAAGTAGAGGAGAAACCTCTAATTATCTTAGTATATACACTTGGTATCATGGTTAACATCTGTTTATCTTGGAAAGATAATTCGACTACATTGGATACCCTCTTGCATGGTAAGTGAGCAAGGTCCTATCTTTACAAGTGGGTTTTGGAAATGGAGGTCAAGAAGCTTCGCAATCGTGAAGTTAAATTAGTTGAGGACAGTGGAGTGGAGCTCAAGAAGATGCGACTTAGAAGACTGGAGAATAGATACGTGTATCATACCCTTTTTGAGGGTGTATCCCTGATTCCTCTTTTTCTGTAAAGTTTATTTGCATGCTAGTCTTTATCTTTATCCTCTAGGCCTAATCCTTAATCCTTAAGTAGAAGCCAATGGATGTAAACATGTGTTTGAGACATGTTATGTTTGGTGGATGCAAGTGGTTGCAAGTGTTTGCTAGTGGTTGCTCGTGGATGCATTAGGCACTAGATTGGCTCCGTCACATCCATATGGCATATGCATGAGTGAATTTTTACATATATGGATTGAAACTTGATGTGTTATCTTATGGATGTTGCATATGGAAACAGAATAATCCTTACGGAAACAGAATGTTAGAATTAGATGTACACTAGTAATGGACCTTTACCACCCCAACAGACGGTACCACATAGATACAGATAGGTGTTGCCACCCAACAGAAACAGACGGTACCAACAGAAAAAGACAGAACTAAGTGTACCCTAAGTCCTATTCCCAAGCGATCGGCTTCTTAATACATAAATACCCTGTGTCGGCCCCACAGTAGGGTGTATCACTCCCTAAAGTGGCAACCTATTGGAACAGACCTATTTACAGATGTCATGGTGTCTTACATCCTCAGAGCAGACCAGATCCATGCACGCACATGACCCGGTTGGAACGCACCATCAACACCCCTCGCCATTATCAGAATGAACCGCTTATAATTAGTTCAGTAAGCGTTCCCGGACCCCTACATAGCGTGGGGTCAAAGTTTTGATACCAGAAAGGGTTACTGAATAATATAGGTCCCAAACAACAGATGACACAAGTATTTCCCCTCCTAACCTTGTGTCCCCAGACTAACAGATTTCAGATTAACTTGTTTACAGATTTCAGACAGAGTTCAGTTACTAGTTCACAGATCAGACAATCAAGTTAACAAGTTTTTAGACTAACAGATCAGATATACAGGGTAACAGGCTTACAAATTGTTTTATCTAACTTTGTAATGGGCCTACAGATTTACGAAACTGTTTTATTAGATTCTTCAGACCAATTGTTTTAACCCTATCCACCCAAGACGTTTTAGCTATCATATTTATCTTAGATTTGCATTAATTTATTATTAATGCACAGACCTCTCACATTAGGCTGGTAGCTTGTGGCCGGTGGATATGCTGGGCGGTTCCGGGCAGGCTTCTGGCACAAGCCAGACCTAACCTCGTGTCTAAGCATATTTAGTTATGCCTATGACCTCTCACATTGGACTGACAGTTTGCGATCACTGGTTAAGCCGGTTGGTTCCGGGCAGGTTTCCACCGCAAACGGAGTCTAACCTCGTGTCATAGCCAATTTATTCCAATACAGATATCAGACTAATTTATGTCCATTTAACAGATTAAACTCCCTTACAGGTTATAATAGATTAATCAAATTTCCAAGCTTTACTCATTCTTAGATCGAGCCTACGGATTTTCATACCCAAATTACAATTATTTAGCTTTCAACAGATTTAGTCGATAACAATTTTAGCAGATTAGGCAATTCAACAGATTAAGTAGATAATAGATTTAGCAGATTAGGCAATTCAACAGATTAAGAAGATAACAGATTTGGCAGATTAGGCAATTCAACAGATTAAGCAGATAACAGATTTGGCAGATTAGGCAATTCAACAGATTTAACAGATAACAGATTAGCAGATTAGCCAATTCAGCAGATTTAACGGATTATATATTTCTTAAAGTTCTATTTACGTATCTTGCCTAAATTTACATGCCTAAATCATGGTCATAATTCATAATATGACATATGCCCCAAATTTTAATTAAACTTTGCACAGTACAGAATATTCTCTGAAAAGTCCCGAACAATATGAATTATGCCAAATTATAGCATATGATGCCAAATATCCTAAAATCCATATTTAGGCGCATTCACATTAATTGTTAACCTATTTTAATATAAATCTTTACGCCTAAGTCACATATATCTTTTTTTTTCTTTTCAAGTCATAGATCGTGATATAAAATATGCCCCAAAATCTAGATCTTAAATTTTAATCATGTATTAAGTCCTCAAAATCAGATCTTGCATTATAATATGCATTATATTCCAAATCCCAAGTCATATGTATCATATAATAATTCTTCTTCCAAATCACATTCTTTTTCTTCTTCCAAATCACATTCTTTTATACATAGTATGCACTGATTCTAGATCTTAATTTACAACCTATGCTCTTTTCTCAAATCGGTCACAGATCAGTCATGACCAATTATGCAATATTCATTTTTTGTCCCAAAATTAGCGTTCATGTGTTAATCTCTTATGAGATTTGGCGCAGGCTCGTAGTAGCCTGCCTATAGAACAGAAAGAAAAAGGAGATACATAATAGTCTCAGATTCGGATTTATAACCATGCCAAGATCATAATAAAAGTTTATATCTGAAACTAACTGTACTCACAAAAACGGAACGATTATTGTATTCTGGAATCTGTGTTCTGACACTGAATAGTGCTCCTTTGATGTAGACTAGTTATTCTTTTAATACTACTCAGATTGGAAGAAGATGCACTAGTTCTAGTTTTGATTCTAGCAGAGTAGCGACGCCATTTTTATTTTTTAATTAGAATAGAGGCAGTGTATAGGCAGAATGAAATTGTGTGGAGAGAAAGCTGGGTTTGGGGGTGTTTAAATAGGTTAGAGCACATGATCCAGTCAGAAAGGCGTCCAGGTGCAGAAAAATGGATATGTCTACAGTTCTGGGAAAGGGGGGAGGTCGACCCTAGTGTCGACCTGTTTACCCAGGTCGACCCTAGTGTCGACCTGGGCCCCGGGCGGGAATTTTCCCGCCCAACCCGGGTGTCTGTTTTTGAATTTTGAATCTGAATTTTGAATTTCGGGATGATTTTTACTGAAACTTCTGAAGGCCATATCTTCTTCATATGGAGTCTGATTCACGCAAACTTGGACTCTATTCCAAGCAGAATTTCGAGACGAACGCAATGGCACAACCAGTTTCCCTTAATTATTTTGTTACAATTTAATTATTCTTTGATTTGTTACTCTTATGTTCACAGAAAATACAGGGTGTTACATTCTCCCCTCCTTAAAGGATTTCGTCCCCGAAATCTTCAAGCTAGGAAGAAAGTGTCCTATCATCCAATCGCCCATCTACTCAACCGTCATCCACAAGCATCCATTGTCCTTAGAAAACTTCTAATGTTGTATGAACATATGCAAAAGTGTGTGTATATATTCCTTATTTAATGCAAAGATCAGGCGGTCCACTAATTCAGTTGACCTCCTTAACGCGAATTATGTCAGTGCGATGAGTCCAACATGTATGCAATTTTCCTATTTGATACATATCATTTCTATATGAGTTCAAAACCATTCATTCATATGCAACATCCATGTGCTGAGTCAACCATTTTACATCCATGAAAATTTTAAAAATGCACACACATCCATATACAGTATGAGAGTGTTTTTGAGCCGATATAGTGCCTAGTGTGTGTATATGCATCCACGAGCAACCACTAGCAACCACTTGCATCCACTTGCAACCATCAAACATATCATGTCTCAAACACATGTTTACACCCATTTGTTTCTACCTAAAGGTCGAAGATTCGATCGATATGATTCAACTGAGTGACAGAAGCAAGTATAATTAAAACTAAAGCTAGGTTCCTATTAGACATCGGTTTAAGAGAATAACCCCCTAAGTATCAACCCCGAAGACCGAAATCAACATCAGATTAAAACTCAGAGAATCACTCCCATTAAACAAATGCCCAATTGGAAATCTATTTCACGCTTTGAGTAAAAACTCCTATCCTTTTCAGAAATATTCAGATACCTATAGACTACTGATACAGATTAGATTACCAAATGATTCTTAGGAAACTAAGCTTGATAAAAATCCAGAATATATGCGTCATAGTCAACTTAACGGCCAACATAGATACCCTCAAACTCCAATTTATCACAAATAGATGAGTCGTAACCCTCATGGGATTTAAGACTATTGCGGAACCAGAAACAAGACTAGTATTAAAGTGCAGAGTTTCAATTACAGAATCAATATGCTAGAATTAGAAAGAGTTTTTTAACTCCACAATTAGATAAGGAGATTAACCCCTCTACAGAAAGTTTTCCTATTTCTATCCTATCCACGAGCCTCGAGAGTATTCGCGTGTCCTCCAGAAGTTGGTCCTGCCCTCTGCCCTTGTCCTCATTTCTTTGGGCAGTCCCTAGTGAAGTGCCCCATTTCTCCACAGTTGAAGCAAGTGCCCTTCCTCTTTCTGCAATCCTTGTTCAAATGGGTCGAGCTTCTACAAGCAAAGCACTTCTTCTCCTTCTTGTCTTTAGACTTCTCATCCTTCTTTTGTGTTTCCTTTTTGGGCCCCACTTTCTTATTCTGTGGTCCTTCAAGCTTTTCTTATTTCTTCTCGCTTTTGGTTTCCTCTTCATGCATCGATGCCATGTCAACTAATTTCTTGAAGGTAGCCCCCATAGGAATGTGGGACATTGCCAATCCGTGTAGCGGCTTGTTCAAACCTTTAGCAAACCTGAGTGCCTTCTTATGCGGCGTATTTACTGAATCTAAGCCGAATCTTGCCAAATGATTAAACTTGTTGACGTACTCTCTCACTGGTAAATTCCCATACTTCAACGCCAAAAACCTCTCTATGTATAGACTCTCTTCCGCTCGTGAGAGAAATTTCAGCTCGAACCTATGCCTGAAATCCATCCATCTCTCTACTAGACGCTCTCCATTTATGACCTCCCACCAAAAAGACGCTTCGTCCTTAAGCAACCATACCGCCAATTGTATCTTCTGCCTGTCTTCCACCACGAAGATAACGAACAATTCCTCAGTTTCTTTGAGCTAGTTCCTTGCCTCCACGAAGGATTCAATTCCATTAAAGTTCTTCCCACCCATGGCTCGAAAGTCTCTACATATCTTCGAGAAAGTATTCATGCGCGGAGGAGGAGGAGGAACCGCTGCAGCTGGGGGAGGAGGGACGTTTGTTGGGCCCGCATCATTAGCCCTAGCTTCTAGGTACCTCCTGAACCAGCCAGGTATCGGTACGCCCTCCGGAAGGTTAAGATACCCAGACATGCTGAAATGAAAGAAAAGGAAAGATTCAAAACAAAGGATAGAAAGATAGGATATGGCTTTGGGGATTATGTTTTTCAAAATAAACTCTACTTTTGAAAAAACTTCCTTTTTAAACCTTTTTGAAAATAGTTTTCAAAACTTTTTATCAAATCTGGTAAACTTCAGCTCTGATACCAAGTGTAACACCCCACCTCCGTTAAGGTCACTCACAAAGGGAATGCCTTAACTTTGATGGAGCATTTTAGTAGACAGAACAGAAATTTGCAAGACAGATAAAGTAGTACTTGATAAATTTATAACTTTATTACAACAGAAACAGAAATAAGTTTGGTTACATCTTTTCAAATCACAATATCGGAAATCAAGTACATAAATATCAGTCTTGTACAAAAGCCTTCAGAATGCATAGTTTTTAAAGTCATAATCCCCAACATAAACTTCCATGGAAAGATAGAGCCAAAGCCAAGCAATACTTCAAACACTTCAAGTAGAGAGAATCTAAATCAAGTTCCTACGTTTCCACCCTAAGCACCTTGGGGGGGCACAGATAGAAAAGAGGCCAAACAAACAAGGTCAGACATTAGTCTAGTGAGTCCAGTGACTTTCAGTATATAAACAGATAATAGTATCATGACATGTAAATTAAACAGGATGAGAGACAACCGTAACAGGAATAGCAGGTTAGTAGAATGATAGAGACTAAGCTAAGCTTCTTACTTAGTCTTCACTTCTTTGCATTAATACTAGTATAACAGGATTAGGCGTTACCCTAATGTCTAAACTAAAACAGAAACGGAAACAGAATAATCTCTACAAAAACAGAATGCTAGTAGTGGGCCTTTACTACCCGAACAGACAGAAGGTACAGAAGCAGAATACTGATAATGGGCCTTTACCACCCAACTAATGGGCCTTTACCACCCCAACAAACAAAAGGTACAGAAATAGAATCGCGAACGGAATCAGAGACGGAAACAGAATAATCCTTATGGAAACAGAATGTTAGAATTAGGTGTACACTAGTAATGGGCCTTTACCACACCAACAGACGGTACCACACAGAAACAGACAGGTGTTGCCACCCAACAGAAACAGACGGTACCAACAGAAATTGACAGAACTAAGTGTACCCTAAGTCCTACCCCAAAGAGATCGGCTCCCTAATACATAAATACCCTGTGTCGGCCCCACAGTAGGGTGTATCACTCCCTAAAGTGGCAACCTATTGGCACAGACCTATTTACAGATGTCATGGTGTCTTACATCCTCAGAGCAGACCGGATCCATGCACGCACATGACCCGGTTGGAACGCACCATCAACACCCCTCGCCATTATCAAAATGAACCACTTATAATTAGTTCAGTAAGCGTGCCCGGACCCTTACATAGCGCGTGGTCAAATTTTTGATACCAGAAAGGGTTACTGACTAATACGGGTCCCAAACAACAGATGACACAAGTATTTCCCCTCCTAACCTTGTGTCCCCAGATTAACAGATTTCAGATTAACTTGTTTACAGAGTTCAGTTACTAGTTCATAGACCAGACAATCAAGTTAACCAGTTTTCAGACTAACGGATCATATATACAGATTAACTGGCTCACAGATTGTTTTACCTAACTTTGTATTGGGACTACAGATCAACGAAACGGTTTTATTAGATTCATCAGACCAATTGTTTTAACCCTATCCACCCAACACGTTTTAGGTATCATATTTATCTTAGATTTCCATTAATTAATTACTAATGCATGGACCTCTCACATTAGGTCGGCAGCTTGTGGCCGCTGGATATGCCGGGCGGTTCAAGGAAGACTTCTGCCACAAGCCAGACCTAACCTCGTGTCTAAGCATATTTTAGTTATGCCTACGACCTCAAGACTGACATTTTGCGGTCACTGGTTAAGCCGGTTGGTTCCGGGCAGGCTTCCACCGCAAACAAAGTCTAACCTCGTGTCATAGCCAATTTATTCCAATACGGATATCAGACTAATTTATGTCCATTTAACAGATTAAACTCCCTTACAGGTTACAGCAGATTAATCAAATTTCCATGCTTTACCCAATCTTAGATCGAGCCTACAGATTTTCATAACTAAATTACAATTATTTAGCTTTCAACAGATTTAGCCGATAACAGATTTAGCAGATTAGGCAATTCAACAGATTAAGCAGATAACAGATTTAGCAGATTAGGCAATTCAACAGATTAAGCAGATAACAGATTTGGCAGATTAGGCAATTCAACAGATTAAACAGATAAAAGATTTGGCAGATTAGGCAATTCAATAGATTTAACAGATAACAGATTAGCAGAATAGGCAATTCAACAGATTTAACGGATTAAATATTTCTTAAAGTTCTATTTACATATCTTGCCTAAATTTACATGCCTAAATCATGGTCATAATTCATAATACGACATATGCCCTAAATTTTAACTAAACTTTGCACAGTACAGAATATTCTCTAGAAAGTCCCAAACAATATGAATTATGCCAAATTATAGCCTATGATGCCAAATACCCTAAAATCCATATTTAGGCGCATTCACATTAATTGTTAACCTATTTTAATATAGATCTTTACGCCTAAGTCACATATATCTTTTTTTTTTCAAGTCATAGATCGTGATATAAAATATGCCCCAAAATCTAGATCTTAAATTTTAATCATGTATTAAGTCCTTTAAATCAGATCTTGCATTATAATATGCATTATATTCCAAATCCCAAGTCATATGCTATCAAATAATAATTCTTCATCCAAATCACAGTCTTTTATGCATAGTATGCATTGATTCTAGATCTTAATTTACAACCTATGTTCTTTTCTCAAATCATTCACAGACCAGTCATATCCAATTATGCAGTATTCGTTATTTGTCCCAAAATTGGCATTCATGCGTTGATCTCTTATGAGATTTGGGGCAGGCTCGTAGTAGCCTGACTATAGAATAGAAATAAAAAGGGGATACAGAATAGTCTCACGTTCAGATTTATAACCATGCCAAGATCATAATAAAAGTTTATATCTGAAAATAACTGTACTCACAATAAGGGAACGATTCTTGTATTCAGGAATCTGTGTTCTGACACTGAATAGCGCTCCTTTGATGTAGACTAGTTGTTCTTTTAATCCTATTCAGATTGAAAGAAGATGCACTAGTTCTAGTTTTGATTCTAGCAGAGTAGCGACGCCATTTTTATTTTTTAATTAGAATAGAGGCAGAGTATAGGCAGAATGAAATTGTGTGGAGAGAAAGCTGGGTTTGGGGGTATTCAAATAGGTTAGAGCTCATGAATCCGGTCAAAAAGGCGTCCAGGTGCAGAAAAATGGATCTGTCTACAGATCTGGGAAAGGGGGGGAGGTCGACACTTGGGTCGACCCTAGTGTCGACTTGTTTACCCAGGTCGACCCAAGTGTCGACCTGGGCCTTGGGCGGGAATTTTCCCGCCCAACCCGGGTGTCTGTTTTTGAATTTCGAATCTGAATTTTGAATTCCGGGATGATTTTTACTGAAACATCTGAAGGCCATATCTTCTTCATACGGAGTCTGATTTACGCAAACTTGGACTCTATTCGAAGCAAAAATTCGAGACGAACGCAATGGCACAACATTTTCCCTTAATTATTTTGTTACAATTTAATTATTCTCTGATTTGTTACTCTTATGTTCATAGAAAATATGGAGTGTAACAGGAGTCGACCTCCCCCCTATTTCCAGATCCGAGGACAGGTTCGTTTTTCTGCATTTGGACGCCCGTTCTAACAAGATTTGTAACAACCCGAATTTTTATAACACGTTAAGACTAGAAATCTAGGCAGAATTAAATTTTAAATTAGAATTAGGGGAAACGGGTTACGCCATTGCGTTCGTCTGGAAATTTTAGATGAAATAGAGTCCGAGTTTTTGAAAATCGGAGTTCGTATGACAAAGTTATGACCTCTAGAAGTTTCAAAAATTTTCAGAATCAAAGACAGCTCGAATTTCGAATTCGAAATTCGAATTAAAATCCCGCAGCAGGCAGGGCGGGAAAACTCCCGCCCATGGACCAGGTCGACCTGGGGTCGACTATAGTGTCGACCTCCCAGGAACCAGGTCGACCTGGGGTTCGACCTGCCTCCCGAACCCACTTCTTGAACCAGATGCATCCTGATGTATTTAAACTTGTTTCGTGACCAGATTCGTCTGCCTAACCCAATATAAACAGCCCCCTAGCCTCATTCTCTCCACACCATTTCATTCTGTCCTTATGCTGCTTCTGAAAATAATTAAATTAAAGATAGAATGGCTACTTCTTCTTCGTCAAGACAACATCTAGGAATTGCTAATTGGAGGATTTTCAACTAGAACAAGACTAAACAAATAGAGATTCAACAACTGCAATAGCCGTTTCTAGAATCAAATCTCTGTACTCTAATTCTTGGTCTGCGCTCTGTAAGTTCTAGTTACTTTGAGATTGAAACTTGTTAAATTTGATATGGACATGGAATAAAATGAAATTGGACCTAAGCTTGATTATCTATTTGGATCTGTTCTTGTCTCTTCTTGAATCTATGATTTTGGAATTATTTCTTATCGACTGAATCATGCCCATTCATGTTGTTGGACCTAGTTTATTATTCAAACGCTAGGTTGTAAAATAAATTCTTGGATCTTGACTTGTGGGAATATTTCTATTTGTCCTATTCATGTTGTAAAGCAAATTCTTTCAGGACTATAACCTTAATATGCCTATGACTATGACGATAAACATAAGACTATACCTATGCCTATGACTATGACAATGAACATAAGACTATACCTATGCCTATGACAGAACATAAGACCATGCCTATGACTGTGAACTTGAGACTATGCCTATGACTATGACGAGGACAATTGTGGTTAATCATCTATGACTCTAGACTTTGAGGATTATTACCTATGATTATGAACATAAGGCCATTATCTATGACCATGACTTTGAAACTATTACTGTTAATTGCCTATGACTATTTGCCTAGGACTATCTTTGATGATTATCCATGATATTGTGATGAGTCGCTTATGATTCATAACTATGAGATTTCTATCTATGACTGTTGGGGTTAATTGCCTAAGACTATTATAGTTGATTGTTTATGCCCATGACACCTTAGTGGAAAACCATGTCGTGCACCGAATTGACACTTTGTTGAATCATATACTTAGGGTGTGACTTGCTTAGTTTATTCACAATTATGTACACCAAAACCACTGGATCCATTATTCTTGTATTTGGCTTGCTTTTGCATGCCTATTCTTTTATGTCAGTGCTGTCATGACCATCGCCTTATCTTGCTAGATTTGAAATCCTATATGCCAGTGATGTTGTAACAAATTATCTCAAGTTATATCATACTAGTCTCGTAACCCCTTTTTATCGCTTTATGCTAGTCCCTTTTGCCTATCATAGTTTTGATGCTATTCCCTCTATTTCGAGATTTGGATTTATTTGTAGTATAGATCGATTCATGTTCACGTGCGATGGGAATACGATTTGGGTAGAATAGGAAAAACATGAATTGGTTATGAACATGAATTATGAGGCAAAACTTGAAACATGAACGCCGTTGTAACTTGAACTTGGATATGGACACGAATTTGACATCGACTTGACACGAAAGTTGCCTTGAAAACTTGACACGAACTTGACAAGAAACTTGAACATGGTCATGACACTTAGAATGAACATGAAAATGGCCAACTCGAGGTTGGGTTGAGTTTGCAGTGTAATTCTGCCCGGAACCGCCCGGTAAATCCAATGGCTGCAAACAATAGGATCCAATGTGAGTAGTTATTCATATCGCACTTGAAACCTGAGGTTAGACTGAGTTGTGGTGTAAATCTTCCCGGAACCGCCCGGCATATCCAGTGACCACAACAACAGGTCTAATGTGAGAGGTTGGGGTGCACTAATGAATTAATGCCACATGATAGGGTTAAGTCATGTACCGCTTGAATATACTTAACCAATTTGACACGATGACTTAATAGGGTTAAGTCATGAACCGCTTGAATATACTTAACCAATTTGACACGATGACTTGATAGCATTAAGTCCTGAACTGCTTGAATATACTTAACCAATTTAACACGATGATTTGATAGGGTTAAGTCATGAACTGCTTGAATATACTTAACCAATTGAACACAATGATTTGGTAGGGTTAAGCCATGAACCGCTTGTATATACTTAACCAACTTGACACATGATTCATAAGGCTAAGTCATGAACTTAAACGACAACACTTAGCCAATTTGACATGACACGTAGACGGGTTAAGTCACGAACTTGAATGACCACACTTAACCAACTTGATATGCTAGACTGATAGGGTTAAGTCTCGAATTTAAATGACAACACTTAACCTACTAGACGAAAACCCTAGTTACGTGGTCCGTTTCAGCAGTAACCCACTAGATGTATCATGGTACCCTAGAACTAGGCAGGGTGGGGCACGATTACTAGGATGATTGTAAGCAACCAGAACGACGGCTGTGTGGGTGTGCCAGTGTAGGTTCTAACGGAGTGCGGGCATGCACACACTCTGGAGCAGAAAAAGCAGGCATTGGGCATCAGTAGGTTTATCTGTGCATGCTTGATTTGTGTTGATGGTTGGCACCATAGGGCTTGATACACCCTATGGTGGACCTAGCACAGGTGACTACATTTCATGATTGGGCCGTATGACACAGACACATGAACGAGCTAGGAATTGTAGAGAGCTGATCGA
Source organism: Allium sativum (assembly GCA_030737875.1). NCBI lineage: Eukaryota > Viridiplantae > Streptophyta > Magnoliopsida > Asparagales > Amaryllidaceae > Allium > Allium sativum. The sequence goes on from CM060924.1 coordinate 65,689,858, forward strand.
CTAATAGATCGTTACGTGGAATTCGTTGGGTAGCATAATCCCTAGTGGTCCTAGGTGGCATAAACCCCAATTGAACCTAGAAAATGTTCAGTAGGTAGCATAATCCCTAGTGGTCCTAGGTGGCATAAATCCTAGTTGAACACGTGATAGTTCATGATAAGGAGACCTAGCCAGAACAAGGGTGGTAGTCCAAACGATTTCAAGAATGGTGGCACTACGTTGAAGTAGTATAGAAATACGTGATGAAACTCGTACGATATACGGAAAGGGACTGTACATATACATGGAAAGGATGATACGGGTTGGGGTACTAGTACAGTTGGTGCAGAGAATGTTAAACATGCGACGCTATACGTAGTTTACCTGGTTTACATAGTTTATCTTGTTACCATAGTTTTCTTCTCACCATAGTTTATCTTGTTATCTTAGTTTAACTTGCGTATCTCGTCATCATTCTTATGTTTACTTTCAGTTTATACATGTCATGTTACCATTAATTGTTTCTATGCTGAAAGTCACTAGGACTTACCAGTCTGTATGACTGACCAGTTTTGTTTCGCCTCTTTTTCTTCCGTTCCCCCCAGGTTCTCAGGGAGGAAGCACTACTACATAGTTTGGACTTCTTTCTGCTTCAAGATCATCATATATGGCTTGGACCTTTCTTGGCTATGGCTGCTTTACTGTTTTACTTGGGGAATGATTTATGACTATGGTTTTATGCTTCTTTACTATTGCAAGACAGATTTCGATGTAATGGATTTAATGGCATTTTGATGTAAAAAGGCTTTAGACCTTTCTGGACATTAAAGAAATAAAATTTGGTTTTTCTTCCGCTGTTTTATATATGTTATGCCTTGTAATATTTCTGCGTATGTTTACCTAGATAATGCTCCACCAAAGCTAGTGCATTCCCTTTGTGAGTGACCCTAGCGGAGGTGGGGTGTTACATTTGGTATCAGAGCAGAAGGTTACCAGACTGGGAAAAAGTTTATAAAACCTTTTGAAATTATTTTCAAAACCATTTACAAAGAAGCATTTTTCAAGAAAAGTTTTGTTTTACGAAAGGCATATTCCCCAAAGCCATATGCACTATCTTTTGATTCTCTCCTTGAGTCTCTTCTCTCTTTCTTTTTCACCATAGTTTGTAGGAATGCAACACATGTAGGAGGGAAAAGAAGTGCCCAACTTCCATCTGTAGCCGCAGTAGTTCCATCTGCGTCTAACCTTATTTCAAGCTTTGTAGAGCTGCCGTGCGATGGAGGTAGCTTTCGAGAAACTTGTCAACAAGCTATACAAGGATAGTAAGTTTGAGGATAAAAGAACACAAGCCTAAGGATAAGAAACTTGTTGATAGGGCTTAATCCACGAAGGAGGAAAAGGTGAAAGGAAAGAGGCCAAGTGGAAGAATAATAAAAACCCATGACAAGAGAGAATATCTTTAGTATGGTAAAAAGGGATATGTAATTAAGTATTATAGGACAAGGACAAGGGCAAATTACAAGATCGTCGAGAGGGCAATTGTATGCTCTCTCTACTAGCATACCTAAGAGAGGTGGTAACGTTTCTGTTAAAAGTTTAGCTTTTCTTTTCTATCATACCGTGGGAACTTTGTTTTTGGTACATCGCATCCTTTTAATTCTGCTTCGATAGTTGAGTCTCTGCACCTTAGTACTAGCGTAGTAGAGGATCCCATTTTTGTCTCAAATCCTGTTGGGGAATCGACTCATTTATTGATGACTTGTTTGGATTTGAGAATGTCTATGCTAAGTGTTGAGTTTAGAAGTAAAACTTATGTTTTGGGCTATGGGTTGATTATAGGGATGGAATGGTTATCCAGAAATGGTACCATTCTCGAGTCTGAAAAGAGGGTAGTTAGACGCTTGACTTGCCTTGGTAATGACCTCGAAGTCTAGTGTAACCCTTAGGGTTCTGCCAATGTTAGTTGTAACGGCTGGATTTTCGACCCAGAAAATCAACATACAAACACACTGTTGACTATTCAAGCATCGAAAACACCAGGACATTAATAGAAGAATTTAGAGGGTGAGAAAGAAAAGATAGGACTAATAGAATAGAAGAAGAAGAAGATCACAACTGAACAAAATCAGAGTAACACGAAACTCGCAGCGGAACAAAATCATATCACAGCGGAAATAACTCTACATAACTAATGGTGAAGCTTCCTGCTTTTGAGCTCCTCCAAGTGAATCTGCAAAGCCCGAAACACTTGACTGCCCGTACAAATTTGGGCACCCAAGAGTTTAGGGAAAACAAACAAAATAAACTCTGGGTCAGTCATGGGACTGGTGTGAGTAAATTCCAACCATACTGTTTTACTTTGAAAATCCTTTTCCAAACAAGAAGATAATAGTAAGACCAGCCCACACATAAACATGGACGGTTTTTACCTTACTATAACCCGAAATATTCTTGATATCAAAACCAGTGATATTATGATAATCTAAACAAATAATTATCCAAGTAGCAGAACGCTTGCATCTCACGTTCCACATATATATAGTATAAAATCATAAATCGCAGGGCGCTTATCGGAGAATGGATTTCAACAGACAAGGTATGGGAGCACCTTCTGAATAGTGTACTCTAGAGGAGATACACTCAGGGTTCAACAAGAACGTCTTGCAACCCGGCCACACATGACCGCTCACTCATTTAGCTTGAGTGTCGCGAATATATTGCCACCACGGTTGTAGGCCATCCAACCGTCAATCCGAAGATACAGAATCGAAAAAGAAGTATAAATATGAATTTTCTCTAGATCGGTGACAATACACCCTGCTTGGGGATGACCCAACTAGCCATGCTGCCTAGCCCAACTTTTGTTACTTCCTGGTTGTGAGGCTAGAGGCTACGTCTATCTTCAGAACATCTGATCACCATTCACTTTGAATGTCACATCGTCAAATCCGTAATCACATATTGATTACACAAATGCACACTGGGTGTAGAATAAAGAGAAGTTACCTTCTCCCCACCAACTTGGTATATTCGTACAAATCAACGGCGTGACCGTTGGAAATACTCTGTCAGACACTCGTCCATACAAGTTGTCCTGGGACTGGACAAACAAAAACATCATTCTGGAACTGGACGATCCTTGCATTTAACTCCGTCTTCAATTATCTTCAGCATATCTAATTCGCAGCGCTTATGCCTAAACGGAGTGGTTTCCGGATAATAAATCCAACCGGTCTCTCCGTATTGACACGATGGTCAAAACACTTCGATGGTCGGTTATTTAACTATCGAAGTAAAAACAAACATCCATTCACAAACACTGGACCTTTTATTTAATACTAACTTTCTAGTTTCCCATATTTCTATAAACTCTTCCTTACTTCCCTTCATTTCTACTTTATTAGTTCCTCGTTATAAATCGGTAAGTGAATAAATTTCTAAGTATCAACCCCGAAGGCCGAAACCAACATCAGATTGACGCCTCGAAAGTTACTCAACTCAACCAACGTACAACGGGTTCTAATTTCTTTAAAACTATATCACCTTCCTTATAATGCTCAGTATATCTTTTTAAAACATTATAACTTATCGACTTACTTTGAAACCGTTATAATTTAACTAATGCTGCTATCTTTTCCTTTATAACTAATGCAATACGCTACTATATTCTCTTTTATAACTACTGCAATACGCTGTTGTATTCTCCTTTATAGCTACTGCAATACGCTGTTGTATTCTCTTTTATAGCTACTGCAATACGCTGCTATATTCACATTTCATTTGATAAACTCTGTTTCTAAGTCAGGTTCTTATTAAATCAATATCAAGTTTATAACTAATTACTGATTACATATCCTATTATAATTTGTTGGTTTAAAACTAAATATTAACTAGCCTATCAGACTATAATTCCTAATAATGTTATTTAGGTTCATGTGGTATATATAAATACTATACAACAAACAGTACATACAAATATTGAGGAATCCGGTCGCATTCTTCCAACCGGTTTCCGCATCCACAGATGTCAGTCAACACAATTTACACTAACTCTATACTAGGGGATATTCAATCGATGGAATCAGTGTCCAACTGATGATGTGTACATATATATAATGGTATATAATATTCAACCAAATTAATTGTAATCAACCTAATCAACCATCACACATCATTCAAACAACATTACAATATAATTGCAATATTTTAAAATAGATCAGAGTTAGTGATTTTACTCACCTTACAAACGTGAGCCCAGATGTATTCAAATGCCGATAACTTCCAGCTTTAACCAACTGCTGCCACTCCATTTCGGAAATGCATGCAAAAATTACCTGTAGATGACGTGACCACTCCTCACTATAAAACGCAACTGCTCCACTTAAAACACATTGCCGACTTCACTTTGCTTCTCAACATCCCTCGGCAATTCTTCCACCAAACACGTCAGTCCCATGCATGCATTTTCTCGCTCTCACCATGCACATACAAACTACATACCTCACCACAAAAGAAAATGAGCTCCCACTTCTCGCTCCTGTAATTCTTTTCCTACGGTCCCTTTTTCCTTCTTAAAATGATTCGCAAGCTTCAGGAGCTTTTCATCACCATGCTCATATTTTATACGCCCTCCTCCAATAATTTAAACTTCCGCTACAGTGAATAATAGCCATCACCCCATGATCAATCTCCATGCTGTCCTCCCAGTACACACTACTCTTTCCCAAACCGAACCCATGCAAACCGTATATACACGTTACCAACCCCGTCTTGCTGGTTTCTGCTTCGAAGAGGAATGAAATGCTGAGTTTGAAGGACAACATATTTCGTTTTAAATCCTAGATCTCATTTGGGAGAAGAACAGAAGAAGAGAGCGTGGATTTAGGAAACAGCGTTTAGTATTTGAGAAGAGAGTTAGAATGATGGGTCCTTTATACATAGAAAACATGTATATTTTATATTGAGGAAAATGTACAGGTGAGATGTGCATTTGCTGAAATCACGGCGCCAATCCATGAATAGGGTCCGATTTTTCTATGTAGCAGATGGAGGTGATTGGATAATAGGTTAAGGTGGAACTATGTATAGGATTATGGGGCTTAAATTTCGGATAGGACGTATGGTGCTCAGTTACTGTTCTGTATGGGTTTCGCCATACATGTATTTTCAATAGGGCATAGGCATGTGCCAGCTTTCAATGTTTGCACGTCCTAGGCATAAAATATCTACTGTAGCCATCTGCGGTAATAGCTTTAGAGCAGGTAACTTAAGGGTGAAGGAACGCATATAATATATATATATATTTATAGTTTTAATTATATTTTCATTTTATGATTTTAGTCGGGATGAAATACAAATGCCGAGTCAAAGAATGTTGCATCTAAGTCTAACATAGGGATGGCATCCGCTGTATTGTTCACAATGCTTGTTTGTTCTCCTTCTGATGCCACTGTTTTGTTACGTTCCATATGCGAGGTTAAGGGTGAACTATAGTGATTGCTATTGACAGAAATACCGCTGTTTTGTTAACGAACAATGTGTCACGATCTCAAATATATAATAATATCGGTAGGTTGACTCATATTTTGAAACCCCGAAATACCGATACAGGGTACACAATACTCCAAATAAAAAGTTGTTTATTTAATTAATTTAAAATTACAGTAAAATTCTAAAAATTAAATTATCGTTGCGCCTCAAAAGAACCTTGTCCCGATTTGCACCCGATATCAAGTTATATTCAAATAACCGTTACGGTCGATATACGCTTCTACAGCGACTTTTCGAATATTTGATTTGAACATAACTTCCACTCTGTAACACGAAATCTTGGTTTTTCACTTCTGTTAGAAAGATACAGCTCAACAGATTCCAACGTTTCTTGTTTTAAAGAAATCCGATTCAAAACGAGTCTGGTACACTCAGTTGAAGTTCAGAACGTTAAATTACGAACTGCATGGTCGTTCTGAGCTCGATTATAATTAATATATTTTTATATACGTTTCAACTTCGTTTTAATTAATATATAAATCCGTTTATATTCTGAATTCAATATTTAAACTGATTTAAATATTCAAATACCAACCGACAAAAATGCGGGACGTTACATTAGTTACCTAGAATCTCTTGATACATTTATCGATCCGCTCGAGTAGTGTTCGCCCCTAAGGCAGATGGTTCATCTCGCTTATGTATGAGTTATAGGAAAACACCTTAGTAAGTACATTTGGCAACATGGTTGACATCTGTTTGTTTGCTAGAGATAATCCTTCTGTGTGGAATACCTTCTAGTAAGTGAATGAGATCCAAGATTTACTAGTGAATTTTGGAGAGCTTGCATGAAACCATGAGTACGCAGTTATGTTTAAGGCGAGTATACTAGAAAAAGAATAAGGAGAATAAGTGAAACGAGAGGCAACAGTGGAATGGGTTCCAACTCATATTTTGGAAACAAGAATTAAGAAGCTACGAAATTGTGTAGTTAAAGACAGTGAAAGCACAAGGGAGTTAAGCTCAAGGAAATGCGACTTAGAAGATTGAAGACTAGATACGCGCATCTTATCTCTTTTTAAGAGTATATCCTTGATCCCTCTTTTCCTGCAGAGCTTACTTGCATGCTATCTTTTATGTATAACATCTCGATCCTATTACCCATCCTATTTCTGTTGCAAACCCCGTAGGGAGTATGACTCATCTGTTAGTAATAAATGTTAGGGCTTGAGGGCGTCCGTTGGGTTGACTAAAATTTTTGGGTTTTAAAGGAAATGGGTTGGTCCTAGGAAGGGATTTCTTGTGACCAAAAAGGAGTCCATCATGCTTAGTTTCCTAGAAACATATATATATTGGTTGGTGAATTCTTTGGGCGTCAGCCTGATGTGGATTTCGGTCTTCGGGGCTGATGCTTAGGGAGTTCTTCTCCAAATTAGTATATATGTGACATAGGTTTCCAGTTTTGACATTGCCTAATGGGCACAAGATTTTTACTTGCTTCTATCATTCGACTATACCTTTAGGTAGGAACAATTGGGTGTAAACATGTGTTTGAGACATGTTATGATTGATGGTTGCAAGTGGTTGCAAGTGGCTGCTAGTGGTTGCTCGTGATTGCATAACGCACATTAGGCACTAGATCGGCTCAGACACATTTCCATATTGCATATGCATGAGTGTTTATACTTGTTTATGGATGAAATTAGATGCGTTATCATATGGATGATGCGTATGGATGGATGTTTGTGCACACATATAGTGTTTATGTGACTAGGACTATTTGCATACATGTTGGACTCATTGCACTAAACATATTTTGCATTAAGAAGATCAATCAGGCCTGACCATTTGCATTAGATAAAGAACATATACACACACTTTCTGCATACGTTCATACAGCATTAGAAATCACTTATGGACAATGGATGCCTGTGATTGATGGTTGAGTAGATGGATGATTGGATGGTAGGACACATTCTTCTTAACATGAAGATTTCGGGGACGAAATCCTTTAAGGAGGGGAGAATGTAACAACCCGAATTTTTATAACACGTTAAGACTAGAAATCTAGGATGAATTAAAGTTTAAAATCATAATCAGGGGAAACGGGTTATGCCATTGCGTTCGACTCGAAATTTTACATGAAATAGAGTCCGAGTTTTCGAAAATCGGAGTTTGTATGACCAAGTTATGACCTCTAGAAGTTTGAGAAATTTTCAGAATCAAAGACAGCTCGAAATTCGAATTCAAATCCCACAGCAGGCAGGGTGGGAAAACTCCCGCCCATGGACCAGGTCGACCTGGGGTCGACTATAGTGTCGACCTCCCAGGGACCAGGTCGACCATAGTGTCGACCTGGGGTCGACCTGCCTCCCGAACCCACTTCTTGACCCCGATGCATCCTGATGTATTTAGACTTGTTTCATGACCAGATTCGTCTGCCTAACCCTATATAAGTAGCCCCCTAGCCTCATTCTCTCCACACCATTTCATTCTGTCCTTATGCTGCTTCTGAAAATAATTAAATTAAAGATAGAATGGCTACTTCTTCTTCGTCAAGACAACATCAAGGAATTGCTAATTGGAGGCTTTTCAACTAGAACAAGACTAAACAAATAAAGATTCAACAACTGCAACAACCGTTTCTAGAATCAAATCTCTGCACTCTAATTCTTGATCCGCGCTCTGTAAGTTCTAGTTACTTTGAGACTGAAACTTGTTAAATTTGATATGGACATGGAATAAAATGAAATTGGACCTAAGCTTGATTATCTATTTGGATCTGTTCTTGTCTCTTCTTGAATCTATGATTTTTGGATTATTTCTTATCGACTGAATCATGCCCATTCATGTTGTTGGACCTAGTTTATTATTCAAACGCTAGGTTGTAACATAAATTCTTGGATCTTGACTTGTGGGAATATTTCTGTTTGTCCTATTCATGTTGTAAACCAAATTCTTTCAGGACTATAACCTTAATATGCCTATGACTATGACGATAAACATAAGACTATACCTATGCCTATGACTATGACGATGAACATAAGACTATACCTATGCCTATGACAGAACATAAGACCATGCCTATCACTCTGAACATGAGACTATGCCTATGACTATGATGAGGACAATTGTGGTTAATCATCTATGACTCTTGACTATGAGGATTATTACCTATGATTATGAACATAAGGCCGTTATCTATGACCATGACTTTGAAGTTATTACTGTTAATTGCTTGTGACTATTTGCCTAGAACTATCTTTGATGATTATCCATGATATTGTGATGAGTCGCTTATGATTCATAACTATGATATTTCTACCTATGACTGTTGGGGTTAATTGCCTAAGACTATTATAGTTGATATTTCATGCCCATGACACCTTAGTTGAAAACCATGTCATGCACCGAATTGACACTATGTTGAATCATATACCTAGGGTGTGACTTGCTTAGTTTATTCGCAATTATGTACACCAAAACCACTAGATCCATTATTCTTGTATTTTGCTTGCTTTTGCATGCCTATTCTTTTATGTCAGTGTTTATCGTGACCATCGCCTTATCTTGCTAGATTTGTAATCCTATATGCCGGTGATGTTGTAACCAATTATCTCAAGTTATATCATACTAGTCTTGTAACCCCTTTTTATTGCTTTAAGCTAGTCCCTTTTGCCTATCATAATTTTGATGTTATTCCCTCTATTTCGAGATTTGGATTTATTTGTTGTATAGATCGATTCACGTTCACGTGCGATGGGAATACGATTTGGGTAGAATAGGCAAAACATGAATTGGTTATGAACATGAATTATGAACCTAATAAAAGGCAAAACTTGAAACATGAACGCCGTTGTAACTTGAGCCTGGATATGGACACGAACTTGACATCGACTTGACACGAAACTTGTCTTCAAAACTTGACACGAACATGACATGAAACTTGAACATGGTCATGACACTTAGAATGAACATTGAAATGGCCAACTCGAGGTTGGGTTGAGTTTGTAGTGTAATTCTGCTCAGAACCGCCCGGTAAATCCAGTGGCTGCAAACAATAGGATCCAATGTGAGTAGTTGGTCATATCGCACTTGAAACCCGAGGTTAGACTGAGTTGTGGTGTAGATCTGCCCGGAACCGCCCGACATATCCAGTGACCACAACAACAGGTCTAATGTGAGAGGTTGGGGTGCACTAACGAATTAATGCCACATGATAGGGTTAAGTCATGTACCGCTTGAATATACTTAACCAATTTGACACGATGACTGGATAGGGTTAAGTCATGAACCGCTTGAATATACTTAACCAATTTGACACGATGACTTGATAGGGTTAAGTCCTGAACCGCTTGAATATACTTAACCAATTTAACACGATGATTTGATAGGGTAAGTCATGAACCGCTCGAATATACTTAACCGATTGAACGCAATGATTTGGTGGGGTTAAGCCATGAACCGCTTGAATATACTTAACCAACTTGACACATGATTCATAAGGCTAAGTAATGAACTTAAACGACAACACTTAGCCAATTTGACAAGACATGTAGACAGGTTAAGTCACGAAATTGAATGACCACACTTAACCAACTTGATATGCTAGACTGATGGCGTTAAGTCTCGAATTTAAATGACAACACTTAACCTACTAGACAGAAACCCTAGTTACGCGGTCCGTTTCAGCAGTAACCCACTAGATGTATCATGGTACCGTGGAACTAGGCAGGGTGGGGCACGATTACTGGGCTGATTGTAAGCGACTAGAAAAACGGCTGTGTGGGTGCGCCAGTGTAGGTTCTAACGGAGTGCGGGCATGCACACACTCTGAAGCAGAAAAAGCAGGCATTGGGAATCAGTAGGTTTATCTGTGCGTGCTTGATTCGTGTCAATGGTTGGCACCATAGGGCTTGATACACCCTATGTTGGACCTAGCACAGGTGACTACATTTCATGATTGGGCCGTATGACACAGACACATGAATGAGCTAGGACTTGTAGAGAGCCGATCGACTAATAGATCTTTACGTGGAATTCGTTGTGTAGCATAATCCCTAGAGGTCCTAGGTGGCATAAACCCCAATCGAACCTAGAAAACTTTCAATAGGTAGCATAATCCCTAGTGGTCCTAGGTGACATAAATCCTAGTTGAACACGCGATAGTTCATGATAAGGAGACCTAGCCAGAACAAGGGTGGCAGTCCAAACGATTTCAAGAATGGTGGCACTACGTTGAAGTAGTATAGAAATACGTGATGAAACCCATACGATATACAGCAAGGGACTGTACATATACATGGAAAGGATGATACGGGTTGGGGTACTAGTACAGTTGGTGCAGAGAATGTTAAACATGTGATGCTTTACGTAGTTTACCTGGTTTACATAGTTTATCTTGTTACCATAGTTTATCTTATCACCATAGTTTATCTTGTTATCTTAGTTTAACTTGCCTATCTCGTCATCATTCTTATGTTTACTTTCAGTTTATACATGTCATGTTACCTTTACTTGTTTCTATGCTGAAAGTCACTAGGACTTACCAGTCTGTATGACTGACCCGTTTTGTTTCTCCCCTTTTTCTTCCGTTCCCCCCCCCCCGGTTTCTCAGGCAGGAAGCACTACTACTTAGTTTGGACTTCTTTCTGCTTCAAGATCATCGTATATGGCTTGGACCTTTCTTGGCTATGGCTATTTTACTGTTTAACTTGGGGAATGATTTATGACTATGGTTTTATGCTTCTTTACTATTGCAAGATAGATTTCGATGTAATGGATTTAATGGCATTTTGATGTAAAAAGGCTTTAGACCTTTCTAGACTTTAAAGAAATAAAATTTGGTTTTTCTTCCGCTGTTTTATATATGTTTTGTCTTGTAATATTTCTGCGTATGTTTACCTAGATAATGCTCCACCCAAGCTAGTGCATTCCCTTTATGAGTGACCCTAGCGGAGTTGGGGTGTTACAAGATTCGTTAATCCCTATCCTATATAAACACCCCTAAGGCTACAGTTTTCTCTACATAACTTCATTACGCCTATACTTTACCCTAATTCATATCAAAATAAATCGAAGGCGGGGTTATGCTGCTAAAGTTCTTCAAGAAATCAAGTTTAGAATTCAAGTAGAGATACCAAGGCTAATTCAACGACATCAACAACTATTTTCTAAGAATCAAATCTAAATTAGAGAATCGATAATCTACGTCAAGGGACAGCTTTTCAGTTTCAGAAAACAGATCCCAGAAAACAAGATTTTCCTTTGTTATGTAAGTTCAGTTACTTTTTAGATTTGAACACCTAAATCTAATTGTGACATGTAATAAAAGGAATATGAGAATATGCCTGTTATAAGCAATCCTTTCATTTGAATCTATGCTTATATATGCATTTAGGAATCATTATTTACTATGGAATTGGTCCAATCATATCTATCCTTGTTGTATATCGGAATTGGAATCATGTTTTAGTTCATGATATAACTCTTATCAAACTTATACATCTATGATGGTTCATGATGATATTCATATCATATGTATATGCTTGCAATGTATTATATGCAAAACTTGTCAATTTGGTATATCAAATCTATTGGACCAGTAGTTCTTATCGTCGTATGCCTAGTATGTTCCATATTGTTTCTCCGCTTATTTCATGAACCTTGTGTTGAATCTCGAAATACGTACGTTATGAATGCGGGGGTAATTGGGTGTAACATGAAACTGGCATTATTTGGCAAAATTTGGATCATGTAGTATGGCATGACTGTTAAGATGCAATTTGGGGAAATTGGGCATGAATTATGGAATATGTAACTTGACATATTGAACCTAGAATTGGCATGAACGACAAAGTATGAAATTGGAATATAAATCAAGTTTTAGGCATAATTGTTATTGTTGCGAATTTGGGGTAACTTGAGCGTTAAATCTAGGTTGGGCGTAAGATGAAAAATTGGAACATTAAATCTAGATTTGGCCTAACTATTGATTCGGGATGCCATGTATAATGAATATTGTAATTCTGGGGCATGACTATTATTACAAACTTGGAAAGATTCGGCGCAGCCTATTTTGAGTAATAGCTTGAAATTGAATTTGGGGGTCATAACTTGCAATTAGCTTTGTTGGGCATAACTTGAGAATTGAAACGTGACTAGTTGGGATAATTAGCATGAAAATCTAGATTTGGACACTTATGGTAAATGTGGCATAATCTGAAATTGACAACAATTGTGAATAATTTACATATAAACTATAAATGTGTAAATTAGTGAAAAGATAAACATGCCTAACCCGAGGTTAGATTGAGTTGTGGTGCAAAACTGCCCGGAACTGCCCGGCACATCTAGTAACCACAACAACACCTATCTGATTTGAGAGGTTAGTGCATTATGCCCAAGAAAAACCCGAGGTTAGATTGTATTGTTATGTAAAACTGCCTGGAACCGCCCAGCACATCCAGTAACCGCAACAACACATATTTAATGTGAGACGTTGGTGCATTAATAAATCAATTAATGCTAATGAGCAACATGAATGACTAGGGTTAAGTTAATGAGAAACACTAAACCGATATAACAAGATGAATGACTAGGGTTAAATTAATAGGAAAAACTTAACCAGTATAGCATGATGAATGGGTTGGATTAAGTAATAAGAAAACACTTAACCAATGTAACTTGATTTGTTGTAAGGTTAAGTTAAAACAAGAGGGCAACACTTAAGCAATATAACTTGATTTGTGGTAGGGTTAAGTTGACACAAGAAGGCAACACTTAACCAAAGTAACATGACAAGTACGTGGGTTAAGTAACTTGAATTGATTGATGACACTTAGCCAATATAACTTGATGAACGAACGGGGTTAAGTTAATAAGAAGCACTTAGCCAACATGACATGATGAATGGGTGGGTTAAGTTAACACAAATGGACAACACTTAACCAATATGACATAATGTATAGCAGGATTAAGTACATATCGGGTTGGTGGGTAATAATAGTAAATATAGGTCCACAAAACTTAACCATTAAAAAACGTGCTTGAATGTGTAGGAGGGTTAAGTACATATCGAGTTGGTGGGTAATATTAGTAAATATAGACCCATAAAACTTAAACATTAAATAAACATGCTTGAATCAGTGGGAGGGTTAAGTACATCTCATGTAGGTGGTAATATTTATATATAGGCCCACAAACTTAACCAGTAGGAAACCCTAGTAAAGGGGACCCATTTAAGCAGTAACCCATATAGATGTATCATGGTGCCCTGAACTAGGCAGGGCAGGGCATGATTACTAGGCTGATTATAAGAGGTCAAAGCAGCGGTAGGGGGTACGTCAGTGTAGGTTCCGACGGTTTACGGGCATGCACGTACTCTAAAGTGGGAAAAAGCAGGCACTGGGTACCAGTAGTTATACACTATGCATCTTGAATAGTGTTGGGTTTCTATCATAAGGATTGATACACCTTATGGTGGGACCAGCACAGGGTACCTACATGCAAGAGAGGGTCGATTTACACAGACAAAAGGAAAAATTAATACGAGTAAGGAGCCGATCGATAGGGTAGCAAGGGTACATCTAACATGTTCATGGCAATTAGGGAGATTGAGGTGGAATCCTCACGATAGATGTACACTTGAAGGCTACCACAATTGCAGGGATTAGGATCACATTACAATATGATCATTTTATATAGTTTACTAGTTGGGACACTAGTCAGGTGGTGTAGAGATATAAAAATCAGAATAACAAGGTAGTAGCGAAGCAGAGAAGGAGTAGAAGCGCATTCAGTTTATCTTGCCTTATCATATCTATACTAATCATATGTTATCTTGTTATCCTTGTTCTCACGGTATTGTCTTATATTCAGTTTATTCATGTCATGATGTTTTTTCCTATTTATATGCTGAAAGTCAGTGGACTTACCAGACTTATGTCTGACCTAGTTTTGTTCTGCCTCTTTTCTTCCGGTCCCCCTATAGGTTTACAGGGAGGAAATGTTACCACTTAGCTCAGTTTTCTTTCCAAGCTCGAAGATAGTCGATGTATTGCTTTGGACTCTCTCTTCCACTACTATGGATGGTTCATGCTTGATTGGGGAATATCATTGTTATTTTTATGCTTCTTTTATACTTGGAAGTTTTTAAATCAAGACAGAAGTTCTATGTATTACTTTTAAGTATGATTGAGACAACTGCTGTAAAAGCTTGACTGAACCACATTGTTTATAAAATGACTTTATTTTCCGCTGCTTTATTCGTCTATCTTGTAATTCATCTACATCTTTTACCTAAAATGCTCCACCGAAGTTAAGGCATTCCCTTTGTGAATGACCTTAACAGAGGTGGGGTGTTTCATAAGCCCAGGTGCTTATATAATTAAAGTTTAAATTTATTTAAATAGGGTACGAACTTGTAATTGAAATATCATGCTCATGCGTTATCCAAATTCAATAAAACAAGATCCATTAGGATCGTATAGACCCTGACTACACAACGGAACTAGTCTGGAGTGATTTGATAACTGTTTCAATTTATAAAAAAATTAAACGTCTGATTCGAATCAATCGATGCTAGTCGTTTTTCAACGATTAACAACCAATATGAGTAAACTCACTAACTCTAATTAGTTCTACAATTTTGTAAATGTTATTTAATATTGATAAAAATGGTTGAATGTTGTGTGTGATGGTTGTTTAGATGATTACTTATGAATTGGTTGAATATATATATATATATATATATATATATATATATATATATAATTGATTGAATATTGATCTAATTATTTTAATATCATGTATTGTTATAACATTAGTGTTATTATTGTTGTATAACATCTGCGATGCAAGGAAACAGGTTGGAGGAATCCAACTGGGTTCCTCAACAATTTTATTGATGATTTTCATATGTTGTAGTATATGGTGTGAAAATAATCTATGACTGGTTATTGTGTCATTGGGATGTTTAAATAACATTGACCTGAAATAATTGGTATTTTAATACCGAAAATGATATTTAAATATATTGGAAAAGAAATTGCGGTTTTAAAAAGGATAATCTATTTAAATTAGAAATGAAATTTCAGTTGCGCTAGAATATAATAAGTTGTTTTAATTATATTAAAACAAGTGATTTGATTTATCAAGGATATTTTTAAATAGGATAAAATAATTATTATTAAAAAAAATTGAAATATAAATCTAAGAATAAATTAAAAGGGAATTGGGGTTTGTTTTCAATGGAAAGCGATGGAAGTATTTCGATGTTCGAAATGAAATAGGATTGAAATAAATCCGTAAGGATCTAATGATAATTCGACTATGTCGAATAATATAAAGATAATTTTTTTGTTATAAATTTATATAAAATGAAATACCAGGACTTGACGTGATAATTAATATTTGGATTTGTTATCGAATAGGAAATCGAGATTTTTAATTTATACTTAAAGTCGGTAGGCACCACCAACCTCCCGTGTGCAAAGCATGGGTCTCATCATAGTTATAACTTATGAAATGAGTTTATAAAATGAAATATGAAGTATGTGTTTATAAAATTACCTGATAAGTAGGATTTTACACTGTAATGATATCTGTTATTCAAATCAAGATTTGATTTAATAAAATGAGTCCAGATTTCTGTAAAGAAATAATATTCACATTTCAAAGTGAATAATGATTTAAAAGAAAGCTGTTTGAAGATCTAGAATGGTTATAGAAGGAGACTGATTAATGTTTTGAAGATGATAAATTCATAAATGAATTTAGGAATGGAGTTAACCTGAAATGGTAATTTATTCAGACGTTATGAACGATAATTGAATAGGGATTATTCGGAAGTGAGTTATACGTTGGAATTCAATTCTATCGAATTCAGGAAAGTACCATTTACTTTTCGGTTATAATAAAGATTTATTTATTTATCAAATAATTTAATTATTTGTTTATTTAAATAAAAATTATATTTTCAAATTAAATATTTTAAAAGCAGAGATTATAACGTTATCATTATTATCAAAGATTTCCATAAAGAAGTGGATTCATAAACTGAATAGAGAGTTGTGTAAAAAGTTTTGTAAATAAGAAATATAGAAAAGGTGTAAAGAACATTAAAAACGAACTAGAAATTAGCTATGTTGAATGGTTGTCCGATTATCGATCTGATGTTGGTTTCGGCCTTCGGGGTTTATACTTAGGGAATTGTTCTCTTATAGGTTTACGGTTCCGGACTAATGGATAGGGATGCATGAATAAGGTATGTAAATGTTTTCTAGTGTTAATGTCTTGTATTTTAAAAATAAAGGAACATAAAGAGTTGTGAATATATGGAAACGTTTTCCAAAAAAATCGTGAGAAGTAAAATGGGTTTTAAGAAATAATTGGGAAATTGGGAAATGAAATGATGATTGATCAGTATGATTTCCATTTGGAAATACGACCGTTGTTTGTACACGTGTTTTTCTTTGATAGTTAAATAACCGACTATCATAGTTTTTACCATTTCCGTTGTCAATACGGAGAGATTGGAATCAGATTTATTATCTGAAAACCACTCCATATGGGCATTATCATTTCAAATCAAATACATCGAAGACAATTGAAGACGGAGTTTGTGCAAGGACTGTTCTGGCGATCCTAGGTAGAAATTGCCTAAGATGGATTTACAGAATAGTGCCTTCGGATTTTCTAGTCCTAGGACAACTTGAATGGACGAAGGTCTGACAGAGTATATCTGGTGGATCTCGTAAGTTGATCGTTTCAAACGTATTTATGTTATTGGCGGAGGAATTCATTTCTCTTAGCTTGTAGCCCTAGTATTTTTAGGGAAATCAATTTGTAATTTGACGGGTATGGCGATGTGGCGTTCAAAGTAAATAAAGGAGTGATCTGTTAAAAGATACGTTATGACCTCAAGCCTCATCAACTGGGAAATGACAGAAATCGGGCAGGCAACATGGCTAATGGGTCGCACCCAATTAGGGTATATTGTCACCATCTAGAGAATATTCACATTTGTTACTTCTTCTTTTTTTGCATCTCTCGAGAACGGTTATGTTGGTATACCAACCGTAAGGTGACAATATATTAGGAACATTCAAGCGAAATGAATGGCCAGTCATGTGTGGCCGAGTTAAAAGATGTTCTTATTGAACTCCAGTGTATCGCTTCTAGAGTACACTAGTCGGAAGGTGGTTCCATAACTTGTCATAGTTGGAAGTCCTTTACCCAATAGGAGCCCACGGTTTTGATTGTAAATTATATATGTAGAACGTGAGATGAAAACGTTCTGGTAGATTTCTAAGTACTTGTATTAGACACTATTATAATATCAAGATAATATTGTTTGTAAAATGTTTTGGGTTATCATAAGGTAAGAACCATCTGTGTTTATGTGTGGATCGGTCTTACGATTATCATTTCTTTGAAAAGGATTTTGGAAAGTTAAAATGAATGATTGGAGTTTACTCACACCAGTCCCATGACTGACCTAGAGTTTATTTTGTTTTATTTCCCCTAAACTATTGGGTGCCCAATTTTGTACCGGCAGTCAAGTAGTCGGGATTTTTCATATAACCTTGGAAGATCTTGTAGCAGGAGGCTTCGAAATTAGTTATACACAAAGTTTATTTCCGTTGTGATGTTATGTGTTATACTCGTA
Organism: Allium sativum; assembly: GCA_030737875.1. NCBI lineage: Eukaryota > Viridiplantae > Streptophyta > Magnoliopsida > Asparagales > Amaryllidaceae > Allium > Allium sativum. Next base: position 65,707,997 of record CM060924.1, read on the forward strand.
TGTATATACAGTTATAGTTTTGTATTTCAAAAGATGTTATATAATATATTTTATTCGTTCCGCTGTGAGATTCATGTTTACTCTGATTTTTTTCTGTTGTATTCTTCTTCTTTTATTCTAACTTTCTTCCTTTCTATTTCTCACCCTCTAACTTCTTTTTATTAACGTTCCAGTATTTCGATGCTCGAATAGTCGACTTGGTGTTGTGTGTCGATTTTCTTGGGTCGAAAATTCCCGGTCGTTACTGTTCCGGTCCATTGTGAATCGGACTGTTCCAATCCATTGTGGATCAGACTATTCCGATCCATTGTGGATCAGACTATTCCGATCCGTGATGGGTCGGTCAGTTTCGGCACATTGTGGATCGAGCAGTTCTAATCCGTTGTAGAAGTGTGCCTCTTTTAAGCTTTTCTTGGTTGTCGATAATTGATTGTCGAGCATATTAAAGTGACCCACGTTTATAAGTTGAGCCCTAACATCAACCTGCATTTATAACTTGAGTACGCTTTTTAACTACTGCTCATCCTATAACAATAAAAACATTTGCACGTTTTTAGGTGAATATTTTTCCATAGACTATATGTTGCTTTTTAAAACAAGATTCCATATGCAAGATGAATACTAGACAGATGAACAGTTATCATTCTAGAAAGGAGATCACATTTGCTTAAACTGGAGCTTCATTTTGAATTTCTGATGCTAGAGCCACTGCAGAACTTCTGAATTGCAAACGAATCAATTCTTGAGTATTCCCCGTACTCCTGACAACCCACCGAAGGAAAGTCGTTTTGTGTTAACTCAATTTGTTTATAATCAAGCACACATTCGGTTTGACATCCCTGAGTTTGATGCAAAATTGTCATGGGAAGAGGAATTTGCTGGCTGTTCATCTTCAAGCACGCTGTAGTGGCTTAGTTATATTTAGACATTTGTATTTGAATTCTCTTTGACACTATGGATCATCCCGAGATATACAAAATTTTGAATCTTAATTTCACAACGGCTTGCCGTAGTGCATAATTTTTGCTCAATCTTCTTTTTTGTAACTCATGTGGGTACTATTGACGGATATTAGCTTCAATTCCTTGAGAAGCGTTATTGTCTGTTGGATTTGAGCTATGTCATATTCGCACAGTCGCCTTTTGAGCATTACTTATCTTCAAATTAGAAGTAGAATATCATCAGGTTTTTTGAAATGCCACATTTTTTGAAGGCGAAATCTCATGTTTGTTATACTCCAGCTCACTTATTTCTAAGTGTATTCGCTTCTTTATTGAGTGCTAGTTAGTTTTTGGCATATTGCGATGCCATTATGGACCCGTGGTATGCTTTCCAAGCATTTCTCAGTCCTTATATGGTTATGTTGTCCCCATACCATGGGTCGTCACGAGTTGCAAGAACTTGATATGATCAGCTTGTCGAGATTCCTTGATTGTGGTCAATGTGCTAGAAGCTTCAACTTCATTGGCGAGAGCCTTTTAAACTTGTTAACATGCGCAAAGCATCTGAGCTCGTTAATGCAGTAGGAATCCCGACTTTACTAGCTGATTTGGTGCTTCAACTTTAGAGAAGTTTTTATTTCTTTGTGCCCCCACTCGGGAAGGACTTTGGATTCTAGCCCAATATTCGTCTACTATTGTAACAAACCGAGATTTTCGACTTCGAAAATCAACACAAAACTACTATGTTGACTATTCAGACATCGGAAATACCTAATCATTAATAGAAAGAAGTTAGAGGGTGAGAATAGATAAGATAGAAAAATTAGAATAGAAGAAGAAGAAGATCACCACAGAACAGAATCAGAGTGATACGAATCTCACAGCGGAACGAATAAAATATATAACATAACTTTACAATAAAACAGTATATATATAATAATATTATAAGAGTACAACACTTACACACAGTGGAAATAACAATAGCCATATACTGATGCCTCCTGCTTCAAGCTCCTCCAAGTATATCTATAAAGATCTGAACTACTTGACTGCCCGTACAAATTTGGGCACCCAAGAGTTTAGGAAAACAAAACCAAATAAACTCTGGGTCAGTCATGGGACAGGTGTGAGTAAACTTAAATCATTTGTTTAACTTTTAAAAATCCTTTTTAAAAGAAAAGATAATCGTAAGACCGATCAACACATAAACATGGACGGTTTTTACCTTACGATAACCCAAAACAGTTTTGGAAATCAATACTTTTCTGATATTATAGTAATGTCTAATCACAAGTAAATAACAATCTAGCAGAACGCTTGCATCTCATGTTCCACATATATAGTATACAAACAAAATCGCGGGTGCTTATTGGAGAGTGGATTCTGACTATGACAAGGTATGGGACCACCTGCCGATAGTGTATCTCTAGAGGCGAATAAACTGGGTTCAACAAGAACATCTTGCAACCCGGCCCACACATGACCGACCACTCATTTCGCTTGAGTGTATCGAATGTATATCACCAATGGTTTGGAGCTACCCACCGTTTCCCAAAAGGGACAACATCGAAATAGATAAAAGAACGAAATCAATTTTCTCTAGATAGGTGATATACACCACAATGGGAGCGACCCATGTAGCTATGCTGCCTGCCCGATTACTGTCATTTCCCGGTTGATGAGGCTTGAGGTCATAACGTATCTTTTGGAACACCTGACCACCATTCACTTTGAATTCCACATCGTCATACCTGACAAATCACAAATTGATTAACCCAAAAATACCACAGCTATAAAGATAAGAGAAACGAATTCATCCACCACCAAACGTAAGTACGTTTGAAGAGATCAACTTATGCGATCCGTTATATATACTTTGTCAGACATTCATCCATTCACGTTGTCCTGGGACTGGACAAACCGAAGGCACGATTCTGTAAACAGGATAATCCTTGCATAATTCCATCTTCAATTATTTTCATCATATTTGATCGCAACGCTAACGTCCATACAGAGTGGTTTCAGATAATGAATCTGATCCCGGTCTCTCCATATTGACGACGGAAAAAGGGTCAAAAACTTCGATAGTCGGTGATTTAGCTATCAAAGAAAAATATGTGTACAACCAACGATCTTATTTCCAGATAGAAATTCGATCGATCAATCGTCAATCAACATTTATCTCTTTAGATTAAATTATCATTAATTTATCCATTTACCCATTTCTATATATTCGTAAATTCTTATTTCTGGATTTAGAAAATATACTTTATCGATCACTGGAAACATTTCCGTATTTGTTCCATTCCTAGTTTTCTGTATTAGAAAAACATTTTTAATTCTTATTTGGAAAACATTTCCAAAACTCCTTCTTTTGATTTAAAGAGATGTTTAAATAAAACATCACTAAGCCAATTCAAACCATTACACTCATTAACTAAATTCACTTAACCAAACTTCACTATCGAACCTTACCCATCCCTTAGTTAAAAAACGAAGTCAATCAAGTTGGGGTATAATTACCTCTCAGACCTTAACTGAGCAACATTTCTAACCTCGAAATAGACAAAGTTCACCCTTTGAAATCTTTTAACCAACTTTCTTTCGTAACTTGGATTCTATTTACGAACCCACTTCTTTTACCAAAGTCATTTGATTTTAATGATGGTGTTATAATCCCATACTTCCAAAATAAAATAACTTAAATATAACTCTTGTTTATTAATTTGGATAAATAAACAAATAACTAATTTATTAATGAATAAATAAATCTTGGTTTTAGAACGGGAAGTAATTGGTACTTTCCCTAATTCGATATAATCGAATTTCAACTTAAAATTCTCTCTCGAATAATCTCTATTCGATAACTCCCCTTTCGAATAACTATATTTGATTATCTCTCTTCGATTAAGTATATTCGATAATCTCTCCTTCTAATAAACTATATTCGATAACTCTTCCTTTCAGATAGCTTATTTCGATAATCCTCTTCCGAATAACTTATATTCGATTAATTCCCTTTCAAATAACTTATATTCGATTAATCTTCTTCGAATAACTTATATTCGATTAATCCTCTTCGTAATAACTTATACTCGATTAATTCTCTTTCGAATAACTTATATTCGATTATCAAATATCGGTTTCCAACCGAATACTAATTATCTTGTTAAATCCTGATTTATTCAGTATATAATTTCTTCAAATAATTTATTTTTAAAACATCTGGCTTAGTTGAATCCTAATTACAAATCTTGACGGATTTTATTTAATTCCTTTTTACGTTTAGAGTATCGAAATGGATTTCATCATTCCCCTTTCAAAACAACTCCAAATTTCCCATTTTATTTACCGTTGAATTTGAATCTCAATTATCCACTGATAATTACATTTTAGTTCATTATAAACATTGTTTATAAATCACAACACTTGTTTTCCTTTATTAGACAAGTTATTTATTTTTGACCATGTGAAATTCCATTTCTGGTTAATTTCAATTTCTAAAATACACTTTCCTTTATAAATGTGTTTATTTGCAATATCTTTACTTAAATCCATTAATTACACCAAATGTGAAAAATATTTCTTTTATATAATAAATTTACTTTGATTTCGTATTTCCAAACAATAGCCAAATTCCAAATTCTATTTATACTTCTAACTAGAATTATACCTTCGAAATCTCCTTTTTATTTCTAACACTTAAATCTCATTTAATTTCCTTTATAAATGCTAAGTTCACATTCTATTAATAATATCGGTGTTAAAACCGAGTTTTTTTACTTCTCTCTACAAATTTAGACTTATATATTCATTTATCAAAAGATAAATATTTCCTTAGTTTATAAACATCTTTTATAAATTATTCTTCTCAAGTTATCTGTTGGAACAGATTTCTATTAAATATTTACTTTAAATCAATTTCCTATAATTCTTTTATATCTCGCATGTTCCCTTCTATAATTCTATAAATTTTCTAAATAATTCTTTTTATAAAATCCATTGATTTTATAAAATCCTTAAATTCAATATTTACTTCAAAAACTCTTTTTTTTTCAAATTCTTTGATTTCATATAAATATATTCTTTCATATATTTCTTTACTTACTTTTTATACTTCTATTAATTAATTTTCCCAAAAGCGGTCTTTTAAACTTCCATATAACTGATATTCACTTCAAATTTTCTTTTAATATAAAATCCTTTGATTTTATGTAAATATTTTATTTCAAATTATAGTTTGAAATTTCCCTTTTCACATTCTAGTATTTATTTTGGTATTTAAAAGTACCAAATAACAATGACCAAACACACATAATCAAGAACAGATTATAAATCACATCATATATCACAATATATGAAAAACAGTAAAATAAATGTTAAGGAATCCAGTTGGACCCCTCCGACCTGTTTCTCTACATCCACATATGTTAATCACATGAATAACACGAATATGAAATATTCTGATAAAAAGAATTAACACTCGATTAACGATTTATATCTATATCGTTATCTATATTTTCAACCAATTAACTAGCAGTTCAACCAAACAGCCAACACACAGCAAACAAACATCATTTATAAATACTCAAAAATATTTTATAAAAATATAAATTGAGTAGAGTTAGTGAGATTTACTCACATTGGACGGTTATCATTAAATAACGATTATCGGTCATTGATTTGATTCAGGCGTTTAATTCCACCATAAATCCAGACGAGCTCCAATTCACTTCCGGTCAGTTCCATTGGGTAGTGTCCATCCATACGATCCTAACAGATCTTGTTTTGTCAATTTCTGAGAACATATGATAAAGATATACATTTTATAATATGGTGTACATTTTATATTAAATAAGCTAATTTGAATTTCTATTTTAAAGCATTTGGTTTTACCTTTTATATCCCGGCCCACTATCCTTTAACCCATACCGTGATTCCTTCTTCCCCAATTGATGGAACGCTCCAGTAATCCTCTTCACAGACATTTGCCGACATTCCTCCATCTCGTTTGCCCTCCATGAACCGTCGAACTCCACCACAACTCCACCAACGAACTCCTTTTCAAACCCTCTACTCCTCCATCGTAATATCTTTAAACTCGTACACCCGAACCAGATTCCGCTGTCAAGCCAACCACCACCAAAATCGCCCAAAGCTTCCCAAACGAAGTCAACTCCAACCACAAACCCAAATACCACAAAAAAATCACACATCAATGCTTTAAGAACATGAAATCGGCAACCCTAGTTTCTCCAAACCCATACTATACAATTCGTGCATCAGAATTGTGCATCGCAGTAACTGAAAATGGTACACGATCGTACAAAAATACCATTCGAATCCATGTATACCTATATTAGGATTTATAGATTTGTATTTTGATTGATATGATTTTTGTAATACTCATTTTTGCTGTGTGAAATAAACTGAGCAACGACGGAACTTGTTTGACTAGAGGAATAAGATTTTTAGGGTTAGGAGAATTAAAGGTATATTTATAGGAGATTTACATATTTTTATATTCAATATTATATTCAATTTTAAGCAATCATTATATGTGTTTGTGCTTTAAAAATTCGTACGACCACATATAATACCCAAAAATCATAAAAGTGGACATGCAGCTACAGTTCGACATTACAGACCCAATGAAACTAGTTTCGTCGAATTCCGACTCCGTTTGCTCACATAACGTATTTTTAACTATCAAAATACTGATTGTTTTTCACACTAAAATCTCGTACGGCCACATATTGACTCCAAAAATCACATAAATTGAAATCTAGCAATAATTTAATATTTCGGATCCAACAAAATTAGTTTCGTCGTAAACAGAGCTCGTTTGCAAAACTAGCTATTTTTAAAGCTCTAAATAACCCATTTAAATATATAAATATATTTAAAAACAATTAAATTAAATATAAATAAATATATATTACCATATATATATTCACACAGAATATCGTATAGCTCCAATTGGATTTATAACTTGATATTCAAATCCCCGGTTGAATCGATATTCAATTTAAATTGAAAATCCTTTTATAAATCGTTATAAATTATAAAGGAATTCCATATAGACTTTTCGAAAATTTGATTTAGACATAAATCAAAATCTACACAATGAAATCCAGATTTTTTTTTTCTCTTCCATTAGAAAAATATACTTCACTAGCTCCGAACGTTTCTTGTTTCACATAAATCCGATTTAAACCGGATTCTGTATATTCAATGAAGTTCGAATCGCCAAATAGCGAACTGCCGCACCATTTCAAGCTCGTTTTTAATTATAATATAATTATACGTTCAAACTTCGTTTAAATAATATATTCATTATTTCAATTCAATTCCAAACTGGATTATATATTTTGAATTGTCCAATTCACATAATATTGTGAATTCTGTTATTTCCGATTATTTGAGAAATACTTATATTATTCTATTATTTAATTTAATTAAATATTATTTAATTAAACAACCATTTAACTCTCTAAATCACTATTTATATCATTAAATTAATTAATTATTATATCGCTGAAAATGCGGGAGATTACAACTATCCAGCTTAGGTAATTCGAGCGTCGAAGACTTTCGTCTACTACCAGCTAGTTAACTTAAACATCGGTGACTTAGATTAGGTGCCTCCGCTTGGGGAGGACTTTGAATTTCATGCGCCCACTAGAGGACGTCTTTATGTTTCGTTCCCTCACTCGGGGAGGTATTTTGTGCCCCTACTCGGGGAGGTTTCTGGTCTTCACTGTGAGAAGTACTTTGGTAACACCTAACGTATGCTCTTGTTGACTAGTGTTAATGTTAGAGACTTCATTATGTGCCTCTAATATGGAGAGAGCGTTTTAAAGTCAATGTTTGTCTGCCCCCTGTGATGACCCCAAACTTCCACAGAATGAAAGTAAGGAATGATCATTTGGAATACAACATAAATACAATAATACATGTTACAGATACAACATAGCATAGGAAATTCATAGAGTAACAACATCATAGCAGCGGAAATATAATGTCATCAACCACAGAAAGTCCACAGTCACAAAATTCTAAAATTATTACATCAAGTTTGCAGAAAAAGAAATAAGTTCCAACTCCAACTTAAACAACGTGAAATGAAACAAGTTTAATGTCTGAAATTAAAAAGAGAAAAATGTAATAGCAACAAATGATAGATGTCTTCAAGCTCCAAGTCATCACCTCTTCACAAAAGCAAATCCAAGAAAGATAATAAGCAGCTCCAAAGAAAAGACTCCAAGCGAAGAATAAACTTGTTTACTTGGCTGCCCGTGTAGAAAGGAGGGCACCCGAGTTTGCAAAAAGTTGGAAACAAACAACGGGTCAATCGTGGGACTGGTGTGAGAATTCTTAACTAATTAATCACTATTAATAGGACAAATCCAAATACCACGCCGCTAACGCGGAACAGGTTTGCTCTAATGGATTGCCGTGCATAAAAGTGTCAGAAACAACTAATAAGTAAATCGTATAACAACGTTATGCTTTTGAGAAAAATGGAATCACCATAAGACCCAGGTCCCATCACACAATGCAAACAAACTAGAGGATAGGGTTTTACCTTATAGTGATTAAACATGCTAAAAACGGCAAATACGAGTTAAATATTATTATTAGTATATATCAAAACATTTCAAAGTAAATGTATAAATCCTAGGAAGAATAGTATCCCATACTACTATGCCTCCATACTAGTAATACAATCAAATTCATAGGGTCGTATTTGGATTTTGGTTTCCATCGTGAGTCAAGGCTAGGGAGGAGCTCCTACCGATTCGAGACACTCTAGCTAATGTCTCAGGATCCCCCGCAGTGAACCCTTGGATAGCTGCAGGGCCGGTCCACCATACGAGTTGCGGATTAGTTATTCCTGAACACACGTTTCCTAGTCCTCTAGGACCTATCATCCGAGGCGCCTCATTCCATCATCCACATAAGTAAAATTTTGGGCCGTATTAAAGCCTAATCACCACTTCTAGCTAGAAAGAAACGTGATGCTCTCCCTGCGTTCCCTTCTCCGGTTTTAGACTCCGCCGGTGTGTGAGGCTCGCGAAGTCACGCTGTACACAAAGCTATGCCTAAACATGCTATGCTTTGATCGTCCACAAGGCCTGCTTTTCAACAAAACCTTGATCTATGCATCTTAGCATGCCACATCATTACTCCATATCGCACTACCAATCCGTTGAAGAAATATATGAACGGGTGTTAAGCAAGAGAATAAATTCCGCGCCACCAAACATCCATACATTCGACAAAAGATCAATAATTTGATATTTGATAGAGTATGATGTCAGACACACAATCCATTTATTAGCTTATGCTCTGGGTCCGAGCGAAAGCCAAACCCGTGAAATCAACACGTACGTTTGGGCAATGACCGTGACCCTTGAATTGGGAGCAAGTCAAATCAGGGCCTCGATCGTTGTCCATTCGAGGGAAGATTTACGGTCTTCATATGCCATCTTCATACTTCAATTCGTCGTCTGATTATTTAGAATGAGAGAATTCAGACTTTCCAAATAATCCTCGTTTATATATATATATTTAAAATCCTTCGTACTTGCTGATATCATTTTATAATGATTACTTCCTATTTTAATTATTTAAAATAATTAAATTTTTATATAACGACGCCTTAAGTCCATGGGCGACTATGGCGCTACATTCAACCAATTTTGATTTTTACATTTCTCAGAATCTAACCGTTGGATCTTAACGTAATATACATCGTTGGAAAGATTTTTCCAAGACGGTCCTAACTGTTTCAGTTTCAAGAAAATCCGACGGTCGGATCTTCTTGTATAGTTGTTTAAAGGTACGATTTCAAAACGCGAACTACCACGCCCCATTCGTTTAATTTTAATTATTTCTATATATATATATATATATAATCATTTAATCGTAATAATTTCGTTTGATTAAAACAACGCTCTACACAACTACCGATCCTTACTAAATTTTAATTCATTTGAAAATGAAGATGATATTACCGCATCCTAAATTCATTCTTTACTTACATTGAAAATGTAAATTCCATCCTTTTTATTTACATAAAAAAATTGTAAATTTAATTCCTATGTAAATTCCATTTTTTTTTATTTACACGTAAAAATGTAAATTTTGAAACATTCAAAATCCTACTTTTAAATTACATATAAAAATGTAGATTTAAACTTCAATGTAAATTCTCATCTTAGTTACATAATAAAAATGTAACTTATATTTGCAGTGAATCCTATTCTAAATTTACATATAAAAATGTAAGTTTAATTACAATGCAAACTCTACTTCTAATTTACATTGTAAAAATATGATTTTTAATTACAATGCAAACTCTACTTCTAATTTACATTGTAAAAATATGATTTTTAATTACAATGCAAACTATACTTTTAATTTACATTGTAAAAATATGATTTTTAATTACAATGCAAACTCTACTTTTAATTTACATTGTAAAAATATATAACTTTAATTTCATGTCACATTCCTACACCTTATATTATATATAAAATAAACAAATTTTATTTCTAATGTTCATTCTCATCCTATGTTACATATATAAAAAATGTGAATTCTATCATACGATGTAAATGCATCTTTTAATTACATAGGAAAAATGTAGTTTTTGTCATACGGTATAATTTCCTATAGACATTACATATAAAAATGTAATATTTAACATTCAATGTAAATTCATGTTTTAATTACATGTAAAAATGTAAATTTTATCTACGGTGTAATTCCCTATATAATTTACATATAAAAATGTAAATTTTAACATACGATGAAATTCACATGTTAATTACAAAGAAAAATGTAATTTTTAACATACACTATAATTTCCTATATAATTTACATATAAAAATTTAAATTTTAACATACGATGAAATTCACATGTTAATTACAAAGAAAAATGTAATTTTTAACATACAGTATAATTTCCTATATAATTTACATATAAAAATGTAAATTATATCTTATGTCAAATTCTATTTTATATTAACATTACAAAAATGTAAATTCCTACTTTAATCCACATTAAAATAATGTAAGTTGCGTAACGATGTAAATTTCATAATGAAGTGAATTCCTACTTTAATCCACATTAAAATAATGTAAATTGCAGAACGATGTAAATTTCATAACGATGTGAATTCCTACTTTAATCCACATTAAAATAATGTAAATTGCACAACGATGTAAATTTCATAACGATGTGAATTCCTACTTTAATCCACATTAAAATAATGTAAATTGCATAACGATGTAAATTTCATAGCAATGTACAAGATGATAGATTTATACATGATTCATATCCACAAGGCATACTTCAACAAATTAAACAAGGTAAAAAAAAATTAATTTTTCCTACCGATCTATAATTTTAACTAACAGATCTATAATTAAAAACGACGGATCTAAAATCATAGCATCACAACAATTTGAATCCATAACCCATGATAACATTCATCGCAGATATAATTGTGTTTGACTTTCAATTTCACATAACGCTATAATAATAATTAAATTATTAAATTTAAATAAAAATAAATTCTCACCTAGCTTGGGTTTGAAATGAAGGTTCGGATTCAATCAGATCTCGTGTTCAGGGTCACGGCAGTTACGGATCTGAAAGATTCCAATTTCAAGTTCATACGATCTGATCCAGTCTCTGTATTTTTCCTGCACTTTGTCCAGTGAGCTGTTTACGCCATTCGATAGCGTTTTCGACCAATCTAACTTTTCTAGTCAAGCACAAAGCATACCATACAATCATAGCAACATATAAAATTGGCCACTAACACCAAAAACAATAATTTGATAGGTTAAAATGGATCAAACATAGCCAAAATCCCATATTTTCCCTTAAGTATGTTTAAGAAAAAATAATGATAGGATTAATAAAACTTAACCAAGCTAATCAAATTTTCTAACAGAGGCCTAAAACAATATTTCGGAATTTATAAATATTTTTCTAGAACTTAATCATGTTTAAATCGCTAATTAACACTAATGGCCCTTAATTAACCATAATTAGTGAGGAACTATGCAAGTCGCTCACCTTAGCCACAAACAAAATACCAAATCTAAAATTATATTCTGTTTGGCGCTATCCCCAAGGCTATACAGTAGTTTCGACCTTGATTTGGTGCTATTTCCCTTAATTTGGTGAAGATTAGGCTAATACTTGATTAGAAAGTGATTAGAGGTGATTCTAGATGTTGGAGGCCATTGTTAGGTTTCCTAGGAGGTAAATGATGGTTAGAAAACTGAAATGAAATGAAAACATAACTCACTCAACCTCCCCATAACCCTAATCCCGAAATGGGTTATGGGCCCATTCACTAATTACCTTATTTGGCCCGGTTAAGCAGTTTTTCACCTCCTAAACCTTGTTTTAGCCATATCTCCCAAACGGTAAGTCCGTTTTCCACATATAACCATTCTACGAAAAGGTAAACCATCATCCGGATCTAATGGAAGTGGTTTCAGGTCAAAATTCATTATCAATCAAAAGTTACGGCAAAAACAAGATCAGCTAGGGGCAAAACAGTCATTTAAAAATCGGCAAAACTCATGAACATGGGAAATGAACCAATAGTCGTCTCCCAAACTTACATGACCATACGACTTCGCATGAGAATAAAAGAAATATTCTACGATCCTTTGATGCGTAGAATGCGGGTCGTTACACATAAGGCTTTACGGCTTCATAACTCTCGTTTAAATGAATTAAATTCTAAGATTATTACTCTGATTATTATTTATTAAGTAGTAATCAAATCCCAATTTTATTAGAAATAATGTTTTTTTTTACTCCATCATTTTCTATTATTTAAAATAGTAAATCTTCCTTCAGATGTCATCAAATTAATAATCGATTTTTAAAATAATTAACAATTTAATAATTTATCGAATAATCGATTCTAGTTAAAACAATTTCCTTAGTCGACTCCAAGCAAGGTTAATTTGTCAACTAATGCTCATTCGTTTTTTAAAATTAATTAATTAAATAAATTCCATTCTGGTCATTGCAAACTTATAATTTTGAGTAATTATAAAACGTAATTGACTTTAGTGTTTTAAACAAAATCATATTTCTAAATCGTACGTGAACATAATTTCAAAAAGGTTCTGAATCAATTAAATGTCGATTTCTGAAATCTTTATTTTTATCGATGGTACTAAAGAGGCAAATGTCTACTGAAGTACCAAACCATGAAATATCAGTCAATTCCACATTCAACAACAATATATAATCATATTGATGAACATTATCAACAATAGTGGGGAATCTGATTGGATTCCTTCAACCTGTCTTTCCATGCATCACAATGGGTCACTCCAATTTCAATATGGCAATATATTTGTCAAAATAAATGAAAATAAACAGTTTAACCACTAACAGCCAACCATCAATCCACGACATCCATTCAAGCATTTATTAAATACGTTTATATTATTATAAACGTAACTAACAAGGTAAGTTACCTCGTTTGGAATATAATTATTAAAATAATCATTTGTTTAAATTAAATTAAACAAACATTAATTCAAAATATTCAGCATCCTTGCATATAGCATTCATTAGCAAACATTGCACACAAATAAAACCCAGCTTGTAAAAATATAAGCCGGATTAACTCAGTGAGTTGAACTCACCTTGTTTTGTTTCGTCGATGAAACGATTCGTTTTAGTCAAATTAAACAAGCGTTTAAATTGGCTAAAATTTCCCAGTTTCTTTCGTTGCTGATCAAGCCAACTCTAACTTGAAGTGCTCGTTGATGCGGTCCCAACGCTTCTTGTTTTATTGAGTTCTGTTAAACAAATAAACACATTACATAAATTATTTGCTACGGTTGAAATTTAAATTAACTAGTGCCTTAATTAAATATAAATCAATTTACTATTTACATTTTTAAGTTAAATCAGATCGTTAACTAGTTGTTTAAGCTTATATAATTCGACCTGTATGCATTTATCCATTCAAACCGTTCATTACATTATAAATTGGTACATCAAATGCTTGATTACATTTGATTATTTGCTTATATATATATATATATATATATATATATATATATAGGGGGTTTAGCATGTATGGACCCATTAGGCATATTTCAACCAAACTGGGCAGTGAATACTTGATTAGGCATTACTTTCTGTATTGATTTAGTTGGCTCCTGTTAATACATATATCTTAAAATAGTAATCAAACCAATTTAACCAAACTGGGCTTAATGTCTTTTAATGTTATTTGTGTTAATGAATAGGTTAGGCACAAAGAAAACTAAATCTGGCCCATTATATTTAATACCTTACACGTTTCTTCATCACTCGGTCCTTTGCTTGAGCTGCACGTGTATCCTTCCCAAGCCTGTCCAAGCAACACCCTACGTTCAAAAACTATTTTTTCCCCTTATTTTTGGACTTATGCTCAGCATTTTTTTTTTCTTCTGAGGGCCGAAAGCCCACACTTTTTCAGCACGCTCGCACTACATTTGTTTTCTTCATCCCAACTACTCCTCATGTAAAAAAAATGCTCCAGGTATCCCTTTCCCATTTCTATGTTACTTCACATCTCCTATATCACGCACCTACCACCATGCAACATCTTAATAGACCACCATTATTCGTGGCAACCCCACACCGCTAACCCACCCCCGACGTGGCCTCCGGCAAACCCCATGCTCCCCCTATATGCAACAGATTTGTTCCATCCTGGCATTACTCAACACGTCCACCTCCCTACTGTTCCCAGTGATCCACGCCATGCACATCTTAGTTTCCCCACTTCGTTGTTCAACTAACGGACCTCGTCTCGCAACCACCTCCTGACATACGGCTTCACTCTCCCACTCCATCTCCCTTTTAGCAACACTTCTCCCAACTTCTTGTTCTTATATCTTCCCCTTAGTCTTTCGAAAGAAACTCCACCCATGCACCCATGACACCGTTTCACTATTCTGTTCCCATTCACAACATACAATGCAAGATTCAACATTCTCCCATGCGTTCTCCTTTCTGGCATGACCTCGGCATGGTTGTACTGACCCATGCTTGGTTTTAGTACACTTCCTCACAGCTCCTCAAGTTGACAACACCTCCCGACATCCTTCCCTTTCCAATTCTTCGATTAGCAACATCGACAAAATCCAGTCCCTCGAATGCCAACGCTCGACCACGTTGTTGCTCTGCCTTCCTAGTCCTCCGTCGCCACTGACCGACCTCCCCTGATTGCATCGAAAACAACACATCTGAACACGGTTCAGAACATACAGTTTTTAGGAGACAACATCGTCTTGTTTTATATATATGTACGAGTGGAGATCGCGGCTTTGTTTATGGGAGGGGGATTTCATATGCTAGAGAGTTTTAATTTCTTACCTAGAGCTTGCGGTTTCATTTAATAATGGTGGTGTGAAGGTTCATTTTGCTGGAAAGAAAATGATGATGGCATGCATATATTTATAGAGAATTGTAAAGCGATAAGAACAAGGTCATTTCCCTAGTACGAGATAGGTCTGTGTGTTAGATAGAATAGGGATGCGCTGAGTGAAATATTTTATTAAACCAGTGTTGCCTTGTATGCTTTTGAGGGGGTGTGCTTGAATTAATTTATACAAATTATATGTCAGCTGAAAAGACATAAAATAGACAATTCATGGCAGGTGGGTTTAGGCACGCAGAATAGGCCGGCGGAATTGAAATCATGCTTAGCCACTATATTGATGTGCCTTGCTTAGGCATGGAAATATAAAGGCCGGGGGTCTCATTTTATAATATCACGGTACCACTATTTTATCGACATCCGTTCAATATACGCACCGCTAAACACCAACTTCAAATTTCAACGAAAATATATATGTTACTACGTCTCAATGCTCCGATTCCAATGAAACTCGTTTCATCAAAAACGAAGATAGATTAAAAAACGATTATTTTTAAAGCTTATAAAATAACGATAAAGTAATATTTAATTTCAAAACGGCTCAATTTAATGATAATAAATTAATATCATCCTATATATATTCAGATGGGATTTTTTATAGCTTCAGACCCAATCAATATAGATTTTAAAATTCAATCTTTAGAAATTCGGTCTAAAATGATATCCAAATCTATACTAAAATTCTTATGCTTATTAAATAATCCTTATCGTTTATTAATAAATTTCATAGCGACTACTTGAAAATTTGATTTGGAAATAACTTATAGTTTATATGATGAAATCTGGATTTTTCTCTTTCATTAGAAAATTATTATTTAAATATATTCAATCGTTTTTTGATTCACATAAATTCGACTTATATCGGACCATGTATATTCAATTATAGTTCAAAACTCCATATTACGAATAACCACGTCGTTTCGAGCTCGTTTTAATTATATTATTAATATATGTATTTGAACTCCATTTTACTAAATAATTTCAATATAAAATCCATTAATATCGCCAAATTAATATTTAAAATAAATTAAAATAAATTAAAATATTTTTAATTAATGTTCAAAAATCTGGGACGTTACGTTCTTCTCACCTCAAAAAAATTTCGTCCCTGAAATTACAAGGTAAGAAGAATGCTCCAATCCCGATTTTTTTAAAATAATTATTTTTGCAGTATCTTTAAATTAATACGAACACCCAAAATTTTCAAAAATTTTGCCAGTATCTTCTCTGCGTGGTTCGAAAAGTACAAGGACAACTGCCACTTCAGGTCTCAACTTCACCAAAAGAAAACAAAAAGCTAAGCGGCTACCCAATTCATGGTAAACAAATCAATCATTCCAATAATATTAAGGTTCACCTATTTTCCGGGCACTCAATCTCAGTTTTCGAAGCAAAGCACTAACATCCCTTTACCTACTAACCCGTACTTCAATATCTATAACCAGATCAACTCCCATGACCTTCTGGAGTATGCACTATCTCAACTTATAGTGCAAGTTACAATCCAGGGTTAAATAATTCAGTTTTATTTCATAAGTGATATTATTTCCAATTCATTATACTGGATTTTAGTTTTAATTCATTTAACTTCTCTATTGACTTGTTCGATAAATTTTATCCAACCAATTCAACATCCAAATAACAAACAATCACATCATTTGATTTATCTTCAACATCGATACTTACTGGTTTGCATTCATTTTAGTTTACTTACTGGTCTGCATTCACATTGGTTGAACATACTCGATTAACATTTGATTCGTTTCTATTATTATTCCATTTGATTTCCAAATTTCAAATTTATTTTATTTAATTTCATTTCTCGAGTTAATTTAAATTTCAATAAACCAATTAAAATAAACAAACAATCGATATTACTATACTATAGAAAATTATTTTCTTTTTCAATACAAAAATATATTTTTGGAAAAATTCTATCATTTACCCTCTTTATTAAACAATATTGTGTCAATTGTCAGTTCAATATGGTTTCCCAACACTTGAACTGATTAATCAGCATAATACCAAACATTTTTATATAAAATCTACAAATGCACTCTCTCGTATATAAACTCAAACTCAACCTAGGGTGTTACTAACCCTATCTCTACTGAGTTACGCCACAGAGCCAAGGTTACTACTTAACCTTCAGCTCTGATACCAACTGTAAAGGCCTGTAAATCCATACTGTAATGACCCGTATTTTTTGTTGTCAAATATTTAATTTAATTTATTATTTTTAAATATTATATTTGGAATATTATTTGGTTTAAATATTTAATACGTTATTTAAAATGAAGTTTTAACGATATATATTTATATAATTACAAATCGAGCACTAAATGGCGTGGCAGTTCGTAATATGGAGCTTTGAATTCAATTGAATATACAGGATCCGATATAAGTCGGATTTCTGTGAAACGAGAAACTCGGAGTCGTGCTGATGATATTTTTCATATGGAAGAGAAAAATTCAGATTCCGTGTTATTGTTTGTTAGTTATGTCCAAATCAAATTTTGAAACAGTCGCTATGGAAATCGTTATTTAAAATATAGGCCTTTAAAATAACGATTTTGAAAACGAACTCCGTTTTCGATGAAACCAGTTTCATTGGGACCCTAACATTAAATTATTGCACGGTATTAAATTGCATGGTAAACCGATGTCGTATGTGACCACGGTAGCCGCAAACGCTCAATCAATTTCTATAGCGTGTAATTAAATTAATTTAATTCAATAGAGAGATGTTTGAGTGTAATTTGAGAAGACGATCAAATTAAGCCACAAAACCACTTCCATTGAGTTTGTACCGACGTTTAGAGTCAGGATAGTTATATAGTTTGTTATTTTTGAAGAGCGGGTAATTTGGTGTCCAAAATGGCAATTCGGTGCGTATAAAAATAGCGTACCAAGAAATAGTCTCGGAATGCAATGAAACTGGTGCCATTGGATTTGTATTAATTAATTATTGTAGAATTTTCAATTTTTGTCTCAATTGGACTTACCGTGTGATCATGGAAACGATAAACACCTTAATTAATTATACTATTTTTGTCAATTCAGAAATGGGTAACTTTAAACAAATAAACGACTAGCCAAATGAACTCCGATTTGGACGAAACAAGTATCATTGTATCCATAAGGAAGAGGTCTAGTAAAATGTCAAGGTTTCAAATTTATTGGATTTTTTTTGTAATTTTAGGGATTTTAAATGCCTGATTTTTCGTTGATAATTGTAAAGGACTTTTCACAAACGATGTCGGAATTCGACAGGACCTGTCCCATTAGGTCCGGAATATTTTTTTATTAGGATTACATTTGTTTGTCAAAAAGGATATCGTATGGAGTGATTTTTACGTGATACTTCACCATTCAGTTTCATTATATTTAAATAATATTAAATTCATCCCACTATCTATATATATATATTCCATCTGTAACCTAAAACTCATCAAACCCTTAAACGCTGGTCAACTCTTCAATTCGCCGCCACCTAAAATCATGGACAGCCAGAAAATAACCTCTTCTTCATTGATTTTATCACAAATCCATTCACCGATACTATATTTCCCAACTACAAAGAGGATCAGCTTGGAGAGAAGGTCGATCTGAATGGTGGTGATAACCTGTAGTTGTCTGGCGCATCGATGGCAGGCTCGAGAAGCCAAGACAGTTCGTGAGGAATTGTGGATGCAACTTTGCGTCGAACAGCCAAAATTAATTTAAGTATAATTTTTAATTAATCAACTTAATTAGGAATTAACCCTTTCATTTATAGTTTTACATGAACTAAACTATTGTACAGGATAACAATAACAAGCGAGTCTGGAATGAAGAACTAATTATCGGGCCTTCTTTTCGAAGTGGTCCACCGTTACTAAAATAATTAGGAATTTAAAACTTAACTAATTAGTTAATTTTAGTTAATTAGAAAGATAATTAATTGTTTTAAACGTGACAGGTTGGTTTGAGCTAGAGAAAAACGATAAGTAACAGGAAGAGATTTGTGTTGGCCGATCCTAAACTAAATAATATGGTTAAGTGTTTAACCAAGTAATCAAGTTGATACTAATTAATAATTAAGAATGAATTATTTAGTTAATTAGTGACTTATTTAAAGTCTAATTAAGGAATTGTTTAAACTTGTAAAATCTAATAACCGAAATTAATTAGGGTTTAATTAGGTAATTTGTTTAATTAAACATATTTAGCGTATTTAATATATAATTATGGAATTATGAAGATATATTATCATTAAGAAGATTAGTAAATTATTCAATCAAATCATATATATTTAAGCGATCATAACTCATGCATATATAGACAGAATTGGACAAACAAGCTGCCATTGGAACCGCATTGACGAATATTGCTTCATGAGACGAACCTATACGTGTTTGAAATTAGATAGATTTTTCAGTTAAATTAAATGTTGATTTAATTTGACTGAAACAAGCTGTTCAAACAATGGAATCAAATCAAGGTGAGTTAAACTCACTCAGTTCTCCCCATTTATATTTTATATAAATTAGGTTTTTATTTTGTGTGTTATGTTTGCCAATGGTTGACTATTTGCTAATATTTGTTTATTAGTTGATTTTACCGATGAAATTAAACCGTGTTTAATTTCAGTGAAATACCAAATTGTTATTTTAATGATCGGATCCAATGAAGATAACTTACCTTGTTGGTCATGTTTATAAAATAAACGTGTTTAATTGCTTGAATTGTTTGATCTGATTAAATTATTCTGTTAATTGGTTGACATGAAATAGTTGTCATTTACTATTATATATCAGTTAAATGGAAGTGAATGATCTGATTTGAGATAACCGTTTTGGATACAAGGAAGACCAGTTTGGAGGGATCCAAAGGGATTCGTCAAATATATTATTTATTTTCATATTATCATACATGAATGGATATGATGGGGTGATTGATTTGATTGTTGCATGAAATTCAACATTTGTTTAGTTTAAACCAATAGGCGGTATTGGTTGAGTATTTGGCAGCATATGGCCTATGGAATCAATTGTTTTATAAGTGTTGATTTATCATTAGGCAATTCGACAGAGATGAAGTTATAAAATTTATTTTATAACTAGATATAGATTTTGAATTAAATTATACTGAAATATGTTTGTAAAAAAGAAATAAGTATTTATTGTTTATTATTTAAACTTATAATTAATCATTAATTTATTTTATAAGGAAATTTCTAATGTTAATCAGATTTGTAGACAAGTGATTAGAAATTAACCTAATAGTTAAATTTGGATATTGTTTTGTTAAGAAATAATTAAATGGAATTATTTAAATTAATTATATTATTAAATAATTCAAAGTGAGAACTAATTGGAATCGGTTAATGGGATAACCGTGTTTTGAGTTGACTATATCGACCTTCTTTAATTGGGATTAAATTAGTGCATTTTGAATAGAATGGTTTGATGAATATTGTATAAATTTTAATAAGATATTTAAAAATGGGATTAACTATTTATTTAGTTAATTAAGGAATTAACTATTTTTGCAGTAGTTAACGAGAAGTAAATTATTATTTTTAATAATAATTTAGGAGATTTATTTTTAACTGAAATTCATCAAAATTGAAATGAAAACTAATGGAATGGTGGAAGGAGTTTATGAACAGGTTTTATTTTAATACCTTAGTTTTATAACGAAGTTATAAAGGAAAATTTAAGTGGATACGATTGTTTAAATTATGTCGACTTAACATTCGAATTAAGGAGAAGAGGAATTGAGATGGGAAGGATTTAGATTAAACCATAATTTATTTAACGAATTTTATAAAAAGGGATGAGGTGCTATATCGTTAATTTTAAATTAATGTTACTTAATAATAGGGTTAAGTAAAATTGGGAAATTGAAATAAGAGTTTCAAGCTGAAAATGGTCAAAAGGATTTGAAAAGGAAGGTGTAAAAGTGAATTTGGGTAAAGGAGTGGGTCGTAGGGCTGCATAACCAAATCCGAATTATAAAATGAATTTTTTTAAAGTGGCAGAGTTAAAAAGTGGTGTTTTGTAAAGAGATTACTTAACTATTGAATTAAGAAATAATGGATATATTCGAGAAGAGATTTTCAAGAAGTAAGAAGGATTTATGAAACCGTGTTTTGAGTAAATAGTTGAATGGAATTGGAATTGTTATTAGAATGAAATATTGGTTTTTGGATTAAAGCTTATATTTATCTTTAGATAAGAACATTTTTGGTCAAGGTCTGAGAGGTAATTAAAATGCCCCAACTTGAACGACATCAGGATTATCTGAGGATAATAGTAGTGGTAATGGAAAAAGGGGTTAGTGATAACTTATTATTTCCATTAGTGAAATAATAATGCAATGTTGGGTAGAAATTTGGAGAATATATAGCGAGAGTTCCGAGGAAAGGAAATTTGAAAGATGTGAGAATATATATGTATATAATAAGGATTCCGAAGTAAAAGGGAAATTAAACAAAAAAGGGGATTGCGTGGAATTATAACGACATTTTCGAGTTAGAAAGAAAATGTAAAGGTTGAGTTTTACTCGCTAAGAATAAGCATTAGGTGTGGTCATGTAATGAATAAATAATATTTCATGACATTATTTTACGAGTAATAAGTTGAATTGATTTCCCAATATTAGATAATAACATGGCTAATGTTTGAATGTGAAAATAGAAACTGTATACAATATATGATTTTCTGAGTATTAAAAATTAATTTTTTTTAAAGAATATTCTAATGTTAAACAAGAAGCGAAAATCTATATTTGTAATATCGATTTAAGAGTTCTAAAATTTCATTTGTTTTAATTAAAAGGCCAATTGATGCTGAATACTGAACCTGTGAACTCATTGGATGTTCATGATTGAATCACTATTTATTTTGATAGTTAAATAACTGATTATCAAATCTGTCCAATACGATTGTTGGTACGGAAAAACCGGGATCGAATTTATATTCGAAAACCATTCCAACCAACAAATACGTGAAGATATTAGAAGATGATCAAGACGGAGCATTGAAGACCATGGATCTTCATAAACGGAAGAACCACTAATATTCTCTTCCTTACAAGAAGAGATAAATTGTGATTCTGTCGTCGTTGGAATTTACGGATTGCAAGGACTACTCGCTACTAATCTATAGGGTGATTCCTTGGATGTGGTAGGAGAGTACTTTCGGTTAATCCTGTTCCTGGATGACTTGTATGGACGAATGTCTGACAGAGTATTTCCAAAGGAATTACAAACGTTGATTTCTTCAACCTACCATAGTTGATGGCGGAGGAATGGTTTTTCTCTAGCCAAATAACTAGAGTATTTTTGTGAACGTAAATTAGTGATATCTAGAGGATTTGACGATGTGGTATTCAAAGTGAATGGTGACCCGATACTTCAAAAAGAAAATTTATATCTCAAGCCTCATCAACTGGGAAAAGACAAAAATTGGGCGGGCAGCATGGCGATGTAGGTCGCTTCTATTAGGGTGTATAATTACCTAACTAGAGAAAATCCTTTTGCTTCTTTAATCTATTTTGATGTTGTCCCTTTCGGGAAACGGTGGTTTGAGCCCGACCGTTGGTGATATATATTTGATACACTCAAGCAAAATGAGTGGTCAGTCATGTGTGGGCCGGATTGCAAGACGTTCTTGTTGAATCCAGTGTATTCCCCTCTAGAGATACACTATTGGCAGGTAGTCCCATACCTTGTCATAGTCGGAATCCAATCTCCAATAAGTGCCCACGGTTTTTGATTGTATACTATGTATGTGGAGCGTGAGATACAAGCGTTCCGCTAGATTGATATTTACTTCTTCTTCTTTTTTTTTTGAAAATTGGTTCACTTTATTGCTTAAAACCAATAAAACCTCCTTTATGAGCCTCGTTAAAACCCTATAATCCCCCTAGTGGGTACCTTATGGGGAAAAAGAGTACTCATAAATTTGGTATATGACTTAGAAACAAGAAATACAAAATCAAAAGAAAATACAAGAAAATGCTTCAAATAAACTTGAAAGAAAACCAGCTTTTCAAAGCCCAAAAACAGGCCCAACTTCTCTTCCGTCCTTATCTTCACTTCATCCTGTATCTGTTAATTCAATGCCCCACTTCTCTAGAATTCTCTCGTTCCTCAAATTTCGAATAGATCTGGATTCATTATTTTGAACAAGAAATACCATTTCACGTTCAATTTTGGAAAGCGTTGATGTTGCAAGATTCTTCTTACGTTGGAAAACCCTCAAATTCCTCTCTCTCCATATAAAGTATATAGCAGTTGTGAAGGATCCATATGCTAAATCTCTTAATTGATCTGCTGCTGGAAAATATGAAATCAACTGTCTTGCTTCTTCCTTCAGATCCAGTGAAATAGACAGTGAAAGTTCCAATCTTTGCTTCAACTTTAACCAAATAAAAGCTGCAAAATCGCGCTGGAAAAAAAATGCTCTATGGATTCTGGATGGTTTTCACAAATAGGACAAAGAGGATTTACTTCAGAGTTATAACACAAGATTCGATCTTTAGTGCTCAATCTCTCCAAAACAGCAAGGTATGATATAAATGACATTCTTTTACTGTTCTTCTTATGCCATATAACTGAATAAAGTGGATCTGAAACTCCATGAACTCGAATAAAGTCCCAGACTTTGTGAAAAGAAAAAGCCCCACCTTCACACCATTCATGTTTGTCTTGATTCAATTCAGGGTAACACTTTATTTCATTTATCTCATCTAGTAGTTCCCTCGTTGCAGGACGGATTTGAGGAAAGAAAACATCATTTCTGATAATTTCAACAACTTTCTCTTGAGGTTGGCCAATTATATGTAATCTATCAAAACCCAGAAGATCAAACATACATTTGCAATTTATCCAGGGCTCCATCCAAAGATAAGTGCTTTGACCTTTGGATATTTTCTTATTGAAATATTGTTTAGATCTAGATCTGAGTTTTAGAATAGATTTCCATGTGCTTGATGCATTTATGTCTTCTGCCATAGTCCAGTTTTGTTTACAATATATATTTCGAACCCATTTACTCCACAAAGAAGAATTAGAAAGATAATTCCACATTAATTTAATACAGGCAACTTTCTTAAGATCACTAAATTTCTTCAGTCCAATTTTACCTTCTACTTTAGGTTTACACAAAGAATCCCATGCATCTTTATGTGAAGTACCTCCCCAGAAAAAATCAGCACACAAAGTCTGTAGTTTGCTTAAGGTATACTCAGGAATTTGATAAATGAGTAACCAATAAAGCACTATAGGGGTTATTACTGAATTTATCAATTCTGCTCTGCCTGCAAAACTAAGAAGTTTTGTTTCCCACCCTTGAATCTTACTTTGAACCTTTTGAATCAAGGAGTTACATTCTGAATAATGAAGATGATTTGATGATAATGGAACTCCAAGATATTTGATAGGAAGAGAACCCTGTTCATAACTCAGTATATTTAGAACTTCTGAAGCATTTTCAACAAATTTGCTGAAGTATATCTTAGTTTTAGTTGCATTCACATTCAAATCTGCATATTTACTAAGATTCTGAAAGATTGCCTTGAGTGTATTTGCATTTAGAATTGAAGATTTTCCAAAAATCATAAGATCATCTGCACATAGAAGGTGTGACATCATTGGCTGCACTGAACTGCTAGGTTGATAAAGATTAGAACTTGCTGCTTCATCCATCATAAAAGTAAAATACTGCATTGCTATTGCAAACAAGAATGGAGACAGTGGATCACCCTACCTCAAACCCCTTGTAGATGATATGAAACCTTTAGGGACACCCTGGATTATAACAGAAAAAGTAGCAGTAGCCATACACTCAAATATCAAATTGATAAATGAATAGGAAAATTCATTTTTGACATTAAAAAACATATAAGCCTCCTATTAACTTTATCATACATTTAGGTTTACACAAAGATTGATCTTTACTTGTATTTAGACATTATTATAATATCATAAAAAATAGTGATTTCAAAAATGTTTTGGGTTATCATAAGGAAAAACCGGTATGTATTTATTTGTGGATTTGGTCTTACGATTATCCTTTTCTTTCAAAAATATTTTTGAACTTTAAAATCAAGTTGGATGATCCCCCTTAATACTGTGCGAGTTTTTCTCACTCTGGTTCACCAGACTGACCCGATGTTTTGTAAATGCTCAGATTAGACTGGGTTGTACAGGTCCTGGTTAACAGATGCTGCGAATTTCAGAAGACGTGCTAGAGGAGTTCAGATGTGTTATATATATGATGTATATTCCGCTGTGTGTTGTATATGAGGACAAGTTATCATAACTGTCCAGATGTGTGATATACCTTGATGATTGTAAGTATTTTTAAAAGCTCTTAATAAAGATTTATTTCTGTTTTATATTTTGTTCCGCTACGATGTGAGACTCTGTGTTGTGTTGTTCCTTCTTCTTCTTCTATTTTAATATTTCTTTCTTTCTTATCTCACCCTCTAATTTTTTATATAAACATTCCAGTGTTTTTGGTGTTTGGAGGGTCGGCATTGGATACGGGAATGTATTTATGTCGATTTTTGGGGCCGAAAATCCTTGGATCTTTACACGTACCCTTTTGAGCTGACTAATCTTCTACACATTCAACCCAAAGTGCACGAAAATACAGATCTTTAATAGAAAGAAAATGAGAGGATGAGAAAGATAAGATAGAAATATTATAATAGAAGAATAATAGAAGAATCGACACCACACTATTTCATGTCGCAATGGAATAAAATAAAATACAGAAGTAATTTTAATGAAAACTTACAAAAATACTTACATCATACGAGTACAGTAGTCAAAACAATCTGGATAGTTATAATAACCTATCCACAAATACAACACACAGTTGAATAATATTATATATCATACGTCTGGACTTTTCCATCTCGTCCCCAAACTTCACAACATCTGATAACCTGAACCTGTCCGTTAGGCTGACCCGAGACATTATAAACTCCACGGATCAGTCTGGTGAACCAGCGTGAGAAAAACTCACTAAGTTTATAGATAACATCCATATTGCTTAACTTTGAAAACTTGTGAAACAAAGGGCAATAGTAAGACCAGCTAACAAATAAACATGGACAGTTTTTACCTTACTATAACCAAAACTTTTTTGAAACCAATACTATTCTGATATTATAATAGTGATGTAAATCAAGTAAATAACCATGTCGCAGAACACTTGTATCTCACCCTCTACAAATGCAGTAAAAAAATAAAAAACCGTGGGCGCTTATTGGAGATTGAATTCCAACTATGACAAGGTATGGCAGTGTACTCTAAAGGGGATACACCGGGGTTCAACAAGAACATCTTGTAACTCGGCCACACATGACCGCCCACTCATTTAGCTTAAGTGTAGCGAATATATTATCACCCAACGTTTTTAAGCGCCCACCGTTCATCCGCGGAGATACAGAATCAAAAAGAAGGACAAATAAGGAATTTCTCTAGATTGGTGATAATACACCCTGCTTGGGAATGACCACCTAGCCATGCTGCCTGCCCTATTTTTATCATTTCCCGGTTGATGAGGCTTGAGGCTACGTTGTCTTCTAGAACAACACACCACCATTTACTATGAATGCCACATTGTCAAACTTGCCAAATCACAAATTGATTTCGCTAAAATAATACGGGTATAAAGCTAAGAGACATGAATTTCTCTGCCACCAAATGTAAATACGTTTGAGGTAATCAATCCGTAATCTATTAGGTATACTCTGTCAAACATTCGACCATACAATTCATCCAGGAACTTGATGAACCGAAGGCACCCTCCTACCTCATCCAAAAGATCAGTAGTGAGTGTTCCTCGCAAATCCGCAAAATCTCAACTATGACTAAATCACGTCAAAATACCTCTGGCTATACATCCAGAGGATACTCAATGGCAATCCTTCCGCTTACGAAGATCCATAGTCTCAATTGCTCCATCTTCAGCAGCAGCTTCCACGTTTTCATATTTGCTAGTCTAAATGGTTTTTGAATATAAATTCGATCCTGATCTTTTCAAACCAACAACTTTATTGGCCATAGTCGGTTATTTAACTATCAAAATAAAACAACCGTTTATCCATAAAAAAATAAATT
The DNA here is from genome assembly GCA_030737875.1 of Allium sativum. Lineage (NCBI taxonomy): Eukaryota > Viridiplantae > Streptophyta > Magnoliopsida > Asparagales > Amaryllidaceae > Allium > Allium sativum. The sequence goes on from CM060924.1 coordinate 65,735,548, forward strand.
CACTGATTCAATATCTAGCATCATTTGGGCTTTTTAATTACTCATCGATTAATTAAAACTTCTAAAATCTTAAATCTTTCAACATTCTGAAACCATTTCCATTTCAATTATACTCTCCTATTTTAAAACCCAGTCTTTGTAAACAACAACGCTCATTGACTTATATCGTTTATCCAACCCTCACCATCGAACCGGACCATTCCTTAGTCAACAATGAAGTCAATCAAGTTGGGGTATAATTACCTCTCAGACCTTAACTTAACAACATTATTAACTTCAAAACAGACAGAGTTCCCACTTCGTAAACTAACAAACATTTACTCCTATAGATCTTGGAATCAGTTTAGGAATCTATTTCTTTTATGAAATAACCTTAATTATAATAACAACATTATAATTTCCACATCCGAAATACTTGTCTTTAAAATATAATTTTCTTCGTTAATCTGAATAAATAAATAAATAGTTACAATTAATATAACTTTGCTCAACATTCCATTTACCCACGCATAGGGCTTTACTACTTCATAACTCTCATTTAAATGAATTAAATTCAAAGATTATCACTTTTATTATTATTTATTTAGTAATAATCAAATCCCAATATTATTAGAAATCAAATCTGTTTACTTCATCATTTACTATTATTTAAAATAGTAAATCTTCCTTCAGATGTCATCAAATTAATAATCGTCTTTAAAAATAATTAACAATTCAATTATTTATCGAATAATTGATTCTAGTTAAAAGAATTTCCTTAGTTGACTCCATCATGGTTAATTTGTTAAACAATTCTCATTCATCTTTTAAAATCAATTAATTTAAATAAATTCCATTCTGGTCATTGCAGACTTATAATTTTGAGTAATTAAAAAATGTAATTGACTTTAGTGTTTTAAACAAAATCATATTTCGAAATCGTACATGAACATAATTTCAAAAAGGTTCTGAATCGATTAAATGTCAATTTCAGAAATCTTTATTTTTATCAATGGTACTAAAGAGGCAAATGTCTACTAAAATACAAAACCGTGAAATTTAGTCAATTCCACATTCAATAAAAATATGTGATCATATTGTTCAACATTATCAATAATAGTGGGGAATCCGATTGGATTCCTTCAACCTGACTTTCCCGGCATCACAAAGGGTTACTCCAATTTCAATATGGCAATAAATTTATCACAATAAACGGAAATAAATTGTTTAACAACTAACATCCAACCATCAATCAACAACATCCATTCAAGCATTTATTAAATATGTTTATATTATTATAAACATAACTAATAAGGTAAGTTACCTCGTTTGGAATATAATCGATAAAATAATGATTTATTTAAATTAAATTAAACTAACGTTAATTCAAAATATTCAGCATCCATGCAAACATCATCAAACCATCATTCATTAGCAAACATTGCATACAAATAAAACCCAGCTTATAAAAATAAAAGCGGGGTCAACTGAGTGAGTTGAACTCACCTTGTTTTGTTTCATCGATGAAACAATTCATTTTAGTCAAATTAAACAAGCATTTAATTTGATTAAAAATTCCATACTGCTTCCGTTACTGATCAAACCAACTCCAGCTTGAAGTGCTCGTTGATGCGGTGCCAACGCTTCTTGTTTTATTGAATTTTGTTAAACAAATGAACATGTTACATAAATTATTTGCTACGGTTGAAATTTAAACTAATTAGTGCCTTAACTAAATATATATCAATTTTCTATTTACATTGTTAAGTTAAATCAGACCGTTAACTAATTGTTTAAGCTTATATAATTCGACCTTTATGCATTTATCCATTCAAACCGTTCATCACATTATAAATTGGTACGTCCAATGCTTGATTATATTTAGTTGGTTGTCTATATATATATATATATATATATATATATATATATATATATATGAATGGTTGTCACTTATGGACCCATTAGGCATATCTCAACAAAACTGGGTGGTGAACACTTGATTAGGCATTACTTTCTGTACTGATTTAGTTGGCCCCTGCTAATACATATATCTTAACTAAATAGTAATCAAACCGTTTTAACCAAATTGGGCTTAATATCTTTTACCGTTATTTGTATTAATTAATAGGCTAGGCGCAAAAAAAACTAAATCTTGTCCATTATATGTAATATCTTACACGTTTCTTCCTCACTCGGTCCTTTGCTCGAGCTGCGCGTGTTTCCTTCCCAAGCCTATCCAAGCAACACCCCACGTTCAGAAACTCTTTTTTCCCCTTATTGTTGGACTTAGACTCGGCGTATTTTTTTTCTTTTGAGGGACGAAATCCCACACTTTTTAGCCTGCTCGCACTATATTTGCTTTCCTCTTCCCAACTACTCCTCGTGTAAAAAAAGCTTTAAGTATCCCTTTCCCATTTTTCTGTTACTTCGCATCTCCTATGTCACGCACCTACCACCATGCAACTTCTTGATAGACCACCATCATTCTTGGCAACCCCACACTACTAACCCATCCCCAACCCGGCCTTCGGCAAACCCCAAGCTCCTCCTTGTATGCAGCAGCTTCATTCCATCCTGGCATTAATCAACACGTCCACACCCCCACTGTTCCCTGTCATCCATGCCATGCACGTCTTAGTTTCCCTCTTCGTTGCTCAACTACCGGATTTCCTCTCGCAACCCCACTAGACATATGGCTTCACTCTCCCACTCCATCTCCTCTCTAGCAACACTTCTCAACACAGCTTTTTCTTATATCTTTTCCCCGGTCTTTCGAAAGAAATTCCACCCATGCACCCATGATACCATTTCACTTTTTTGTCCCATTCACAACATACAATGCAAGCTTCACCATTCTCCCATGCGTTCTCCTTTTCGTCATGACATCGGCACAACTAGACTGACCCATGCTTGATTTTGGTACACTTCTTCACGGCTCCTCATGTTGACAACATCTCCCGACCTCCTTCCCTCTCAAGTTCTTCGATCAGCAACATCGGCAAGCTCTAGTCCCTCAAATACCAATGGACGACCACACAGTTGCTCTGCCTTCTCAGTCCTCCATCGCCACTGGCCGATCTCCCCTACTGCATCGAAAACCGCACATCTGAACACGGCTTGGAACGTACAGTTTTTAAGAGACAACATCATTTGGTTTTATATATGTGTACGAGTGGAACTTGCGGCTTTTTTTGTGCGAGGGGGATTTCATATACTGGAGAGTTTTAATTTCTTACTTGGAGCTTGCGGTTTCATTTAATAATGGTGGTGTGAGGGTTTATTTTGCTGGAAAGAAAATGACACTGGCGTGCACATATTTATACGTGAATTGTAAAGCTATAAGAACAAGGTCATTTCCCCAGTACGAGATAGGTCTGCGCTTTAGATAGAATAGGGGTGCGTTGAGTGAAATATTTTATTAAACCAATGTTGGCATGTATGCTTTTGAAGAGGTCTGCCTGATTTAATTTAAACAAATTCTATGTCGGCTAAAAAGAAGGAAAATAGACAATTCATGGCAGGTGGGTTTAGGCATCCAGAATAAGCTGGCAGAATTGAAAGTTATGCTTGAGCTAATACGTTGATGTGCATTTCTTAGGCATGAAAATATAAAGGATGTGGGTTTAATTTTATAATACTGCGGTACCACTATTTTATCATTATCCGTTCAATATACGCACCGCTAAAACCAACTTCAAATCTCAACGAAAATAAATACATTACTATGCCTCGACGCTCTGGTCCCAACGAACCTCATTTCATCGAAAACGAGGATCGTTTGAAAAAACGACTATTTTTAAAGCTTATAAAATATCGATAAAATAATATTTAATTTCAAAACGGATCATTTTAATGATAATAAATTAATATCATCATATATATATATATATATATATATATTTAGATGGGATTTTATTGCAGCTTCAGACCCAACCAATACAGATTTTTAAAATTCATTCTTCAGAAATTCAGTTTAAAACGATATCCAAATCTATATAAAATCCTTATGTTTATTAAATAAACGTTATCGTTTATTAACGAATTTCATATCAACTATTTGAAAATTTGATTTCGACATAACTTACAGTTTATACGATGAAATCTCGATTTTCACTTTCATTAGAAAATTATTATTTTAATATATTCAATCGTTTCTTAATTCACACAAATTTACTTATATCAGACCATTTGTATTAAATTATAGTTCAAAACTCTATGTTACGACCTACCGCTTCGTTTCTATGTCGTTTTAATTATATTATTAATGTATATATTCGAACTCCATTTTATTAAATAAATTCAATACAAAATTCCAATAATATCTCCAAATTAATATTTAAAATAAATCAAAGTATTCTTAATTAATGTTCAAAAATATGGGACGTTACACTTTCATTTTAGTACATTTACCAAATTCGCTCTTCTTATCTATGGCGCTGATTAAAGACATTAAGATTATGCGAGGCTTAGGATTCCCCACCTCAGACAAAGCAGAGTTGAGGAAAGCTTTAACAGACTCTCTTGGGTTCTATTTCATCATCGATAGAAAATAAACAACCTTATCTTTCATACCTTGCAACCTATACTGCTCCATGAATTTCAGAGTCAAATCAGCAAAACGATCAACGGATTTGGGCGATAGCTTCATGAACCATAATGATGCCACGCCTTCCAGATAGAGAGGGAAGCGCAGGCATTTGATCTCGTCTGTCACTTTGGCTGCATTCATGTACCATTCATAATTGTACATAAAGTGATTAAGATCAGAAGTCCTATTATGTGGAGGCAGAGTAGGATGAGTGAACTTTTTAGGGAACTCTGCTTTGCGAATCATTTTAGTGAACAATTATGCTAGGGGAGAAATACAATTCCCTCTCACTGCCATGGCGGGCCATGCTATCTTCCATGATCTGCTTTATCATATTCATGATGTACTCCTTTGAGTTGTGTTGTTCTGTAGAGCGGACTTCGATCTCTTTACTGGATGCTCGTCTTGGCGAGCAATCACGATTAGAGGATCTATGTCTTTTACCTCCACTATGAGGAGGTACCCCCTTGGCGAGACTAGCAACTATTTTTGTATTTCGATCGGAATGATTTTTAGTCTCCGGCTTTGAGTATTGGACATCAGCATCGCCTTTGTCACCTTCCCAGCCATCAGGTCCTTCCTTGTTATCGTTATGATGGTGATCATAAGCTGACGAATTCGTATTCTCCTTAAGGTTGACGTGAACTCTTCATGGAGGTACAGAATTTGCTTGATCATTCAGAAAAGCAATCATTTTATCCATCAAAGCCTGATTAGCATCCATCAAAACTATATTTGAAGTCTTCATTTGTTGATTTAAGTTGGCGACAACGACATCTAGCTCATCTTCGGTCACACAAACTCATGCTCTGGAGGATCGGCCAACATCAAAATTAGTTTGCGGAGTGATCGGATCATCTGCTACATTTCCAAAACCCAAAGCTATCACAGTCTTACTAGTTGGAGGCTTTTTTGGCAGCATTATCTCTTACAAATTTCTAAATTTCGAAGAGAATTCATCAATCGGCCAGGATCTTAGATTTGGAGAATCTATTATGGAATCAAGCTTCAATTCCCGCTACCTTCACAAGGCACTTAACCTTGAGAATGGGAATGTGGCCCTAAGGTGGGCGCCAAAATGTTGATGTCATAAATGGACATCAACACTCAAGGTGTTTTTACAACACTTCCCAAACAAGTAAGATCTAAAAATATGGAGCCATAAACATAAAAAGCAAGGAAAGACAAGGAGATTTAAAGTGATTCGGCCTAGAAATGGCCTTTGTCCACTATGGAAGGGAATTTCACTGTTACCACTGAAATTACAAGGTACATGATTTCACTCGTTTCACTCATTTTCTCTCTTTTGCAATGATCTTCTTTATTTTCTCTCTTTTTTCTCTTGATTCATTTGAATTCACGAAGGGATGGAGGAGACCTCTTGAATCTTCAACAACTTGAACACATAGATGATCTTCATTAGTTCCATGATGATTTTGTGTTGAATCTAGGCTTGAGACAGAATTAATGGAGGTTGGAGTGGTTGAGAAATGAATTGGACAGCACTTCGTGGAAAAGAAATTCATCCCCTTGAATGGGGGCAGTCATTGGGTATTTATAGGTGTAGTATGAATGGAGTGGAAAAGCAGAAATTTCATGTGTGCAGGCTATAGATCGGTGGCTATCATAATTACGAAAATGCCATTGCACTATATTTGCGCTCGATCCATAATAATTACGAAAATGACAATGTGTCTATCCATAATGATTTATACTACCGACCTGTGTATTTACATTATTTCCACTTTACTAAAATTATAGTCGACCCATATAATAGCCACGTCATCCTTCTTTATACTGATCCATACAATTTACAGCATTGTCACTATATTGTCTCCGTCCCACAGAACATTTGCTGAAGCCAACCCATGGTGCAAGAATACTGATGGACCCATGTTTCCTTTGAAATGCCTGTGACTCATGGAAATAACCCTCAACCCATCAGTAACTATTTTTGCCGATTCATGATGTCCACGTGGCATCATTTTGCACGTCATAATATAAGAAGTTCCTTATGCATTAACATGTAGACCCATATATACCAAATAATGTCGACCCATATTGTAGACAAATTGCCGATCGATTGTTCACACAAGTTGTTGATCCATTGTTCACACAAGCTGTCGACCCATTGTATTTATGTGAATGCCACCGCCTGTTGAGTGATGACCGATCCATCCTTTGAGGAGCTGCAGAACTGTGACACCCCACGTCCGTCAATGTCACCCACTAAGGGAATGCATTAATTTCCATAAAGCATTATAGGTAAACAGACACAGAATAATTACAAGACAGATATAAATAAGATAGCAGCGGAAATTTAAATTTTTATTTCAAACATAAATCATAATGCAGTGGTCCACAATACCATAAGTCATAGAAACCATTACAATAAAATAACTCTTGTCTTGCACTATCAGAGTACATAAGTATATAAAAAGCATAATTCCCCAAATAAAAGAGTTAAGCCATAGTAGAGACAAGAACTTGAGCCATACTTCAGAGGTAGCTCCTAGCAAGATAATATCTGAATCCTGACTAAGCCTAAGTGTTTCCTCATTGGGAACCTGGGGGTAGGGGGAACTGAAGAAAGAAGGAGAAGCAAAAGGGTCAGACATAAAGTCAGGTGAGTCTAGTTACTTTTAGCCAGTAAATAAATAAAAGTAGCATGACAGACATATAAAGTGGATAAGAGAGATCATTACATAAATGGCAGGCATGACAAGGTTGGCAAGATAAGATGTATACACTTCTCTAATGAATACTCTGCACTATTATTAGTATAACTAGAATGAGATGATCCCCTTTACACTTCACAGTGGCAGACTTGGGCATACGTCCAAAAATGCCCTAGCTACTACCCAAATCGATCGGCTCCCTACTCCGTAGATACTCTATGCCAGCCCCATGGTAGGATGTATCACATCCTAAAGTGGCAACCCATCACTGATATGCACAGCCTCATATCTACAGGTGTCATGGTCGTCTTATCCCCCTCTATCAGGCTCATGCACGCACATGGAAAGGTTGGTTTGCGCCGCCCACACCGTCCTCCACGTTTGGATCTTTTACAATCAGTCAACAAGCGTGTCCCCTCTCCGCCTAGTACGGAGTACTTTTATTCGATACCCACTCCAGGTTACTGATTGAAATGGGTCCCACACAATATGATACAAGCTCTTCCCTTTGTCTTGTATCCCCTACTACGTTTTCACTAACTATGTATACCATTAGGTGTCTTTAATTACATAGCCTTATACCGGTTATGCTTACCCTAAAAGGTGTCTTTAATTACACAACTCTATTACTTCCTCCGGTTATGTATACCACTAGGTGTCTTTAATTATATAACCTTATCGGGTTAAATTTGTGGGCCTATATGTAGATATTACCTACCCCCTCAAGATTTGCTTAACTCATCCAATATCCAATCAATTTACTTAACCCCAACCTTAGTTCACAATCATACAACCCCTGTGGATTAAATTTGGTTAAGTAGTCCAATTCATTACCATGTCCATTTATGGTTTATAATGGGCTAGACCTCTCACATTAGGCCTACAACGTGTGGATGCTGGATATGCCTGTTGGGTCCAGGCAGACTTATTCCACAGTTGGGCCTAACCTTGTGTCTAAGCCTGATTTGTATTTGCGTAATTAGACCTCCCACATTAGGTTCAACATTAGTGGCTGCTGGATATGTCGGTCTGGTACGAGCAGACTTCCACCGCTAATGCAACCTAACCTCGTGTCATAAGTACAATTACGATTCCTAATTGTAATTACTAGACATTCCATTATTAATTAATTAATCAATTAATTAAACCTTTCCCTTTATAGGTCTTAATGCCCACTCTACCAAATAATTTGAATTATATGTCCAAAAATGTTCATATTCCAATTATGCCGTTATTAACCCATTTTCCCACGTTCCTTAACTAGCGCCCTCACAAAATTGGCAGCATGCCTAGGCTAGATAACAGCCTATCCATAAACGAGAAAAAGTAAAAAATAAAGTGATTGTTTAACATAACTTGGCATATGCATATACTATCATGGTGATAAGGTGAACATACATACTAGCATGGACCTGTAATTAACATCATAACAAGGTGGATATAAAACTGGTGAATTTGTGGTAGTCAATTAATTCTAACATAACTACGATGTCTTAATAACCAAAATGAGATCTAAATTAGCAGTTTAGATGTACAATTGGTTTAGATCTAACATGATAAACACAAGGTGATAAATTAGATCACATAATTTGGATACAAAGGTTAAAATAGATCTAACACCATTAGAATGACATAATAGCATGTTTAGATCTAAATATGGATTCACATGTCTAATTTACAACATACCTAAGTTGATCACAATATGACAGGTGAAAGGTTACTTTCATAAAGAATTGGATCTAACCAACATTGTAACTAACCAAATTAACGGATTTACATTAACAACAATATAGTTACAATTCAAGATCCACAAAGGCGACTTAATAGAATAACCACAATTGAATTAGATCTAGAGAAATAGATCTATCATAAGATAGTATAAGGTTTAACAATAGCATGGATTCATAGTTTACAACTTATCCAATTTACACTCTTTCACAATTTACTTTTATTTATTTAAACCTAAAAATAACGAACTCACTATATTCGGATTGTCAAGATGATAGAAAAGAATTTGGTGTTGAATCTATGCTTGAATCTCAGAATTTGATTAGCAAAACTGATGGTTGTTTGAAGAAAACAGATCCGTCTCAGTTCGCACAACGGCAGCATTTGGCTCCCATGATTTCCAATGAAGAAATAGGAGAAATGGACACATATATATAGTTGCAGAACCCTATGAAACCGACTGTCACCTCAGCCCTAGGGGTGTCGACACCCCTGTGAGTGGGTCGATCCATAGGTCGACACCCCATAAGGGGAGTCGATCCCCTAGAGCAGGAAATTTGCCGCCTTGATGAATTTTTGATTTTCAAACTATTCTAGATAGGGTCTGACTCATATCTGACTCATACATGACACATATGTGTATATATGTTCTTTCTGCACGTATACAAACTTAAAACCCTCATAAGTTCTTCACACGGTGTCCGTATTACGCAAACCAAATGTTTATCTTGACCAGAATTTCGAGACGGATGCAATGGCGTAGTCCATTTTCCTTAGTTTTGAGTATTAAATAAATTATTATTTAATTTATCTGCTTTTAGTGTCTTAAAAAATTCGAGGTGTTACATTCTCCCCTACTCAAAGGATTTCGTCCCTGAAATCTCTAAGTTGAGAAGAATGCATATCCTACCATCCACCATCCATCTACTCATCCAACAACCACTGGCATCCATTGTCCTCAAAGACTTCTAATGCTTATATGAATATAAGCAAAGGTGCGTATTTATGTCCCAATACTAGTGTGAAAAATCAGGCGGTCTACTGACTCAGTTGACCTCCTTAATGCAATGTATGTTAGTGTCATAAATACAATATGTATGCAAATAGTCCTAATATAACATGTAAGCTCTATATGTGTGCACACTCATTTGTCCAAATGCAACATCCATATGCTAATACATCCATTTCCATCCATAAAAGAAAAGAAAATGCACATACATCCATATGCAGTATGAAAGTGATTGAGTCGATCTTAGTGCCTAATGTGTGTATATGCGTCCACAGGAAACCACTAACAAACACTTGCATCCACTTGCATCAATCAAGCATAACATGTTTCAAACACATGTTTACATTTATAGGATTCCTATCTAAAGGTCGAAAAATACTACGGATAAGATGTACTCAAGTGATAGAAACAAGCACTAATAAAACTTTGGAAAAAGGAGTTAAGAACTGTTAGACCAAAAATTGGGCCTAACACCCAAATGCAGATCACAGATCACAAAATGCAGAAAAGAGTAAATAAAGAGGAGACACACGAGGTTTTTATAGTGGTTCGGCTGTAGATGGAGCCTACGTCCACTTCATAATCTTATTGTTATATTGACAGATTACAAGAATCGAGTACATGCAGGCACACAATACGTTGTTAATTGAGATTACAAGGGTTTATACATGTAATCCACGTGTTAATTGAGTAGAAAAGAGAAGAATTTGACTGTAGGAAAGTGCAAAGTCCTGCACCTCAGTAATGGTGGAATCAATGAAGAAGAATGGCCAAAAGTCCTTGAAAATGCCTTCAAATGGTGTATTTATAGTTGTAGGAGAGCTTCTGGGTTGACCGGATCATTATGGGGTACGTGGCACCCGATCCAGGATAATAGGAGCAAGATGTAGCATGAGAATAGGTCAAAATAGGGAGCATATCTGCAGGTCTGAAGGTCGGATCGTGGTCATGGGTCGGATCGTGATATGGTTATCACGAGCCGAGTCTGGTCGTGAGCGGCATGATGAAGCTGGAGTAAAGTGCTGGCGATCGGGTCGGATCGTGAGGTGTACCACTGACAGGTCATGGTCTGAGGAGGGCGATCCGATGAGGGGCGATCTGATGAGGGACAATCCGAGGGTGCATGATCCATACTCCGATCGTGTGCTGCTTCGCCCCTTTATCCAGGAAATTGCCAGATTACACCAGTTTACGGAAACAGGCATAACTTTCAAACCGTAAGTCCGATTGAGCCAAACCGAAGCTCAAACTGAAGCTAACTCACAGATCTACAAAAGTTATTAAGCTTAGCTCCGTAATCGCTGTTTTCGGGCCCAAAAGAGGTCGTATGATAGGAGTTTCGGGCCTATTTATGTTGAGGATGTGATTTTTACCAAATCTCTCAATGTCTTTTGGCATTGTTTCCATCGCTCGAGCATGTTATCATTCAGGAATTCCATGTGTGACAGCTTTTGCCAAAAAATGTGTCAACACGTTTGCCCTTCAGAACATATCTTGCTGGTTGAAGGAAGATGTGTTCTGGATAATCTGAGAAATCTAAGTCCAGAATGCGATGATCACGCCGGATCGTATTAAGGCCAGAAAACTGATGATCACAGGGATCGTATTAAGGCCAGAGAAATCCAAGAAGACCAGGAGTTTGTACCTGCAAGAAGATAAAACAAACAATGCAAGAATATTTCCTAGATGGCCTTACCGTAGTAAACCATCCGAGGAGATGTTAGAGGGGTTCCAAGACGGCCTTACCGGAGTAAGACGACCAAAGGAAAGCACATGAAGTTCCAAGACGGCCTTACCGGAGCAAGACGACCAAAGAAAAGCACATGAGTTTCCAAGACGGCCTTACCGGAGTAAGACGACCAAGGAAAATCACATGAGAATTTGTTTATACTAGACGGATCCAATTGGGAGCCGGAGCTCATGTTTGTACAGGACGGATCCAGTTTGGAGCCGGAGCTCATGTTTGTACTGAACGGATCCAGTTGGGAGCCGGAGCTTAGTGCTTATTGCTAATTCATGAAAATGCAGCAGTCGTTTGCTGGACACGACTGGAGACCACAAGCCGGTTCTGTGCGTGTGGGCTGATGTGACTGCTCTTATTACATGCAGGGAAAACAAAGAAGGGCGAGAAGTCGCCTAAACACCTAAAAACATGAACTATGGACCGGAGTCCAGCAAACTGAAGAGATCCGCTGAGTGGGATCAGTTAATGATAAGTCCGCGATTGCTCGATCCGGGATCGTTCCCTCTCCGGGGAGTCGGTGGTGGTAGCGCTGGTGTGGGCGCTGTTGGTTGAATGACGTACTCGGGTAGTTCTCCTCGCCTAAACCGATCCTCGATAAGGTCTCACAAATGTCTGCAGTCAGCGGTGTTATGACCGTCCATGTCATGAAATATGCAGTGTCTGTCAGAATTATGTTGTGCTAGTGTTGGTTCCCTCTTGAGAGGCATTGGATATGAAGCAGCACCCCCTGTATCTATGTAGATATTGCTCAGGGTGTCATTCAGTTCAGTGTATTTGTCGTATCTGGACTCTCTCCGGGGTGGAGCATTACGATCATTCTTTGCATTGGCTGCTCCTTTGCCTTTTCCAGACTCAGATGGTTCTCCATCTTTGAGCATGTTGACGAGGGTTTTCTTCTCGGAAGTTGCATCTTCTTCCCGCAGGAATATATCTGCTTCAAGGTAGAATTCGCCGAGATTTCGTGGTGGATCTCTGTACAAAGATTTCTTGAATTCCGTGTTATCCAGAACGCCGGATACCGCTGCCATCAGTACCATCGATTGTTCAGGGTGATCCACTGATGCTGCTGCAACGTTGAATCTTTCTAGGAATGAACGCAGAGTTTCTCTAGGCCTCTTCTTGATCGTAGTGAGTGACATGACGTTCTTGGGTCGAGAGATGTGGACCCGAAACTGTTCAAGGAAGCGAGCGACCAACATATTCCAGCTATTGATCGATTCCGTCTCTAGCTGTCGAATCCACATGGCTGCTATATTAGTCAGAAAGAGGGGAAAACAATTTGCCATGACGTTTTCTGATGCTGATTGAACTTCCATATGCCATTTGTAGCACATGAGATGCATGGTAGGATCTGTCCTGCCATTGTAGGGCTCCAATTGTGGAAGTTTGAAATCCGAGGGATTGCGTTAATTCCTGATTTCCTGAGTGAATGGGTTGTAATTGACATCATCCACGTCATTTTGATAAGTGCGGCCTCTCGAGAGGCGTTCAATCGGTTCTGCTAGCCGATTTCCTTCAAAAAGTTGTTGCAAACTACCAAGATCAGAGCTGGTGCCCCCAGTGTTGAGTGCAGGAGAGAATGGAAGCTGTTGGTGAGCTGTTGCCTGGGGATCGCGGCTCACGGATCGAGGGTGGCGACCCGATCCTGTTCAATATGGTCGGTTCGTGAAATAGGTTCGTGAAGTCCAGCTCGTGAAGTCCAGCTCGTGAGGCCGGATCGTGAAGTAGGGGGGCGATCCGACTTGGTCTTGGAGGTAGATCACGAACCGTTTGATGTTGTTGAGGAGCAGGAGCTCGCAATCCATTGTCTATATGATCCTGAGCTGAAGTAGGTTGCCGTGCATATGCAATAAGGAGTGTGTTGCCCCTGAGCACTGGTGTTGGCGGGTCGCTGGGCCCGACCCGATCTGATCGTGGTGGCCTGTGCAAGCCGCTTCAGTGGCTCCGTCTCCAATGGCTTGAGCGTTGCTCGGCCTTCCATCCATCCGAGCGAAGAATTGGTTGATCATTTCCTGTTGTTTCTGGAGGAGATCATCTTGCCGTGCCATCTGATCTCTCAATTCAATGAGAACTCCATCCATCTCGTCTTTGGTCAAGTATGCAGAAGGATCTCCATGAGAGGAAGCTTCCTGGCTTGCTTCGTTCCTTGTGCCTTCAGCATCAACATCATCAGCATGAGTGGAAGTTCCAATCTTCTTCCTTTTGATTGCCACTGAGACTCCTTTCAAGCTAGAAGTTGAAGTTTTGTGTTACCCCTTCCTAGCACGCCAAAATGTTAGACCAAAAATCGGACCTAACACCCAAATGCAGATCACAGATCACAAAATGCAGAAAAGAGTAAATAAAGAGGAGACACACGAGGTTTTTATAGTGGTTCGGCTATAGATGGAGCCTACATCCACTTCATAATCTTATTGTTATACTGACAGATTACAAGAATCAGTTACATGCAGGCACACAATCCGTGTGTTAAATGAGATTACAAGGGTTTATACACGTAATCCACGTGTTAATTGTGTAGAAAAGAGAAGAATTTGACTGTAGGAAAGTGTAAAGTCCTTGCACCTCAGTAATGGTGGAAGCAGTGAAGAAGAATGAACAAAAGTCCTTGAAAATGCCTTTAAATGGTGTATTTATAGCTGTAGGAGAGCTTCTGGGTTGACCGGATCGTGATGGGGTACGTAGCACCCGATCCAGGATAATAGGAGCAAGATGTGGCATGAGAATAGGTCAAAACAGGGAGCGTATCTGCAGGTCAGATCGCGGTCATGGGTAGGATCGTGATATGGCTATCACGAGCCGAGTCTGGTCGTGAGCGTCATGGTGAAGCTGGAGTGAAGTGCTGGCGATCGGGTCGGATCGTGAGGTGTACCACTGACGGGTCATGGTCTGAGGATGGCGATCCGATGAGGGACGATCCAAGGGTGCGTGATCCATACTCCAATTGTGTGCTGCTTCGTCGCTTTATCCAGGAAATTGCCAGATTACACAAGTCTATGGAAACGGACATAACTTTCAAACCTTAAGTCCGATTGAGCCAAACCGAAGCTCAAACTGAAGCTAACTCAGAGATCTACAAAAGTTATAGAGCTTAGCGCTGTAATCGCTGTTTTCGGGCCCAAAAGAGGTCGTCTGATAGGAGTTTCGGGCATGTTTATGTTGAGTATGTGATTTTGACCAAATCTCTCAATGTCTTTTGGCGTTGTTTCCATCGCTCGAGCATGTTATCATTCAGGAATTCCATGTGTGGCAGCTTTTGCCAAAAAAAGTGTCAACAAGAACATACCCTCGAAAAGGAAAGGGTACGAAGCACGAATCTTGTCTTCGATTTCCCAAGTCGCATCCTCTGGGTTATCTCCCCATTGAACCTTTAGCAACTTGATCTCTTTATTGCGTAACTTCTGATTCCAGAATACGGGTACGGACTCGCCTGACTGTCGCCTCCCTTTCCACTTTGACTTCTTCCAACACACTCGGCTCAACAACCTCCACGGTGTCATGCAAGCACTTCCACAGAAGAGAAACATGGAAAACATCCTGAACACCGGACATATTTTTTGGGAGCTTTACTCTGTAGGCCATTTGGCCAATCCTCTCGGTTATGGGAAATGGTCCCACAAACCTAGGTGCCAACTTCCCCACTGATCCGAAGCGAACCACATTCCTTAGAGGTGACACTTTGATAAAAACTAAGTCTCTTACTTCAAATTCGATGTCAGCCCTTCTCTTGTCTGCATAGGATTTCTTCCTATCTTGAGTTGTCTTCATCCGCCATCGAATAAGGTCAGTCTTTTCGGACGTTTCTCTAACCATATCCGGTCCAAGTAATAATCTTTCTGTAGATTCCCACCAACAAGTTGGTGATCTACATGGCTATCCATACAATGCTTCGAACGGTGCCATGCAGATGCTAGACTGATAGTTGTTGTTATAGGCAAACTCTACTAAAGGAAGGTGATCTTCCCAAGTCCCTCCGAAGTCTAGGATACACAACCTCAAAAGATCTTCAAGAATCATGTTCACCCTCTCTGTCTATCCATCGGTCTGAGGATGATAAACAGTGCTCAAATATAACTATGTACCTAATGCTTCTTGCAAGCTCCTCCAAAATTCATTGGTAAAGATGGGGTCACGATCAATCACGATGCTGGAAGGTACTCCATGAAGATGAACTATCTCACGAACATAAATTGCTGCCAACCATGATGTTGTCCCCTTACTCTTAACTGGAATAAAGTGAGCGCTCTTAGTGAATCTATCTATCACAACCCAAATACTGGTGTTGTCCTTCATCGATATAGGCAAACCATCTATGAAATCCATAGATACGTTCTCCTATTTCCACTGCGGAACCTCCAACGAATGAAGTAATCCCCCGGGCTTCTTTTGCTCAGCTTTAACTTGCTACATCCCAAAGCAAAAGAAAACCCTCTTCATGTCCTTCTACATCTTACCACTGCCTGGATGAATGGTCATCTTAGAATGGTGGGCTTCTTCTAGGATTACCTTTATCAAGCTTCCAGTTTGAGGAACACAAAGCCTTCCATCTCGTCTCAACCACCCATTTTCATCAGTGGCATATCTACTGAGGTGACTAGAAGTCTCCCCTCTTCTGAGCTTTTCCATGTTGTCTAGAATATGTGGGCCACCTTGTTGCGAAGCTCCTATCTGGTCCATAAGAGTTGGTCGTATCTCCAAGGATGCAAACAAATTAGGAAAAATCTCGATGGAGGGTCTAAAATCAAAAGCTGATATGAACTCCAAGTTCTTTCTTTCCACAAACAGAAGACTCAGGGCCACCCTCTGCCTACTTAGTGTATCTGCCACCACATTACCCTTGCTAGGGGTATAAACAATCTCAAAATCATAAGAAGCTAGAAACTCCATCCACCATTGTTGCCTTAAATTGAGGTCTTTCAACGAGAACAGATACTTGAGAGATTTATGATCGGTGTATAACTCGTACTTCTCTCCAAGTAAATAACTATGCCACGTCTTTAATGCAAATACTATGGCAGCTAGCTCTAGATCATGTGTGGGGTAGTTCTTTTCATGAACCCTCAACTGTCTACCCCCATAACACACTACTTTACCTTCTTGCATTAGAACCGCACCAAGCCTTATACCACACGCATCAGTATAAATGATAAACACCATACTCCCGTCAGGAAAGGTCAAGACTGGGGCTGTTGTCAGCTCCCTCTTCAGCCGTTGGAAAGCAACATCACAATCTATATCCCATGAAAGTGCCAAGTTCTTCTTTGTTATCCTGGTGAGTGGGGCTGATATCTTTGTGAAGTCCTTAATGAACTTCTGATAGTAACCTGCTAACCCAAGAAAGCTTCTCACCTCGGTTGCTCTTTTAGGAACCTTCCAATCTTGCACTGCAACCACCTTTGCGAGATTGACGGCTATTCCTTCTTTGAAGACCACATGCCCTACGAATCTCACCTCTTTTCTCCAAAAATGGCATTTGGAGAACTTCGCCTTATGCTGAGGGTCACGGAGAGTTTTCAAAACTTCTCTCAAATGTTGGGCATTCACTTCTTCTCTTTTGGAGAAGATCAAAATATCATCAACAAAGACTACAACAAATTTATTTAGGAACCCTTGAAACACCCTATTCATCAGATTGACAAAATAGGCGGGTGCATTCATCGGCCCAAAAGGCATAACTAGCCATTCAAAAAAACCATCTGGAGTCTCAAAATCAGTCTTATATATGCTGTCCTTAGCCACCCTCAACTGATGGAACCCCATGGCCAAGTCTAACAGGGAAAATATCGAGGCACCAACCAGCTGATCAAATAAATCATCAATCCTCGGAAGCGGGTGCCTATTCTTCTTAGTGAGTTTATTCAGAGCTCTATATTTGTGACAACCCCAATTTCGATAGACCTATTTTTTTTTCAAAATTCTAATCTATCGAAACTTGGATTGGTTTGCTCTAGTATCCTGGCAAAAAGGCAGAGACACAAAACATGTCAGAGCTCAGAAAAATATCTCACAGCCGAAAGGATAAAATATAGTATAATCAAAACATAGCCTTACCGTATTATTAATACTTGCTAACCAGTATCCAAAGCTATCATGTCTCTGCCACAATCTAACATGCGAGTGTGTTATGAGGAGGGGGTCAGAACACAAGTTCTGGTGACCGAATTTAAACTATACGCTTTGGATAATCTTACATACACCATTCATTCATTTTTTCTTATTTATTAGGTTACTTGGGTTAACAACACTCAAGGCTTACACACACGTCGTACCCATTTACTTCCCAGTGAATTAACCTAATATAGTATATGTAGCTATCTCTCAATATTGAGATACACCCCATGGTACCCCACTCACACTGTAACACCCCACCTCCGCCAATGCCACTCTTGCAAGTACACTAGCTTTGGAGGGGCGTTAAACAAGGTAAACATGCATGCAGGTATCACAAGACAGAACATATAAGTAAGACAAAGTAGTAAAGCAGCGGATAAAACTTGCATTTCCAAAACCAGAGTTAAGTTACAACAAGGTACTTAGTCATTATTTTCCGAACAAACAAAGTCTATATAAAAGCATAAACTGAAAAACTGAAATACATAAAGTACTATCCCCAAAGTGAAGTGATAAACCATAGCTAGCCCAATGTCCAAACTCGTACATGAGCAAATCCAGTAAGCAAGCTAGAAAGATCCAAGCTAAGCTCCAATGTTCCCACCCTGAGGACCTGAGGGGGGGGGGGGAAACGGAAGAAAAGAGGCGAAAGAAAACAGGTCAGTCAAAAAGACTGGTAAGCCCTACTACTATCTATCTATGAACTAGTAAAGTTAACTGGCATGAGAAGCTGAGATGAACATAAGGATAACAACATACTGGCATGATGATTAACTAACAAGATAGATAAAGGTGTCATCGCATAATTAAGGTTAAGTTTTGCACCACGGGTGTACTAGCATTCTAACATGTCAAGTAAAAACAAGAATTGATCCCTTGACCCAAGCTTGGCCCAACATCATGAGATGACCTAAATCAAGGTCCAATTACTCGGTCTAGTCGATCGGCTCCCTATAAGCCTAACTCGTCAAGTGTCGGTGTCATACGGCTTAATCATGTAATGTAGTTGACTGTGCAGGGTCCACCCTAGGGTGTATCAGGCCCTACGGTGTAACCCTCAGACACCATACCATGATGCAAAGTCCAAACCTACCGTTGCCCGTGTTCAACTCCGGACTTAATGTGCACGACCATGGTCCGCCTGAACAACCGGGGCATCATTCAGCCGTCTCTTTTTGGTCTCTTACAATCAGCCCAGTAATCGTGCCCCACCCTAGCCTAGTCCTAGGGTCTTATGATACTACCTAGAAGGTTACTGCTGAAAAGGACCACGCAACTAGGGTTTCTTAACGGGTTAAATGTGGTTAACCCGATCCACAGGTGGATTAAATTGGTTAAGAGTACCCAAGGCTCCTGACTTAACCTCGATTAATCCATCGAGCCCAAATTGGTTAAGTATTAAGTGGACCATGACTTAATCGTAATCAGGAGGCATTAATTAACTTAATGCGCTTTAACCTCTCACATTAGACTTTGTTGTGGTTACTAGTTAAGCCGGGCGGGTCCGGGTAGCTTTACACCACAACTAGGTCTAACCTCGGGTTCGAGCACAACATGACCAACTTCTCACATTGGGTCCTATTGTTTGTAGCCACTAGTTAAGCCGGGCGGGTCCGGGTAGATTTATGCTACAAACTCAACCCAACCTCGAGTTGGCCACACTCATATTTTCTAAGTGTCATGTCCATTATGTTTCCAAAACATAATTACAAGTTAACATATCACGTCACGTTATAAAAATCATGTTTATGTCATAATGTTACCCAACCCCAACGTAATCCCATCGTTTACATAATCGCAACAACGCATAAAGGATAAAATAGGGAACTTGGCGTAATTATGACAAAAAGGTGTTGAAGCCACAAGTTTATCATGGCGGCATATGAAATGAACATATGTTCATATACTTGCATATTGCATTATTAGGCTTCAAAAGCATGCATAAAACCAAACTTAGCATATGAGTGATACATGGTGATAAATGACATGTAGAAGTTGCTAGAAGTTCGCATTTTGCCTCACATGCAAGTTATCATAAGGGATATGATAACTTTCATGTTGTCAAAATGCAACCTTTAATATAAAGCTTGGAGCTTTATGCTCAAAACCTCAAGTTTAACTTGCATAACATGATAACATGATCAACCCAAACTTGCATAACATAGCAACATGTGTCATACATAATGATTAAACCAACTTGCATAATGATCATCCAAACTTGCATAAAATGATCAACCAAACTTGCATATAATGATCAACCAAACTTGCATATAATGACCAACCAAATTTGCATATAATGATCAACAAACCTTGCATATAATGATCAACCAAACTTGCATATAATGACCAACCAAACTTGCATATAATGATCAACCAAACTTGCATATAATGATCAACCCCAAACTTGCATCATTCATTTAACTTTAGAGTTCAAAGAAAGAAAGTAGAAAAGGGCTTACAATGCTATGAAGACACAAATAAATATTTATTATAAAGATTGAGAGGAAGCCCTTATGCAAGCACCAAAAACCCAAATATGCAAGCTCCAAATGAAAACCCTTGAGCCAATTCAATAAGAACCCTTGCTTTGAAATAGAAATGTTGCAACTTGACTTGATAGCAAGCTAAGAACACTCATACAAGTTTGAAAACACTTGTATGAACTCAAAATCTCTCATAGAAATTAACTTAGAAATTTTAGCATGAGAGTGGAGGTCATGAGAGGAACAAATTTGGCATAGTTTAGTTGTAGGATTGAATAATGGTGATTTAGGCTACGTTTAGGGGTCTTTTTATAGAGTTTTAGGATAGTATTAGCCATAGGATTAACCCTAGATTCAATCCAAGCCATCAAAGCATGTCTTGGGGAAGAAGTCAAGTGTAGGAACCATCTAGGGCCTTTAGATTAAAGCTGAACCATGAGAACCATTCAAATGCAAAATCTGCATTTGAGCGAATCGGCCCACGGGTTGACAGCCAAACACCCTGGATTAACCCCTAGTAGACCCAGCGTGCTCGGGTCGACCTCAAAAATCGGCCGGTTCGGTTATTCCCCTCTCCCAATTTCTCTGTTTTGAACATTTTTGCATATTTATTTATTTAATTTTCAATTATATATATATATATATATATATTTCTCTGCGCAACCCATTTCACTTAATTAAGTATACTTTAATTTGTGAATTTTTCGTGAAACTTCGCGAGGCCTTATCTTGGTCATACGGACTCCGATTTTCGAAAACTCGGACTCTATTTCGTGTATTTTTCCGAGACGAACGCAATGGCACAACCCATTTCCCTTGATTCAGATTTTACAGTTTAATTCTGCCTCCATTTATGTTATAACATGTTATTCAAAAATACGGGTTGTTACATTCTCCCCTCCTTAAAGGATTTCGTCCCCGAAATCTCCAAGTTAGGAAGAACGTATCCTACCATCCATCATCCATCTACTCAAAACATCATCCACGAGCAATCATTGTCCTTAAAAGGTTCTAAATGCTGTATGATCATATGCAAAGGTGTGTGTATATGTACTTACCTAATGCAAAAATCAGGAGGTTACTGATTCAGTAAACCCCCTTAATGCAAAATATGTTAGTGAAATGAGTCCATATGTATGCAAATTCCTAACATAATTTATAATCTCTACATGAGTGCACATAACATTCATCCATATGCAACATCCACGTGATATCATAACAAGTTTTCATCCATGAATAAGCATAAACACTCATGCATATGCAGTACGAAAGTGTGTGAGCCGATCTTAGTGCCTAACGTGTATTATGCATCCACGAGTATCCACTTGCAAACACTTGCAACCACTTGCAAACATCAAACATAACATGTTTCAAATACATGTTTTAACCAAGGGTTTCTACCTAAGGTTCTCATGACAAGATTTACGAAACAAGATAAACTAGATAAGCATGGATAGCAAAGGGAAGATATACCAATCTAGGAAAAGAGATTGAAAATGTATCCTCCAAGAGAAATGGATAAAGCACGCGACTCTTCTCCTTGGTTTCCCAAGTTGCGTCTCCCTCTGTTTCACTCCATTGCGCCTTAACAAGCTTAACTTCTTTGCTTCTTAGCTTCTTTGTCTTCATTTCCATGATACGAATCGGAGCTCGTCTCAAGGTTACTTCTTTCTCTACCTCAATGTCTTCAAGAATGCTTGGTTCAACCACCTCAGCGGACTCATGTAGGCACTTTCGGAGATGCGAGACATGAAAGACATTATGCACTCCGGCTAGCTTCTCGGGCAATCCCACCTTATAGGCTATCTTTCCAATTCTCTCTATGATAGGGAAGGGTCCTACGAACCTTGGTGCCAGCTTCCCCGCTGCTCCAAAACGTACCACATTTCGCAAAGGAGAAACCTTCACGAAAACCATGTCTCCCACTTCGAATTCCAAATCTGCCCTTCGCTTGTCAGCATAGGATTTCTGTCTATCTTGGGCCGCTTTCATCCTTCTTCTTACTAATTCAACTTTCTCGGATGTGTCTCGTATCATATCGGGCCCAAGTATAAGTCTATCTGTTGTCTCCCACCAACAAGATGGTGACCTACACGGCCTCCCATACAAAGCTTCAAATGGTGTCATCCCTATGCTGGCTTGATAGCTATTATTATAAGCAAACTCTACAAGAGGAAGGTGGTCTTCCCAAGTACCACCAAAGTCGAGAACACAAAGCCTCAAGAGATCTTCTAGCACTCTATTCACCCTTTCGGTTTGGCCATCCGTCTGGGGGTGATAGGCTGTATTCAAATTCAATCGCGTACCTATCGCTTCTTGCAAACTATTCCAGAACTGGCTGGTGAAAATTGGGTCACGATCGCTAACTATGCTAGAAGGAACTCCATGCAACCATACTATCTCTCGAAGATAAACAGATGCTAGCCATGATACGGTCCTCTTGCTTTCCACCGAAAAAATGGGTTCTCTTCGTAAGTCTATCAATTATTACCCACATCCCATAAAGCCCAAATAGTTTGGTGACGAACTTCCTCACCCCAACCATATATCACAAATAGGCTAGTCATACTCCTTAGGGGGTTTGCAACAGATCTAAGATTAAGGATAGGGCCGAGAGGATATACTTAAAAGATAGCATGAGAGTAGGCTCTACGGAATAATAGGGATCAAGGATATACTCTTAGAAAGAGATTAAATGCACGTATCTAGTCTTCGATCTTCTAAGCCTCATTTTCTTGTGCTTAATTCCATCGTGCCCTGGCCGTCTTTTAACTTCGCAATTCCGTAGTTCTTAATTCTTGTTCCCAAAATATGAGTTAGAACTCATTTCACCGTTGCCTCTCGTTCCACTTCCTTTTATTCTTTGCCTAAAATACTTGGCTTAAACATAACTGCGTGCTCATGGTTCATGCAAGCTTTCCAAAATTCGTTAGTGAATCTTGGATCTCGTTTACATATTATACGGTATCCCACGCAGAAAACTATCTCTTGAAAACAAGTGCCAATCCATGTTGCCAAAAATGGAGCTGAGGTAAGGGCTCTCTTGAGCCTTTGAAAAGCAAGCTCACAGTCCAAGTCCCATGCAAAGACTAAGTCCTTCTTTGTTAACTTAGTAAGAGGGGCCGAAATCTTAGCGAAGTCCCTGATGAACTTCCTATAGTAGCCCGCCAAACCGAGAAAACTTCTCACTTCGGTTGCGTTCCTAGGAGTCTTCCAGTCTTGAACCACAACCACTTTCGCAGGATCCACCGCTATGCCTTGCTTAGAAACTATATGTCCAAAAAATGACATTTGGAGAACTTGGTTTTCAACTGATGCGCTCTAAGCGTATCCATCACTTTCTTGAGATGCCTAGCATGTTCTTCCTCATCCTTTGAGAAGATCAGAATATCATCCACGAAGACAACCACGAACTTGTTAAGGAACTCCCTGAACACCGTACTCATCAAATCTACGAAGTAGGCGGGTGCATTAGTCAAACCGAATGGCATGACAAGCCATTCAAAGAATCCGTCTGGAGTCCTAAACGCAGTTTTATCGATACTATCCTCAGCCACTCTAAGCTGATGGAATCCGGTGGCTAGATTGAGCTGAGAGAAAACAGAAGCACCAACAAGCTAGTCAAAGAGATGATCAATCCTCGGTAACGGGTTCCTATTCTTCTTTGTTAGCTTGTTCAATTCTCGATAATCAACACGTAGGCGAAGCGAACCATCCGCCTTAGTAGCGAATACCACAGGCGCACCCCATTCTGAAATGCTTTGCCTAATGAAATTTTTCCCAAGCTATTCCTTGATTTGCTTATCAAGCTCTCTCCTTTCTCGCGAGGCCATGTGCCTAACGGGCAATGTAACTGGTTCGGCATTATCGACTAGACAAATGCGGAAATCTATCTCTCGTTTAGGGGGTAACCCCTTAACTTCTTCAAAGACATCGGGATAGTCTCGGACCACCCTTACAGATTGCAGATCATCGATGGACGAGTCAAGAGATTCAAGATAACATAACATAACGGGACCTCTAGGGTTACAAGAAATTTCTAGGGTATTATCGAGGCGAATCATGAGCCTCTCCACCCTATGCTTACAATCGAGGATGGCTCCATAACTGGACAACCAATCCATGCCCAAGACCAACCCATATCCCGTGACCCCGAGAACATAAGCACTACATGTGAATTCTACGGCCAAGATAGAAATTTTCAAATCCACACAAATCATAGACAGATGGGCGGAACCCCCAATTGGATTTGAAACACAAACGGGATCCTCAACTAAGCTAGTACTTAGGTGCAAACTTTCAACAATATCAGAAGAGATAAAACTATGCGATGCGCCAAAATCAAATAAGGTGCAAACAGGAAAATCAGAAATGTAAACATGAATTTCTATAAAAACTCTACCTCGATCAAAAGCTGGAAGAGCGAGGAGAGCCTGCAATTGCCCTCCAGAGGGTCCTACTTGCTGAGTTTGTCCTTGCCCTTGTCCATGCTTCTTGGGACAATCCTTGCTAAGATGTCCAGATTCTCCGCAATGAAAACACTTGCCTAACTTCCTCTTCTTCTTCCTGCAATCCTTGGCTATGTGCCCAGTGATCCTACAGAAGTTGCACTTTCTTGTCTTTCTTGCCTTGTTGTTGTTCTTATCTCTTTTCTCGGTATCTTCCTTCTTGCCTTGGGACTCATTTGCCTTGACCTCCTTCTTGCCACTCTTATCTTCCTCTTGAAGTAGGGTCATATTCACCAAACTCTCGAAGGTCGCCCCCAGGGGTATATGAGATATGGCCAAACCGCGCAAGGGCTCATTTAATCCTAGAGCAAAGCGTAGGGCCTTCTTCCGAGCGGTGTTAACCCATTCTAGACCGAACTGAGCAAGTTGATTAAACTTATCCAAGTATTCTCTAACGGTCATGTCCCCTTGCTTTAGTGATAGGAACCTCTCTAGCTGAAGGTTCTCTTCTTTCGATGATAGAAACTTTAGTCCAAACCTTCTCCTAAAGTCATCCCAAGTCTCTATGGGTCTAGTAGTGGTGGTAACTACCCACCAATAAGCAGCTTCCCCTTTCAATAGCCATACCGCCTACAGAACTTTCCTACGATCTTCCACATCAAAGATAGCAAAGAGGTCTTCAGTTTCCTTTAACTAGTTTCTTGCCTCCACGGGAGTCTCCGTTCCGACAAAATTCTTGCAACCCATCGCCTTAAAGTCTTTGCAAAGCTTTGCGAAATCCTCTTGCGGATGCTGAGGGGGAGGAGGAACCTCAGCTACGGGAGGAGGAGAGATGTTAGCGACCGGGAAAGGAGGAGGAATGTTCGCGGGGCCGGTTTCATTCGCCCTTACCTCCATAAATCTCCAGAACCAGACGGGTACTTGTACGCCTTCCAGGATGTTAAAGCGATCGGCCATACTAAAACAAAGAAAAAGATAGATTCGGAACGAAGAAACGAAGGATAGTGCTATGGCTTTTGGGGAATAGCCTTTTTAAAATAACTAGACTTTTCTTGGAAAATACTTAATTGGTTTTGAAAATATTTTTTCAAAAGGTAAGTTTCAAAAACACTTTTGCTCAAATCTTGTAAACCTTTTGCTCTGATACCAAATGTAACACCCCACCTCCGCCAATGCCACTCTTGCAAGTACATTAGCTTTGGAGGGGCGTTAAACAAGGTAAACATGCATGCAGGTATCAAAAGACAGAACATATAAGTAAGACAGAGTAGTAAAGCAACGGATAAAACTTGCAATTCCAAAACCAGAGTTAAGTTACAACAACGTACTTAGTCATTATTTTCCGAACAAACAAAGTCTAGATAAAAGCATAAACTGAAAAACTGAAATACATAAAGTACTATCCCCAAAGTGAAGTGATAAACCATAGCTAGCCCAATGTCCAAACCCGTACATGAGCAAATCCAGTAAGCAAGCTAGAAAGATCCAAGCTAAGCTCCAATATTCCTACCCTGAGGACCTGAGGGGGGGGAACGGAAGAAAAGAGGCGAAAGAAAACAGGTCAGTCAAAAAGACTGGTAAGCCCTACTACTATCTGTCTATGAACTAGTAAAGTTAACTGGCATGAGAAGCTGAGATGAACATAAGGATAACAACATACTGACATGATGATTAACTAACAAGATAGATAAAGGTGTCATCGCATAATTAAGGTTAAGTTTTGCACCACGGGTGTACTAGTATTCTAACATGTCAAGTAAAAACAAGAATTGATCTCTTGGCCCAAGCTTGTCCCAACATCATGAGATGACCTAAATCAAGGTCCAACTACTCGGTCTAGTCGATCGGCTCCCTATAAGCCTAACTCGTCAAGTGTCGGTGTCATACGGCTTAATCATGTAATGTAGTTGACTGTGCAGGGTCCACCCTAGGGTGTATCAGGCCCTACGGTGTAACCCTCAGACACCATACCATGATGCATAGTCCAAACCTACCGTTGCCCGTGTTCAACTCCGGACTTAATGTGCATGACCATGGTCCGCCTGAACAACCGGGGCATCATTCAGCCGTCTCTTTTTGGTCTCTTACAATCAGCCCAGTAATCGTGCCCCACCCTAGCCTAGTCCTAGGGTCTTATGATACTACCTAGAAGGTTACTGCTGAAAAGGACCACGCAACTAGGGTTTCTTAACGGGTTAAATGTGGTTAACCCGATCTACACGTGGATTAAATTGGTTAAGAGTACCCAAGGCTCCTGACTTAACCTCGATTAATCCATCAAGCCCAAATTGGTTAAGTATTAAGTGGACCATGACTTAACCCTAATCAGGAGGCATTAATTAACTTAATGCGCTTTAACCTCTCACATTAGACTTTGTTGTGGTTACTAGTTAAGCCGGGCGGGTCCGGGTAGCTTTACACCACAACTAGGTCTAACCTCGGGTTCGAGCACAACATGACCAACTTCTCACATTGGGTCCTATTGTTTGTAGCCACTAGTTAAGCCGGGCGGGTCCGGGTAGATTTATGCTACAAACTCAACCCAACCTCGAGTTGGCCACACTCATATTTTCTAAGTGTCATGTCCATTATGTTTCCAAAACATAATTACAAGTTAACATATCACGTCACATTATAAAAATCATGTTTATGTCATAATGTTACCCAACCCCAACGTAATCCCATCGTTTACATAATCGCAACAACGCATAAAGGATAAAATAGGGAACTTGGTGTAATTATGACAAAAAGGTGTTGAAGCCACAAATTTATCACGGCGGCATATGAAATGAACATATGTTCATATACTTGCATATTGCATTATTAGGCTTCAAAAGCATGCATAAAACCAAACTTAGCATATGAGTGATACATGGTGATAAATGACATGTAGAAGTTGCTAGAAGTTCGCATTTTGCCTCACATGCAAGTTATCATAAGGGATATGATAACTTTCATGTTGCCAAAATGCAACCTTTAATATAAAGCTTGGAGCTTTATGCTCAATACCTCAAGTTTAACTTGCATAACATGATAACATGATCAACCCAAACTTGCATAACATAGCAACATGTGTCATACATAATGATTAAACCAACTTGCATAATGATCATCCAAACTTGCATATAATGATCAACCAAACTTGCATATAATGATCAACCAAACTTGCATATAATGACCAACCAAATTTGCATATAATGATCAACCAAACTTGCATATAATGACCAACCAAACTTGCATATAATGATCAACCAAACTTGCATATAATGATCAACCCCAAACTTGCATCATTCATTTAACTTTAGAGTTCAAAGAAAGAAAGTAGAAAAGGGCTTACAATGCTATGAAGACACAAATAAATATTTATTATAAAGATTGAGAGGAAGCCCTTATGCAAGCACCAAAAACCCAAATATGCAAGCTCCAAATGAAAACCCTTGAGCCAATTCAATAAAAACCCTTGCTTTGAAATAGAAATGTTGCAACTTGACTTGAAAGCAAGCTAAGAACACTCATACAAGTTTGAAAACACTTGTATGAACTCAAAATCTCTCATAGAAATTAACTTAGAAATTTTAGCATGAGAGTGGAGGCCATGAGAGGAACAAATTTGGCATAGTTTAGTTGTAGGATTGAATAATGGTGATTTAGGCTAGGTTTAGGGGTCTTTTTATAGAGTTTTAGGATAGTATTAGCCATAGGATTAACCCTAGATTCAATCCAAGCCATCAAAGCATGTCTTGGGGAAGAAGTCAAGTGTAGGAACCATCTAGGGCCTTTAGATTAAAGCTGAACCATGAGAACCATTCAAATGCAAAATCTTCATTTGAGCGAATCGGCCCACGGGTTGACAGCCAAACACCCTGGATTAACCCCTAGTCGACCCAGCGGGCTTGGGTCGACCTCAAAAATCGGCCGGTTCGGTTATTCCCCTCTCCCAATTCGCTGTTTTGAACATTTTTGCATACTTATTTATTTAATTTTCAATTATATATATATATCAATATATATATTTCTCTGCGCAACCCATTTCACTTAATTAAGTATACTTTAATTTGTGAATTTTTCGTGAAACTTCGCGAGGCCATATCTTGGTCATACGGACTCCGATTTTCGAAAACTCGGACTCTATTTCGCGTATTTTTCCGAGACGAACGCAATGGTGCAGCCCATTTCCCTTGATTCAGATTTTACAGTTTAATTCTTCCTCCATTTATGTTATAACATGTTATTCAAATATACGGGTTGTTACACACACGGTCTCCATCGTATCATCGTAGGAATAAAGCAGTCCCTAATCCTACACCCTAATGTCGTATGGATTTCTGTATATATGTCAACGCTACGTCTACAAAGAAACCCTACTTCTATAGTACGTAAGCGTTCAGACTACCATATTTGAAACATTCAATCGAATTATTTTGCATCATCGAATAATGCCCTCTAGTCTTATAATACACCACCCAGAGCGACATGAGTGTACCCAGACTTTCTCACGTACGTATCGTCAATCGTTCTCGATGTCTATTGCTTATGTTCTCTATATGTGCGCCCGAGTCCCGTGGCAGGGCTAATCAAGAAACACAGAACTCAATCGGGAGTTTTCAGATATCTGCCAATTGTAGATGCTAAGGTCTGCTTTTATAGGGCTATGATCCCACTAGACCCCTCCCTCAACTAATGAAAGGCACCCAAGAAAATCAAGAATGAGAACTTAACCTCGGCCCCCTATGCTCTTCAATCCTATTGGCCAACCTCACCCATAACTAGATAGCAAAGTATATGGTCTTTTGGAGTTCTCCGCCTTTCCACTTTACGTACTGACTGAAGATGGTAGGTAGACGACGAGTTGCTATCACAGGGCACAACTGGTCTCACCGAATCACACTGGTCCATCTTAGTCTTTTGATTGCCCCTTATTATTATAATCAAGGCATACTCATTGGTTCACCTACGCAGAACTAACCTCTGTGAGTACAGGCAAATCATCAATCACTCACAGAGAAATACCAAGAGTACCCTATGTCCACGGAAGCCGTGTGCTTCCCCTTCCAGTCCTTCGGAGCCATCAAACAATCAGATGAATGTGTGCTCCCCTCGTGCCTTATAACACCTCGATCATCTACCCTGTTGGACGGACTGGTATAAGCGCCTTACTTTAGAATGTTGTTAGACCCTATGTTTAAACATTCTTTTACGCGCTTGTCTCACCTCGCCAGATTTACAGTTAACTTGGTTATTCCAATTCATATTGAATTCTTATTCAAATTACCAAGTTTCTCTTGCTTATTAATTTCAGATATACAACTTAATTCATTTAAGTTTATTAATAAGCATACAACATGTTATTCTCTAGATTGTGGCCCAAGGTCTGTGTTCCACAATCCCTTTTATATTCTTGTTTGATTTCAATAACATGTGTTACTTAATACGTAATTAAGTATATCTATTCACATGTTTCCAATTAACATGTCACTTACCATTTATGATCATATATAACTTATTTCATTTCATAAGTTTTCCTCATCCTCCCTCATTTAATCATAATTCCACTTTACGTCCTCAATACGACTTATCATTGTTTATTTATCAACTTAGTTCTATTAACTAAGGCCCATTAATAAGTTTCTCTACCCATTTATTATAACCTACGTTATAATTTCCCCTTGTCCCTAGGACAAGTCTAAACATGTTATTCTTACCAACGGGTTTCAGACTCCCAGACTACTTAATTTTAATTAAGTACAATATATTTTCCCCCTTTCTTAATTAGTTTTAGGTTTTCCCCTTTTCTGATTACTTAATTTACAATTAAGTGTCACTTAACTTAATTCACCACTTATCCCATTCACTTACTAGTTTATTATAACTTAAGTTTTAAAATTCACTTGTCCCTAGGACAAGTCCACCTATTATACAACATTTTCATTAATGTTATTTGTAATAGGTTATTATCATTCCACTTTTAAAACATTTACTGTTGTAAACCATTATTCTTCATTCTCTGTAATATATGTTCCTTATTATATTAAGGAAAACACTTCATGCACCTTATCAGTTTGATAGAAGGAATCAATGATTTATTTTCATAACATTTTCCCATCTAAATCCGTGGTAGCAAGTAATTTCTTTACTTTTCTATATTTATTGTGGCTTACTTGCAACAGCATTTTCAGAAATAAGTCATTTAGGGAAATACGTCACTTTTCCCTCATATCACACTAACTCAGTTCATTACATCCCTTCCTTTCTTATTTTCTGAGTTAGACATTTAATTACCATCCTTGCCATTTATTCATATCTTGTTTATACATATATTTATTTACATATATATATATATATAAGCACTAGACCTCTCACATTAAGCCTACACTTGTGGACGCTGGATTTGCCGGGCGGGTCCGGGAAGACTTCTACCACAAGATGACTTAACCTTGTGTCTTAGCACATGTTGTTAATTCTTGCACTTAGGCCTCTCACGATAGGTTCAACATTAGTGGCTGCCGGTCGGGTCCGGGCAGACTTCCGCCACTAATGCATCCTAACCTCGTGCCATAAGTGTTTTTACATTTTCTAATGTAATCCTAGGCATATTCATTTTCATTCAATCACTTATTTTCATATCAAATTGCGATTCCAAATTAAAACCTCAAAACATAATATATGTTATGTTCGTTACATGAAAATTTTAGACATATTATCCTTTTTACTGTAATATAGTTTACAGTAATCTAATTTACATGTCATCCAATTTTTTCCTATATTTTGTCGCATGTCATTTTCAACGTATGTTTAATTCTACTAGGACATGTAAACATTCAATCGGGTAATTATTTTAACATGAATTTCAATCAATAATATGTCCCAAGTAAAGCATATAATTACAATAACTGAATTGGCTATTCATATCCTAACAAGTTTATTTTCTCCAACATGTAAACATTAAATAACTTAGACAATTCAACGTAGGAACTTCCTAACATATTCATATCAACATTTCAATTCGTTACAATAGCAATTTATAATTAAACTTGCCATTTCAATATTTACTAAAAAGGAGAATGATACAATAGTCATAACATTATCTAAAGGCTATAGCTTAAACCCGCTCACCTTTAAGCTTTCCCCAAATTTTGGATCTGATCCGTCATATCATACATGGTTTTCCTTTTCCCTTTAATTTGATTCACGACCTAACGACCAAGGATTTATTATTTCATGAAAAGAGAAGGGAAAAAGAAATAATTTAAATAGATTGGTTCGTAGAGGTTTACCTTGATTTCATGATTCAATAACATTTTTATTAACGTTGATTCCCTCTTCCAGATCTGAATTCATAATCCTCCTAGGCTAACATTTTAATTTCAGCATAGATTTGAGAAGAGAGAGGGGGGAGCCATGGCAGAGCTCCAGCGTAGCCACCGAATTATGATGTTCAGGGTTAGGTCTAGGGTCATATTTATAGATGCTCCAGACCTTATCGTACACACAACGCTGAGTCAGCATTGAACCGAGTTAAGAAAATAGTCCAGATTCGCAAATGAATGTAGCTAAATCTTATCATACACGCAGTGCTAAGTCAGCATTGGGTCCTGCAAGCTGTTTTGGCGTAGAAATTTGAATTTTGAATATCTGAATTATTTTGGCGCAGAAATTTTATTTTTAAACTTTTGAATTTCTGGAATTCATTTTACTGTTTTATTCACATGAAATATTCTTATATGTATACAATTCCTCTACCGACCATTTTACGCATATACATACATATATATATATGCACAATTTTTGTTTTATTTTCAAAATTCAAACAATGTTGCACCGATATTTGATACTTGCCATATTTCATTGACTGTAGCCTTATCTTGAATTTTATCTTTTGTATACATATATTTATGCATATATATATATATATATTCTCATATATATACATATATTTTCTTTATTTTCTTATATGTACGTTCTTATCCTTTCAAATTTTGAATTTGTATACGTACATATATTTGCATGTTCAGTTGGTCCACTCTAAAACAAAGATAAAAATTATGCCAACGCCGGGTTCGAACCCCCGACCTCTATGTTACAAACCCAATGCCTTAGCCAACTAAGCTATGAAGTCTTTTATTAATAAGTCTTAGAACAATTATAATTCTTGTTCTCTCCTTACTTCTATTTTTCATGTTAGTTACAATACTTAAATTAAACCATTGCCTGAATCTTCTTCTTTTAATTTTAATGCATTATGTCTGCAAATCAGTGCATGCAACATATTTACATTGCATGCAATCAATCCTTTCTTTCTTTCAATGCATGCATTACATTTTTTTTCAGTGCATGTATTTATTGCATGCAATCCTTATTTTATTCTTTATTTTACATTTTAATTTGTTTGCATATATATATATATATATATATATATATATATATATATATATTTCTCTTGTGCGTATACAAACTTCTAGGCTTAATAACTTCTTCATATGATGTCCGTTTTACGCAAACCAGGTGTCTATCTTGACCAGAATTCCAAGACTGACGCAATGACGCAATCTGTTTTACTTAATTATCATTATATTATTATGTTATTCTTATTTTATTATCTTAAAAATACGAGGAGTTACATTCTCCCACCTTTGGAAATTTCGTCCTCGAAATTTAATAAGGGTAAAATCAATTAACCCCTCGTGTAATATACATCCATCATATATGCATCTAATTTTAGCAAACATTGTGCACTTGTGCAAAGTGAAATACCACATAATAATGCATGTATGCCTAAGCGGTAGCTCCTACGTGTATGCAAATTTCTCAAAAAATTCTTTTTAAAATATGATGCTCAAATCCTAGATATACTGGAAGTTCTACGTGAATGCAATATTTTGAAAATCAAAATGCTTTCTCATCCAAATTCTCCCACACTCTTACTGGGTAAGAGCATAGTTCATCCAATTGTTGCATCCATACCAAACAACTTTATTTTTCGAATTTCAGAAAAATCTAATTATCTAAATTCGATTTCTTATGTTACAAAAAGGTGGAAAATTTCACACCTTCCGTTTTATTTATATACCTTTTTCCAACCGTACTTGGATTTTTTGAAACAATGTATAAAGGTTTCCTATTTTACTATCCAAGCACATCCCACATAAGAAAATTTTCTTTATTGTAGCTTTTCTTTTTCGTCTTATCTTGCAAAAAAAAATTCAAATCGCAAAACTAGAGTAGATACGGACAACTATTTTCCTTAATTGGGTTTATGACTTGTTCTTACTTATAAGGTTAGTTCAGTCTCCTACTACAAGGTGCCAACATCCACTCTATTCTCATTTTCTACAACTTATTTTGTCGACCCAACAAAATTATCTTTTAAACAATTTATCAAAAATAATTGTCAAAAGAATAGAGACTTCAAAACTTTCTTGATTAAAAATTCTTGTATGAAATATAACTAGAAAAACTAGCGAGCTGTACATGCTCTATAATATGCACCTTTTACTGAGAGAATTTTACTTTAAAACTCAATATGTACTTCTTTACATATTTTAAAATTGTAACTTTTATGATTAAAACTTGAAAACACCTTAAGCCATTTTTCCCTAACTTTTGTAATCTCAAATTCTTAAAAGTTAATAATGGGGTTAGACTCAAAGCGGGTTTCCAATTTTTCTAGGTTCTCCCATACACTCCCCAATGTCAATTCTCTCAACTATATATATTCCTATTCCATTTTTCTCTGTTCAAGTTTTTTCGAAATACTAATCATTTGGGATTTATTTTCCTTACATACAAAGTATATTGTACACTTCCCAACTAAATTTCCTAAGGGTCTCAAATTTCCTTATTCATTCCTTTAGTGTACAGAACAAACATCCCATTTCATACCATGTTATACTCTTTTTATTTACTAGGTTCGTCTATGTATCTAGGTATATATATAATATATTTATATTTTGAAAAACAAAAATATGTTCACTCACTATTTATATAGGAATTCTAAACCTAAGCTCTGACACCAGATGTGACAACCTCAATTTTGACAGATCGAATTTTTTCCAATTCCAATCTATCGAAACTTGGATTGGTTTGCTCTGGTTTCCTGCAAAAAAGGCAGAGACATAAAACATGTCAGAGCTTAGAAAAATATCTCATAACATAAAGGACAAAATATAGTATAATCAAAACATAGCCTTACCGTATTATTAATACTTGCTAACCAGTATCCAAAGCTATCATGTCTCTGCCACAATCTAACATGCGAGTGTGTTATGAGGAGGGGGTCAGAACACAAGTTCTGGTGACTGGATTTAAACTGTACACTTTGGATAATCTTACATATACCGCTCAATCATATTTTCTTATTTATTAGATTAATTGGGTTAACAATACTCCATACTTACACACGCATCGTACCCATTTACTACCCAGTGAATCAACCTAATACAGTATATGTAGCTATCTCTTAGTATTGAGATACACCCCATGGTACCCCACTCGCACGGTCTCCACCGTATCATCGCAGGAATATAGCAGTCCCTAATCCTACGCCCTAGTGTCGTACGGATTTCTATATATATGTCAACGCTACGTCTGCAAAGAACCACTACTTCTATACTACGTAAGTGTTTGGACTACCATCTTTGAACCATTCGATCGAATTAGGTTCCATCCTCGAATAATGCCCTCTAGTCATATGATACACCACACAAAGCGACATGAGGGTACCTGGACATTCCCACGTACGTATCGTCAATCATTCTCGATGTCTATTGCACATGTTCTCTATATGTGCGCTTGAGTCCCGTGGCAGGGCTAATCAAGAAACACGGAACTCGGTCAGAAGCTTTCAAATATCTTCCTATTGCAAAAGCTAAAGTCTGCTTTTACAGTGGCTATGGTCCCACCAGATCCCTCCCTCAACTAATGAAAGGCACCCAAGAATATTAAGAAAGAGATCTTAACCCCACCCTCCATGCCCTTCAAACTATTGGCCAACCTCACCTATAACTAGATAGCAAAGTATATGGTCTTTTAGAGTTCTCCGCCTTTCCTCTTTACTGACTGACTGAAGATGGTAGGTAGATGAAGAGTTGCTATCACAAGGCACTAACTGGTCTCTCCGAATCACACTAGTCCATCTTAGTCTTTTGATTGCCCCTTATTATTGCAATCAAGGAATACTCATTGGTTCACCTATGCAGACCTAACCTCTGTGAGTACAGGCGGATCATCTACCACTCATAGAGGAATACAAAGAGTACCCTACGTCCCCGGAAGCCGCGTGCTTCCCCTTCCAGTCCTTTGGAGCCGTCAAACAATCAAATGAATGTGCTCTCCCCTAGTGCCTTACGACACCTCGATGATCAACCTTGTTGGGTTATTCGCCCTCAACCGTACGGAATGGTCTAAGTGCCTTAATTTAGCATGTTGTTAGACCCTATGTTTAAACATTCTTTTACGCGCTTGTCTCACCTCACTAGGTTTCCAGTTAACTTTTCCAATTCATGTTGAATTCTTATTCAAATTACCAAGTTTCTCTTGCTTATTAGTTTCAGACATACAACTTAATTCATTTAAGTTTATCAATAAGCTTACAACATGTTATTCTCTAGATTATGGCCTAAGGTCTGATCCACAATCCATTTTACATTCTTGTTTGATTTCAATAACATGTTTTACTTAATATGTAATTAAGTATATCTAATTCACATGTTTCCAATTAACATGTCACTTACCATTTATGATTATACATAACTTATTTCATTTCATAAGTTTTTCTTATCCTCTCTCAGTTAATCATAATTCCACTTTACGTCGTCAATACGACTATCATTGTTTACTTATTAACTTAGTTCTATTAACTAAGTCCCATTAATAAGTTTCTCTATCCATTTATTATAACCTATGTTATAATTTCCCCTTGTCCCTAGGAGAAGTCTAAACATGTTATTCTAACCAACGGGTTTCAGACTCCCAGACTGCTTAATTTATAATTAAGTACAATATATTTTCCCCTTTTTCTTAGCTGGTTTTAGGTTTTCCCCTTTTCTGATTATTAATTTACAATTAAGTGTCACTTAAATTAATTCACCAGTTATCTCATTCCCTTATTACTTTATTATAACCTAAGTTTTAATATTCACTTGTCCTTATGACAACTCTACCTATTATACAATATTTTCGTTAATGTTATTTATTTGTAATAGGTTATTATCATTCCCCTTTTAAAACATTTACTGTTGTAAACCATTATTCTTCAATCTTTGTAATATATGTTCCTTATTATATTAAGGAAAACACTTCATGCACCTTATAAGTTTGATAGAAGGAATCAATGATTTATTTTCATAACGTTTCCCATCTAAATCCATGGTAGCAAGTAATTTCTTTACTTTTCTATATTTATTGTGGCTTACTTGCAACAACATTTTCAGAAATAAGTCATTTATGGAAATACATCACTTTTCCCTCTTATCACACTAACTCAGTTCATTACATCCCTTCCTTTCTTATTTTCTGAGTTAGACATTTAATTACCATCCTTTCCATTTATTCATATCTTGTTATATACGTATATTTATATTTATATATAAGCAATAGGTCTCTCACATTAAGCCTACACTTGTGGACGCCGGATTTGTCGGGTGGTTCCGGGAAGACTTCTACCATAAGCTGACTTAAACTCGTGTCTTAGCACATGCTGTTAATTCTTGCACTTAGGCCTCTCAAATTAGGTTCAACATTAGTGGCTGCTAGATATGCCGGTCAGGTCCGGGCAGACTTCCGCCACTAATGCAACCTAACCTCGTGCCATAAGTGTATTTACAATTTCTAATTGTAATCCTAAGCATATTCATTTTCATTCAATCACTTATTTTCATATCAAATTGCCTTCCAAATTAAAATCTCAAAACATAATATGCGTTACATTCGTTGCATGAAAATTTTAGACATATTATCCTTTTTACTGTAATATTGTTTACAGTAATCTAATTTACATGTCATCCAATTTTTGCCTATATTTTGTCGCATGTCATTTTCAATATATGTTTAATTCTACTAGGACATGTAAACATTCAGTCGGGTAATTATTTTAACATGTCGTTCAATAAATAATATGTCCCAAGGAAAGCATGCAATTACAATCACTGAATTGGCTATTCATATCCTAACAAGTTTATTTTCTCCAACATGTAAACATTCAATAACTTAGCCAATTCAACATAGGAATTTCCTGATATATTCATATCAACATTTCAATTCGTTACAACAACAATTTATAATTAAACTGGCCATTTCAATATTTATTAAAAACGGGAAATCTAAACTATAGTCATAACATTATCTAAAGGCTATAGCTTAAAACCGCTCACCTTCAATCTTTCCCAAATTTTGGATCTGATCCGTTATATCATCCATAGTTTTCGTTTTCCCTTTAGTTTGATTCATGACCTAACGACCATGGATTTATTATTTCATGAAAAGAGAAGGGAAAGAGAAATAATTTAAATAGATTGGTTCTTAGAGGTTTACTGTAACACCCCGTAATTCAGATAATATTAATATTCATGAATTAAAGAATAACTAATCTCAGACGTGAGAATTGTGGGAAACGGGTTGCGCCATTGTGTTCGTCTCAGAATTCTAGTTGAAATATAGTCGAGTTTGCATGATTTGGACTTCGTATGAAGAAGTTATGGCCATCGGAAGTTTCTGAAAATTTAAAAGAGCTAACAGGAAATTTAAAATTCAAAATACGAAGTCAAACAGGCTAGGCGGGAAATTTCCCGCCCAGCGCCCCAGGTCGACTAGGGAGTCGACTGGGCAGTCGACACCCCAGGGGGAGTCGGCTGGGCAGTCGATACCCCAGGGACCAGGTTAACTGCGTAGTCGACCTGGGTGTCGACCTGGTCTGGCGGCTAGGGTTTCTGGCTGACCTGTTTTTAATGTACTAATGACCCATTAAGGTTTCTGACCTAATCTGGTTGGCTAGGATTAATTCTGAGATAATCTGACGGTCTAAAATAAACCCTAACTCTATAAATACCTAGTTAGTCTCTCACCCTAATTCATAAGAAAAATAGAATAGTTACTGTCATACCGTCGCCATGGAAATCAATGGAGCCGCCGCCAACTAAGAAGGAAGAAAAGATAATTCAATTCTAATTCTCTCAACCCTAGAGCAAAGCAAAACTCTTTCTTTTCTTCTCTAAATTGTGAGTATGATGATCTTAACAAGATTATTATTATTTTAATTAGATTGAGTTATGAATGGATTATGAGTAGATGATGTGAATTATCATATATGTTGTTGTAAACCCTTTTTGCTATCATGTATGTTGTAAATCCAATGTTATGTGATGATGATATCTTATATGTTGTAAATCATGCTATGCTGATGTTATGTATGTTGAAAGTTTCTATGCTAAGTTGTGATAAATCATACATGTTAAAAAGGCCATGATGTTACCATCTATGCTAGTTAGTTCATATTAATTAAATCATCATGTTTGGGCTATGTTGATCCATATGACAAGTTACATATGCAAGTTAGATTGATTAGAAAAGCTATGAACATATGCTATGACATCTATTATGAAATCTAGAATTATGCTATGATATATGTGATATCCTATGCTAGTTCACACCATCATTATGTTGCCTAAAAACCCCATATGCAAGTTTATGTATGGATTTGGGCTATGATCATATCATATAAATTGAGACATTTAACAAGTTGACACCTTTAGATCCTTAACATGTGTAGTTTATGCAAGTTTCACCCTTATTATGATTAGATTTATTTTAATTGTCCTTATGTTGTGATAATTTATTTTTGTACTATAAGTTAGACTATTCGAGTCTAACGTATATTCTGCGTTGAATAAGCGAACGTATGAACGTGGGTAGGGGTAATATTAAGGGTTTAATAATAAGAAGTTGGGGTGCAATTGATATGATTTTGCATGCCATAAGTGGATGGCCATAATCGAGTCAATTATGGACATCATTAAAAGTTGACTTAATTAATAATTTGAATAGGGAATTATTAAAACTGGGGTAAAAGATTTTAAGTGTTAATCAATGCTTAGGACATGAGGTTGGACTCGTTTTGACGTAAACCCTCCCTGTAACACCCCGAATTTCAATTAACACTAATGGTTAGTAATTAAAGTATAATTAATCTCAGATGTGAGAATCAGGGGAAACGGGCTGCTTCATTGCGTTCGTCTCGGAAAAATACGCGAAATAGAGTCTGAGTTTGCGTAAAACGGGTACCGTATGAAAGAGATATGGACGAACGAAGTTAGGCAGAAAAACCCGAAACAGGCCAGAAATGCACTGACGCACTTGTGAAGTGCGCCAGCACAAAAATACACTGGCGCACTTGGGAAGTGCGCCCATGTCGGGACA
Source organism: Allium sativum (assembly GCA_030737875.1). Lineage (NCBI taxonomy): Eukaryota > Viridiplantae > Streptophyta > Magnoliopsida > Asparagales > Amaryllidaceae > Allium > Allium sativum. Next base: position 65,775,724 of record CM060924.1, read on the forward strand.
GGAAACCTGCACAGTTTCTAGAGAGTTCTGTGGTTGGGTGCACCAGTTTGGGGTTTGGGCTTGGTCTTAGGGCTGGTTTCTGGAAGGTTCCGAAATCTAAGGGTCCTAATCTAATTTAGGGTTAATCTAATGGCCTAAAACACTTGCCTAATCTATAAATACACCCTAATACTACCCTAATTCATACTAAAAATAGAAATGATGCCACCATGCCGCCAAAATCAAACTTGAGAGGAACCTCCACTAGTTTATGAAGAAAGTTGCAAGCTAATCAACCTCTAATCATCATCTTCTTCTTGTATAGCAACTAGTTATACTACATAAGTTTGCTAATCTTGGGTTTGGTGAGTTTCTATCACTTTAATAACCAATTGCTAAATTAAGTAGATGAGATATGATGAGATCATGCGGTTTTGTATGCGGATTTGTGGGTTTTAAGTCATATGATATGACGTTAGTTGCTAATCTATGTTTAATGTTAACCCTATGTTTATGCAAGTTAAGTATGTGGGTTTATGCAAGTTAAGTGATGGGTTTCATGCATGCTAAGCATTGGGTTTCATGCATGCTAAGCATTGGGTTTTATGCATGCTAAGTATTTGATTTTATGCATGCTAAGTGTTTGGTTTTATGCATGCTAAGTATTTGATTTTATGCATGCTAAGTGTTTGGTTTTATGCATGCTAAGTATTTGATTTTATGCATGCTAAGTATTTGATTTTATGCATGCTAAGTATTTGATTTTATGCATGCTAAGAGTTTGGTTTTATGCATGCTAAGTATTTGATTTTATGCATGCTAAGTGTTTGGTTTTATGCATGCTAAGTATTTGATTTTATGCATTCTAAGTGTTTGGTTTTATGCATGCTAAGTATTTGATTTTATGCATGCTAAGTATTTGATTTTATGCATGCTAAGAGTTTGGTTTTATGCATGCTAAGTATTTGATTTTATGCATGCTAAGTGTTTGGTTTTATGCATACATTATGACATGCAAGTTTACCCTTTTTCTAAATAAGATGCATACATATGCAAGATGACACCTTTGTATGCTATGCATACATATGCATGTTTACCCTATTATGATGCAAGTTCATATGCAAGTTTGTCTCTTTTTATGACATGCATAATGCAAGTTTGGGTTAAATGCTATTTGGGTTTAATGTATGCTCATATATGCAAGTGACACCTTTTGAACCCATGATAAAGTTATAAGCTATGTTGGTTAAACCCATGACATTTGTGATGAATCTTCCCTTTTATTATGTCACGTTACGAGAACGAATTACGTGGGGAACGATGGGGTTAATATGCATGTTAATAAAATGATGTGGAATGGGTATGCTTAAGAGTAACATAAATTAAATGGACATAATTGGGAATTTACCTATTGAGTTAGGTCTACCCATATTATGGAGTTGGGAATTTACCTATTGAGTTAGGTCTACCCATACTACGGAGTTGGGAATTTACCTATTGAGTTAGGTCTACCCATATTCTGGAAAACATGATTAATTAATTAGGGATAATTAATATAAATTATGAGGGTGATTAATTAGGTGTAATTAATCGACTAAGACACGAGGTTGGACTCAGTTGTAGCGTAAAACTGCCCAGACCCAACCGGCTTAACCAGTTGCTACAAATGTTAGCCCAATGTGAGAGGTCTTAGGCAAAAATTAAATACATGATTAAAGTAAAGACACGAGGTTAGACCCTTTTTATGACGTAAGGCTGCCCGGACCCAACCGGCATATCCAGCAGTCATAAAAGACGGTCTAATGTGAGAGGTCTTTATGAGGTCATGATCTTAATTAATTAATTAAGAAACACTTAACCATATTAGCATGTAGAGGGACATGAGGGGTTAAGTGGGTGCCTTGGGTGGCATGAGGAATCTAGTGGGTTGCCTTGGGTGGCAATAGAAAATACGATTAGAATACTTAACCAAAGTGGAACATGTAATTAAAACATGGTTAAAGGGTTAAGTCAATGCTTTGGGTGGCATGTGGAAATCTAGTGGGTGCCTTGAATGGCAATTAAAATATGATTAATGACTTAACCAAAATTTATAACATGTAAGTGGACATGGTTAAAGGGTTAAGCGGGATTCACTAGAAATAACAAGCTTAGGTGGTAGCTTGTGGGGGCCCATTTCAACCAATATCCCAAACGTATCTTAGTGGGCTCGACTCTAGTCGAGTGACGGGACACGCATATTGGGCTTGACTATAAGAGGCCAAAATGGGTTAGCGGTGGCAACGCATGACCAACGGGTTTCATATGCGTGTGTGGACCCAGGCTGGTAAATAAGACGTTGTTGCATCGTGTAGATATAAGCCGTGCACCGTTAGTTTTATCAGGTTGCCACGTTGGGGAATGGTACACCCCACGGTGGGGCCAGTACGGGTATCTACGTTAGGGAGCCGATCGAATGGGGAGTAGTGTGTACACCTAGTGGATTGTAGGGCCCCGTGGCGTCTACTTAGTCACCTAGGGGTACGCGAGAACTATTAAGTTAATTTTATAAGTCCATGGGTGGGATCAACCTTTAAGTTAGGAATGACTGGTGTGGTGCAGTTTAGTAATTTACCTTTGGAAGGGTAGATGCGTCTTTATCTTTTATCTTAGTTTAGTTGACCCATTCATCCCCATTAGTTACCGTATATCAGTTTATGTCTTCTCTGGTTACTTTAACGATTGTATTGTTAAAGTTATAGGACTCGCTCAGACTTATGTCTGACCCCGTTGTTTTTATCTTTTTCCCAACCCTCAGGTCCTACGGTGGATCCTAGCAGTAGTGGAGCTTGATCGGATTGCTGTTCCAGTCTTTAGGAGCTTGGATAGATGTAAAGCTCCAGTTACCCAGTTATCTTTTCTTTTGTAATGGCTATTGTATGAGAGTGGGATTATGTACTTCTTTATTTTGATGGATATTGTACTTGACTTTTATTTTGGTTTTATGATGTAACCAGACATGTTTTACTTCCGCTGTTATGAGATGATGTTTTAAATTTCAAGTACTATTTATATATGTCTTGTTGTAATTTTTCTGTTCTATATTCACTAAAATACTCCACCGATGCTATGGCATTCCCTTAGTGAGTGACCATAGCGGGAGTGGGGTGTTACACTCCCGGACCCGCCCGGCAAATCCAGTGGTCACAAATGTCAGCCCAATGTGAGAGGTCCTAGGCCTAAACTAAAGCATAACAGTTGTAAAGACACGATGTTAGACTCTTTTATGGTGTAAGACTACCCGGACCCTCCCGGCAAATCCAGCTGCCATAAATGCCAGTCTAATGTGAGAGGTCTTTATGAGGTTATGGCCTGAATGAATTAAGAAATACCTAACCAGATAAACATGTAAAGTGGGACATGTGGGTTAAGTAGGTGCCTTGGGTGGCACGAGGAATCTAGGTGGTGCCCTTAGTGGCATGTGAAATACGATTAGTAAGACTTAACCAAACACACATGTAAATGAACATGACTAAGAGGGTTAAGTGGGATATACTAGTGACAAGCTTAGGTGGGTAGCTTGTGCGGGCCCATTTCAACCAGTATCCCAAACGTATCTTTGTGGGCTCGACCCAAGTCGAGGACGGGACACGCATGCTGGATTTGACTATAAGAGGCCAAAACAGGGAGTGGTGGCAACTCAAGTCCAACGGGTTTCATATGCGTGTGTGGACCCGGGCTGGTAGGTAAGATGTTGTTGCATCGTGTAGGTATAAGTCGTGCGTTCTCAAGTTGTATCGGGTTGCCACTTTAGGGGAGTGATACACCCCACTGTGGGGCCAGCACGGGTATCTACGAGTAGGGAGCCGATCGAAAGTGGGTAGTGGGGTACATGGAGATAGGGGCAGACGGCACCTATGTAGTCAGCTAGGGGTACGTAAGGCTATTTATAAAGTTTCTGTGTGAAGCAAGTGGGATCAAACAATAGGGTGACTTGTGCGGTGTAGTGTAGTAATGTGCGGTGCAGTGTAGTAATCATTCGTTAGTAATTAGGTGTGCCTTTACCGTTGTCTTTAACGTTATCTTAAACGCTATCTTTATCTTCCTAAGAGTTCATAGACATTTACTTGTCTTCCAGCTTATGGCTTAGTCTAGTTATTTTGATAATAGTATTGTAAGAATTATCATACTCGCCAGACTTTATGTCTGACCCCCTCTATTTCTACTCTTTTCCCCCTCCAGGTCCTCAGGTTGGGCCCAGCTCTAGTGGATTTTGATTGGATTGCTTCATCTCCCTTGGAAAGCTTGGACCGTTGAAGTAAAGTCCAGCTTGTTATCTTTTTAATGGCTATTGATGTAATGGGATTAGTATTTTGTTTTTATGAAGATGGATATTGTACTTGGTTTTATGATGTAACAAACATGTTTAATTTCCGCTGCAATAAAATGAAGTTTTAGATTTCCAAGTACTATTTATTATCTGTCTTGTTGTAATTTTTCTGTTCTATATTCACTTATAACCTCCATGGAAGTTAATGCATTCCCTTTGTGAGTGACATTAATGGATGTGGGGTGTTACACATGGTATCAGAGCTTAAGGTTACCAGAACAGATAAAAATACTTTAGAAAAATAGTTATTTTTGGAAGAAGTGCTTTCAAAAACATGTTTTAATGAGAAATTTAAAGAGAAAAGGTTTTAAGAAAAACATAATCCCCAATAGCCACATATCTTTATCTTTCGAATTCTCCATTTTGAATCTTTCCTTTTTCGTTTCAGCATGGCTAAAGATCTTAACCTACCTGACGGGGTAGCATACCAGGATGGTATAGGAGGTTGTTAGAGGCTAGGGCCGCTGCGGGTCCAGCCAATGTTCCTCCACCACCAGTTGTACCCGTCCCTCCTCCTCATCCTCGCGTAGATACTTTTGCAAAGACGTGCAAGGAATTCAAGGCTATTGGTGGAAAACCATTTCAAGGGTCAGAAACGTTTGTGGAAGCTAGAGATTGGCTTAAGGAGGTGGAAGAATTGCTAGAAATCTTTGAAGTAGAAGAAGGGAAGAGAGTTCGTTTAGCAGCTTGGTTGATGAAGGGAGAGGCCTCGTTTTGGTGGGAGGTCACTAATGGGGAGCGTCCTGTTGATTCTTGGGCGGATTTCAGACGTAGGTTCGAGGCGAAGTTTCTCTCTAGGGCGGAAGAAAATCTATATATGGAAAGGTTCTTAACATTGAAGCAAGGAAGCGCATCAGTGAAAGAATATGTCAATAAATTTAATCAGTTAGCAAGGTTTAGCTTGGACTTAGTGAACACGCCGGAGAAGAAGGCGCTGAGGTTCGTGAATGGCTTGAATGAACCATTGCAAGGGTTGGCTATGACCCACATCCCTATGGGGGCCACCTTTGAGAAGTTAGTAGAAATGGCGCTCATGCATGAGGAGAAAAGCGCTAAAGCTGATAAGGCACCCGAGAAGAAGGGGGATCAAAAGAAACCACAACAGCAAAACAAGAAGGGTGGTAAAGACAATAACGGCAAGGGAAAGAAGAAATGTTTTAACTGTGGAACCCCAGGCCATCTCAGCAAGGATTGCCGAAAGAAAAAGAAGACTGGCTGTTTTCATTGTGGCGATGCGGGACATTTAGTGAAGGATTGCCCAAAGAAGGGGCAGAGGGCAGGAGCTACCTCGGGAGGACAGGTGCAGGCTCTTATGGCACCAGTGCAGGCTAGGGGACAAGTTCAGGCTCTCGCGGTCCCACCGCTGCAAGAACGAGGTAGAACCATTTCTGATGAAAGCTTAGTTTTTTTGTTTGATCATCCTGTCCGTACCTTATTCGATTCGGGCGCATTGCATTCGTTTATCTCTACATCATTAGTTGAATCACTGCACTTAAACACCAGTTTAGTAGAGGATCCCTTAGTTGTTTCGAATCCAATAGGGGGCTCAGCTTATTTGTCCATGGTGTGTTTGGATTTGAAAATTTCCATACTTAGCGTTGAATTTAGATGTGATGCTTATGTGTTGGGCTTCACGGGCTACGGGCTAATTTTAAGAATGGATTGGTTATCCAGAAATGGGGTCGTACTTGATTGTGAAAGGAGAGTAGTTAGGCTCGTGACTCGCCTTGGCAACACTCTCGAAATCTTTTGTAATCCCATAAATTCGGTTATGCTAAGTTATCTAGAATCACTTGACGCGTCTGAGGAAAATCTACGATCTGTTAGAGTGGTCCGTGAGTATTCGGATGGGTTTGAGGAGGTGAAGGTCTTGCCTCCGAAGCGAGAGATAGATTTTCGAATATATCTTGTGGATAATGCGAAACCAGTATCTTTGCCAGTACGCCACATGGCTCCACGTGAAAGGAGGGAACTCGATAAGCAAGTGAAGGAGTTGCTTGAGAAGGGGTTCATAAGACGAATTATATCGGAGTGGGGTGCTCTAGTAGTATTTGCCATAAAGGCGGATGGGTCCCTTAGACTTTGTGTGGACTATAAAGAACTTAATAAGCTTACTAAGAAGAACAGACACCCACTGCCGAGGATTGACAAACTCTTCGATCAGTTAGTTGGCGCATCAGTGTTTTCACAGTTGGACTTAGCCACTGGTTTCCATCAGTTGAGATTGGCTGAGGATAGCATTGACAAGACTTCCTTTAGGACTCCAGACGGTTTCTATGAATGGCTAGTGATGCCCTTCGGTTTGACAAACGGCCCCGCATACTTTGTTGATTTGATGAGTAGGGTGTTTAGGGAGTACCTTAACAAATTTGTGGTAGTCTTTGTAGATGACATCTTGGTCTTTTCTAAGGATGAAGAAAAGCATGCCTTACATCTTAGGGAAGTGTTGGAGACTCTTCGAGCGCATAAGCTTAAAGCTAAATTTTCTAAGTGTCACTTTTGGAGAAAGGAAGTACGGTTCTTAGGACACGTGGTTTCCAAAGAAGGGATAGCTGTGGATCCCGCGAAGTTGGTAGCCATCCAAGATTGGAAGGTCCCTAAAAATGCTACCGAAGTAAGAAGTTTCTTGGGGTTGGCTGGCCACTATAGGAAGTTTATCAAAGACTTCGCAAAGATATCAGCTCCATTGACACGCTTGACGAAGAAGAACCTAGTTTTCACATGGGACGTAGATTGTGATGATGCGTTCCAACGTTTGAAGAGAGCTTTGACTTCATCCCCAGTCTTAGTATTGCCAGACGGAAGTAAGCCGTTTACCGTTTATTCTGACGCTTGTGGGACAGGACTAGGCGCAGTCTTAATGCAAGAGGGCAGGGTAATAGCCTATGGTGGAAGGCAGTTAAGAGCGCATGAAAAGAATTACCCCACGCATGACCTAGAGTTGGACGCTATCGTTTTCGCGCTTAAGTCTTAGCGTCATTATCTTCTTGGTGAGAAATTCAAACTATTCACTGACCACAAATCTTTAAAATACCTATTCTCTCAGAAGGACTTGAACTTAAGGCAGCAAAGGTGGATGGAGTTCTTAGCGTCCTACGACTTTGAGATAGCATATACCCCTGGCAAGGGTAACGTGGTGGCCGATGCCTTAAGTAGAAAAAGATTATCCTTAAGTCCTTTGTTTGTTGAGCGGCAAAGTTTAGAATTCATTTCGATGTTTGAGTTTAGACCTTCCGTTGACTTCGTACCCGGTTTGCTCGCATCCTTGGAGGTCAGACCTACGCTTTTGGGACGGATTGGCGAGGCACAGCGAGACGACCCGCAGTTGGTCGAGTTAGTAGAAAAACTCAAAGGAGGGGAGTCATCAAGCCATCTCCGTAGGTATACCCTAGACGATAAGGGTTGGTTACGTTGGGACAGTAGACTTTGTGTACCAAAAGACGATGACCTAAGGAAGACTATTCTTGACGAAGCACATCATTCGAAGATGACCATTCATCCCGGCGGGGACAAGATGTACAAAGACATGAAGAGTGTTTACTTTTGGACCGGCATGAAGAAGACGTGGCCGAGTATGTCGCTAGATGCTTGGTGTTCCAACAAGTAAAAGCGGAACTAAAGAAACCCAGTGGGTTGCTTCACCCATTGGAGGTTCCACTATGGAAATGGGAAAGCATCTCGATGGATTTTGTGGATGGATTACCGCGATCGAGGAAGGGTAATACGGGAATTTGGGTTATAGTAGATAGACTTACTAAGAGCGCCCATTTTATTCCCATGAAGAGTAAGAGGACTGCTCCATGGTTAGCTTCTGTATACGTTCGAGAGAGAGTTCGTTTGCACGGTGTTCCTTCTAGACTAGTGAGCGACCGCGATCCTATTTTCACTAGCGAATTTTGGAGAAGCTTACAAGTGGCGGTAGGGACTCAGTTATGTTAGAGCACCGCATATCATCCTCAGACGGACGGCCAGACTGAGAGGGTGAATCGCATTCTAGAGGATCTATTGAGGCTATGTATCCTAGACTTTGGGGGTACATGGGCAGAGCATCTTCCATTGGTTGAGTTCGCATATAATAATAGCTTTCAGTCCAGCATACCACACCATTCGAAGCTCTATATGGACGACCTTGTCGTGCACTTACATGTTGGTGGGAATCTACGGATAAGATCTTACTTGGGCCCGATATGATTAGGGAGACTTCGGAGAAGATCGACTTGATTCGAAGGAGGATGAAAGCAGCGCAAGATAGGCAGAAATCTTATGCGGATAAGAGGAGGACAGATCTCGAGTTTGAAGTTGGGGACATGGTCTTTGTCAAAGTGTCTCCATTACGAAACGTTGTTCGCTTTAGGTCCGTTGGGAAATTAGCACCAAGGTTTGTAGGGCCGTTTCCTATTAAGGAGAGGATTGGGCGGATGGTGTATAGAGTGGAGTTGCCCGAGAGACTTAGTGGCGTACATGACGTATTCCATGTGTCACATTTGAGGAAGTGCTTGCACGAGACCGCGAAAGTGGTAGAGCCGAGCTTGCTTAGAGAGGTGGAGATAGAGCGTGATGCGACAATCCGACGAGCTCCTACGCACATTCTTGGGTCGGAGATAAAGAGGTTGAGGAATCGAGAGGTCAGACTAGTCAAAGTGCAATGGGGAGATGATGAGAGCAACGCTACTTGGGAGACGGAAGAGAAGATGCGTTCACGATACCCTTTTCTTTTTGAGGGTATGTCCTTTAATTTCTCCTTTTATCGCTTAGCTTGTACTTATCTTATCTTTAGTATATCCTCTCGCTAGTATCTTTGACCTTTAGTTAGGATAATCCTATGGTTGAAACATGTGTTTGAGACATGTTATGTATGGTGGGTTCAAAGTGGATGCAAGTGTTTGCTAGTGGTTGCTCGTGGACGCATATACACACAATATTAGGCACTAGATCGGCTCTGTCACTTCATATTGCATATTGCATATAAATGGATGTATTTAGTAAAGTGGATGTATGATGATTGTTTATCATATGGATGCTGCATTCAGATGATGATTGTGCACGCATATAGAGATAGTATGTAGCATTAAGGAACTTTTGCATACATAATGGACGCATGGCACTATCATGGTTTGCATTAAGGAGGTCAACTGAATCAGTGGACCGCCTGATTTTGCATTAGACAAGAAACATATACACACACTATGCATTTAAACATAAAAGCATTAGAAGTCTATAAGGACAATGGATGCCCATGTTTGATGGTCGAGTAGATGGTTGTTTGGATGTTAGGATATACATTCTTCTTAACTTGAAGATTTCGGGGTCGAAATCCTTTAAGGAGGGGAGAATGTAACACCCCGTAATTCAGATAATATTAATATACACGAATTAAAGAATAACTAATCTCAGACATGAGAATTGTGGGAAATGGGTTGCGCCATTGTGTTCGTCTTGGAATTCTATTTCAAATAGAGTCCGAGTTTGCGTGATTTGGACTTCGTATGAAGAAGTTATGGCCATCAGAAGTTTCTGAAAATTTAAAATAGCTAGCAGGAAATTTAAAATTCAAAATACGAAGTCAAACAGAATAGGCGGGAAATTTCCCTCCTAGCGCCCCAGGTCGACTGGGGAGTCGATTGGGCAGTCGACACCCCAGGGGGAGTCGACTGGGCAGTCGACACCCCAGGGACCAGGTCGACTGCGCAGTCGACCTGGGTGTCGACCTGGTCTGGCAGCTAGGGTTTCTGGCTGACCTGTTTTTAATGGGCTAATGACCCATTAGGGTTTCTGACCTAATCTGGTTGGCTAGGATTAATTCTGACATAATCTGACGGTCTAAAATAAACCCTAACTCTATAAATACCTAGGTAGTCTCTCACCCTAATTCATAAGAAAAATAGAATAGTTATCGTCATACCGTCGCCATGGAAATCAATGGAGCCGCCGCCAACTAAGAAGGAAGAAAAGCTAATTCAATTCTAATTCTCTCAACCCTAGAGCAAAGCAAAACTCTCTCTTTTCTTCTCTAAATTGTGAGTATGATGATCTTAACAAGATTATTATTATTTTAATTAGATTGAGTTATGAATGGAATATGAGTAGATGATGTGAATTATCATATATGTTGTTGTAAACCCTTTTTGCTATCATGTATGTTGTAAATCCAATGTTATGTGGTGATGATATCTTATATGTTGTAAATCATGCTATGGTGATGTTATGTATGTTGAAAGTTTCTATGCTAAGTTGTGATAAATCATACATGTTAAAAAGGCCATGATGTTACCATCTATGCTAGTTAGTTCATATTAATTAAATCATCATGTTTGGGCTATGTTGATCTATATGACAAGTTACATATGAAAGTTAGATTGATTAGAAAAGCTATGAACATATGCTACGACATCTATTATGACATCTAGAATTATGCTATGATATATGTGATATCCTATGCTAGTTCACACCATCATTATGTTGCCTAAAAACCCCATATGCAAGTTTATGTATAGATTTGGGCTATGATCATATCATGTAAATTGTGACCTTTAACAAGTTGACACCTTTAGATCCTTAACATGTGTAGTTTATGCAAGTTTCACCCCTATTATGATTAGATTCATTTTAATTGTCCTTATGTTGTAATAATTTATTTTTGTGCTATAAGTTAGACTATTCGAGTCTAACGTATATTCTGCGTTGAATAAGCAAACGTATAAACGTGGGTAGGGGTAATATTAAGGGTTTAATAATAAGAAGTTGGGGTGAAATTGATATGATTTAGCATGCCATAAGTGGATGGCCATAATTGAGTCAATTATGGACATCATTAAAAGTTGACTTAATTAATAATTTGAATAGGGAATTATTAAAACTGGGGTAAAAGATTTTAAGTGTTAATCAATGCTTAGGACACGAGGTTGGATTCGTTTGTGACGTAAACCGGCCCGGACCCGCCCGACAAATCCAGTGGTCACAAATGTCAGCCCAATGTGAGAGGTTCTAGGCCTAAACTGATCGACGCTAATCTATGAATTAGAAAAGCGCGACATTTGTAATAAATTCTGCAAGCATACAGGTGTGTAGCATACAGGTCGAACACAGGGAGGAAAGTTAAATTTTATTATTTATATGTTTCGTGGGCGTGTTAGAAGAACTTTGGAGGTTGATTTTGAAAATAAAACAAAACAAAATTAAAACTGTGATTTGATTCAGAACAGATCTAACTGAACCGACGATCAGAACACAATTTCAATGGAAAAGAAATAAAACTATGAATTAGATTTGAATCTAATCAAATCCAATTTGACCTAAGAAAATAATAAAAGCAGAAATTGAAATTGCAGAAATTGAAATATCAAACAAGAATTAAAATTAGGATTTCCGCTGAATCTAATCAGACGGTAAATCACTAATGCAAATAAGTGCAAAATACAAATAGTGTTCTACCGAATCTAATCGTATAGACAACACTAGTTGCTAAGAAAACAAAAAAAATGCAGAAAAGAGAAAGAAGAACTTTTATTAGAACAATGGAATAAGAGATGAGAGATGGTAGCTACAAGGTTATTACAAGGGTATATATAGGGTAGATAGCCAAACCCTAACCCTAACCCTAATGGTAAATGGGCCTGGTCATTACACCACTAATTAGTTACAATGAGAAACATAAATGGGCCTTAGATAAATAAAGCAAATTTGGGCCTTTTCTCTTTTTCCTCTTGCTTCCTTGACATTTCTTCATTGATTTGTGATGTTCAAAGCCTTTTTATCAATCCTTTTCTTGTCCAACAGCAACTAGATGTGAGATCTTCATCTACAATTCTTCAAACTGCAAATACACAGCAAATTGATCTCTATTTCTTTACATTTCTGGTTGCATGCGGGCTGGGTTGGAATATCTGTAAAAATAACAAAACAATACCCAAGTAATATTTATTTATATACAAAAGATAAGAAACAAGAGCATAAAATAAACATATTCCTATGTCAATCAAATACCCCCACACTTATCTTTTACTCGTCCTCGAGTAAAACAAAAAAATGAAAAACTAAACTAGATAGGTCACACTTTCGTAGGAAACACGATTGCATTGAGCGTATGCAACAAGCCGTTAAACCTCTAGGTGTCCCTAGTAGGACGAGTGGTGTCTCGTGAGGGTTTTCAGCGGATACAACCCACAAAATCCAAATGCAGTATGCTATGAAACTACATGAATGCAATGGACATATGCAAATAAAAACGAAAAATGAAAACACGACTTATTTCAGGAAGGTGGTACAACAAATTAAGTTAACAATTTCTAATCAGTTGATTTTATTTTAGATACCTCGACTTGTCACAAATTTTCAATATAAATCAAGTTTTCAATTGTTAAATTCCAGTTTGGCCAGTTAGTTTGGTCGATAACATAGTGCAGCCATGAAATAAATTCTTAGTTTGTTTGGCACAGTTTGCAAAGTGGTATTCTAATTTTCTCATGTATGGCTAGTCAAATCAATAAGGTCAAGAAGTGTTTGGGTATCATCGCTTATTCTTTATTCTATAAAATTTTAAGATTTATGATTAAGTACATACACCTAACTAAAAGACCAAGGTTTACCACCCATGCACTGCCTCGTGGACTAACGGAGAGTAGGTAAGGAGCTTGGCGGATTGTGCAGGCCGACTTTGACTTTGTCAACAACGTGTCGGTAATCCTTAGGTGTCCAATCTCATAGAATGAGACCAAGATATTCCAACTTTGACTTTGTCAACAACGTGTCGGATAGAGCTTGGCGGGTTTGCACACCAACGCTCGATATACAAGCAATGTTGGATACCCTTGGAATACTATTATTATTATTGAAATTATAAGCACAAAAGATAGTTACGCGAATTCAACTTAACACAACTTAGTTTTAAAGATTTGAAAAGCCAATATAAGTATTTTAAGTCCTCCACTTATTTAACAAAGTCTACAATATAGAATAGATTTCATGGCCATCACCTAAGAATCTCCCTATGTACCGGTTACACTATTATCCCTCAAAATTAAACTTTTCATTATATTTCTTATTCGATCTAAGTTTAGAGAAAAAAATACTATCAACTGGCTAAAAATTGTAAACTTATTTTGTTGTATCAATCTAAAATGAGTCGTATTTTTAAAAAAAAATTATGGTATGTTACTACGATATAAAATGTATGATGGTCCTATATGAAAAAAAAATTAAAGAAAAATCAAAAGAATGCAATGCAGACTCCCCCCTACACCTAATTCAGACAGTGTCCCAACTGTCTAAGGCAGAAAAACAAACATAAATTTAAAAAAAATGAAAAAGAAAAATAAAAGAAGAAGAACGTGTACCACCTGATTTCATGGTGGATGATCATGCAGATCGATAGAGTCGTCTTCGTCATATTGCTCGAATTCCAAAAATGGTTTCAGTCGTTGACCGTTTACTTTGAAGACTTTTCCATCCCTAGGATTTTCAATTTCAACCGCTCCATGAGGGTATACTGTTTTCACGACATAAGGTCCAGTCCATCGAGATCTGAGTTTCCCTGGAAACAAGTGAAGTCTAGAGTCGTATAAAAGAACTTTTTGACCTATGTTGAATTCCTTACGAAGTATGTTTTTGTCGTGTTGGGCTTTGGTTCTTTCTTTGTAGATTTTCGCATTTTCATACGCCTCATTTCTTAATTCCTCTAATTCAGAAATTTGTAACTTCCTATGTGAGCCAGCCTTTTCTAAGTCAAAGTTCAAAAATTTTATGGCCCAAAGAGCACGATGCTCTAATTCAAGAGGTAAGTGACAGGCCTTTCCAAAGACTAATCGATATGGTGACATCCCTAGATTGGTTTTATAAGCAGTGCGAAAAGCCCAAAGTGCATCAATCAGTTTTACAGACCAATCTTTTCTATTGGAATTCACGGTTTTCTCAAGAATTTGTTTGATTTGTCTATTGGAAACTTCTACTTGCCCACTCGTTTGTGGATGGTAGGGGTTCGACAGCTTGTGTGTGATTGAGTATTTCTTGAGCAAGGACTCAAAAGCACGATTACAGAAGTGAGTGCCATTATCGCTAATGATAGCTCGAGGTGTGCCAAAGCGTGAAAAGATGTTTTCTTTGAGGAATTTGACAACAACCTTGTTGTCGTTGGTTTTGGTTGGAATGGCTTCAACCCATTTTGAGGCATAATCTACCGCAAGCAAGATGTAAAGATTCCCAAATGAATTAGGGAATGGTCCCATGAAATCGATGCCCCAAACATCGAATAACTAAATCACTAAAATGGGGTTGAGAGGCATCATGTTTCGCTTAGAGATTCGACCCGTTCTTTGACATCGCTCACATTGAGAGCAAAATTCGAAAGCGTCACGGAAGAGTGTGGGCCAATAAAAACCGCTTTGCAAAACTTTTGCAGCAGTTTTTCTTGCTCCAAAATGACCGCCACAAGCATGGTCATGTGAGAAGGAGAGAATACTTTGGTGTTCATGATCGGGCACACACCTTCGAATGATTTGGTCTGGACAGTATTTGAAAAGATATGGGTCGTCCCAATAGAAGTTTCGAACTTTCGAGAGAAATTTTTGTTTGTCTTGTTTCGACCATTCAGCGGGCATTTGTTGGGTGACAAGATAATTCACAATGTCAGCGTACCAAGGGGTGTTAGAGATCGAAAGGAGTTGTTCATCAGGAAAATAGTCATCGATTTGAGTGTCGTTATCATTTTCGTGCATAATTCGAGAGAGGTGATCAGCTACGACATTTTCAGAACCCTTTTTATCTCGTATTTCTATATCGAATTCTTGAAGAAGAAGGATCCAACGAATCAAGCGGGCCTTGGCATCCTTTTTAGACAGCAGATATCGTAGGGCAGCATGGTCAGTGTAAACTATGACTTTGGATCCTATGAGATATGGCCTGAATTTCTCAAGAGCGAAGACAACTGCCAAAAATTCCTTTTCAGTGGTTGAGTAATTCAACTGGGCCTCGTTTAAGGTTTTGCTAGCGTAGTAAATGACTCGAGGGAGTTTATCGATACGCTGACCCAAGATGGCTCCAATAGCAAAATCAGAAGCGTCGCACATAAGTTCGAAGGGTTGAGTCCAATCAGGAGGTTGAATGATGGGAGTTGTGGTCAAGAGTGATTTAAGAGTTTCAAAAGATGTTTTGCAATCATTGGAAAATTCAAACTTTACGTCTTTGGCAAGTAAGTTCGAGAGAGGTTTTGAAATCTTTGAGAAATCCTTAATGAATCTTCTATAGAATCCTGCGTGGCCAAGAAATGAACGAACATCTTTGACAGACTTGGGAGGAGGTAAATTAGCAATCAAATCGATTTTGGATTTATCGACTTCTAGGCCATCTTTGGAGACGACATGACCTAGAACTATCCCCCTTTTTACCATAAAGTGGCATTTCTCCCAATTAAGCACGAGTGATTTCTCCTTACAACGCTTAAGGACGAGTTCTAGATGAGTGAGACATTGGGAAAAAGATGATCCATATATTGAAAAATCGTCCATGAATATTTCCAAGAAGTCTTCCACCATATCGGAGAAAATACTCATCATACACATTTGGAAAGTCGCGGGGGCATTACAAAGACCAAAAGGCATGCGACGATAAGCAAAGGTTCCAAAGGGACAAGTAAAGGTGGCCTTATGTTGATCTTCTAAAGCAACAGGAATTTGGTTATAGCCAGAGTATCCATCGAGAAAACAGTAGTACTCATGTCCCGCTAAGCGTTCGAGCATTTGGTCAATAAAAGGCAAGGGAAAATGGTCTTTTCGTGTAGCTGAGTTAAGCTTTCGATAGTCGATGCACACACGCCATTTGGTTTTGATTTTTGTTGGGACGAGTTCATTACTGTCGTTTTTGATCACTGTGACTCCCGACTTCTTTGGTACAACTTGTACCGGACTCACCCAAGTACTATCAGAGATGGGATAGATGATGTTATTGTCTAGACATTTGATTATCTCCTCCTTGACCACTTCTCTCATGTTCGGGTTTAATCGCCTTTGAGCCTCACGGGTGGATTTTGCCTCATCAACTAAGTGTATGCGATGTTCCACAATTGATGGGCTAATTCCTTTTATATCGCTCAGCTCCCATCCCAAGGCGTCTTTATTTTCCCGCAAGATATCCAAAAGTTTTTCTTCTTGGTCCTCGGTAAGATCGGAGGCCAAGATTACGGGAAAAGTTTTTGAAGGGTCTAGGTAGGCATACTTAAGGTCTGGTGGTAAGGGTTTGAGGTCTAGCTTAGGAAGTTCTTGTGTAACAACATTGGTCAACATTCCTTGGTTAGATTCAGGTGACGAAGTGTCGGAGTCAAGAATTTTGTTTAGTTCAGAAATGTATTCGAGTTCGTCGAAATCGGAGTTGAAATGATCAAGACACATTTTTAAGGCTTCAGAAGTGTCACTAGAGGTTTCATCAACTGTGGTTTGAATCATGTCAATTTCATCGATCTCAAAATCCCTAGGTTGTTTGTTGAGATTGAAGATGTTTAGCTCAATGGTTAGGTGCCCGAAGGAAAGTCGAAGCTGACCATTTCTACAATTAATGACAGCATTAGAGGTTGCTAAGAAAGGGCGTCCTAAGATCAATGGTATTTGAACGTTGGGATTTGAGACAGGCTCTGTTTCTAGAACTACAAAATCGACAGGGAAGTAAAACTGTTCGATCTGTATCAAAACGTCTTCGATAATTCCCAATGGCTTTTTGACAGATCGATCAGCTAGTTGAAGTGTGATGTTTGTTGGTTTAATCTCCCCTAGTCCAAGTTGACGATAGACAGTATAAGGGAGAAGGTTGACACTGGCACCAAGGTCGAGTAGGGCACGAGAGATGTGAGTGTTTCCTATTTTACAATCAATCGTAGGGCAGCCAGGGTCTTTATACTTGACTGGGGCAAGATTCGAAAGAACAGAGCTTGTATTTGCAGTTAGAAAGGCGGTTTTTGGGACATTGGTTGCACGTTTTTGTGTGCACAATTCCTTAAGACACTTAGCATATTGAGGAATTTGTTCAATGGTGTCTAAAAGAGGAATGTTCACACGAACTTGTTTGAAAATTTCCAGAATTTTATCGAAATTTGCTGCTTTCTTCTTATTATTGAGTCTATGGGGAAAAGGAGCAACTGGTTTTTCGACTCTACGATCAGTTTCATCATTCAAGGAAAAAGGTGGTAGGGGTGTAGAAGATGAAATGTTGGGATTGCCAACATTAATTTTCGAAGGTGGGTCGGGTTTGCCGACACAAGGAGAAGAACTGTTGGGATTGCCAACATTTAAGGGAATTTGAGGTTCAGAAGAATTGGCATTCGAAGCCAATGGATGATCATCAAGATTAGGGATTGGGGTCGAGTTAGAAAGTTCGTCAGGGTCGTCCACGTTATTATCAATCCTCTTTCCAGATCGAAGGGTTGTAATAGCGTTGACTGGATTATGGTTTTCGTCCTCACAAGAATTTACAGTACGAGAGTTATATTTTGGATTCACCTCAGGTTGACTAGGCAACTTTCCTTTCTCGTTATTTTTCGCTAGTTCCTTTATCATATTCATCATTTGTTCCATTTGTTTTTCTAAACGCACAATGTCTGGTGACGGTTGAGAAGATTGAGATGATTGGTTTGATGATTGAAAATTGGGGTGCCTATAAGGTTGTTTGGATTGAGGTGTAGCTTGAGAGGTTTGAGAATTGGGGGGTGGGGCTTGGTAATTCGGATTGGGAATAAAGGGTTGCACGTGAGATGGGTTAGCCGAATTATTGGGGTTTGACCAAGAAAAGTTTGGGTGGTTCCTCCAACCAGGGTTGTACGTGGAAGAGTAAGGATTATTTTGAGCTATAGCATTGGCTTGGTCCTGAGAGTAGTAGTGGGGTAACCCTTCTCCGGCTTGAGGAGTTTGATTTTCTAAGGGAATTTGACTTGGGTCTACGACATGCACTCCTCTAGTAGAAGTACGAATGGGAACACGAATCGATTCCCATTGCATGTCCTTTTCAGAATAATCTTCTAAGAACCGCCAAGCTTCATCGGCTGTTTTAGACATAAAATCTCCTCCACACATTGATTCTAGTTGAGTTCTAGTCTGATAGTTTAGCCCTTCGTATGCAATTTGACATAAGTGATCTTTTAGAATTCCATGATGAGGGCAACTATATAGTAGCTGGTTGAATCTCTCAAAGTATTTTGAAAAAGTTTCCCCCTCATTTTGACAAAATTGATTTATCTCAGTTCGGATTTTTAGAGTTTTATGGAAAGGGAAAAACTTCTTCAAGAATGCAGTGACAAATTCATCCCAACTTCTTATGGAATGTCGTGGAAGAGAATTTAGCCATCTTTTAGCGCTTTCAAGTAGTGCAAATGGAATTAACCTTAGCTTGATCGATTCGTTAGATAATTGTTGCATTTTTGTTGTGGACGCATACAATTCAAATTCACTTAGAAATTCATACGCATTTTCAGACCCAGTAAATTTTGGTACCCCTTGGATAAAAGAATGTTTTAGCTCAAAATTGTTTCCTTCAGCTGGTGGGAACACAATGACAGATGGTTGAACGGTCCTAGTAGGATAACATCGATCACGAAGAGACAGGGGTCTATCCATTTGGATATTGAGGTTTTGAAAATTTTGATTTATTTGGTTTTGATCCCCAAAGTTTGGAAAATTTTGATTTACTCGATTTTGATCCAATTCGGTTGGAAAATTTTGGTTGATACGAGAACCCCTAGGAGAATTTTGTTGGCTAACACTTTTCTCACTCATTGTTGTTAAATGCAAGCACAGAAATTAGCTATAATGAAGTTTTCTGTCCTTATTGGCTCTTAACCCAAAATTATAAAGTGACACGTTTGATTACTTAGATCAAAAGATTTCTCAGCCAGTTAACGGACAGGAGTTATCGGTGCACCAGGAATCACCCTAGCAATGCAGCCGAAGGTTTAAGTATCTTCAGAGTAACAACCGATATAATATTTACGAATCACCGTAATATTTATAAACGGTTATTTCTCTGCCGTAGTCTAGACACCGAGAAATAATTCGTTCCAAATGAATCAACTATCACAATATAATTAAGCCCTAGATGAGCCCGTGACTCCCTTAAGTCCAACGTCTAACCGTTATTATTAGTCAGATTATACGATGAAATGCAATTTGCGGGCTAAGGAAAGGGTGATGAAATCCCTCACCTTATGTGAATTGGGGTATTGCCCTTAACAGAATGAATAAAAATGCAGAAATAACAACAATCACACAAAATAATTGCAGAAATTAAAAATTGTACATTCAAAGCCGCCGCCCCTGCAGAAAATTTTTACAACAATTGTCTATATATATTTTTTCTTTGCGGCAGAGTACCTGTAGAGTTTTAAAAGTTTTCACCTTGATCGGCAGTCCTCCAGTGAATTTGGGAAGCGCTAGCGCGTTCACACCCCACTTGGTGTGCAACCGCTCCAACCCATTTGAATCGTCCGCTGCTTTCTGTTGCTGTCCCCTTCTATTAATTACTTGACTGCGCTGCGGCACGGGTTCGGGCTAGGAGCCCGGAAAAAAATAAATTTAAGACCTTTTTTTTTTTCAGCTGTACCTGTTTTTGAAAAATTCTCCCTTTTTTTTTTTAAAAGAAAAGAAATCAAACGAAATAAAACAGAAACTAACTGGAACTTAAAAGAACTAAATTAAAAAGCGACTAACTAATAAAATAAAATAACAACCTAAACACAGAGGGAAAAAAAAAACTTAAATGACTAACTAGGCTAAGCTAGACAAAAAGAAAAAAACTAAACTAACTCAACTAAAAAAAAACAAGAAACATTACTCGGCTAAGAAGATAAAAGAAAGAAAAACTAGACTCAAGAAACGAAGTGAACAAACTAGGCTCACTCAACCCATGCCAGCCTCACGCACTCTACTTTAGGCCACAAAAATAAACGTTCGCAAATATTATTGTTCAGGTTGGGTTTCTCAATGCAGAGACCAAAGTAAGAAGTAGCCAAACAAAACAATAAAAGGCCACTAATCACGAAAAGATCCCAAGTTCCTAGATTAAAACTCACGCCCCTTTATTTCCTTTCTCAGGAACTCAAAACGCCTCTCTTTTTTTTTCCTTCGAGAATAGAAATCAGACTTCAGTCTTCGAATCGGATCTACGTAGTTCGAAATAAAATTTGGATCGCGATTAGGGTATTCTTGTGAGTTGAATTTCGGGTCTTGCGATGGGGTTCGCGATTTGGTAGTCGAAGTGGGTTACGGTGGTGTTTGCGGTTGAGCGTTGTGTTGCGATTGGGTATTATGAATTGCGATTTGGTAGGAGCAGTTGCTCTTGGCTTGAGGCGGGGGATTGAATACGGCAGGAGTGTTGTGTGAGTTAGGTTGATGGAGAACGGTTTTGCTTTGTGGACTGAGGATTGATGAAGAAGGGAAGGTTTTTGCTGGTTGTGGGTGAGGAATAGAGGGGTGTTGAGTACGGTGATTATGGTGGGAGAAGGATTTTGGTGATCGGCAGCAAAGCAAAGGGGTTAGGCAATGAAGATTATGGTGAGGATGGACTCGGGTTGGTTTTCAGGAGAGAACGTGGTCGGGACTTGTGCGTTTTGGGTTCGGATCTGGTGTGGAGTTCTGTTGGGTTGCGGTGGTTCTTGAGTAACAGAGTTCGGGAAATTGCAGTTTGGTGGATTGGTGAACTTGGATAGTGGTTCGGGTAAGAGGGAATGGTGGTTGTTGATGTCTGGACCGTAGAATTGAGGCAGATGGTTTAATGGCGGGTATGAACTGGTGATGGGTAGGGATGAGGATGGAGTTGCTTGTGTGAGCTTTTGGTCGCGGATTGGGGTATGTCGTGAGATTGAGTTTGAAGGGGATTGCTTTGGAAAAGGCAGTGAAGAAGAAAGAAAGAAGTGGAATAAAAATGGCAACAAGAAATATTTTTTTTTTTAAATTGTTGAAAGTAGAAATGAATTTGTAAGAAGGAAGAAAATAAAAGAAAGAAAGGAGAAAGAGGATGAAATCAGGAAAGAATTAAAAGAAAAATGGAAAGATATATTTTTTTTCTTTATTTTTTTATAGAAAGGAAATCAGATTGTGTACAATGTAAAAGGGAAAGAAAAGGAAAAAAAGATATGGAAAGGTCTTGAAAAGAAAGCAAAGAATCTATAAAAAGTGGCAAATTTTTTTTTATTAGAAGATTATAGCATCATTGAATAATACCAAATCTTTCTGATCAAGAATTCTTTTTTTTTCTATATATACAAGAAAATAAAAGGAAAAATAAAATAAAAAATAAAACTAACACGAATCGGAAATCAAATAAATAATAAAATCTAATCGTTACCTCCCCGGCAACGGCGCCAAAAACTTGATCGACGCTAATCTATGAATTAGAAAAGCGCGACATTTGTAATAAATTCTGCAAGCATACAGGTGTGTAGCATACAGGTCGAACACAGGGAGGAAAGTTAAATTTTATTATTTATATGTTTCGTGGGCGTGTTAGACGAACTTTGGAGGTTGATTTTGAAAATAAAACAAAACAAAATTAAAACTGTGATTTGATTCAGAACAGATCTAACTGAACCGACGATCAGAACACAATTTCAATGGAAAAGAAATAAAACTATGAATTAGATTTGAATCTAATCAAATCCAATTTGACCTAAGAAAATAATAAAAGCAGAAATTGAAATTGCAGAAATTGAAATATCAAACAAGAATTAAAATTAGGATTTCCGCTGAATCTAATCAGACGGTAAATCACTAATGCAAATAAGTGCAAAATACAAATAGTGTTCTACCGAATCTAATCGTATAGACAACACTAGTTGCTAAGAAAACAAAAAAAATGCAGAAAAGAGAAAGAAGAACTTTTATTAGAACAATGGAATAAGAGATGAGAGATGGTAGCTACAAGGTTATTACAACGGTATATATAGGGTAGATAGCCAAACCCTAACCCTAACCCTAATGGTAAATGGGCCTGGTCATTACACCACTAATTAGTTACAATGAGAAACATAAATGGGCCTTAGATAAATAAAGCAAATTTGGGCCTTTTCTCTTTTTCCTCTTGCTTCCTTGACATTTCTTCATTGATTTGTGATGTTCAAAGCCTTTTTATCAATCCTTTTCTTGTCCAACAGCAACTAGATGTGAGATCTTCATCTACAATTCTTCAAACTGCAAATACACAGCAAATTGATCTCTATTTCTTTACATTTCTGGTTGCATGCGGGCTGGGTTGGAATATCTGTAAAAATAACAAAACAATACCCAAGTAATATTTATTTATATACAAAAGATAAGAAACAAGAGCATAAAATAAACATATTCCTATGTCAATCAAATAAACATAAAAATGAAAACACGACTTATTTCAGGAAGGTGGTACAACAAATTAAGTTAACAATTTCTAATCAGTTGATTTTATTTTAGATACCTCGACTTGTCACAAATTTTCAATATAAATCAAGTTTTCAATTGTTAAATTCCAGTTTGGCCAGTTAGTTTGGTCGATAACATAGTGCAGCCATGAAATAAATTCTTAGTTTGTTTGGCACAGTTTGCAAAGTGGTATTCTAATTTTCTCATGTATGGCTAGTCAAATCAATAAGGTCAAGAAGTGTTTGGGTATCATCGCTTATTCTTTATTCTATAAAATTTTAAGATTTATGATTAAGTACATACACCTAACTAAAAGACCAAGGTTTACCACCCATGCACTGCCCCGCGGACTAACGGAGAGTAGGTAAGGAGCTTGGCGGATTGTGCAGGCCGACTTTGACTTTGTCAACAACGTGTCGGTAATCCTTAGGTGTCCAATCTCATAGAATGAGACCAAGATATTCCAACTTTGACTTTGTCAACAACGTGTCGGATAGAGCTTGGCGGGTTTGCACACCAACGCTCGATATACAAGCAATGTTGGATACCCTTGGAATACTATTATTATTATTGAAATTATAAGCACAAAAGATAGTTACGCGAATTCAACTTAACAACTTAGTTTTAAAGATTTGAAAAGCCAATATAAGTATTTTAAGTTAAGAAAACAAAAGCATAACTAAAGCATAACAGTTGTAAAGACACGAGGTTAGACTCTTTTATGGTGTATGACTGCCCGGACCCTCCCAGCAAATCCAGCTGCCATAAATGTCAGTCTAATGTGAGAGGTCTTTATGAGGTTATGGCCTGAATGAATTAAGAAATACTTAACCAGATAAACATGTAAAGTGGGACATGGGGGTTAAGTAGGTGCCTTGGGTGGCACGAGGAATCTAGGGGGTGCCCTTAGTGGCATGTGAAATACGATTAGTAAGACTTAACCAAACACACATGTAAATGAACATGACTAAGAGGGTTAAGTGGGATATACTAGTGACAAGCTTAGGTGGGTAGCTTGTGGGGTCCCATTTCAACCAGTATCCCAAACGTATCTTTGTGGGCTCTACCCAAGTCGAGGATGGGACACGCATGCTGGATTTGGCTATAAGAGGCCAAAACGGGGAGCGGTGGCAACGCAAGTCCAACGGGTTTCATATGCGTGTATGGACCCGGGCTGGTAGATAAGACGTTGTTGCATCGTGTAGGTATAAGCCGTGCATTCTCAAGTTTTATCGGGTTGCCACTTTAGGGGAGTGATACACCCCACTGTGGGGCCAGCACGGGTATCTACGAGTAGGGAGCCGATCGAAAGTGGGTAGGGGGGTACATCTAGTGGAGATAGGGGCAGATGGCACCTATGTAGTCAGCTAGGGGTACGTAAGGCTATTTATAAAGTTTCTGTGTGAAGCAAGTGGGATCAAACAATAGGGTGACTGGTGCGGTGCAGTGTAGTATTGTGCGGTGCAGTGTAGTAATCATTCGTTAGTAATTAGGTGTGCCTTTACCGTTGTCTTTAACGTTATCTTAAACACTATCTTTATCTTCCTAAGAGTTCATAGACATTTACTTGTCTTCCAGCTTATGCCTTAGTCTAGTTATTTTGATAATAATATTGTTAGAATTATCATACTCGCCAGACTTTATGTTTGACCCCATCCATTTCTACCCTTTTCCCCCTCCGGGTCCTCAGGTTGGGCCCAGCTCTAGTGGAGTTTGATTGGATTGCTACATCTCCCTTGGAAAGCTTGGACCGTTGAAGTAAAGTCCAGCTTGTTATCTTTTTAATGGCTATTGATGTAATGGGATTATGTATTTTGTTTTTATGAAGATGGATATTGTACTTGGTTTTATGATGTAACAAACATGTTTAATTTCCGCTGCAATAAAATGAAGTTTTAGATTTCCAAGTACTATTTATTATCTGTCTTGTTGTAATTTTTCTGTTCTATATTCACTTATAACCTCCATGGAAGTTAATGCATTCCCTTTGTGAGTGACATTAATGGACGTGGGGTGTTACATTTACCTTGCTTTCATGATTCAATAATCATTTTATTAACGTTGATTCCCTCTTCCAGATCTGAATTCATAATCCTCCTAGGCTAACATTTTAATTTCAGAATAGATTTGAGAAGAGAGGGAGGGAGAGGGAGCCATGGCAGAGCTCTTGCGCAACCGCTGAATTATGATGTTTAGGTTTAGGTCTAGGGTTTCATTTATAGGTGCTCAAGACCTTATCTGTAACACCCCGAATTTTCTATTAACACTAAAGTTGCTAAAATATTAATAAGTGTGTAAGAGAGGGGATGTATCTAATATGAATATAAAAATATTAATAAGTGTGTAAGAGAGGGGATGTATCTAATATGAATATAAAAATATTAATAAGTGTGTAAGAGAGGGGATGTATCTAATATGAATATAAAAATATTAATAAGTGTGTGAGAGAGGGGATGTATCTAATATGTATATAAAAACAATAATAAGTAAAGGGGGATGTATCTAATATGTACATTGTAGAAAATATATATATTTATGACATGAATAGAAGTTTATTAATATGCTGAGTGTTTGCTGAGTCACTTCTGACTCATTGCTGAGTCAACAAGATAAACCCCATCTTGTCTGGACGGCTGCGGTTATTTCTAGGTTAAATCTAATGGCCTAAACGCATTCTAAAATCTATAAATAAGTGGGTAGACCCTAGACCTAAATCACTTGTAAAATTAGAGAAGCTACCGTCATGCTGCTGCCATGGAGTTCAGCATAGCCGTCACAAACTAAGAAGAGGAAGCCTAATCATCTACAACTAAATCTACACAAATCAAATCAAAAGATCTCTCTTTCTCTAATTCTTTTCTTTTGTTGGTGAGTATGATGATTCTCACAAGACTATTACAAACTAATTTGACTCAGTTATGAATGGATCACAAGAAAGTGATGTGATTTGTAATTGTAAATTCTATATATTGTGGATTCTCTTATTATGTTATTATGTTGTCGTATGATGTAAATTATATATGCTATGTCATGCTATGTTGTAAATTCTCTTATGCTATGTCGTGCTATGTTGAGAATCATGTCAAGCTATGTTATACTATCATACTATGCCAGGTTATAAATCATGCTATATTATGTTGAAAAATCATGATGTTGTTGGATCATGCTTAAAGTTATGTTTTTTTTTCTTCTTAATTTAAATGGATCTTGTTTATGGGAATTTGCCTATTAGGTTAGGTGTACCCATAAACTTGAAACTATAATTAAATAAAACTTGATTATGGGAATTTGCCTATTGAGTTAGGTGTACCCATATAAAACCATGTTGTTAAAAAAAATTAGATGATGTTGATTCACACATGTTCATATGTAAGTTTATGAAAATTGATTGAGATCATATTAGGTGAATTTTGAACAAGTTGACACCTTTAGATCCATGACATGTATAATCTATGCAAGTTGGACATATGCAAGTTTCACCCCTTATTATGATTCATTTGGTTACATATACATGTTGTTATTATGATAATCTCTTTTATGCTATGAGTTAGGCTATTCGAGTCTAACATATATTTTGCGAATAAACGTTCAAACGTGGGGTAGGGGTAATATTAGGAATTAATAAATTAGGTGCAATTTTGTAAGATTTTGCATACCATGAATGGATGTCCATAATTGAGTCAATTATGGACGTTGTTAAAAATTGGAAGTAATTAATAATTCAAGTAGGGAATTATTAAAATTGGGGGAAAGTGGATTATTATTAATAATCAATGCTTAGGACACGAGGTTGGACCCGTTTGTGATGTAAACCTGCCCGGACCCGCCCGGCAAATCCAGTAGTCACAAATGTCGGCCCAATGTGAGAGGTCCTAGGCCCAAACTAAAGCATAACAGTTGTAAAGACACGAGGTTAGACTCTTTTATGGTGTAAGACTGCCCGGACCCGCCCGGCAAATCCAGCTGCCATAAATGCCAGTCTAATGTGAGAGGTCTTTATGAGGTTATGGCCTTAATGAACTAAGAAATACTTAACCAGATAATCATGTAAGGTGGGACATGGGGGTTAAGTAGGTGCCTTGGGTGGCATGAGGAATCTGGTGGTTGCCTTTAGAGGCATTTGAAATACGATTAGACTTAACCAAACACACATGTAAATGAACATGACTAAGTGGGTTAAGTGGGATGGACTAATGGGGACAAGCTTAGGTGGAATGTTTGTGGTAAATAGTGGGGGCCCATTTCAACCAGTATCCCAAAACGTATCTTTGCGGGCTCGACCCAAGTCGAGGACGGGACACGCATACTGGGTTTGACTATAAGAGGCCAAAACAGGGAGCGGTGGCAACGCAAGTCCAACGGGTTTCATATGCGTGTGTGGACCCAGGCTGGTAGGTAAGACGTTGTTGCATCGTGTAGGTATAAGCCGTGCATGTCCGTTGTATCAGGTTGCCACTTTAGGGGAGTGATACACCCCACTGTGGGGCCAGCACGGGTATCTACGAGTTAGGGAGCCGATCGAATAATGGGAAGTAGGGTACACCTAGTGGAGATAGGGGCAGGCGGTACCTATGTAGTCAGCTAGGGGTACGTAAAGCCATTGGGAAAGTTTCTAAGTGAAGCTAAGTGGGATGAATCTTTAGGGTGACTGGTGTGGTGCAGTATAGTGTTTATCCTTTAGTATTTAGGAGCGCCTATAACGTTGCCTTTAGCGATTGTCTATGTCCTTAATCTGCTCTTCATAGACATTTTCTTGTTTTCCAGCTTATGCCTTAGTCCAGTTATTTTGGTAATAGTATTGTAGAATTATCATATTCACCAGACTTTATGTCTGACCCCCTCTTTTCCATCCTTTTTCTCCCTTCAGGTCCGCAGGTTGGGCCAAGTTCTAGTGGAGTCTAGTTGGATCGCTTATCTTCTGGAAAGCTTGGACTGCTGAAGTAAAGTCCAGCTTGTTATCTTTCTTTTTAATGGCTATTCATGTAATGGGATTATGTACTTGTTTTATCAAGATAGATATTGTACTTGACATTGAATATGGTGTTATGATGTAATCAAACATGTTTTGACTTCTGCTACAATGAAATAAAGTTTTTGAATTTCCAAGTACTATTTTATATCTGTCTTGTTGTAATTTTACTGTTCTATATTCACTTAAAACCTCCATGGAAGTTAATGCATTCCCTTTGTGAGTGACATTAATGGACGTGGGGTGTTACACGTGGTAT
This sequence comes from Allium sativum, assembly GCA_030737875.1. NCBI lineage: Eukaryota > Viridiplantae > Streptophyta > Magnoliopsida > Asparagales > Amaryllidaceae > Allium > Allium sativum. The sequence continues at coordinate 65,803,659 of CM060924.1, forward strand.
CAGAGCATAAGGTTACCAGAACAGATAAAAAAAATTTTTAGAAAAATATTTTTTTTCTAAAGTATTTTTGGAAGAAGTGCTTTCAAAAAAAAAAAAACATGTTATTTAAAGAGAGTTTTTATGAAAAACATAATCCCAAATAGCCATATCCTTATCTTTATCTTTCGATTTCTCCATTTTGAATCTTTCCTTTTTCGTTTCAGCATGGCTGAAGATCTTAATCTCCCAGAAGGTGTGACGATTCCAGGGTGGTTTAGGAGATACTTGGAGGCTAGGGCCACCACTGCAGGCCCAGCGGATACTCCTCCACCCCTAGTTGCACCCATTCCTCCTCCTCCTCCTCGTGTTGACACTTTTGCAAAGACGTGCAAGGAATTCAAGGCTATGGGAGGAAAAACTTTTCAAGGGACTGAGACGTTTGTGGAGGCCAGAGATTGGCTTAAGGAGACTGAGGAATTGTTGGATATCTTTGAAGTGGAAGATGGGAGGAAAGTCCGTTTAGCTGCTTGGTTAATGAAGGGAGAGGCCTCGTTTTGGTGGGAGGTCACTAACGGGGAACGTCCAGTTGATTCATGGGCGGATTTCAGACGAAGCTTTGAGGCAAAGTTTCTTTCAAGGGCAGAGGAGAACTTAAATATGGAAAAATTCCTGGCACTAAAGCAAGGGAGCTCATCAGTAAAGGAATATGTCAATAAATTTAATTAGTTAGCAAGGTTTGGCTTGGAGTTGGTGAACACGCCAGAGAAGAAAGCTTTGAGGTTCGTTAGAGGCTTGAATGAACCGTTGCAAGGGTTGGCTATGACCCACATCCCTATGGGAGCCACCTTTGAAAAGCTAGTAGGAATGGCACTTATGCATGAGGATAAGGCAGTTGAAAAGAAAGGGGATCAGAAGAAACCCCAACAACAAAATAAGAAGGGTGGTAAAAACAATAATGGCAAAGGGAAGAAGAAATGCTTCAATTGTGGGACGCCTGGCCATCTCAGCAAATATTATAGAAAGAAAAAGAAGACTGGTTGTTTTCATTGTGGAGATGCGGGACATTTAGTGAAGGACTGTCCAAAGAAGGGGAAGAGGGCAGGGTCTACCTCGGGAGGACAGGTGCAGGCTCTTATGGCACCAGGGCAGGCAAGGGGGCAAGTTCAGGCTATTGCAGCCCCACCGCTGCAAGAAAGAGGTAGAACAATTTCTGTTGAAAGCTTAGTCTTTCTGTTTGATCATCCTGTCCGTACCTTATTCGATTCTGGCGCATCTCATTCGTTTATCTCTGCATCATTAGTTGAATCACTGCACTTGAACACCAGTTTAGTAGAGGATCCCTTGGTCGTTTCAAATCCAATTGGGGGTTCGGCTCATTTGACCATGATATGTTTGGATTTGAAAATCTCTATACTTAGCGTTGAATTTAGATGTGATGCTTATGTATTGGGCTTCACGGGCTATGGGCTAATTTTAGGAATGGATTGGTTGTCTAGAAATAGGGCCATTCTTGATTGTGAAAGGAGAGTAGTTAGGCTTGTGACTCGCCTTGGTAATGCTCTCGACATCTTTTGTAATCCCATAAATTCTGTTATGCTAAGTTATCTTGAATCGCTTGACGCATCTGTAGAGAACCTGCGATCGGTAGAAGTGGTCCGGGAATATCCGGATGTGTTTGAGGAGGTGAAGGGCTTACCTCCAAAGCGGGAGATAGACTTTCGAATTTATCTTGTGGATAATGCTAAACCCGTATCTTTGCCAGTGCGCCACATGGCTCCTCGTGAAAGGAGGGAACTCAATAAGCAAGTAAAGGAGTTGCTTGAGAAGGGGTTCATAAGACGTAGTATATCGGAGTGGGGTGCTCCAGTAGTTTTTGCCACAAAAGCGGATGGGTCTCTTAGACTTTGTATGGACTATAGAGAACTAAACAAGCTTACTAAAAAGAACCGACACCCACTGCCGAGGATTGACGATCTCTTTGATCAGTTAGTTGGCGCCTCAGTGTTTTCGCAGTTGGACTTAGCCACTGGCTTTCATCAACTGAGAGTGGCTGAGGATAGTATAGATAAGACTGCTTTTAGGACTCCTGACGGATTCTATGAATGGCTAGTGATGCCCTTTGGTTTGACAAACGCCCCTGCATATTTTGTTGATTTGATGAGTAGGGTGTTTAGGGAATACCTTAACAAATTCGTGGTAGTCTTTGTGGATGACATCTTAGTCTTTTCTAAGAATAAAGAAGAGCACTCCCTACATCTTAAGGAAGTGTTGGAAACCCTTCGAGTGCATAACCTTAAGGCAAAATTTTCTAAGTGTCACTTCTGGAGGAAGGAAGTACGGTTCTTAGGGCACGTGGTTTCCAAAGAAGGGATAGCAGTGGATCTCGCAAAGGTGGTGGCCGTCCAAGATTGGAAGGTCCCTAAAAATGCAACCGAAGTAAGAAGTTTCTTGGGGTTGGCTGGCTATTATAGGAAGTTTATCAAAGACTTCTCAAAAATATCAGCTCCATTAACACGGTTAACGAAGAAGAACCTGGTTTTTACGTGGGACAAAGATTGCGATGATGCGTTCCAACGTTTAAAGAGAGCCTTAACTTCAGCCCCAGTCTTAGTGCTGCCAGACGGGAATAAACCGTTTACCATCTATACTGATGCTTGTGGGGCGGGACTTGGCGCGGTCCTCATGCAAGAGGGAAGAGTAATAGCCTATGGTGGAAGGCAGTTGAGGGTTCATGAAAAGAATTACCCCACGCATGACTTAGAGCTAGCCGCAATTGTTTTCGCGCTTAAGTCTTGGCGTCACTATCTTCTTGGTGAGAAATTCGAACTGTTCACTGACCACAAATCATTAAAATACTTATTCTCTCAGAAGGATTTGAATTTAAGGCAGCAACGGTGGATGGAATTCTTAGCCTCCTACGATTTTGAAATAGCATATACGTGGTGGCAGACGCCTTAAGTAGGAAAAGGTTGTCCTTGAGTCCGTTGTTTGTTGAACGACAAAGCTTAGAATTCATCTCTATGTTTGACTTTAGACCCTCCGTTGACTTAGTACCCGGTCTGTTAGCATCCTTGGAGGTTAGACCTACACTTCTAGGATGGGTTGGTGAGGCACAGCGAGACGACCCACAGTTGGTTGAGATAGTAGAAAAGCTCAAAGGGGGGGAGTCGTCAAGCCATCTTCGTAGGTATACCCTAGACAATAAGGTTTGGTTACGAAGGGATAATAGACTTTGTGTACCACAAGACGAAGACTTAAGGAAGGCCATTCTTGATGATGCTCATCGCTCAAAAATGACCATTCATCCCGGCGGGGATAAGATGTACAAAGATATGAAGCGGGTTTTCTTTTGGGCCGGTATGAAAAAGGATGTGGCCGAGTACGTCGCTAGATGCTTGGCGTGCCAACGAGTTAAAGCAGAACAAAAGAAACCCGGTGGGTTGCTTCACCCATTAGAAGTTCCACTATGGAAATGGGAAAGCATCTCAATGGATTTTGTGGATGGATTACCAAGATCAAGGAAGGGTAACACGGGGATTTGGGTTATAGTAGATAGACTTACTAAAAGCGCCCATTTTATTCCCGTGAAAAGTAAGAGGACTGCTCCGTGGTTGGTTTCTGTATACATTAAGGAGATAGTTCGTTTGCACGGTATTCCTTCTAGTATAGTAAGCGACCGTGACCCCATCTTTACTAGCGAATTTTGGAAGAGTTTACAAGAGGCGGTAGGGACTCAGCTATGTTTGAGCACCGCATATCATCCTCAGACAGACGGCCAGACCGAGAGGGTGAATCGCATTCTAGAGGATCTTTTAAGGCTTTGTATCCTAGACTTTGGGGGTACATGGGAAGAGCACCTTCCGTTAGTAGAATTCGCATATAATAATAGCTTTCAGTCTAGTATTGGCATGGCACCTTTCGAAGCTCTTTATGGAAGGCCTTGCCGTTCGCCTACATGTTGGTGGGAATCTACCGATAAAATCCTACTTGGGCCCGATATGGTTAGGGAAACCTCGGAGAAGATTGAGTTGATTCGAAGGAGGATGAAAGCAGCACAAGATAGGCAAAAATCGTATGCTGATAAAAGGAGGACAGATCTTGAGTTTGACATTGGGGACATGGTTTTTATCAAAGTATCTCCGTTACAGAATGTTGTTCGCTTTGGGTCCGTGGGGAAATTAGCACCAAGGTTTGTAGGGCCGTTTCCTGTAAAAAAACAGGATTGGGAAGATGGCATATAGGGTGGAGTTGCCTGAGAAACTTAGTGGAGTACACGACGTATTCCATGTATCACATTTGAGGAAGTGTTTGCACAAGACCGCGGAAGTGGTAGAGCCGAGCTTGCTTAAAGAGGTGGAAATAGAGCGTGATGCAACAATTAGACGAGCTCCTACATGCATTCTTGGGTCGGAGATCAAAAAGTTGAGGAATCGAGAGGTCAGACTGGTTAAAGTGCAATGGGGAGATGATGAGAGCAACGCAACTTGGGAGACAGAAGAGAAGATGCGTTCGTTGTACCCTTTTCTTTTTGAGGGTATGTCTTTTAATTTCTCCTTTATCGCTTAGCTTATCTTATCTTATCTTTAGTATGTCCTCTCATTAGTATCTTTGACCTTTAGTTAGGATAATCCTATGGTTGAAACATGTGTTTGAGACATGTTATGTATGATGGATGCAAAATGGATGCAAGTGTTTGCTAGTGGTTGCTCTTGGATGCATATATACACACACTTTAGGCACTAGATCGGCTCAGTCACTTCATATTGCATATTGCATATATATGGATGTATTTAGTATAATGGATGTATAATGGTTGTACCATCATATGGATGCTGCATTCGGTTGAATGGGTGTGCACGCATATAGAAGTAGTATGTAAGCAATTAGGATCTTTTGCATACATAATGGATTCATGACACTTACATAATTTGCATTAAGGAGGTCAACTGAATCAGTAGACCGCCTGATTTCGCATTAGGTAAGGACATGTATACACACTTGCATATGATCATAAAGCATTAGAAGTCTTTTAAGGACAATGGATGCCTGTGTATGATGGATGAGTAGATGGACGTTTGGATGGTAGGATATACATTCTTCCAGACTTGAAGATTTCGGGGACGAAATCCTAAAAGGAGGGGAGAATGTAACACCCCGAATTTTCTAGTAACACTAAAGTTGCTAAAATATTAATAAGTGTGTAAGAGAGGGGATGTATCTAATATGAATATAAAAATATTAATAAGTGTGTAAGAGAGGGGATGTATCTAATATGAATATAAAAATATTAATAAGTGTGTAAGAGAGGGGATGTATCTAATATGAATATAAAAATATTAATAAGTGTGTGAGAGAGGGGATGTATCTAATATGTATATAAAAACAATAATAAGTAAAGGGGGATGTATCTAATATGTACATTGTAGAAAATATATATATATTTATGACATGAATAGAAGTTTATTAATATGCTGAGTGTTTGCTGAGTCACTTCTGACTCATTGCTGAGTCAACAAGATAAACCCCATCTTGTCTGGACGGCTGCGGTTATTTCTAGGTTAAATCTAATGGCCTAAACGCATTCTAAAATCTATAAATAAGTGGGTAGACCCTAGACCTAAATCACTTTTAAAATTAGAGAAGCTACCGTCATGCTGCTGCCATGGAGTTCAGCATAGCCGTCACAAACTAAGAAGAGGAAGCCTAATCATCTACAACTAAATCTACACAAATCAAATCAAAAGATCTCTCTTTCTCTAATTCTTTTCTTTTGTTGGTGAGTATGATGATTCTCACAAGACTATTACAAACTAATTTGACTCAGTTATGAATGGATCACAAGAAAGTGATGTGATTTGTAATTGTAAATTCTATATATTGTGGATTCTCTTATTATGTTATTATGTTGTCGTATGATGTAAATTATATATGCTATGTCATGCTAAGTTGTAAATTCTCTTATGCTATGTCGTGCTATGTTGAGAATCATGTCAAGCTATGTTATACTATCATACTATGCCAGGTTATAAATCATGCTATATTATGTTGAAAAATCATGATGTTGTTGGATCATGCTTAAAGTTATGTTTTTTTTTTCTTCTTAATTTAAATGGATCTTGTTTATGGGAATTTGCCTATTAGGTTAGGTGTACCCATAAACTTGAAACTATAATTAAATAAAACTTGATTATGGGAATTTGCCTATTGAGTTAGGTGTACCCATATAAAACCATGTTGTTAAAAAAAAATTAGATGATGTTGATTCACACATGTTCATATGTAAGTTTATGAAAATTGATTGAGATCATATTAGGTGAATTTTGAACAAGTTGACACCTTTAGATCCATGACATGTATAATCTATGCAAGTTGGACATATGCAAGTTTCACCCCTTATTATGATTCATTTGGTCACATATACATGTTGTTATTATGATAATCTCTTTTATGCTATGAGTTAGGCTATTCGAGTCTAACATATATTTTGCGAATAAACGTTCAAACGTGGGGTAGGGGTAATATTAGGAATTAATAAATTGGGTGCAATTTTGTAAGATTTTGCATACCATGAATGGATGTCCATAATTGAGTCAATTATGGACATTGTTAAAAATTGGAAGTAATTAATAATTCAAGTAGGGAATTATTAAAATTGGGGGAAAGTGGATTATTATTAATAATCAATGCTTAGGACACGAGGTTGGACCCGTTTGTGATGTAAACCTGCCCGGACCCGCCCGGCAAATCCAGTAGTCACAAATGTCGGCCCAATGTGAGAGGTCCTAGGCCCAAACTAAAGCATAACAGTTGTAAAGACACGAGGTTAGACTCTTTTATGGTGTAAGACTGCCCGGACCCGCCCGGCAAATCCAGCTGCCATAAATGCCAGTCTAATGTGAGAGGTCTTTATGAGGTTATGGCCTTAATGAACTAAGAAATACTTAACCAGATAATCATGTAAGGTAGGACATGGGGGTTAAGTAGGTGCCTTGGGTGGCATGAGGAATCTGGTGGTTGCCTTTAGAGGCATTTGAAATACGATTAGACTTAACCAAACACACATGTAAATGAACATGACTAAGTGGGTTAAGTGGGATGGACTAATGGGGACAAGCTTAGGTGGAATGCTTTTGGTAAATAGTGGGGGCCCATTTCAACCAGTATCCCAAAACGTATCTTTGCGGGCTCGACCCAAGTCGAGGACGGGACACGCATACTGGGTTTGACTATAAGAGGCCAAAACAGGGAGCGGTGGCAACGCAAGTCCAACGGGTTTCATATGCGTGTGTGGACCCGGGCTGGTAGGTAAGACGTTGTTGCATCGTGTAGGTATAAGTCGTGCATGTCCGTTGTATCAGGTTGCCACTTTAGGGGAGTGATACACCCCACTGTGGGGCCAGCACGGGTATCTACGAGTTAGGGAGCCGATCGAATAATGGGAAGTAGGGTACACCTAGTGGAGATAGGGGCAGGCGGCACCTATGTAGTCAGCTAGGGGTACGTAAAGCCATTGGGAAAGTTTCTAAGTGAAGCTAAGTGGGATGAATCTTTAGGATGACTGGTGTGGTGCAGTATAGTGTTTATCCTTTAGTATTTAGGAGCGCCTATAACGTTGCCTTTAGCGATTGTCTATGTCCTTAATCTGCTCTTCATAGACATTTTCTTGTTTTCCAGCTTATGCCTTAGTCCAGTTATTTTGGTAATAGTATTGTAGAATTATCATATTCACCAAACTTTATGTCTGACCCCCTCTTTTCCATCCTTTTTCTCCCTTCAGGTCCGCAGGTTGGGCCAAGTTCTAGTGGAGTCTAGTTGGATCGCTTATCTTCTGGAAAGCTTGGACTGCTGAAGTAAAGTCCAGCTTGTTATCTTTCTTTTTAATGGCTATTCATGTAATGGGATTATGTACTTGTTTTATCAAGATAGATATTGTACTTGACATTGAATATGGTGTTATGATGTAATCAAACATGTTTTGACTTCTGCTACAATGAAATAAAGTTTTTGAATTTCCAAGTACTATTTTATATCTGTCTTGTTGTAATTTTACTGTTCTATATTCACTTAAAACCTCCATGGAAGTTAATGCATTCCCTTTGTGAGTGACATTAATGGACGTGGGGTGTTACATTATCGTACACGCAGTGTCGAGTTAGCATTGAACTTAGTTAAGAAAATAGTCCAGGTTCGCTAATGAATCTAGCCAAATCTTATCATACATGCAGTGCTGAGTCAGCATTGGGTCCCGAAAGCTGTTTCGGTGCAGAAATTTGAATTTCGAATGTTTGAATTGTTTTGGCGTAGATATTTGATTTTTGAACTTTTGAATTTCTGGAATTTATTTAACAGTTTTATTCACATGAAATATTCTTATATGTGTACAATTCCTTTACCGACCATTTTACGCGTATATATATACACACAATTTTTGTTTTATTTTAAAAATTCAAAAGATGTTGCACCGTTATTTGATTCTTGCCATATTTCATTAACTGTAGCCTTATCTTGAATTTTATCTTTTGTATACATATATTTATGCATATATATATATATATGAATATATATACATATATTTTCTTTATTTCCTTATATGTACGTTCTTATCTTTTCAAGTTTTGAACTTGTATACGTACATATATTTGCATGTATTGTTGGCCCTCTCTAAAACAAAGATAAAAATTATGCCACCACCGAGGTTCGAACCCCGACCTCTATGTTACAAATCCAATGCCTTAAGCAACTGAGCTATGAAGTCATTTATTAATAAGTCTTAGAATATTTATAATTATTGTTCTCTCCTTACTTTTTTTATGTTATTTACAATACTTAAATTAAACCATTGCATGAATCTTTTTCTTTTAATATTAATGCATTATGTTTGCAAATCAGTGCATGCAACATATTTACATTGCATGCGACCAATCCTTTCTTTCATTCAATGCATGCATTACATTCTTTTTGTGCACGTATTTATTACTTGCAATCCTTATTTTATTCTTCATTTTACATTTTAATTTGTTTGCATATATATAAATATATGTATATGTATATGTATATGTATATGTATATGTATGTATGTATGTATGTATGTATGTATATATATATATATATATATTTCCCTTGTGTGTATACAAACTTCTAGGCTTAATAACTTCTTCATATGATGTCCGTTTTACACAAACCAGGTGTCTGTCTTGAACAGAATTCCGAGACGGACGAAACGGCGTAGTCCGTTTTACTTAATACTCATTATTTAATTAAGTTATTCTTATTTTATTATACTAAAAATACGGGGTGTTACAATAGTCAACACACAAACGAAGCGAACCTTCCGCCTTAGTCGCGAATACTACTGGAGCACCCTATTCAGATATGCTTCGTCTGATAAACCGCTTCTCAAGTAGCTCCCCTACTTGCTTACTCAGCTCCCTCCATTCCCACGGAGCCATGTGGTGCACTGGAAATGCAACTGGCTTTGCATTGTCTACCAAATATATACGGAAGTCGATTTCGCGCCTCGGTGGTAAACCCCGAACCTCATTAGATACATCGGAAAAATCTCGGACTATTGGAACAGATTGCAGAACGTTGATAGATGCATCAAGAGACTCTAGGAAGCTAAGCATAACAGACCCTTGAGGGTCGCAAGAAATCTTGAGGGTCCTCCCAAGGCAACTCAGAAGCCTAACGACCCTCTTATCACAATCTAGAATGGCACCATAAGTGATAAGCCAATCGATTCCTAGAATCAACCCATAGCCCGTAAACCCAAGCACATACGCGTCGCATTCAAACTCGATGCCTAACACAAATATTTTCAAACCCTGACAAATCATAGATAAATGAGCCGAACCACTAATGGGGTATGAAACAGCTACAGGATCCACTACTATATTAGTAATTAAGTGCAGAGATTCAATTATAGAACTTGATATAAATGAATGTGAGGCACCAGAATCAAAAAGTGTTCTATTATGATGGTTTGAAAGAGAAATTAAACCTTCCACAGAAATTTTTCTACCTCTATCAGGAGCACTGATTGCGAGGGCATGCACCTACCCTCCAGAAGTCCCTGTCCTTTGATCTTGTCCCTGTGATCCCTGTTTCTTCGGGCACTCTCTAGCAAATTGTCCAACCTCTCCATAGTGGTAGCAAGAGTTCTTCCTTTGCTTACGGTCTTTAATCAGGTAACCTTCCCACAACTGTGACATTTTCTCTTATCCTTGCCTTTATCATTTTTCCTTCCCTTCTTCTATTGTTGTTGTTGTTGCTGCTGCCCCTTCTTAGGCCACACCATCCTATTTTGCGATGTCTCCTCACCCTTCTTTTCTCCTTTGTCTTCCTCATGCATTAGGACAATATCGACAAGCTTTTCAAAAGTGGCCCCTATTGGAATATGGGACATGGCTAACCCATGCAGAGGCTCATTCAGTTCTTTAGCAAACCGCAAAGCCCTTTTATGTTGCGTATCCACCAACTCCAAACCGAATCTTGCTAGCTGGTTGAATTTATTCACATACTCCTTTACTGACAGGTTTCCTTGTTTGAGTGCTAAGAATCTCTCCATCTGCATGCTTCTTTCGGCTTGGGAAAGAAATTTCATTTCGAACCTCTGTCTAAAATCTTCCCAAGTTTCCACCGGACGTCCAGCTTGGGTGATTTCCCACCAAAATCAGGCTTCGTCCTTCAGTAGCCAGGCGGCTAACTGAACCTTCCTTCTATCCTCTAGTTCAAAGACTACGAACAATTCCTCGGTCTCCTTGAGCCAATTCCGAGCTTATACGAATGTCACATTCCCATGGAATGGCTTCCCTCCCATAGCGTGGAAGTCTTTGCAGATCTTGGCGAAGTTATCTGCTCTTGGAAGGGAGGAGGAGGAGGAGGAATGGTCGGTGCAGCTGGGGGAGGAACATTTCCTTGGCCTTCGGCAGGCGCCGTAGCCTCCAAATACCTACGGAACCATCCGGGTGTTGTGATGCCCTCTGGGATATTAGGAATGTTTTGTTCCCCAAACATGCTGAAAAAGGGAAAAGGAAGAAATTTAGATAAAGGACCATAGGATACTACATATGGCTTTTTTTGGGGAATGTTTTTCAAAATAGACTTTTCTTTTTGAAAATTCTTTCTTTTAAAACCTTTTTGAAAATATTTTTCAAAAACTTTTATTAATCTAGTAACCTTCAGCTCTGGTACCAAGTGTGACACCCCATGTCCGTTAATGTCACTTACTAAGGGAATGCATTAAGTTTCATGAAGTGTTGTAGGTAAACAGGCACAGAATAATTACAAGACAGATATAAATAAGACAGTAGCGGAAATTTAAATTTTTATTTCAAACATAAATCATAATGCACTGGTCCACAATACCATAAGTCACAAAAACCATTATAATAAAATAACTTCTATCTTGAACTATCAGAGTACATAAGTATATAAGCAGCATAATTCCCCAAATAAAAGAGTTAAGCCATAGTAGAGAAAAGAACTTGAGCCATACTTCAGAAGTAGCTCCTAGCAAGATAATATCTGAGTCCTAACTAAGCCTGAGTATTTCCTCCCTAAGAACCGGGGAGGGGGGAACGGAAGAACGAAGGAGAAGCAAAAGGGTCAGACATAAAGTCTGGCGAGTCTAGTTAATTTAGCCACTAAATAAATAAAAGTAGCATAAAAGGCATATAAAGTGGATAAGAGAGATCATTACATAAATGGCTAGTGTGACAAGGTAGACAGGATAAGGTGTATACACTTCTCTAATGATCAATCTGCACTGTTAGTAGTATAACCAGAATGAGGTGATCCCTTTTACACTTAACGGTGGTAGACTTGGGCATACGTCCAAATATGCCCTAGTTGTTGCCCTAATCGATCGGCTCCCTACTCCGTAGATACTCTGTGCCAGCCCCACGGTAGGATGTATCACATCCTAAAGTGGCAACCCCTCACTGATATGCATATCCTATATATACAGGTGTCACGGTCGTCTTATCCCCCTCTGCCAGGTTAATGCACGTACATGGCCCGGTCTGTTTGCGCCGCCCACACCATCCTCCATGTTTGGATCTCTTACATTCAATCAGTAAGCATGTCCCCTCTCATCCTAGTATGGAGTACTTTTATTTGATACCTACTATGAGTTACTGGCTGAAATGGGTCCCACATAATATGATACAAGCTCTTCCCTTTGTCTTGTATCACCCTCTAGGTTTTCACTGACTATGTATACAATTAGGTGTCTTCAATTACATAACCTATACCTGTTATGCTTACCCTAAAAGGTGTCTTTAATTACATAACTCTATTATTTCCTCTGGTTATGTATACCACTAGGTGTCTTTAATTACGTAACCTTATCGGGTTAAGCTTGTGGGCCTATATGTAGATATTACCCACCCCCTCCAGATTTTCTTAACCCATCCACTATCCAATCAATTTACTTAACCCTAACCTTAGTTCACAATCATACAATCCCTATGGATTAGATTTGGTTAAGTAGTCCGATTCATTACCATGTCCATTTATGGTTTTTAATGGGTTAGACCTATCACATTAGGCCTACAACGTGTGGATGTTGGATATGCCGGTCGGGTCCGTGCAGACTTATTCCATAGTTGGGCCAAACCTCATGTCTTAGCCCGATTCGTATTTTCTACTTAGACCTCTCACATTAGGTTCAACATTAGCGGCTGTTGGATATGCCGGTCGGGTCCGGGCAGACTTCCACTACTAATGCAACCTAACCTCATGTCATAAGTACAATTACAATTCCTAGTTATAATTACTAGACATTCCATTATTAAATAATTAATCAATTAATTAAACCTTTCCCTTTATAGGTGTTATATGCCCACTCTACCCAATAATTTGAATTATATGTCCAAAAATGTTCATTTCCAATTACGGCATTATTAAACCTTTTCCCCCCGTTCCTTAACTAGCGCACTCACAAAATTGGCAGCATGCCTAGGCTAGATAACAGCCTAGCCAAAAATGAGAAAAATTGAAAAATACAGTGATTGTTTAACATAACTTGGCATAGGCATATACTATCACGGTGATAAGGTGAACATACATACTAGCATGAACCTGTAATTAACACCATAACAGGGTGAACATAAAACTAGTGAACTTGTGGCAGTCAATTGATTCCAACATAACTACGATGTCTCAATAAGCATAGTGGGATCTAAATTAGCAGTTTAGATGTCCAATTGGTTTAGATCTAACATGATAAACACAAGGTGATAAATTAGAACATATAATTCAGATCCAAAGGTTAAAATAGATCTAACACCATTAGGATGACATAATAGCATGTTTAGATCTAGATACGTATTCACATGCCCAATTTACAATATATCTAAGTTGATCACAATATAACAAGTGAAATGTGATTTTCATAAAGAATTGGATCTAACCAATTGTAACTGTACAAATTAATAGAATAACATTAACCACAATATAGATAGAATTCAAGATCCACAAAGGTGACTTAATAGAAAAACCACAATCGCATTAGATCTAGAGAAATAGATCTATCATGACATAGTATAAAGTTTAACAATGGCATGGATTAATAGTTTACAACATAACCAATTCACAGTCTTTCACAATTTACTTTTATTTATTTAAACCTAAAAATAACCAACTCACTGTGTTTGGATTGTCAAGATGACAGAAAAGAATTTTGTGTTGAATATATGCTTGAATCTCAGAATTTGATTTGCAAAATTGATAGTTATTTAAGGAAAACGAATCCGTCTCAGTTCGCACACCGGCAACATTTAGCTCACATGATTTCTAATAAAGAAATAGGAGAATTGGACACGTATATATAGCTGCAGAACCCTCTGAAACCGACTGCCACCTCAGCCCTAGGGGTGTCGACACCCCTGTGGGTGGGTCGACCCATAAGTCGACACCCCTTAAGGGAGGTTGACCCCGGTGTCGACATCCCTCTAGGGGCGTTGACTGCCTAAGCGGGAAATTTGCCACCTTGATGAATTTTTGATTTAAGAACTGTTCTGGATAGGGTCTAACTCATATCCGACTCATACATGACTCATATGTGTATATATGTTCCTTCTGCGCGTATACAAACTTAAAACCCTCATAACTTCTTCATACGGTGTCCGTTTTACGCAAACCAAATGTCTATCTTGACCAGAATTTTGAGACGGATGCAATGACACAGTCCATTTTCTTTAATTTTGAATATTAAATAAATTATTATTTAATTTATCCTCTTTTAGTGTCATTAAAAATTCGGGGTGCTACATGAACCATGCATATATAAGTATGCCCGAACTATCTATTTATAATATTGCCACCATGTGATGTAATTATGTCCGATCCAAGTACAAGAATTTATACTGCCTTACGTTATACATGTAATGGAATGAAGGAAATTGTTTCCGTCCACTTTTTGATTTGAACATGTGCGCTGCGTGCTTATGTACAAATTTACCCGATCCAAGGAGAGTTCTAATCTATCCACGCATTTGAACATGGTGTACATATACCTTGTACACACAAATATCTCTACGTACACAACCCCGTGCCAAATTACATAAACATACCTGGTTCATGTCATTTATGTATTCTATTTCATGTCACGCAAGCAGCGCGTGTTTCATGTATTATTGATAGCTCACCACGTCAACCTGATACTTCATATGTTCACGCAGCTATTATATAAAATACCCATAAGCTTGAACCATTATACTATGCAATGCTGAGCCATGCTGTTAAATGAAATGTTCCATTCCATTATATTCTCCTATATAATTGCACATGAAGAAGACACCTGACACTTCATTGTTTTACTATACCCCCGAATTATGTTGATACTCCATCTGCACATATGTTCGTTTTAAGGTGTGCCACGTGGTTTTTATATGTTCATTTGTGCCGTTCTGACCCAAATGTATATGTTGTGTTTATGTGTATGGAATGGAACGATTTAACATGTTCAATGAGCTGATGACATGCTACGCATACTTTCCATATAAACCGAGTGATCTACACACTCCAAAGCGATTCACTACGTCATTTTTGTGTATGCTTTTTAACCGCGTGTTAACAGCGAGGGTAACATATACCCTCAAACATATTGTAAACTCTCATTAAAATGATATGAAATTGAAAATAAAGTCTACTTTAAGCATGCTCTACTTAATATTAGACTAGAAACACGAAGCATTACATATTTATTCTAATTTCATTATTATTAAAGTAATTTGTGTTTTTTTATGATTAATCATAACCTATGTTATGAACAACATAGGTTATCAGGTACAACAAACTGACATAAACATCCATTTTTCCATTAAGAACAAAGGATAAGATCATAAATGGAATCACTTATGTTGATTTTCTACGATTTATGGGATCATCATTACCACTTAATTAAAGGGGTTTAGGTACTCATATTGAATAGATGTTAACATAAAAAGATTTCAGCATAAACATCAAGGAAATGTAAGCCAATTAACATAAAGAACAATATCTAACTATTAGCATATAATGAAACCAAGATAATTGCACGTAAATTAAAAACATAAAAGATATTAGCTTAAAATAAAAGAACATAAAAAAGCATAAAATGAAAGATGTGTAAGTAAAGAAGAAGCCTATGAAGAAGTTAAAGAAAAAGATAACTATTTTTTTAAAATTCATTACAATATTACATGAGAAAGATTCTTTTCTATACTAAAATTGAAGGGTTATTTTTAATCGCTTAAAACTACAATAAAATTTTAGGGAGCTATCACAAATACTTCCCTCATTGAGCTGTGGGTAGGTGAGATCCCCCATATTGCTTGAATTCCTATATTTCTTTCGTACCTTAACCTTTGACACTCAGCATGTATCAATGAAGCCTCTTCTATCTGCACTCGTTTTCCTACAAACTAAAATAGAAGTTCAAATAAATTTTCTTTAAAATTAATAAACACACAAAATAATCGTTTTTCCTTTGTGTAAATGAGTGAATAATGATTTAAAAATATTTATGGCATTTTGGTTTTAAACATGTAAAATCATCCAAATATGACATAAGAAAATTAATAATAAGTATATAAGTAAAAAAAATACATTTGTATGTTTATATCAAACACCTGTATATTTAGCTTTTTATCCATTCTAAAATAAACTAAAACTAAAATAAATATGCTTTCGTAGGAAGTATAATTGCATTGAGTGCATGCAACAAGTCGTTAAATTTCTATATGTCCCTAAAAGGATGAAAGTTGCCTCATGTGGGTTTTCAGCTGATATAACCCACATAATCCATATGCAAAGTTAAAAGTTACAAATGAAAGTTTATTTATAATGATAGGAATGCAAGTTTTTATTTACAAAATGAAGAATTTACTTTCAAACTAACACGAAATAGTAATATACGAGTTTCAACCATCATAAAAAGGTATTAGTGCTTTGCTTGTTAAAACTAACAACAATAATAAAGTTCTCATTTACATTTTGACTCTAGCCTGGTTAGTTGTTTTGGTTGAATCATTATGTGAATATTAAGTAAATTCTTTAATTAGTAATCGATTTATGCATTGTCTTATAGGTTTATGTGAGGAGAGTATAAAGCGTGGCATGCGCAGACACATAAGTGTTACACCTGACTCTGGATGTTAATAAAATATATAAATGTATACAAACATTTTTTTTTGAAATAAAGAGAGTTATGTGAAACCCTCTTAGCATGATAGAACATAACGATTTAAATTGTTAACTCATATACTTTAAATCAATCTCTCCTTTAAGAAACGACAACAATTTATAAAATATTTCATAATTATCACTCATGAATGTAACGATCCATATTTTACATGTCAATGGATCATAAATATTTATATTTTATTTATATTTGGTCATATGATTCTAGTATTTTAGAATAGGTTCTTAGGAATGTTCTACACATCTATGAGTTTTGTTGAAGTTTTATATGACCATTTTACCTTCAGAGTATCTTATTTTGATCATAACTTTCGATAGATGTTGATTGAATTCGATGATTTAACATGTCTCGTTTATTTAGTATGATGTTTTCTCATTTCGTAGGGTGGTCATAAAAGAAAAATGGACAAACGGTCTGGGATATGTGAAAATTTTAAGTTTTTAATATTATTGGCAATAATTAAGGGATGATAATGGGCTAAGATTAACAAGCTCAATAGTCTAATTGTAACACCCCACGTCCGTTAGTGTCACTCACAAAGGGAATACACTAAGTTCTGTGGAGCATTTTGGGTAAAAGATGCAGATAAATTACTAGACAGATAGAAATTAAACAGCGGAAAATAAAACTTTGCTTTATTAATAAAATAGTTTGTACAATGATTTCTTTACAATATCAGAGTATCATCTGTCTTACAAAATAAAGAAGCATAAAAATACATTTATATTTCCCCGATTTTAGCAAGAGCCAGCCATAGCATCTGAAAAGAGAATCCAAGCTAAACTTCGACAAATCTTCATGCTGGGAAAGAGTGACAGTCCAACTTAACCTGAGCTATACTATTCCCTTCTTTACTACCTGGGGAGGGGGGAGAAACTGAAGAAAAGAAGACGAAGGAAAAACATAGTCAGACATAAAGCCTGAGTAAGTTCAGTAACTTCTAGCATGTGAACATGGAAAAACAAAACGACATGAATTAACTGAATACAAGATTATACCATGACGAGAGGTCAACAAGATTAGACAAGATAATCACAAGATATGCTAAGCTAAGATAAAATGGATATGCTCTAATACTTTCGCCGCCTTGCTATTTCCTTGTTATACTAATTTCTATATCTCTGCACCACCTAACTAATGTCCCAAATGCTAACGTGATCCCAATCCCTGTATTTTCCATCGCCTTCAGGCATCCATTTATTTATTTGTTACCTAGATTTAATCTAGGGTTTTCTACCAAGTGCCTAGAGTTTTCACTGTCTTCTGAACGCTTCTCAGACTCAGGATTTATGCCACCTAGTTCAACTAGGAATTATGCTACCTATCGAACGATGCCCCCAAGTCTAGGACACACTACCTAGAGTGGTATATGTTCCTATACTTCCCCACGCATGTATCGCGAATCGTTATCGCTTGTCTAGATGCACATGTCATGTAATGTGCGACCCGAGTCCTGTGTCAGGGCAAATCAAGGAATACAGAACTCGGTCGGGAGCTTTCAGATATCTGCCGATGCAGATGCTAAGGTCTGTTTTTATTCCAGTGGCTATGGTCCCACTTGACCCCTCCCTCAACTAATGAAAGGCACACCTTAAAAAATGAGAACTATACGCCGGCCCCCTATGCCCCACTGTCCTATGGCCATCTGCAACCATAACTAGATAGCAAGTATATGGTCTTTTGGAGTTCTCCGCCTTTCCGCTTCACGTATCTCGATTGACTCAAGATGGATGGTAGACGACGAGTTGCTATCACAGGGCTACCGTTTTCCCGCAGAATCACGCCGGTCCATCCTGGTCTTTAGGTTGCCATGTATTGCAACCAAGGCATACCCCTGGTTCTTCTACGCAGACCATAACCTCTGTGAGCCCAGGAGGATCATCTGCAGCCTCACAAAGGGATACCAAGAGTACCCTCACGTCCCCTCGAAGCCTTGGGCTTCGTAACCCAATTCGTTGGAGCCTTCTTTCTACTCAGACAGACATTCGCTCCTTCCCGTGTTATACTAAGAATTACTACTTAGCTTTATTAACTAAGATTTACCACTTAGTTTCCAGAATCGTTGTTTTCTAAGGTTTTCTACTTAGTTCCCTTTCCCGTCAATTTGGATTGGTTAAGTGTCATTAGTCAATTCAAGCCAACTTAACCCTCTTCATTCATCCTGTTATACTGGTTAAGTGTTATCAGTAATTCATGTTGACTTAACCCCACCACAAACCAAGTTATATTGGTTAAGTATTTCTTATTACTTAACCCTACCCATTCACCCTGTATTGGTTAAGTGTTCCTTTTTAACTTAACCTTGCTCGTCTGTTTTAACTAACATGTTGTTAATGGTTAAGTATTATCCCTTCATGTTTTAGACTTAGCCCTATTCCTTTATCACAATTTGACGGTTAAGTGTTCATGTCTACTTAACCCTACGGTCTTGTCCAGCTAACATACCAAATTGGCTATGTGTATTAAATCTTACTTAACCCCAACCTCCAGTCTAGTTAACATGTTAATTTGGCTAAGTGTTTTCTTAGTTACTTAACCCCTACAAATCTGGTCTTGTTACCATAAGTTTGGTTAAGTGTCCCTATGGACTTAGCCCTCCCATTCTAGCTTAACTGTGTTAAGTGTCAGTCTGAACCTAACCCCACCCATTAGTCTAATTATCATGTTGAACTGGTTAAGTGTCTTAGTTACTTAACCCTACCATTCTTGTTCTAGCTTTAACTAAATAAATTAAAGCCGCTACCACTCACATTAGATAGGTATTGTTGCGAATACTGGATGTGCCGGTTGGTTCCGGGTAGGTTTACATCGCAACTCAGTCTAACCTCGGGTTAGGCATATTCGTGTTTTCTAAGTTCAAAGGGTTTCAATTTATTTTAAAATCAAGATTTGAAAGTAACCATCCCGTTCGTCGGATCAGTTAGGGATAGCCAGGGAGAGCAGGAAACTTGTATTTTCCAAACTCAAGCCTAGACACTATCCTCTCTGTCACCCTAGAACTTTCTGGCTTATTATTAAAAGAGATGTTGTTAATAAACCTTTAATTTGTCTAAATTCACATTTCCTCATTTAGTCTAGATTCTATAGGTAAATTATTACTTATTTCCCAATTACTCTTTTAATGTAAATTGTCTACACTTATTTCTATGGCCCATTTCCCTTCCTAAATCATATTTATGCTTTTTGGTATGTAAACTATACCAAATTAAGTGTCACTAACCTTGGTTTTTCTAAACCTGACAGTTATTCCCAATTATGGCCAATTTCACATTTATGCCAATATACTTACCGTGCTAAATTAGCTAATCCAATTACGATTTAACATTCTAATTCACGTCAAAGTAGACTTATTACTCTAGTTCCCTATTCATGTAAATGCTAGATTTACGAGTCAGTACTAGATTCAATTTACACATCTTATAATTCATGTCAAGTTTATCCAATTTTCATTTCTATGGGCATGCCACAATACATGTTCCCAATTTATGCCAATTCCAAGTTAAACTATGTTTTAGTGAATTTCATATTCTGCCCCAAATCGCATTCCCACCGTTCGTATAATCGTGTTTCAATCTAGATAAATCTAGATTCGTAGCAGATAGGGAATGAACTAAAGATTGCTATGAAAAGGATAGATATAACAACTGGCATAAAATTGTTTTGAATAACGACGTAGGTTCGAGAACATGGGTAAACCTAACTTAATAGGTAAATTCCCAAGGTCTAAAACCAAGAATAGACAGAGTAGGTTCAAGAACATGGGAAGACCTAACTTAATAGGTAAATTCCCAAGGTCTAAAACCAAAGAAAACCAAGGACAGGCAGAATAAATAATCGGGTTTAGACCTAATCTCATAATCACAAAACTTAAGCAACATTTTCCTAGTCATGAATTATAGGTGTTTAATCACAGATGTCCTTGTTATGTCATAGGCAATAGTTTATGTTTCCTAATCAAAGGCATAGGTTTAGTCAAGGAAATAATCATCATAGTCACAGTAACAGTCATAGGCAACGTTCGTAGTCATAGACAATGTCCATAGGCAAATTTCATAGTCAAAGAGGCATATGGTTCTAAGGCCCATAGTTTCATAGTCATAGTCTTATTTGTCCTTGAATCACAACAGTTCTTAATTAGGTCCAAGAGTATAGGCACTGATTCGAATAGAGAGAGAGAGAGAGAGATTTGGCATATTCTTCTATTCCTTTAATTTCATGTCACGAACAGAGGAAAAACGTTCAAATCTAGAAACAACTGACTTACAGAGATTAGATTAGAATAGAAAGATGGCGTTGCTATGATAGGAAAACAGTTGTTGCAGCCGTTCGAATCTTCACTTAAATTCTAGCTTGAATCTCCTCCTTGAAAGTCTTTGAGCAGCACCTCCTCGTCTTGATTTAATTTATATATATATATATATATTATTTATATATTTTCTCAGAGGCAGCTTAAGGATAGAAAAGAATTGTGAATAGAGAAGAAGACCAGGGCTGTTTATATAGTGTTAGGTGGACGAACCTGGTCAGAAAGCGTGACCAAATACATCAGAATGAACCAGAGCAGAAAGCCGGAAAAACAGGGGGTCGACCCCCAGGTCGACGACCCAGTCGACCTGGGTTCCCCAGGTCGACGACCCAGTCGACCTGGGTGTCTTGGGCGGGAAAATTCCCGCCCTGGCCAATACGGCCCGATTTTGAAATTTGAATTTGTCTGTTCGAATTTTAAACTGAATTCTGAAACTTCCGGAGGCCATATCTCCCTCATACGGACTCCGATTTACGCAAACTCGGACTCGTTTTCATGCAGAATTCCGAGACGAACGCAAAGGCGCAGCCTGTTTCCCTTGATTTTGAATTTAACTTTTAATTCTGCCCTGATTTGTGAATCATAGTGTTACAGAATTACGGGGTGTTACACTAATGATCCTCAATTATATACAGAGACTTGAGAAGATTAGCATAAGCTTTTTCCCTTATTTACATCAATCCAAATCTTGAACATAACCCTAATTCTATCACTAATTTCGTAAATCATATCCAAATCTACGTCTAATTGCCTCTAGTCATCAAATATACACTAGATTCACATCGATCGAATCATTTTCATCATTAGGATAGCATTTGCATTATTTTTCCTTGCTACCCCTATAGATCTCTCATTTACCTAGATTTTGTTACTATTTAGTGAGTGATTTTGATATCTGGCATATTTATATTGCATCATGTGTTCTGATTAGGAGATTTTATCACTTATATGCCAAAATAACCCTAAAGCCTGTTCAGATTTGATCATTTCATATTTGAGAACTTTAAGCTAAACTAACTAAGCATATACTGGATTATTATGATAAGTTTAGAATGGTTACTTAGTAGATTAACTATGTTTGATGCTAAACCCAAACATAAATTTTATGGATTCAAGTTTGTATGCAAGTAAATGGCAATCTATATTTGAAACTGAAGTGTCTTACTACTTAGATCATTTAACTGCTTAAATTAGATGTTACGCTTGATTTTGTTGTCTGTTTATATATCATTAGGATTACAACTGAAGATTGGAGCCTATCAGAATCTTAGTTCATCGAAATTGCACAAAACTTGAAGTATAGGCTCTGAAAGATATTTGAACTATGCATAGAATTTTTTTGGTCCATTGGAGCTAATACATGGATCGATAATGAAACATAGTCTATGGACCGGAATTGATCCATAGATTGAACTCCAACGGGGGTGTAATTCATAAGAGAAGTATATGATGGTTAATATATGGCTACCTAAAGGTGTAGTGGAAATGGGTATTCCGAGTGATCAAAAAGTGATAGATTGGAAGTGGGTCTATCAGGAGGTTAGTTGATATTAGACTTGAGTTAGGATGTATTATTGGGGTCTAAGGCATCATGAGAAGGTAAGTGGAAGACAAGAACTTCCAAAGCCAAAAAAAATTCTAAGTATATGTATTGGTATCAATCAATAAACTATGGCTTGGCACCGATCCATCATACTTCAATGTGGATAGGTGTGATCCATGGTGATGATAAGGATAGTTTTCTAGGTTGTGCTTAAAGTTGTGGCTCTCCGATTACTCCTACAAGGTGGAATTTATGGCATGATGAAGTTTTGATTCATTGATTGAAACTCGGAAATTTGGTTGAATTAAAGGAATGATGGGTAGGCGCTCGAGTTAAAGACAAGGCTGAGCATATGCGAAGATTATCATAAGGGATATCATGTATATAATGCTTTAGAAGGTGATAATTAGGTTTTGATTGATTGATGTTATGCTTGATATGATAGTTTTTAACTTTATTTCTTTATGTAGACTATCACCAGTGGAATTTTGGAAAGAAAGGATAGGGAATAGAGTCGGTAATGTGGACTACTTAGATCCTTCTCTTCTATGATAATATCTTATATTGTTGTTGTTTGAGTAGCGTAAATTACTTAGTTATTATGTGCGAACTCTTTGGTTGTAGGAACAGTTAAGGTATGAAAACTAAACCCATCTAATAACACATTTGACATTATCACTTCTAGTAGTCATTATTGCTCACCACAATACTGTATGGCACAATGTTTTATGTTTCCATTCCTTATCTTGGATACTCATCGACAAGCTGATGAGTATACAAAATAGCAGGTATTAGGTAATTTTATAACTGATCATAGCAGGAGTTCGTAGAGATTGTGCGTTTTACTCTATTTTATAGTTACTTCGCTATTATGTACATGGTACTCTAAGTGAGAAGGATGTAGTGAGATCTTGATGTACTGGCAATATTACTTCATGATGAACATAACTCAATAATTGTATGATGAAGCTCATGATGTTTTCACTTTATTATGGCTTGGTACTATTCTATTTACATTTCTTATTATATTTTATCCTTGCATCAAAAGGTATATGACATGTTTTGCTTTTTTTCTCTTCTCTAATGATCATGCCCATATCTGCTTAGTACATGCAAAATGCATCTTCTCTAGTCTTTTTTGCAAGTGATGTGGGGGAGATTATCACATTTGATATCAAAGTGTTGGATATTCCATTAATAAAAGTTAATAGAGAGCATACGCTTAAGAGATAACATGCTTGTTAATCACTCGGATTTATGATATATGTTAATATATAGTAGCATGCACTAGAGAAATATTGTGGCTTTTCTTTTCTTAGAGACTGATAATTCTTGTTAAAGATTAAGGATAAGTTGAAACACTAGAAAATCTACTAGGAACAACTCTTCTTTACGAGTGGTTGGAGAAGAAGGTAAACCAGGACTGGTTACCTGTGATTACTAATCTGTGCTCGACACTATGATGGTATTAGTAATGGGAATGGCTTGAACTGCTCTGAAAGTAGCGGTATATGATGGTAGTGCTCTGACGCAAGCGCCTATGATGGATTCTGTTAAGCTATGCAAGGATTATTCTACTTCGGGAGGCAAGCCATTCACAGGGGACAAGACATCTATTGAGGCCCAAGATTTGTAGATTTGTTGGACACTTATCAACACATCTTTGAAGACTTGGGAGTTAATTATGCTACAAAAAGGAAATTCGCAACCTGACACATTTAGGATGTGCTATAAATTAATGGAATGCTCTGATATCACTACTCCGGAAGACTACGTTACTTGGGAGGAGCTTAAGACTAAGTTAAGAATAAGTTCAATCCTATGATCCAGAATTGCATCTTTTCCGAGAATCATGTTGGTCTAAAGCTATAAGTTATGTCTATCTTGGAATAAGTTTAGGAATTTGAGGCTCACTCGAAATATGGGATGAAACCAGTGGATTGCCCAATGTGGATGAACGAGAAGTTCATAACTGGTCTTGATGAGTACTTGGGTAAGATATTAGTAGATCAAATCAAAGTTTCTTTTGGGAAGCTAGTTGAGAAGGCCCTAAGCTACAGGAATATGTTTCTTAATAAGGCTATTGTTGTATATGGTGCCACTGGAAAAGATGAACAAAATCCATAACAGGGTGGTGGAGGAAAAACGGGAACCGAAAGAGGAATAAATAGGGTAAAGGAGGGCCAAATAAGAAACATGACAAGAGTGTGATCGTCTTCTATAACTAGAATAAGAAAGGTCACTATTCTAAAAAGTGCAAGGCTCCTAAGGTAGAGAAGTGCTTTAATTGTGACAAAAAATGGCATATGAAGAAGGATTTCCCCGAGCCTCCTAAGGACAATCAAGTTGTGAAAGCATATGCCTTTGATGCAATCTTGGCTTCCTTTGATGCTCCTATTGTTAAGGATATAGGTAAAGGAGTCATAGTGCTAGATATGTTTTCTGTCATAGTGTCTCTATTAGAGTTTTGTGTGATCTTCGAGCTTCACATTCTTTTATCTATGGCGATTTGGTTTGAAGATTAGATTTGCAATATGAGATTGTAGATAATTATGAGATTGTGACCAACCTTATAGGAGGATCTACTAATTTTTGAATGGTTTATCATAATCTAGTCTTATTGTGTCAAGGTTGCATCTTTGTTATTGATATCTTTGTTCTAGACTTTGTTGAGTTTAGAATTATATTGGTATGAACTGGATTAGGAAGCATGTATTTGTTGTGGATTGCGAGAAGCTTAAAGTGATAATCGGGAACACATAAGGGAAAACGATGTTAATTCGTTGTTTATTGGATGATGAGGTATTATTCAACTTTCTGTATTTGCTTTTGATTCAACAGGAATGGTTGTCATTTGTTCCTATCACTAGTAAGTACCTGGATGTCTTTGAGGAAGTGAAAGTATCACCACTAAATAGTAGACCAAGGATCACTAGATTTACTAGATGAATCCAGATCCAGAGTTAGCCTACGAGACGTATAGCACCAAGGAAGAAAAAATAATTAGCAGCAAAAGCTAATGATTATCGAGGAATGGATTTATTTGAAGGATCATATCCAATGGGGTGCGCCTGCGGTATTCACGACGAAAGAGGATAGATCTTTTAGGATATATATGAACGATTGTAAGATGAATAAGGTGACTGATAAGAACAAATATCCCTTACCGTGGATGTTACGCTCTGAATTCGCCCGATCTCCGAAGAGACGGGAGAACCAGATTGTAATGAGAACAGGACACGTCAGAACACAATACATGAGAACATTTCATTACTATTACAACAATTTACATCAAAGTACAAGATATCAGAGTATGAAATAAATAATATACAGCGGAAATACAATATTAGAGATTAGTAATTTACATTCATACACATAAACATAATAAGTAGTGGAAAACATCAACTACCACAATTGAAAGAAATACATGGATACAAAGCTTTCCGAATATAGCTCCAGCTGTAAACCAAGATCCCGCTAAATTGAAATCTACAAAACCAAAATTACTAGCTGCTCGTGTGGAAAATATGGGCATCCAGAGTTTAGGTAGAAACAATAAACTCTGAGTCAGTCATGGGACTGGTGTGAGAACTCAAAACAGTTATAAAACTTTTACTCTAAAGGTGGAAATTCACGGGACTACGCCGTATGACACGAAACGGGTTTACTCCACATGAATACTAGTTTAAACACATAAACAACGCAACGCCTTTTGAAAAATAAAGCTATTATAAGACTCGGGTCCCATCACACAATGCAACACAAACCAGAGGATATAGTTTTACCTTATAATAGCCAACTATGCTTCATAAGCTTTAAAACAAATCATTTTGATATTACTGTAAGTGCATATTGTCAAAATCAACTTCAAATATAAATGTATCAATCATTGACTGCATAGTACTCCATCCTACTATGTTGCCATATAGGTTTACAACTAAAACCAAAAAGTTATGTATTGGAAATTAGTTTCCATCTATGAGTCGAGGCAAGGGATGTCACCTCACTGATTCGAGACACTCTAGAAAATGCCTCAGGATTGCACACTTGGGCAACCCTTGGAACTTCAGGGTCGGTCCTCTCTTACGATTGAGGATTAGTTATTCCTAAACAATATGTTTCCTGGTCCAATAGGACCTATCTTTTAGCCTTTTAGTCGGCTCGATATCTGAGGCGCCTCACAGTCCATCATCCACATAAGTAAAAATGTCTGGGCTCCTTTACATGACACCACTACTAGCTAGAAAGAAACGTATGCACTCCCTGCAGTCAATATCCCGCTTTTGACTCATACCGGGATGTGAGGCTCGTGAATTAATGATATACACAAAGTTATGCTACTTGAGGCATGCTTTGATCATCATCCACAAGACTCTGCTTTTCAACAAATGCCTTGATCATTTGCATCATAACATGCCACATTATCAATTCATGCCATATAACTGATTTCTATCAATATATAACCTCTAAGCTCATACGTCTCAGAGAATGGTGTTAAGGAAAAGAATAATTTCTCCTCCACCAAACAGATACATATTTAATAGAAATAAATTAATAAATAATGAAATAAAATGTCAGATATAATCCATTTACAAGTTCGTTCTAAGTCTGAACGAAACCGGAGACACATTATTTCTCTCCCATATGTCCAATACAGGAGAGAGGTCCTCGCATATCCGATCGATCACCAAGTATGTCTGGAAGATCACCACTTATTACCTTGTCTTGGGTACAGCCCAATCAAGACATCAGTAATCATCCAAACGATGTGAAGATCTCCTGTCTTCAACCATCGTCTTCAAATCTTCGACTACTAAGCGTCATAACAATTATTCAAAATGGGTTAAACCAGTTCTTTCTGAATAACTGCGTATCTTATAATCAAGTGCCATAAAAACACATCATACACCTCATTCCAATCGGGAATATTCTTTTTTTCAAATATTCTTTTCACAATCTAAACCAAATTAAGGTTTATCAACTAGTCGGGATTATCGAGCCTTACCGAAGTAATCATTTATTTTATTATCCCAATCCCAACTTATTCATCCCATGGAGCAAAACTGGTAGTACTCCATATCCAACATCCATTCTGTTATCGGTAAATTTAATTACCATTTAACGTTCAAATCTAATTAAAGATTTATCTATCACATGGAGTAAAACTAGTGGTACTTCATTCTTGAATATTTCTTGAATTTGGTAAATTTAATTACCCTATTCTTATTTTAAACTAATTAAATATTCATTAAAACTCCACTTAGTTTTAATCTCAAAAATCATTACTTAATGATTATTTAACTTTAGGAAATTAATCCTGACTTTACTTGGGTTAAAGAGAAAATGTTATTTAAAACACAGTTAACGATAAACCCAAAATCATCTTCCATTAAAATAGAACTATATCTCGATTCCAATTTAATGTATTAAATTAGAAATTTTTTACTTTGGAAAAATTTCATCAAATTATAGTTAAAAGATTTTTAAATTTCAAATCGTATCTTCAATGTTAATTGGGTTTTAAGAACTAGTGTCATTTAAAACATAGTTCACAACGAACACAAAATCAACTATCATTTAAATCCAATTATATTTTCTAATTGTAAAACTTCATTAAATGTAATAACCCGGAAAATCGGAACCAATTTAAATTTTTTATTTTGGCTAATTTAATGAATTTTGATTATTTAAAATGAATTATTTTAATAATTACGACTAGAAATTTATTTTGAATAGGTTTAGAATGTAAAATTTTATTTAAATTGAAATTAGAATATAAATATTTATTTTAGTCATATAACGAGCCTGGAATGGCGCGGTAGTTTGAAAATTTGATTTCAAATTTCAAATGAATGTACAGGATTCAAAATAAATCGGATTTTAGTAAAACCAAAAATATTTGAATCTATTTGAAAATATCTTTCCAATGAGTGTGAAAATTTGAAATTTCATAATGGGAATAAAATATATGGACAGCTAAAAATTCATAATAGTCGCTATGGAATTAAATATAGCCCTTAAAAATAACCATTTTGCAAACGACCTCCTTTTTCGACGAAACCACTTTTGTTGGGTTCGGAATGTAAAATTATTCCTAGATTCCAAAATTCATAATTTTTGGAATTAATATGTGAGCATGGCAAAAGAAAACGTGTTTTAACAGTTTCAGATGGGCCCTATGTGGCTATTTGAGGTTTTAAATGTCTTCCCATACAAAGTAGGTTACGGAGAAAATATAGGGTGTTAGCCAAATTTTTGAAAAATTAGAAATTCTTAGAAACTGAAAAGTTGAAGAATGAACGCCAGAATGAAAGTTGAGTTGGTTAGTTAAACAACTTTCAGTTCCGTTCCTTTTTTAGGATGAAAAGATTTTATGTGGGGAGATTGTAACAACCCGGAAAATCGGAACCAATTTAAATTTTTTATTTTGGCTAATTTAATGAGTTTTGATTATTCAAATGAATTATTTTAAATAATTACGATTAGAAATTTATTTTGAATAGAATTAGAATGTATAAATTTATTTAAATCGAAATTAGAATATAAATATTTATTTTAATTATAAAATGAGCCTGAAATGTTGTGGTAGTTTGAAAATTTGATTTCAAATTTCAATTGAATGTACAAGATTCAAAATAAACCGGATTTTAGTAATACCAAAAATATTAGAATCTATTTGAAAATACCTTTCCAACGAATGCGAAAAATTGAAATTTCATAACGGGAATAAAAAGTTATGGCCGATTAAAAATTCAGAATAGTCGCTATGGAATTAAATATAGCTCTGAAAAATAGCCATTTTGCAAACGACCTCCGTTTTCGACGAAACCACTTTTGTTGGGTTCGGAATGTCAAATTATTGCTAGATTCCGAAATTCATAATTTTTGGAATTAATATGTGAGTGTGGCAAAAGGAAACGTGTTTTAACAGTTTCATCTGAATTGGATTGACCCGAAAATGGCTATTTTTCAAACGGTCTCTAAAGTCGATGAAATAAGTTTTGTTAGGACTGTATCGCTGAAACAAAGCTAGATATAGTTTTCTATAATTTTTGGAGTCAGTATGTGGCCCTGGTAAATTAAAATGTACGTTTAGAATTAAATATATATTGATTTATATTTTAATTTAAAAGAAAACTAATCGTAACAGCCAAATTGGGTTACGAAACATATCCCATTCTGTCTGGAATATGGGTATTTTGCTAGGGGCGATAGTCGTTGGGTTTGATTTGGAGTTCGTATGAATAAGTGGGTATTTTTGGAATTTAAAAGAATTAAATAACATAAAAATATATTAGTTGGCCAATTAGAATTTATTTAAAAAAAACCTAAACCATCAATTTTTGTTCCAGCCGCCGTCTAAAGTGATTGAAAGGCCATCGTCGCTCCACAATTCTTCATTATCGATCTCCCTCTACAGTCGATGAAAATCGAAACCCCAACTACCAAATCGAAGAGTTCGCCGAGCTCTCTCAGGCCAACAGAGATGATGAGGTGGAGCTTCATCGTTTGTGGGTATTCAGGGGTAAAAGGCGGTCTGTTCATATGGGTTTTTGCACCATCAGGGGAGACTGAACTCGTCGTGCTTGTGGGAGGTAGCTGTGCTCGCGTAGGCGCTCGCCTTGGTGGCCTCTGATCATCGTCACAGCGGCGGTCGAGGTTGCGTTATGGAGCCCTAGGTATGGAACAGTGTTTGGCGGATTACTGAGTTAAACGATAGGAAGAAAGTTGAGAGTTTTTTTTATTTAAACACATTGTAAAAATCAGTTTTTATTTGATTTAAATACATTGTAAAAATCAGATTTTTATAAATATAAATATCTTTGTTTTAAAAATATAAATATCCTTGTTTTAAAAATATAAATATCTTTGATTTAACAATATAAATATTGTTGTTTAAAAAAGCATGGTATTCAAAATAGAAATGGCAAAATAAAAATATGATTTTTATATCTAGCTTTGATTTTAAAATATGGTTTTAAAAATATAAATAATATGATTTTTAAAAATAGAAACAGCATTCGAAAAAATGAGATTTTTAGTATGAAATAGAATTTATAAAAAGGTAATTTTTATGTAGATAACTTTGTTTTAAAAATGTTAGATTTTTATATAAAATACTTCAGAATAAAAATATGATCTTTATATATCTTTGAAATAAAACTGTGATCTATATTTATATATATAGCTTAAATAAAAATATAATTTTTACTATAAATAAATTTGTTTTAAAAATATGATTTTTATATATATAATTTTGAAATAAAAATGTGATATATATATATAGCCTAAATAAAAATATGATTTTTATTATAAATGACTTTTTTTTTAAAATATGATTTTTAAAAATATATAGAATTGTTTAGAAATGTGATTTTTAATTATATGTAGCACTGAATTAAAAATATGATTTTTAATATATATACTGTATGAAACAGAATGCGATGGAACTGACTGGATGCAAAATGGAACCAAAACCGTTCAATTAAAGAATGATGGAGTGGAAACCAAAGGGGAGAACTCCTTCTTACTCAAACTTTTTACAGTTAAAAATATATTAGGTTGTAGACGGGGCTTAGTAGCTCCTGACACCGTTGGCCACAGGCCATGGACGACTTGTTTGATTGTATTGTGTTGTGGAAATTGATTGTGGCTGTGATGTGAAATGGAAAATAAGATATTCCTATGTAGAATAAAATATTTCAACAATAAAAACATCATTTTTATTGTATATATGAACTTTATAAAATTGTCATGTGTTGAAATAAATATTCATACACAAATCATATGGTTTTTCTATTTACACCCATTTAACTGATATTGATTGGGACGATAAATTTTACACATTGGCTAACTGCACAAATAATAACCAATATTTGTTGTTTGAAAACCCCACACGGGTATTGGAATGATATTTGATATACACTGATCCTAATAATTAGTGGTATGTCAATCGATGGGTTGACAGGTCGTGATGAGCATTAATTATTTATTTTTAATGCTTATACAGTTGTAAATTGCACTTTGGATGATGGTTGATTGTATATCATTATTGTTGTGTACATGTGTTGGATGAAATTCATATAAATAAAATTATATGTTAATTGATTGTGTCTGGTTCCAATTCAGAAAGAACAAATATTTTAAAATAATATTCAATAAAGGATTAAAATGTGAGTTTGATGTCCGATTTTGGGTATAAACAAAATTATTGAAATGTTTGAAGCCGTGTTAATTAGCTATACGCTGTTTTGGCACGAACGAAATTTATATCGATTTTATTCATTTTTATTATGAATACTACAAAGGAAATTATTTCAAAATCTGATATTTTGAAAATATTATCATTTAAATATTATAATGATAAGAGTATTCAATTTTGATTTAAAAATTGAAATGAAATTTAAATTGTTTTAAAATGAATTTAAAACAGATTTATTAGGGAATATTCAAATTTTATTTGTAAATTGAAATTAAATTTAAATCATTTAAAATGAATTTAAAACAGATTTATTAAGGAATACTCAAATTTGATTTGAAAATTGAAATGAAGTTGAAATCATTTTAAAACGAATTTGTAAACGATTTATAAAATACGTTTTAAATAGAAATCGACGAAACATAATACATATATATATATACACATTATATATATATATATATATTTATTTATTTAATGGCTTGAATAGAACGCGCCGCGACCGTTCGTGAATTTCGACCAGTGACTTCGAATTGACATTACGGGAGATTCGACCATCGGATTCTCCTAAAACTGAAATCGTTGGATTCGTATTGAAAAGTTCTTTCCAAAAAATGTAAGAGATTTGAAATCTAATGGTTGTATTTGGAGATACGTCCAAATCAAATTTGGAAAAGGTCGCTATAGATGCAGTTCGATGGCCGTTAGTGGAAATCGACTGTACGGGCCTTGATAAAATTATTAAAAATATTTATAATTTTTGTAAAATCATAATAAATGATTTGGAAAGAATTGAGATGAAAAATTCCATACCTAAAAAGATAAAAGTATATTTTTATCTAAATGAGCTAGTTATTAACTAGAATTATAATCCAAATATTTTTGAATAAATAAATTGGATAGAGAATGGGTTATAATATAACCAACATTTCCAATATATGAATTGGAATAGATTTGAATTGAAATTATCTTCGGAATATTTCGATATTGGATTCCGTGATTATACGGAGATTGGGGAGGAATTTGAAAGAGATATATATATATATATATATATATATATGGTTATTCCCAATATGATATATGTTGATTCCAGAATTTGATATTGAATATAAGACGATATAATTTCTTTTCAGAGCCTTGTATTTAATATTAAATTGTATTTTGCATTTGTCGTGAACAGTGTCTTAAATAACACTGTTCTTAAACCCAGTTGAGAAAAAGAATAAATCTTTTAACTAAGATTTATTGAAATATTCCAATTAATTTATATTTAATTGGAAGTGAATAAAAGAATTGGATTTTGGGTTTGACGTGAATGGTGTCTTCATTAACACTGTTCTTAAACCCGGTGTGAAAAGAATAAATCTTTTAGTTAAGATTATTGGAGTTTCAAGTTAGATTTAGTAGCTGGAATAAAATGGAATGTGAATTGGGTTTATTGTGAACTGTGTTTTTCATGACATTCGTTCTTTAACCCAATTAAAAGTGAAAGGTGATTTGGAATTTATAAATACTTTTATTAACATTTAATGGAAATTTTCAAAAGTAAAGTTTTCCAATTTTATAAAATAAATTGGAGTGGAACGGAATTCGATTTGGTAATAATAGAAGTGAACTTCTATGGAGGAAGACTGTTACTATATATGGAATTTAAAAGGCTTTGTCGTTATTCCATTTATATTATCGATTGGATATGGAAGATTATATCGATTATATATATTGATCTGTTTTCTGTAAAGATTCCATAATTAATGGAATATGATTTTGGGTTTATCGTGAGTTGTTCTTTAAATGACATTAGTTCTTTAACCCAGTTAAAGGAAAAATTATTTCTTAACTTTGAATAATCACTAAGTAATTATTTTGGGAGATTAAAACTGAATTAGAGTTTTAGTGAATCTTTAATTAGATTGAAAAGCGAATGTGATAATTTAAATTATCAAATTCAAAAAATGATCGAGAATGGAGTACCACCAGTTTTTACTCCGAGCGATAGTTAAATCTTTAATTAGATTTGAACGTGAAATGGTAATTAATTTTACCGATAACACCGTTGTCTTAGATATGGAGTACCACCAGTTTTTCTCCATGGGATGATTAGGTTGGGATTGGGAAATAAAACAAATGATTACTTCGATAAGGTTCGCTAATCCTAACTAGTTTGGAAAACCTTAATATGGTTTAAATTGTGAAAAGAATATTTGAATAAAAGAATATTCTGGATTGGAATGAGGTGTATGTTGTGTTTGTGTAGCACTTGTTTATAATATACGCGAGTTATTCGGAAAGACCGGGTCTATCCCATTCTAAATAACTGATTCAACGATAAGTCGACGATAAAGACGGTGGTTAAAGACCAGAGATCTTCACATCGTTTGGATGATTACTGATATCTTGATTGGACTGTACACCAAAGACGAGGTAATAAGTGGTGATCGTCCAGACGTACTTGGAGATCGACTGGATATGTGAGGTCCTCTCTCCTGTATTGGAGGAATAAGGTGTCTCCGGTTTCGATCCAGAATGAACTTGTAAATGGATATTTGTCTAACATCGGATTTCATTCCGTGTGATTGATAGACATCGGTTGCATGGCATGAATTGTTTGTGTGGCATGCTGAGATGCAAATGATCAAGGCTTCTGTTGAAAGCAGAGTCTTGTGGTTGATGATCAAAGCACGACTTTAATATAGCATAGCTTTGTGTATAGCATTAATTCGCAAGCCTCACACCCCAGTGTGAACCAGAAACGGGAGAGGACCTTAAGGAGGACATGCATTTCTTTCTAGCTAGGAATGGTGTCATGGTATGGAGCCCAGACATTTTACTTATGTGGATAATGGATAGCGAGGCGCCTCGGATATATCGGTCACTGCAGGGCCGGTGGATGATATCGTTGAGATACTGACCATTACGCCTCATAGGTCGGGGAAACACATCGTTTAGGCATTTTAATCCACTCCGTGTGGATCGGCTCTAACTATCCAAGGGTCACTCGAGCTCTGACCCTGAGACATGGTAGCCTAGATTATCTCAGAGCGGTAAGAACGATCCCTTTCCTTGGTTCATAGATGGGAATTCAAATTCCAATACGACATTTTACAGTTTTAGCTGTATACTATTGGCGACATAGTGGCATGGGATGCTAATGCCGCCTATGATTGATATCTTTATATTTGAAATTGTTTTGACACTATACACTTATAGTAATAACTAAATGATTTTTTAAACGTACCAAGCATATTTGGCTATTATAAGGGAAAACTCTATCCTCCGACTTGCGTTGCATGGTGTAATGGGACCTGAGTCTTATAATAGCTTCATTTTTCCAAAAAGCATTGCGCTATTTGTTTCATGCACTTGTATTATTGGGAGAAAACCTGTTCCGTGTTATATGGCGTGGTCCCTTGATTTACCTAATTTTAAAGCAAAGTTTTAAATAACTGTTTTAGTTCTCACATAAGTCACATGACTGACCTAGAATTTACTGTTTTAACCTAAACTCTGGGTGTCCCTATTTTCCATATGGGCGACTAGCAGTTTTGGTTTTGCAGATATTATTTTTACAGGATCCTGATTTACAGCTGGAGCTATATTCGGAACGCTCTGTATCCGTGTATTTCTTAAAGTTGGGTATGTATTATTTTCCGCTGCTATGTAATGTATTTTAATCTCTGATATTTTTCTGATATAGAATATTTAATCATACTCTGTTATATTCTTGCACTCTGATGTAATTGTCGTAATAAGCAATGAAATGTTCTTCTACTTGCATTCCGATTTGTCGTGTTCTCAACTCAAACCGGGTTTCCTTTACAGGGATGTTCGGGTCGTCATATTAAATCTTAGTTAAAAGATTTATTCTTTTCTCAACTGGGTTTAAGAAGAGTGTTATTAAAGACACCATTCATGACAAACCCAAAATCCAATTTGATATTAAATACAAGGCTTTGAATAGATATCTTGTCAAATTATATTCAATGTCAAATTCTGAAACCAACAGATATCGTATTAGGAATAATGATATCTATATTCTCCAAATTCCTCAATGATATCTGTATAATCATGGAATCCAATATCGAAATATTCCAAATATTATTTCCATTCAAATCCATTCCAATTCTTATGTTGGAAAATTCTGGTTTGATTAAAACCATTTTAATTCCTTTTAGTTCTTATTCAAGTTGTTAGCTAGTTCATTCAGATAAAAATATCGTTTATCTTTTCAAATTTGGGGTATTTCAATAATTTCGTGTCCATCCAAAATCGGACATCAAAGTCATATTTTGATTCTTCAATGAATATTACTTTAAAATATTCGTTATTTCTGAATTGGAATCAGACTCGATCAATTACCATATAATTTTATTTATATGGATTCCATACATCGCATGTATTCAAAAATAGTGATAAACAACTATTAAACATTAAATTCATATCTAGAGTGCAATTTGCAATAGCAACATCAAAACAATTAAATAACGCTTATAACAGTTTGTCAATCAATCGGTTGATATATAACTAAACACGAGGGAGATGTGTGAAGTTATTATCATCCCCTGACCAATGTGGGGTTTACAATCAACATCCAATAATTTGCATACTTGGGTGATGCATAAAATTATCGTCCCAACACCGGTTTGGGGTTTAAATCACAATCCATGCGAATTTAGCTACAATTTAATAATAATATCCTTAAGACCGTAAACATCCATCTTTCATCGAACAAATATTGAAATCACAGGAAATAAATATATACTCAGTTATAAAAATAAATAACTGTACAAATAGTTTGACTGAGTGTGTTCTCACCTTAGTTTCCACTCCGTCAGTCTTTTATCGAGGGTTCTAATGTCGTTAAATAACGATGAGCATTCGATTGTTTATAACGGAAGTTTTTCTCTACCAAGAATTTCCATGAGCTCCAAATCACTCCCAATTGATTTCATTGCAAAACTTTTGTTGATACGGTTCCAACGCACCTGGTTTCACTGAATTCTGAGTTCGTAAGAAAAAGTTATGATTGTTTTAAAATTTAATTTTTTTTTCTCAGGTCGATTGTTAACAGCCGAATTTTGGCCAATATATCATTTGTACACAACCAAATGGCTGTTAAATACAAATTTTCTTTACAATTACTGTAATGACCCGAAATTCCGGTCCAATTTGAGCTGACCAAAAACACAAGTCCAACCCCAAATTAAACTGAAAATCAGGAAATTAATAGAAAGAAAATAGAGGGTGAGGATAGATAAGATAGAAACTTAGAATAGAAGAAGAAGAAGAACACAATATCAGAGTAACACGAATCTCACAGCGGAAAGAATAAATATATTTCATAACATAACTTTGAAATAAAAATTTGTACTTGAATATACATATCATTATCAAAGTACAGCACTTACAACACAGCGGAAATAACTATAGCTATATCATCTTGAAGCCTCCTGCTCCAAGCTCTTCCAGTATATCTGTAAATCCCGACTACTTGACTGCCCGTACAAATTTAGGAACCCAAGAGTTTAGGGAAACAAACAAATAAACTTCGGGTTAGTCATGGGACTGGTGTGAGTAAAATAGTTTAAAACAATTCAAGCAGGTAAACGATATCTCATAAGACCACACCGTATAACGGAACGGGTTTTTCCCTTATGAGAATCCAAATTATCTTTATATCAAAAACCTTTTGATATTATAATAATGTCTATCAACACAATATAATAATCATCTAGCAGAAACGCTTTCATCTCACGTTCTACATATATAGTATGCAATCAAAACCGCAAGCACGTATTGGGTAATGGGTTTCCAACTATGACAAGTTATGGAACCACCTTTTGCTAGTGTACCTCTAGAGAGGAATACACTGGGTTCAACAAGAACATCTTGCAACCTGGCCACACATGACCGACCACTCATGTCACTTGAGTGTATCGAATGTATATCATCAACGGTTGGGATCAGCAACCGTTTGAAGTAAATGAAACTCTAGATCAGGTGATTATACACCCTACTTCGGTGCGACCAACTTAGCCATGCTACCTGCCTGATTTCTGTCATTTACCGGATGTGAGGCTCGAAGCTACGCTTTATCATCAAACCAGATTCACTTTGAATGCCACATCGTCAAATCCATCAAATCACCGATTGACGTCCTTAACCATACATTATGTGTTAGCTAAAAGAAGTTTCCTTCTCCGCTTTCACTCTTGGTATGGTTGGAGAAATCAATATACGTGATCGTCTAGAAATACTCTGTCAAACATCCGTCCATACAAGTCATCCATGAACAGGATGAACTGAAGGCACTATTCTATAAACAGGATAGCCCTTGCATAACTCCGTCTTCAATTTCCTTTGGCATATATGATTCGCAATGCTTATGCCAATACAGAGTGGATCT
This sequence comes from Allium sativum, assembly GCA_030737875.1. Classification (NCBI taxonomy): domain Eukaryota; kingdom Viridiplantae; phylum Streptophyta; class Magnoliopsida; order Asparagales; family Amaryllidaceae; genus Allium; species Allium sativum. Next base: position 65,841,776 of record CM060924.1, read on the forward strand.
TTGGATAATAATCCAACCGGTCTCTCCATATTAACAACGTTAAAATGGTCAAAACTTCGATAGTCTGTGATTTAACTATCGAAGAAAAACAGGTGTGCAAACAACGATATTATTTCCAAATGGAAATTTATATCGATCAAACATCATTCAACATTTATCTCTTTATTTCATTAATTTACTTATCTCCTGTTTCCCTATATTCAATATTACTTATTTTCTAAATTTGAAAAATATACGTTATTAACAAATGGAAAACATTTCCATTTCTTGTTTTCTTTATTAGAAAACATTTCTGGTTTCTTATTTGGAAAACATTTCCAAAGCTTCTTCATTGGACTTAGACAGATGTTTAAACAAACCATCGCGATGCCAACTCAAACCATTTCCTTTAATTACTAAATTCACTTAACCATCCTTTACTATCGAACCTTAACCATTCCTTAGTTAAAAATGATGTCAATCAAGTTGGGGTAGTACTACCTCTCAGACCTTAACTGAATAACGTTTCTAACCTCGAAATAGACAAAGTTCACCCTTCTAATTCTTTAACAAACTTCCTTACATAACTCTCTTTCAAATCTTTTCTATTCGATAATTCTTTCCTTCGATAAGGTATATTCGATAACTCTATTCAATTTATTCTATTCACTTAACTCTTTTGATTTAACTTTAACTCTATTCACTTAACTCCGATCGAATAAACTATATTTGATAACTCTTTCAATTCTATCTGAATAAACTATATATTCAATTAACTCCTTTTACTCTATTCTAATAAACTATATTTGATTAACTCCTTTATTCTATTTGAATAAACTATATTCAATTAACTCCTTTTACTCTATTCGAATAAACTATATTCGATTAACTCTATTTGCTTTAACTCTAATTGATTAACTCCAACTAGTTTAACTCTAACTGGTTATGAGACGACCCGAACTTCCCCGTGAAGGAAAGCACGGATAGAATTGAGGACAAGACAAAATAGAACGCATACAGAAGAACATTTCATTGCTATTACAACAATTCCATCAGATACAAGAATATACAGAGTATAAATGAATAAATTACATTCGGCAATTATCAGAGATTACAATAAATTACATAGCAGCGGAAAAATATACAAAACACAACTGAAAGTGATACACGGATACAGAGCTTTCCGAGCATCGTTCCAGCTGTTAATCAGGACCCTGTGAATATAAATATGCAAAACCAAAACTACTAGCTGCCCGTGTGGAAAATAGGGGCACCCAGAGTTTAGGTTAAAACAATAAACTCTAGGTCAGTTATGTGACTGGTGTGAGAACTAAAACAGTTATTAATCTTAGTTTTAAGGTTTGGTAAATCAAGGGACCACGCCGCATAACACGGAACGGGTTTCTTCCTAAGAATACCAGGGCATAGAACAAACAGCGCAATGCTAAATAAAGAAAAATGAAGCTGTTATAAGACCCAGGTCCCATCACACAATGCAACGCAAGCCGGAGGATAGGGTTTTCCCTTATAACAGCCAAAGCATGCTTGATACGTTTAAATCACATTATTTGATACTATTATAAGTGTATAGTGTCAAAACAATTTTCAATCATAAATATCAATCATAGGCGGCATGGGTACCATCTATCATGTCGCCATACTAGTTCTACAATTAAAACCGCAATATCACGTATTGGAAATTGGATTCCGTCATGAGTCGAGGCAAGGGGCAAGCTCCTCTCCGCGTTCGAGACACTCTAGCAAATGCCTCGGGACCGCACACAGCAATCCCTGGATCCTCCAAGGCCGGTCCTCTCTTACTTTTGAGGATTGGCAATTCCTGAACACACGTTTCCCGGTCCTTACAGACCTATATCCGAGGCGCCTCGTATCCAACAACCACACAGGTGAAAAGTATATAAATGTCAGGGCTGGTAGGTCACTGACACCACCCTAGCTAGAAAGAAACGTCGTGCACTCCTTGGGTCCGTATCCCGTTTTTAACTCATACCGAGGTGTGAGGCTCGCGAATTCACGTTGTACACAAAGCTACGCCACACAGGCCATGCTTTGATCATCAACCACAAGACTTTGCTTTTCAACAGAAGCCCTGATCAATTGCCACTTACGCGTGCCACACTGGCAATTCACTCCATGTGACTGATGTCCATCGATACACAACCTCTAAGCTCGTACGTCTCAGAGAAGGGCGTTAAGCAAGAGAATAAATTCTCCGCCGCCAAACAGATGTATATTTAATAGAGATCAATCAACACAGAATAAAATCCAATGTCAGACACACAATCCATTTACAAGTTCGTTCTGGGTCTGAACGAAACCGGAGGCACTTTCCTCGCATATCCATCCATCTCCAAGTACGTCTGGACGATCACCAACTGTTTCCCTCATCCTGGGTGTACAGCCCAATCAAGATCATCAGTAATCACCCAAACGATGTGAAGACTTCCGGTCTTCAACCATCGTCTTCATCTTCGACATCTCGTCGAATCGGTTATTCAGAATGGGTATAAATCCGGCCTTTCTGAATAACCCACGTATATAATAAACGAATGTTACACAAACACAACCAACGCCTCATTCCAATTCAGAATATTCTTTTATTCACAAAAACACATTCTTATGGAAATGTTCCCATTAATTTTATCCAAGATAAATTCTTCTAAATTTATTCTTTAATCTTCCTTTGGATATCATTTCAAACCATATTATGGTTTTCCAAACTAGTCGGGATTAGCGAACCACACTGAAGTAATTATTTATTTTATTTCCCAATCCAAACCTATATATCCCATGGAGAAAACTGGTAATACTCCACATCTAACACCACGGTGTTATCGGTAAAATTAATTACCATTTCACGTTCAAATCTAATTAAAGATTTAACTATTGCTTTGGAGCAAAACTGGTGGTACTCCATTCTCGATCACCTTTCAGATTTGATAATTTAAATTATCAATTCACATTTTTAATCTAATTAAAGATTCATTAAAACCCCACTTAGTTTTAATCTTTTCAAAAATCAACATCTTGCCTTTAACTGGGTTAAAGAACCAATGTCATCTAAAACACGATTCACGACAAACCAAATCATATTTAATATTAAATACAAGGCTCTGAATAGAAAATATATCGGCTTATATTCAATATCAAATTCTGAAACCAACAAATATCGTGTTGGAAATAACGATATAAAATATATCTTTCAAATCCCCATAACAATATTTGTATAGTCACGAAACCCAACATCAAAATATTCCGAAGATAATTTTGATTCAACTCCAGTCCAATCCACGTATTGGGAATATTGATTATTTTTAAATTCACTTCAAATTCAATTTATTTATTTAAAAATAAATTGATTTTAATTCTAGTTCAATAACTAGTTCATTTCGATAAAAATCTAGTTTTATCCTTTCAAATGTGGAATTCTTCAGCCCAATTTTTCCCAAATCATTTCTTATGATTTTTCACAAATTATAGATATTTTATCAAGGCCCGTACAGTCGATTTCCATCAACGGCCATCGAACTGCACTTACAGCGACCTTTTTCAAATTTGATTTGGACATAATTCCAAATACAACCGTTAGATTTTAAATTTCTAATATTCATTGGAAAGCTCTTTTCGATACGAACCCAACGGTTCCAGTTTTAGGAGAATGCAACGGTCGGATCTCCCGTAATGTCCGTTTGAAATAAATGGTCGAAATTCAAGAACTGCCGTGGCGCGGCGCGTTCTATTCAGGCCATTATATATATATAAAAAAATATATATAATATATATATTTCGTCGATTTCTCTTTTTAAAACGTATTTTATAGATCGTTTTAAATTCGTTTCAAAAACAATTTCAACTTCATCTTCAATTTCAAATCTATTTGATTTCAATTCAATTATAATTCAATTTCACTTTCTATTCAATTTCTATTCAATTCGAATCGAATTCATTTTCTATTCGATTCGAATTCATTTCAAATTGATTCAATAAAATTTCAATTTCAATTTTTATCTAATTCAATTTGAATTTCATTTCAAAATATTAGATTTTGAAATCGCTTTTCAATATTCATTGTAAAACGAATAAAATCGATATAAATATCGTTCACGTCAAAATAGCGCATCTCTAATCCACACGGCTTTATATTTTTCAAAAACTTCTTTATTCTATTCAACAAATGAATATTTATTCTATTCAACACATGAATCTATATTTCTTTCAACACTCGACTATTTTTGTTATGTAAAATATTTTATAAAACTATGGTATCTATCGTTTGATTTTAATTAGGCTCCACCGTGAAGTAGATTCTAATTGTAAATATGATAAAGATGTGAATTTTATTATTAAAATATTTTACTCAACACATAAATATTTTCAACACATGAACATCGTCAACACATGACTATTTTTATATTCAACACATGAATTTTCCTTTAAAATATTTATTATTTTCCCGATTGGAATGAGGCCCAATCAATCACCATATAATGTTAATTATATGGATTCCATACAACACATGTATATAATAGCAATAATAAACAATCAACCATCAACCAAAGTGCACTACACTGTATAAGCATCAAATATAGACATCTTACGCTTATAACAGCATGTCAATCAATCGATCGACATATTTAATCAATCAGGATGAGTGAACTTCAAATTTCATCCCAACACCCGTGTGGTGTTTCAAACAATCAAACACAGATTTTAGTTGTGCAGTTGGGCGACGTGTAAAATTTATCGTCCCAATCAATGTCCTTCAAATAGGTGTACATAAACAAACCGTCCGGTTTGTAAATGAATATTTTATTTTATTCACTTCCACGTTAAAAATTATATTTTTAACGATAAAATATTTTATTTCAACACATGAATTTCTATTCAGTTCATTTACTCAATAAAAATGATATTTCTATTTTTCTAACATATTTTAGAAAATTTCGGCGGCATAACGGCACGATACTAGAAACGGGACGAGGCATAGCCTTATCCCCGGTCTAGTGAAGGCCCACGCCATTCACACATCAATCAAATTAATTTCATTTCACACAACAATTCCATTCATACCAAATAAACTAACTAACTACTCAACCAAACAATTTAACAAACAAGCCATCCATGGTCTGTGGATGACGGGTGCTGCTAAGCACCGTCTGCATCCTAGTGTATATATATATATATATATATATATAACTAGAAAAAGAAATTGAAAGGTGAGAAATTCTCACCGATAGCTATCCAATCATCTTGACTCTTCTTTGATAGAAATCTTTGCCATTCTCGCATTTTGTCGCTTTCGTTGTCCGCTTTCACTACATATGTAAAAATCACATTTTTACTTCGCTATTCAATATATAAAAATCATATTTTTACTATGCTATTCAAAGATCGAATTTTTACTACGATGTCATATGGATAAAAATTCCATTTCAAAAATATTGATTTCGCCTTTATAAAAATATAGATTTCGCCTTTATAAAAATATAGATTTCGCCTTTATAAAAATATAGATTTCACCTTTATAAAAATATAGATTTCACCTTTATAAAAGTCACCACTTTATTTCCACGTATATAAAATAAAAATCAGATTTTTATTTTGCTACATACACAAAGATGATATTTTTAATTCTCTACATAAAAACGATATTCTTAACACTCTAACTATATAAAAACTATATTTTTATTCTATAGATTATATAAAAATCATATTTTTAATAAGTTATAAGCATAAAAATCATATCTTTAACTAAACAAAGGTTATATTTTTATACCTAAACATAGATTACATATATTTTTAAAATATAAAACTGATTTTTATAAATTAGAAATCACCTTGGTTATCACGAGAGGTTGGAGATGGTGCTAAGTGGAGGAGGAGGGCGGTGAGTGTTGCTGGTGGTGCGCGGCTTCGTGGTGGTGCTGGCCATCGGTGGGCCATAGGGGTGCGGCGGCTTCCTGTTGGGTGCGACGGGTCTTCGGGTTTGGGGGCGTGTGGATTTCGAAGGAGGTAGGGAGGAAGAAGAAGAGGGGGTGGCGGTTGACTGCGAGGTGGCGGCGGTTTAAGGGGAGGGGGTGTTGAGGAAGAGGGGGTCGTGGAGGAAGGGGTAGAGGAGAATCGAGGGGGAGGCGAGGGGGCCAGCGCCGAGGTTGCACGCCTAATGGCGCGGCGGCGCCCCGATGGGAGGAGCGACGGCGCTCCTCCCCCCTTCGTCTTCTTTTTCTTCTTTTTTTTTAATCTGATTCGGGGAAGAGAAAGAAGAGAGGGGTATGTAAATGTTTATATTATTTTATTTATTTTTAATTTTTAAATCCATAAAGGTTGACTTTTTCATACGACCTCGAAACGAGGCCCACCGCCTGTCGTCCATAGCGTATTACCCCCATTCCGAACACAATGGGATATGTATCGTCGGCTGATTCGACTGTTTGAATCAGATTTCGTCAAATTTACACGTAACTCTATATATTGAATTTGAACGCGTATTTCAATTTACCGGGGTCACATACTAACTCTAAAAATTCCAGAAAAATATTTTCTAGCTTCATATTGATGATATGGTCCTAACAAAACTAGTTTCGTCGAATTCCGAGACCGTTGGAAAAAATGGCCAATTTCAAGTTGATTAAAATCAACTAAAACTGGTCAAACGCGTTTTCCTTTGCCCCGCTCACATATTGATTCGAAAAATTGTGAAATTTGAAACCTAGCAATAATTTAACACTACGAATCCAACAAAAGTGGTTTCGTCGAAATCCGAGGTCATTTGCAAAATTCCCATTTTTAATGGCCTGAATTCCATAGCGATTATTCAGGATTTTCAACTGGACATATCTTTTGATTCCCGCTATGAAATTTTGATTTTTCGGATTCGTTGGAAAGATATCATCAATTAGATCCTAATATTTTTGGTTTCACTAAAATCCGGATTGTTTTGCACCCGGTACATTCAATTGAAGTTTGAAATCGAATTATCGAACTACCGCGCCATTTTCAATTCTATTTATAATTATATATAATTATTTATATTCTAACGACGACGTATATAATATATACGTCGAATTCTATTCAAAATAAATTTTCCCGTCGATATTATTTAAAATAATTCATTTTAAATAATCAAAATTCATTAAAATTGCCAAAATAAAAAATTTTAAACTGGCCCAGATTTTCCGGGTTATTACAATCTCCCCCACTTAAAAATTTTCGTCCCCGAAAAGGAACAAAGTCGAAAGTGGTTTGATCAATCAACTCTACGTTCGATCTGGCTTCCATTCTCCAACTTTTCAGTTTCTGAGAATTTTCAAATTCTTCAAAAATTTGGCTAACACCCTAAATTTTCGAAAAATTTCGCCATAACCTCCTCTACACCGGGAGCCACGGGAAAATCCCGAAATTGCCATACAGGCCTTCTGATCTCAAAAAGAAAAAGAAAAAGCCAAGCGGCTAGCCAATAGGCTCATAAAATCATCATCACCCAAACAAAACAGTAAATTATTGTAAACATGTACCTATTTGTCGGGCAAACAAATTTTATTCTCTACTCTAGCCTTCTTGCTATGACATGTTCAATGTAAGTATATGTATATGCAAGCAAATGCGACCAATTTTCAATATAGTTCAATATTTGGTTCAATTAGGCATAATGGTTCAAAATTATCAAACAAATGAACAAACAACACAAACATCAATCAATTAGTGAATTAGAGTTTCAAATTCATAATTTTGATATATATACAGAAAATCATGTTTTTGATGCCAATTCACAACAATAAATCTATCTATATAAGTTTTGGTTCTCACACCAGCCTAATGGAAATATATAGAAGTCACACCTTCGAAACACGAACATAAATACTGATGATGTGGCCACATAACCAGAATTATCCCCGGGTGTCTAGAATGTGACTCTATATCTATCCAGTATATCAAAACTTCGACTATACGTTCAAGACGCGTATACGCGAAATCTTTATATATTGGATTGTCCATATTCAAAATAAATAAATAATCAAATACGTATAAAATGGGTTAAATTTTAAAACAAAATTGTTTTCATTTGAAAAATATACTCTTCACACTCGTTCTAGGATACTACTGATCCTATCTCTAACGAGTCATTCTAATTGGATATTACTAATCCAATATCTGATGAATTCTTTCGTATGGTTCTAATGTGTCTTGTTCTCGAGCTCTGTAAACCAAAGCTCTGATACCACTGAGACGACCCGAACTTCCCCATGAAGGAAAGCACGGATAGAATTGAGGACAAGACAAAATAGAACGCATACAGAAGAACATTTCATTGCTATTACAACAATTCCATCAGATACAAGAATATACAGAGTATAAATGAATAAATTACATTCGACAAATATCAGAGATTACAATAAATTACATAACAGCGGAAAAATATACAAAACACAACTGAAAGTGATACACGGATACAAAGCTTTCCGAGCATCGTTCCAGCTGTTAATCAGGACCCTGTGAATATAAATCTGCAAAACCAAAACTACTAGCTGCCCGTGTGGAAAATAGGGGCACCCAGGGTTTAGGTTAAAACAATAAACTCCAGGTCAGTCATGTGACTGGTGTGAGAACTAAAATAGTTATTAATCTTGGTTTTAAGGTTTGGTAAATCAAGGGACCACGCCGCATAACACGGAACGGGTTTCCTCCCAAGAATACCAGTGCATAAAACAAACAGCGCAATGCAAAATAAAGAAAAAATGAAGCTGTTATAAGACTCAGGTCCCATCACACAATGCAACGCAAGCCGGAGGATAGGGTTTTCCCTTATAACAGCCAAAGCATGCTTGATACGTTTAAATCACATTATTTGATACTATTATAAGTGTATAGTGTCAAAACAATTTTCAATCATAAATATCAATCATAGGCGGCATGGGTACCATCTATCATGTCTCCATACTAGTTCTACAATTAAAACCGCAATATCACGTATTGGAAATTGGATTCCGTCATGAGTCGAGGCAAGGGGCAAGCTCCTCTCCGCGTTCGAGACACTCTAGCAAATGCCTCGGGACCGCACACAGCAATCCCTGGATCCTCCAAGGCCAGTCCTCTCTTACTTTTGAGGATTGGCAATTCCTGAACACACGTTTCCCGGTCCTTACAGACCTATATCCGAGGCGCCTCGTATCCAACAACCACACAGGTGAAAAGTATATAAATGTCAGGGCTGGTAGGTCACTGACACCACCCTAGCTAGAAAGAAACGTCGTGCACTCCTTGGGTCCGTATCCCGTTTTTAACTCATACCGAGGTGTGAGGCTCGCGAATTCACATTATACACAAAGCTACGCTACACAGGCCATGCTTTGATCATCAACCACAAGACTTTGCTTTTCAACAGAAGCCCTGATCAATTGCCACTTACGCGTGCCACACTGGCAATTCACTCCAAGCGACTGATGTCCATCGATATACAACCTCTGAGCTCGTACGTCTCAGAGAAGGGCGTTAAGCAAGAGAATAAATTCTCCGCCTCCAAACAGATGTATATTTAATAGAGATCAATCACCACAGAATAAAATCCAATGTCAGACACACAATCCATTTACAAGTTCGTTCTGGGTCTGAACGAAACCGGAGGCACTTTCCTCGCATATCCATCCATCTCCAAGTACGTCTGGACGATCACCAACTGTTTCCCTCATCCTGGGTGTACAGCCCAATCAAGATCATCAGTAATCACCCAAACGATGTGAAGACTTCCGGTCTTCAACCATCGTCTTCATCTTCGACATCTCGTCGAATCGGTTATTCAGAATGGGTATAAATCCGGCCTTTCTGAATAACCCACGTATATAATAAACGAATGTTACACAAACACAACCAACGCCTCATTCCAATTCAGAATATTCTTTTATTCACAAAAACACATTCTTAGGGAAATGTTCCCATTAATTTTATCCAAGATAAATTCTTCTAAATTTATTCTTTAATCTTCCTTTGGATATCATTTCAAACCATATTATGGTTTTCCAAACTAGTCGGGATTAGCGAACCACACCGAAGTAATTATTTATTTTATTTCCCAATCCCAACCTATATATCCCATGGAGAAAACTGGTAATACTCCACATCTAACACCACGGTGTTATCGGTAAAATTAATTACCATTTCACGTTCAAATCTAATTAAAGATTTAACTATCGCTTTGGAGCAAAACTGGTGGTACTCCATTCTCGATCACCTTTCAGATTTGATAATTTAAATTATCAATTCACATTTTTAATCTAATTAAAGATTCATTAAAACCCCACTTAGTTTTAATCTTTTCAAAAATCAACATCTTGCCTTTAACTGGGTTAAAGAACCAATGTCATCTAAAACACGATTCACGACAAACCAAATCATATTTGATATTAAATACAAGGCTCTGAATAGAAAATATATCGGCTTATATTCAATATCAAATTCTGAAACCAACAAATATCGTATTGGAAATAACGATATAAAATATATCTTTCAAATCCCCATAACAATATTTGTATAGTCACGAAACCCAACATCGAAATATTCCGAAGATAATTTCGATTCAACTCCAGTCCAATCCACGTATTGGGAATATTGATTATTTTTAAATTCACTTCAAATTCAATTTATTTATTTAAAAATAAATTGATTTTAATTCTAGTTCAATAACTAGTTCATTTCGATAAAAATCTATTTTTATCCTTTAAAATGTGGAATTCTTCAGCCCAATTTTTCCCAAATCATTTCTTATGATTTTTCACAAATTATAGATATTTTATCAAAGCCCGTACAGTCGATTTCCATCAACGGCCATCGAACTGCACTTACGGCAACCTTTTTCAAATTTGATTTGGACATAATTCCAAATCCAACCGTTAGATTTTAAATTTCTAATATTCATTGGAAAGCTCTTTTCGATACGAACCCAACGGTTCCGGTTTTAGGAGAATCCGACGGTCGGATCTCCCGTAATGTCCGTTTGAAATAAATGGTCGAAATTCACGAACTGCCGCGGCGCGACGCGTTCTATTCAGGCCATTATATATATAAAAAAATATATATATAATACATATATTTCGTCGATTTCCCTTTTTAAAACGTATTTTATAGATCGTTTTAAATTCGTTTCAAAAACAATTTCAACTTCATCTTCAATTTCAAATCTATTTGATTTCAATTCAATTAGAATTCAATTTCACTTTCTATTCAATTTCTATTCAATTTGAATCGAATTCATTTTCTATTCGATTCGAATTCATTTCAAATTGATTCAATAAAATTTCAATTTCAATTTTTATCTAATTCAATTTGAATTTCATTTCAAAATATTAGATTTTGAAATCACTTTTCAATATTCATTGTAAAACGAATAAAATCGATATAAATATCGTTCACGTCAAAATAGTGCATCTCTAATCCACACGGCTTTATATTTTTCAAAAACTTCTTTATTCTATTCAACAAATGAATATTTATTCTATTCAACACATGAATCTATATTTCTTTCAACACACGACTATTTTTGTTATGTAAAATATTTTATAAAACTATGGTATCTATTGTTTGATTTTAATTAGGCTCCTCCGTGAAGTAGATTCTAATTGTAAATATGATAAAGATGTGAATTTTATTATTAAAATATTTTACTCAACACATAAATATTTTCAACACATGAACATCGTCAACACATGACTATTTTTATATTCAACACATGAATTTTCCTTTAAAATATTTATTATTTTCCCGATTGGAAAGAGGCCCAATCAATCACCATATAATGTTAATTATATGGATTCCATACAACACATGTATATAATAGCAATAATAAACAACCAACCATCAACCAAAGTGCACTACACTGTATAAGCATCAAATATAGATATCTTACGCTTATAACAGCCTGTCAATCAATCGATCGACATATTTAATCAATCAGGATGCGTGAACTTCAAATTTCATCCCAACACCCATGTGGGGTTTCAAACAATCAAACACAGATTTTAGTTGTGCAGTTGGGCGACGTGTAAAATTTATCGTCCCAATCAATGTCCTTCAAATAGGTGTACATAAACAAACCGTCCGGTTTGTAAATGAATATTTTATTTTATTCACTTCCACGTTAAAAATTATATTTTTAACGATAAAATATTTTATTTCAACACATGAATTTCTATTCAGTTCATTTACTCAATAAAAATGATATTTCTATTTTTCTAACATATTTTAGAAAATTTCGGCGGCATAACGGCACGATACTAGAAACGGGACGAGGCATAGCCTTATCCCCGGTCTAGTGAAGGCCCACGCCATTCACACATCAATCAAATTAATTTCATTTCACACAACAATTCCATTCAAACCAAATAAACTAACCAACTACTCAACCAAACAATTTAACAAACAAGCCATCCATGGTCTGTGGATGACGGGTGTCGGGTGCTGCTAAGCACCGTCTGCATCCTAGTGTATATATATATATATAACTAGAAAAAGAAATTGAAAGGTGAGAAATTCTCACCGATAGCTATCCAATCATCTTGACTCTTCTTTGATAGAAATCTTTGCCATTCTCGCATTTTGTCGCTTTTCGTTGTCTGCTTTCACTACATATGTAAAAATCACATTTTTACTTCGCTATTCAATATATAAAAATCATATTTTTACTATGCTATTCAATATATAAAGATCGAATTTTTACTACGATGTCATATGGATAAAAATTCCATTTCAAAAATATTGATTTCGCCTTTATAAAAATATAGATTTCGCCTTTATAAAAATATAGATTTCGCCTTTATAAAAATATAGATTTTGCCTTTATAAAAATATAGATTTCACCTTTATAAAAATATAGATTTCACCTTTATAAAAATATAGATTTCACTTTATAAAAATCACCACTTTATTTCCACGTATATAAAATAAAAATCAGATTTTTATTTTGCTACATGCACAAAGATGATATTTTTAATTCTCTACATAAAAACGATATTCTTAACACTCTAACTATATAAAAACTATATTTTTATTCTATAGATTATATAAAAATCATATTTTTAATATGTTATAAGCATAAAAATCATATCTTTAACTAAACAAAGGTTATATTTTTATACCTAAACATAGATTACATATATTTTTAAAATATAAAACTGATTTTTATAAATTAGAAATCACCTTGGTTATCACGAGAGGTTGGAGATGGTGCTGAGTGGCGGAGGAGGGCGGTGAGTGTTGCTGGTGGTGCGCGGCTTCGTGGTGGTGCTGGCCATCGGTGGGCCATAGGGGTGCGGCGGCTTCCTGTTGGGTGCGACGGGTCTTCGGGTTTGGGGGCGTGTGGATTTCGAAGGAGGTAGGGAGGAAGAAGAAGAGGGGGCGGCGGTTGACTGTGAGGTGGCAGCGGTTTAAGGGGAGGGGGTGTTGAGGAAGAGGGGGTCGCGGAGGAAGGGGAAGAGGAGAATCGAGGGGGAGGCGAGGGGGCCAGCGCCGAGGTGGCACGCCTAATGGCGCGGCGGCGCCCCGATGGGAGGAGCGACGGCGCTCCTCCCCCCTTCGTCTTCTTTTTCTTTCTTTTTTAATCTGATTCGGGGAAGAGAAAGAAGGGGGGGTATGTAAATGTTTATATTATTTTATTTATTTTTAATTTTTAAATCCATAAAGGTTGACTTTTTCATACGAGCATGAAACGAGGCCCACCGCCTGTCGTCCATAGAGTATTACCCCCATTCCGAACACAATGGGATATGTATCGTCGGCTGATTCGACTGTTTGAATCAGTTTTCGTCAAATTTACACGTAACTCTATATATTGAATTTGAACGCGTATTTCAATTTACCGGGGTCACACACTAACTCTAAAAATTGCATAAAAATATTTTCTAGTTTCATATTGACGATACGGTCCTAACAAAACTAGTTTCGTCGAATTCCGAGACCGTTGGAAAAAATGGCCAATTTCCAGTTGATTTAAATCAACTGAAACTGGTCAAACTCGTTTTCCTTTGCCCCGCTCACATATTGATTCGAAAAATTATGAAATTTTAAACCTAGCAATAATTTAACACTACGGATCCAACAAAAGTGGTTTCGTTGAAATCCGAGGTCATTTGCAAAATTCCCATTTTTAAGGGCCTGAATTCCATAGCGACTATTCAGGAATTTCAACTGGACATATCTTTTGATTCCCGCTATGAAATTTTGATTTTTCGGATTCATTGGAAAGATATCATCAATTAGATCCTAATATTTTTGGTTTCACTAAAATCTGGATTGTTTTGCACCCGGTACATTCAATTGAAGTTTGAAATCGAATTATCGAACTACCGCGCCATTTTCAATTCTATTTATAATTATATATAATTATTTATATTCTAACGACGACGTATATAATATATACGTCGAATTCTATTCAAAATAAATTTTCCGGTCGATATTATTAAAAATAATTCATTTTAAATAATCAACATTCATTAAAATTGCCAAAATAAATTTTTTTAAATTGGCCCAGATTTTCCGGGTTATTACAGGTTATCTTTAATTGATTAACTCCATCTGGTTTAACTCTAACTGGTTATCTCTAATTGAATAACTCCATCTGGTTTAACTCTAACTGGTTATCTCTAATCGATTAACTCCATCTGGTTTAACTCTAACTGGTTAACTCTAACTGGTTAACTCTTATTCTAATAACAAATATTCGATTACTCTATTCGACTGACTCGACTTGACTAACCCCTTTCGAATAACTAATTCGATTTACTACTTTCGAATACCATATTCGATTTAACTCTTTTCGAATAACTAACTCGATTTACTACTTTTGAATACCATATTCGATTTAACTCCTTTCGAGTACCATATTCGATTTAACTCCTTTCGAATACCATATTTGATTTAACTACTTTCGAATAACTAATTCGATTTACTACTTTCGAATACCATATTCGATTTAACTCCTTTCGAATACCATATTCGACTTAACTACTTTCGAATAACTAATTCGATTTACTACTTTTGAATACCATATTTGATTTACCTCCTTTCGAATACCATATTCGATTTAACTACTTTTGAATAACTAATTCGATTTACTACTTTCGAATACCATATTCGATTTAACTCCTTTCGAATACCATATTCGATTTAACAACTTTCGAATAACTAATTCGATTTACTACTTTCGAATACCATATTCGATTTAACTCCTTTCGAATACCATATTCGATTTAGCTCCTTTCGAATAACTAATTCGATTTACTACTTTCAAATACCATATTCGATTTAAATCCTTTCAAATACCTTATTCGATTTAACTCCTTTCGAATACCATATTCGATTTAACTACTTTCGAATACCATATTCAATTTAACTCCTTTCTTCGCTTTATAAAGATTTCCTTTTTAACAACATTTGTTCATTTTAAAGATTTACCTTTAGTAATGGTTCTTCACTTAAAAAATGATTTCCTTCTTATAACAGTTTCCTTTTATAACGTTTTCCCTTTTTCTAAATATCTCCTATTTATAAATATCCCAATTTATATATATTTCTTATTTATACATATTCAATTTATAAATATTTTATTTCAAATATCACTTTGAAAATATTCCCTTATCAACATTTCGGTATGTTATGGTATTCAACATATCAAATCACGATGATCAGTATCGTCCAAACACTTATAATCGACAACAGATTATATATCACATCATATATCACAATATATGAAAAATAGTAAAATAAATGTTGAGGAACCCCGTTGGGTTCCTCCAACCTGTTTCCCTGCATCACAGATGTTATATAATATAAAATCAACATCACTTTCAGTTCCATATGATATATTGTATTAAACAAATCAATATAAAAATTCAACTAACTGACTAGCAGTTCAATCAAACAGTCAACACACAATCAATCAGGCAATATTTAACCGTTCTAAAAATACAACATGAAATTATAAACTGTTCAGAGTTTGTGAGGTTTACTCACATTGGACGATCATCGTTGATAACGATAACCATCGCTCGATTTGATTCGGACGGACAATTTATTTCGCTATAAATTGTGACGTGCTCCAATTGACTCGCGGTCAGTTCCATTGTGTTGCTCCCGTCCATACGATCCTAACGGATCCGACCGTTCGAATTTCTGATATCCTATGAAGTGGAGACACTGTTTTAAAGTTTGAACTAAATTAAAAATAAATTTGAACTAGTTAAAACTTTAATAGGCTTTAACCTTAAATCCTTGGCCCAACTTTCCTAAACAAAAAGAAAACCGGCCTTCAGGGGCTTTCTTCCCCAAATACAGAACGAACCCGTGCTCCTCTTCACCTGCCATCACCGAACATCCATCTCCCTTTCCTCCTTCTTTCTACCTTTTAAAATCAAACAAAAATACCCATAATTCTCCCCTTGAAAAGCTCGATACCCTCATCCCAAAATTACCCAACTCAAAATAGTGTACCTAGGCGCGACTTCGACATAGCACTGGTTCGTTCATGGGTTCCTGCGACAAACTTCTGAATGGAATCCCACCATTTAATTCAAACTCGAGCTATTTTCTACCATGAACTCAAATATCAACATAGTTTTGCAATTCGATTACCAGAAAATCTAAAACCCGCAACCCTTGTGACACAATACCAAAACCCGATGCTGCAAACAATGATCGAACCCCATAAATCTTATACCATATTGAAGAGAAGCACTACCAGATCCTATACATATATAATTTTCCATTTGTAGGATTTTATTTGATTTGTTCATGATTTTCAACCCTCACGATATTAGTGTAAACGAGAATCATGACGGCGGAAAAGCTCGTTGACCAGAGAGGAATTAGGTTTTGGTTTTTGGAATGTAAGGGGTATAAATAGTAGATTTATATTATTTTAATATTCGATTTTTAGCTCCAATTATCAGTTTAAAAATTCCTAAGACCACCCATTATATCCAAAAATCACCAAACTGGACATGTAGCTAGAGTTCGACATTACGGTCGCAACGAAACTGGTTTCGTCGAATTCCGACTTCGTATGCTCACACAGCATATTTTTAACCGTCAAAATACTGACTGTTTTTCACTCTAAAAATCCATATGGCCACACAGTGACTCTAAAAATCACCAAACTTGGAATCTAACAAAAATTTGACATTGCGGATCCAACAAAATTAGTTTCGTCGAATTCCGACTTCGTTTGCAAAAGTGGCTATTTTTAAAGTCCTAAATAACCCATTTAAATATAATTAAATTAAATATTTATAAACAAATATTGTCTTATATATTCACAGTGGAATACCATACAGCTTCAGAATATTCCTCTACGAATTTCTAACTTGATATTTCAAATCCTGATTAAATCGATATTCGATTTATATTGAAATTCCTTTTAAAAATATAAATAGTTCCTTTATAAATTATAAAGGAATTCCGTAGCGACTTTTCTAAAATTTGATTTGGACATAATTCAAAATCTACATGATGAAATCCCGATTTTTCTCTTGAACTAGAAAGATATACTCCACCAGCTCCACACGTTTCTTGTTTCATAGAAATCCGGCTTAAAACGAATCCTATACATTCAGTTGAAGTTCAAATCACCAATTTACGAGCTGCAGCGCCATTTCGAGCTCGATTTTAATTATATTATAATTCTGTGTTCAAACTATCGTTCAAATAATATATTCGTTATTCTAATTCAATTCTAAACTGAATTAAATATCATAGATGATCCAGTTCACACCTTATCGCCATTTCAGCCAACTCTGATTATTTCAGAATTAAATATATTATTTAATTTATTATTTTAATTAAATATTCACCATTATTTAATTCCACGACCATTAAATTCCTTTAATTCACTATTTAAATAATTAAATAAATTAATTATAATACCTCTGCCAATTCTGATCATTACAATCTTCCCCACTTAAAATAATTTCGTCCTCGAAATTGCTAAGAGGTAGAGGACGACCCTATCGACTGGTTAGAACATATTTGTTCACTTCTAAACTTCAGTTTCCAACTGGACCAGTTTAATTTCTATTAAATTATTTATTTCTTCTTATCAACAAAAATTTTCAAAAATACTGAAAATTTTCTAACACCTTAATTTTTTTGAATTTTTTTTGCCAGCACCTCCTTTGTACTGCTCAATACGTCAAACCACCACTCGCCTCTCTTGGCCTTCTCCATCCCAAAAGAAAATCAAACAGCCAAGCGGCTTGACAATTCGGCTCATAAATCTTATGCTTATATCGAATATAAACATGTACCTTTTTGTCGGGCATATCAACTCTATCACTTCCATATGCTATCAACTCAGCATATACCAATGTTATCCCACTCAAATCCTGAAATCAATTCATCTCCAACACAACCATTCTCTTATATCCGAGCCAAATATCATTTCCACTCGAGTTTCTTCTCGATTCCCAACTCTTAACTTGATTATCACATTACCCTTCGAATTTGAATCTCACAATCCAATTTGTATTTATATCATTCTAATTCAATCTCAGTTACCACTTTACTGGCTTTACTTTAATTCAAATTTTGCTTTCACAAATTTGTTTTTAACTCAAACAGTCTTTCCCTGGGAGTTTTTAACAGTTTACTCTTTTCAAAATCAAATTTTCCTTTTGAACATGTCATTGAGCCCTTAATTAATATTCCATTAGTTAAATCACTTCTCTATTTCTTTATCAATATTTGTTAACCAAATATTTTCCATAACCATATTGGCCTTTTATGTTATTTGGAAAACAATTCCGAATATCACCTTCCTTTTTTTTCTAAACTTTAGAAAATATATGCTATTTATAACTGGAACTTATCTCTTTTCCGATCTCGTTTATTTCTATACTTAGGAAATATTCTTGATTATATTTCCAAGCTTATACTTATTTGGGTTAAAACAGATGTTGTGTATAACATCGTTACGACGACCCAAATACTATATTCAACTAACTCTTATTCAACATTGATCTTCAAACCTGAAATCTTACTATTTATTTGTTAATAATGAAATCAATCAAGTTGGGGTATAACTACCTCTCAGACCTTGACTGAATAACATTTATAACGTCAAAACAGATATGACTACTTACTCGAAATATCAATACCATACAACTACTTATTCACTTTTAAACATGTATACGCTTCCTCTTTCTATTCTTACTAGATTTTATTCTTAGTCTTCCTTTTTGATTTTACAATTCTATTTCTAAGTTCGTTTCCTTATCGACTTCTATATGTATATTGATACGTTGGTTTATAACTATCAAATTATCTTAAAAATATTCTAACTCCTTAAATTCCCAGAAAAATTCGCCATAACCTCCTTTGTACCTGGAGCATCGGGATATTTCAAATAGCCTCCCATGGCCCTCACCAATCCAAAAGAAAAAGAAAAAGCCAAGCGGCCAGCCGATACGGCGAATAAAATCTCATATATGAATTAAATACATACCTTTTCATCGAGCATTCTATTTATATACCTTCATACCTTATCCGTACCTATCTCATGCATATTTATACCTGCCCAATCTATTCTAACTATACATGATCGTTTTAACTCAATTCGTTAATTAATTTGTTAATTAACTCTTTAGTCTATTTCACTTTTATATTTGAACATGACATGTTCAAATATATTTTAACTTGCTTATTAACTAATTTGAATCCAAATTTCAAATTTAAGTTCTATGTTCGATTTCGAATATCCATTTACAAATCCAACTCACCTTTCAAAGTTCAACTTCAAATTCAAAACTCGATTAACTAATTCCTCTTCGGCTTAGTTAATTCTATTCAATTTTTATTCAAATTTTATACCACTTCTATTATTAAAATCTATTTCACTTCTATTATTCAAATTCTATATATTCAAATCCTATATTTTAATTCCATTTGAATTCTATATTCGTATTCCATTTGAATTCTATATTCAAATGCCATTTCACTTTCGATATTCAAATCCTATATTTGAATTCCTTTATATTTTCTATATTCAAATCCTATATTTGAATTCCATTTGAATTTCTATATTCAAACTCCCTTTGAGTTTCTATATTCAATTTCTATTTCAAACCCTTTTTCATTCTTTATTATAAATCCCATTTTGAAATTCAACACCACTTTTCTTTCCCAAAACAAATTCAAAACAGTATCTCTGGTAGTATTTCGTCACTTACAACTCGAAAATGAATACTGATGATGCAGCTGTCATCATCAGAATCTATTTTCCAGAGATCGAAGTGAGTTCAATACTATAAAACCATTTCTAAACATTTCCACTTTGAAATTCATTTCAAAATATAATTCACACTGCTTGTAAAACAATTTAAAATCTCCAAGGATCTTAAATTTTCCTTATTTTTAATCCAAATCTATTTACAAACACTTATCCAATTCTCCAGAGTTTTAATTCAAATTTTTGGTTTAAATTTTAGATTTAACTCATCTGATTTCGCGTATTTCACTTATATGAATTCTGATTGGTTATTTACATAACCATTTAATTTATAACCTTACTTGATTATAATAACAACCAATATATCCAATATATTATAATCGTTTCAATATAAATCCTTTATATCAAAATATAATTTGGGTAAAATTATTTCGTTCACCCTCTTTTCAAAACATACCATGACGGTTCATCGTATTCAAGTGTTTACCAACTCCTACCGATATAGTGGATCAAACTGATCGACCAGAACCCATAAACGACTCAACCAATAAGTCTACACAATATAAAACAATTTTTATATCAATAACAAATACGTTCACTCGTATATATACACTCAACTCAATCTAGAGTATTACTAACCCTATCTCTACTGAGTCACGCCACAAAGCCAAGATAATTCTTAACTTAAGCTCTGATACCAATTGTAATGATCCGAAATTCCGGTAAAATTTGAGCTGACCAAAAACACAAGTCCAACCCCAGATTAAACTGAAAATCAAGAAATTAATAGAAAGAACACAAAGGGTGAGGATAGATAAGATAGAAACTTAGAATAGAAGAAGCAGAAGAACACAATATCAGAGTAACACGAATCTCACAGCGGAACGAATAAATATATTTCATAACATAACTTTGAAATACAAATCTGTACTTGAATATACATATCATTATCAAAGTACAACACTTACAACACAGCGGAAATAACTATAGCTATATCATCTTGAAGCCTCCTGCTCCAAGCTCTTCCAGTATATCTGTAAATCCCGACTACTTGACTGCCCGTACAAATTTAGGCACCCAAGAGTTTAGGGAAACAAACAAATAAACTCCGGGTCAGTCATGGGACTGGTGTGAGTAAAACAGTTTAAAACTATTCAAGCAGGTAAATGATATCTCATAAGACCACGCCGTATAACGGAACGGGTTTTTTCCTTATGAGAATCCAAATTATCTTTATATCAAAAACCTTTTGATATTATAATAATGTCTATCAACACAATATAATATTCATCTAGCAGAAAAGCTTTCATCTCACGTTCTACATATATAGTATACAATCAAAACCGCAAGCACGTATTGGGTAATTGGTTTCCAACTATGACAAGGTATGGAACCACCTTTCGCTAGTGTACCTCTAGAGAGGAATACACTAGGTTAAACAAGAACATCTTGCAACCTGGCCACACATGACCGACCACTCATTTCGCTTGAGTGTATTGAATGTATATCACCAACAGTTGGGATCAACAACCGTTTCTCGAATGGGACAGCATCAGCAATAGATTTTTAGAAGTAAATGAAACTTTAGATCAGGTGAATATACACCCTACTTCGGTGCGACCGACTTAGCCATGCTGCCTGCCCGATTTCTGTCATTTACCGGATGTGAGGCTAGAAGCTACGCTTTATCATCACACCAGATTCACTTTGAATGCCACATCGCCAAATTCATCAAATCACCGATTGACGTCCTAAACCATACATTATGTGTTAGCTAAAAGAAGTTTCCTTCTCCGCTTCCACTCTTGGTACGGTTGGAGAAATCAATATACGTGATTGCCTGGAAATACTCTGTCAGACATCCGTCCGTACAAGTCATCCAGGAACAGGATGAACCGAAGGCACTATTCTGTAAACAAGATAGCCCTTGCATAACTCCGTCTTCAATTTCCTTTGACATATATGATTCGTAATGCTTATGCCAATACAGAGTGGTTCTTTGGATAATAATCCAACCGGTCTCTCCATATTTACAACATTAAAATGGTCAAAACTTCGAT
This sequence comes from Allium sativum, assembly GCA_030737875.1. Taxonomy (NCBI): domain Eukaryota; kingdom Viridiplantae; phylum Streptophyta; class Magnoliopsida; order Asparagales; family Amaryllidaceae; genus Allium; species Allium sativum. Next base: position 65,864,039 of record CM060924.1, read on the forward strand.
AGTCTGTGATTTAATCATCGAAGAAAAATAGGTGTGCAAATAATGATATGATTTCCAAATGGAAATTTATATCAATCAAACGTCATTCAACATTTATCTCTTTATTTTATTAATTTACTTATCTCTTGTTTCCCTATATTCAATATTTCTTATTTTCTAAATTTGAAAAATATACGTTATTAACAAATGGAAAACATTTCTGTTTCTTGTTTTCTTTATTAGAAAACATTTCTAGTTTCTTATTTGGAAAACATTTCAAAAGCTTCTTTATTGGACTTAGACAGATGTTTAAACAAACCATCGTGATGCCAAGTCAAACCATTTCCTTTAATTACTAAATTCACTTAACCATCCTTTACTATCGAACCATAACCATTCCTTAGTTAAAAATGAAATCAATCAAGTTGGGGTAGTACTACCTCTCAGACCTTAACTGAACAACGTTTCTAACCTTGAAATAGACAAAGTTCACCCTTCTAATTCTTTAACAAACTTCCTTACGTAACTCTCTTTCAAATCTTTTCTATTCGATAATTCTTTCCTTCGATAAGGTATATTCGATAACTCTGTTCAATTTATTCTATTCACTTAACTCTTTTGATTTAACTTTAACTCTATTCACTTAACTCCTATCGAATAAACTATATTCGATAACTCTTTTAATTCTATTTGAATAAACTATATATTCGATTAACTCCTTTTACTCTTTTCGAATAAACTATATTCGATTAACTACTTTATTCTATTTGAATAAACTATATTCGATTAACTCCTTATACTCTATTCGAATAAACTATATTCGATTAACTCTATTTGCTTTAACTCTAATCAATTAACTCCAACTGGTTTAACTCTAACTGGTTATCTCTAATTGATTAACTCCATCTGGTTTAACTCTAACTGGTTATCTCTAACTAATTAACTCCATCTGGTTTAACTCTAACTGGTTATCTATAATTGATTAACTCCATCTGGTTTAACTCTAACTGGTTAACTCTAACTGGTTAACTCTTATTCGAATAACAAATATTCGATTACTCTATTCGACTGACTCGACTCGACTAACCCCTTTCGAATAACTAGTTCTATTTACTACTTTCGAATACCATATTCGATTTAACTCCTTTTGAATAACTAATTCGATTTACTACTTTCGAATACCATATTCGATTTAACTCCTTTCGAATACCATATTCAATTTAACTCCTTTCGAATACCATATTCGATTTAACTACTTTCGAATAACTTATTCGATTTACTACTTTCGAATACCATTTTCGATTTAACTCCTTTCGAATACAATATTCGAGTTAACTCCTTTCGTATACCATATTCGATTTAACTACTTTGGAATAACTAATTCGATTTACTACTTTCGAATACCATATTCGATTTAACTCCTTTTGAATACCATATTCGATTTAACTACTTTCGAATAACTAATTCTATTTACTACTTTCGAATACCATATTCGATTTAACTCCTTTCGAATACCATATTCGATTTAACTACCTTCGAATAACTAATTCAATTTACTACTTTCGAATACCATATTCGATTTAACTCCTTTCGAATACCATATTCGATTTAAATTCTTTCGAATAACTAATTCGATTTATTACTTTCGAATACCATATTCGATTTAACTCCTTTCGAATACCATATTCGATTTAACTCCTTTCGAATACCATATTCGATTTAACTACTTTCGAATACCATATTCGATTTAACTCCTTTCTTCGCTTTATAAAGATTTCCTTTTTAACAACATTTATTCATTTTAAAGATTTACTTTTAGTAACGGTTCTCCACTTAAAAAATGATTTCCTTCTTCTAACAGTTTCCTTTTTATAACGTTTTCCCTTTTTCTAAATATCTCCTATTTATAAATATCCCAATTTATAAATATTTCTTATTTATAAATATTCCATTTATAAATATTTTATTTCAAATATCACTTTGAAAATATTCCCTTATCAACATTTCGGTATGTTAGGGTATTCAACATGTCAAATCACGATGATCAGTATCGTCCAAACACGTATAATCGACAACAGATTATATATCACATCATATATCAAAATATATGAAAAACAGTAAAATAAATGTTGAGGAACCCCGTTGGGTTCCTCCAACCTGTTTCCCTGCATCACAAATGTTATACAATATAAAATCAACATCACTTTCAGTTCCATATGATATATTCTGTTAAACAGAATCAATATAAAAATTCAACTAACTGACTAGCAGTTCAATCAAACAGTCAACATACAGTCAATCAACCAATATTTAACAGTTCTAAAAATACAACATGAAATTATAAACTGTTCAGAGTTTGTGAGATTTACTCACATTGGACGATCATCGTTGATAACGATAACCATTGCTCGATTTGATTCGGACAGACAATTTATTTCGCTATAAATTGTGACGTGCTCCAATTGACTCGCGGTCAGTTCCATTGTGTTGCTCCCGTCCATACGATCCTAACAGATCCAACCGTTCGAATTTCTGATATCGTATGAAGTAGATACACAGTTTTAAAGTTTGAACTAAATTAAAAATAAATTTTAACTAGTTAAAACTTTAATGGGCTTTAACCTTAAATCCTTGGCCCAACTTTCCCAAATAAAAAGAAAACCAGCCTTCAGGAGCTTTCATCCCCAAATATAGAACGAACCCGTGCTCCTCTTCACCTACCATCACCGAACTTCCATCTCCCTTTCCTCCTTCTTTCTACCTTTTAAAATCAAACAAAAATACCCATAATTCTCCCCTTGAAAAGCTCGACACCCTCATCCCAAAATTACCCAACTCGAAATAGAGTTCCTACGCGCGACTTTGACATAGCGCTAGTTCGTTCATGGGTTATTGCGACAAACTTCTGAACGGAATCCCACCATTTAATCCAAACTCGAGCTATTCTCTACCATGAACTCAAATATCAACATAGTTTTGCAATTCGATTACCAGAAAATCTAAAACCCGCAACCCTAGTGACACAATACCCAAACCCGATGCTGCAAACAATGATCGAAACCCATAAATCTTATGCTATATTGAAGAGAAGCACTCCCAAATCCTATACATATATAAATTTCCATTTGTAGGATTTTATTTGATTTGTTCATGATTTTCAACCCTCACGATATTAGTGTAAACGAGAATCATGACGGTGGAAAAGCTCGTTGACCAGAGAGGAATTAGGTTTTGGTTTTTGGGATGTAAGGGGCATAAATAGTAGATTTATATTATTTTAATATTCGCTTTTTGGCTCCAATTATCACTTTAAAAATTCCTAAGACCACCCGTTATATCAAAAAATCACCAAACTAGACATGTAGCTAGAGTTCGACATTACGATCACAATGAAACTGGTTTCGTCGAATTCCGACTTCGTATGCTCACACAGCGTATTTTTAACCGTCAAAATACTGACTGTTTTTCACTCTAAAAATCTGTACGGCCACACAGTGACTCTAAAAATCACCAAACTTAGAATCTAACAATAATTTGACATTGCGGATCCAACAAAATTATTTTCAACGAATTCAGACTTCGTTTGCAAAAGTGGTTATTTTTAAAGTCCTAAATAACCCATTTAAATATATAAATATATTAAAATACAATTAAATTAAATATTTATAAATAAATATTATCGTATATATTCACAGTGGAATACCATACAGCTTCAAAATATTCCTCTATGAATTTCTAACTTGATATTTCAAATCCTGATTAAATCGATATTCGATTTATATTGAAATTCCTTTTAAAAATATAAATAATTCCTTTATAAATTATAAAGGAATTCCACAGCGACTTTTCTAAAGTTTGATTTGGACATGAATCAAAATCTACACGACGAAATCCCGATTTTTCTCTTGAACTAGAAAGATATACTCCACCAGCTCCACTAGTTTCTTGTTTCACAGAAATCCGGCTTAAAACGAATCATATACATTCAGTTGAAGTTCAAATCACCAATTTACGAACTGCGTGCCATTTCGAGCTCTATTTTAATTATATTATAATTCTATGTTCAACTTGTCGTTCAAATAATATATTCGTTATTCTAATTCAATTCTAAACTGAATTAAATGTCATAGATGATCCAGTTCACACCATATCGCCATTTCAACCAATTCTGATTATTTCAGAATTAAATATATTATTTAATTTATTATTTTAATTAAATATTCACCATTATTTAATTCCACGACCATTAGAGTCCTTTAATTCACTATTTAAATAATTAAATAAATTAATTATAATACCTCTGCCAATGGGAGTCATTACAATTACATATTCTAAATGATATCGACGAATTGCCGAAGGCCTATGATGTTATATACGTGCATATGAGGCTTCTATAACTCACCGAAGCGACTCATAACACCAGATTCACATGCACATACATTCATATAAGAGATTTGCAATGATTTTTTATTATAAATTCCAAAAGGGCAAATTTTCTAACCAATGCAATCAAATGCAATATAAGCGAATTGTGAAGACTCAGAACTTTGTCGAGGCGACAACGGAGCTTCACAATATCGCCAAATCAACTTATAGCATATGAATTAGATTGTATGGATAATTCTAACCAAAATTTCCAATTTAAAGAAACCCGAATATATGAAACTGACTAAGTTTCACTAGCATATCCAATTCACTAGCATATGCAACCTCAAATGAAGTCTAAACTACACTCCTACCAGCTAATAGCTTGTGGCAAAGATGCTAATTCATGAAGAACTCACCTTGGATGGTTAGAAGTAAATAACTGATCCAATGACAAAATAGAACAACATCTCTTCCAATATTACTCACAAATCTCCAATCTAAGCACATATAAATAGATTTCCTAAGAGTTAGGTCATAAGAATCATCAAAATCAAAGAGGAGACAAGCTAGAGAAGATGGAGAGGAGGATGGAGAAGCTTACCATGGTTTCCTCTTCAATTTCCCCTTTGATTTGGGCTTGGATTTCCAAAACCTAGCTTAGGAAATTTAGCTTCCCTTTCCACTCTCCATTTTCTATTTCTTTGTTAAAGGAGAATGAACGAAGAGGAGGAGGAGGCTAATTTGGGGGTTATATGCTGGGCTAGGTTAGCTAAACCATGACCCAACCCAAGTGCCAAAACTCTGAACCTCAGAATATATCAAAGCTTATACTTTTTGATTATTTAAATGAAATTTTGAATTCAATGGAAGTGGTTTCGAGTCCAAATTCGTCCATATGCAAAAAGTGATATTTTGGTCTTAGATCCAATGAAAGAGAACAAAATTTCTCCAACTCCAAAGGTATCGATGCTTATAGTTTTTGAACATGCAAACGGCATTTTGAACTCAATGGAAGTGGTTTCGAGTCCAAATTCATCCGTATGCAAAAATGTGAATTCTCTACGGGATATATATACCTTTTAAAAATATATTTAAATTCCATAGCGACTATTCTAAACTTTAATTTAGACATAACGTACAATTTATAAATTGAAATCCCTATTTCATATATTTGTTATAAAATTACAATTCAAAATATTCCAACGTTTCTTGTTTTATCAAATTCTGACTTATATTGAATTCTACATATTCATTCAAAGTTTAAAATTGAATTTTCAAACTACCGCTCCATTTCTCCTTGTATTAATTAAATTTTAAATTTATACATTCTAACTTTGATTAAAATAAATTTTAAATCATTATTTCTCAAAATAATTCATCAAGAATATTTAATCTTCATGAAAACCAATTAAAAATAAATTTTAAATTGGATCCAAAATTTCAGGTTGTTACGATAGATTAATAACTCGTTTGATTAGTTGCACGAAGTTAAAGTGTTTTCTTAAATGGATTTGGCTATGGGACTTCACCAGTTGTGGGTGTAAGACAATAGTGTGCCAAAGACTACTTTTATGACACCATCAGGTTTCTTTACGTTGTTAGTGATGCCTTTTGAATTGATCAACACACAACATATTTTATAGATCTTAGAATAGTTTTTCAGAAGGTCCGTAGTATAAATTTGTACTTGATTTGTGGATGAAATTCTAATCTACTCTAGGATAGAAGATGAGCAAAAATGCACTTGAGAAATGTGATTGAAGTTTTGAGAAAGCAAATGTTGAAGGCTTAGTTTTTTTAGGGCCACTTATAGAAGGAAGAACTGAGGTTTTTGAGCTATGTCTTATCTTGGCAAAGGTTAGCGATGGATCTTACAAAGGTAGCAACAATCCAAGACCAAAATTGCCTTAAGAATGCTACGAGAGTTAGGAATTTATTTAGTTTAGCTTGATATTATAGGAATTTTATCAATGATTTCTCTAAGATAGAAGCATCATTAACCAATCTAACAAAAAAAGATTATCCTTTTTTAGGATGCTAGATGTGAGCATGATTTTGTGACTATGAATAAGAGGTTGATGAGTGCACTGTCGTTACTTTTCCCTAGTCTGGATGAAGAGATGACCGTATATATCGATGCTTACAGTACCCATCTTGGAGTAGTGTTAATGTAGAAAGAAAACATTGTCTCTTATGCTAGTCAATAACTATAGCCACATGAAAATAACTACTTTACTCATGTCTTAAAGTTAAGGTAATTGTGTTTAATATGAAAATATGGAGGCACTACTCGTTGGAAGAAAGGTTTGAGTTGTTTACATGCTATAGATCTTTGAAGTAGTTTCTTCTCAAAAGGATATCAACCTCCCGCAGACACAGAGGTTAGATTTTTCGCCCTCATATGATTTTGGTATCTTCTATACTCCAAGAAAATTCAATTCGGTGATGGTTACCTAAGGTAGGGTACATGCCGGAATTGGAGCCATGTTTTTAAAATGTAAGCAGCTAGGGTATTTGGACCGGGATGGAGCTTGAAATTATGGTAAATTTATCTATAATACCTACTCTTATTGAAAGGAACGAACCAAGCCGAATTCAAGATGCTAAATAAGAAGAAATTATTTGGAAGATTGAGATAGGAGTTGAGTCTAATGACATGAAGCAATATGAAACTGACCGAGATAGTTGGGTTCATAAAGAAGGAAGAATGTTTGCCCCAAATGTTGATGGGCTTTGAGAAGATGTTTTAAGAGAATTCCATTATTTCAGATTGACTATCCATCTGGGTGTTAATAAGATGTATCAAGACATGAAAATGACTTACTACTAGGAATGTATGAAGAGGGCTATTTGGAGGTTCATCTCGAAATGCTTATTATACTAGCTAGTCAAAGGCGAACAGAAGAAGCTATGTAGATTAGTTCAACAATTATAGATCCCTAGATGGAAATAGAAGTAGATATTTATGAATTTTACTGATGGATTCCACAGATTAGCGGAAAATGGTAGTATCTAGGTAACAGTGACAGACTTACCTAAAGTACAAGATTTATACTTGTTAACTTTACTCAAAGGACATCTAAACTGGCTGAGTTGCATTTTAAATAGGTTATTTGATTCCATGGTGAGCCCAACGTTATATTAAGTGATAAAGATGCATTGTGTACTAGAGAGTTCTGGAGGATTTTGAAGGAGATATTGGGGACTGAGCTACATTTAAGTACAACTAATCATCCTTTTATTGATAGGCAGAACTAGAGAGGAAATCAAATAATTGATGATCTCTTAAGAGCTTGCGTTTTGGATTTTGGATGAGCTTAGGATGATTACTTCATTTAGTAGAGTTTGCTTATAACAATAGTTATTAGGTAAGTATTGACATGGCACCATATGAAGCATTGTATGGAAGACCTTGTTATACACATTCTTATTGATGAGAAACATAAGAGAAAGTGATAAATAGGCCGAAAATTGTTTGAGAGACACTGGATAATATAGAGATCATTCGTCAACAAATTAAAGTCGCTCAAGATTATCATATAAGCTATGAAAATAAAATAAGAAGAGATATGGAATTCTCCATTGAAGATATTGTATTTGTGAAGGTTCCCCCTCTTAAGAAGGTGGTCTAGTTTGGTGGGAAAGGCAAGTTAGCTCCAAGATATGTTGGACCATTTTCGACTATTTAGAGAACTGGAAAATTGGACTACAGAGAAAATCCACCTCCAAAGATAGAAGGTGCACACACCGTCTTTCATTTCTCCTATCTACAGAAGTTTGTACATGATTTGAGTACTGTAGCGGCACTAGATAAGCTAAAAGATATAGAGGTGGAGCTATAAATTTCAAGACCTTGTAGGTTGCTACGAGTTGTAGGAAATGACATGAAATAGCTTAGGAGGAAGATAGTTAAACTAGTAAAGGTGCAATGGAGCAAGTACGAGGGTGATTGTACATGGGAAATGGAAGAGAGTACAAAGACGACCAATCCAGAAATTTTTTTTATGGCATGTCTCATTTATCTTATCAACTTAAATTATTATGCCTTGTACTATAAAATTCCAAATGCTAGGTTAGGAATTATCTTTCCATTGACTATTGGTTGTTGGATTGTATGTTAGATTGATCACTAATGGATAATAAGTATGTAGGATAAGTTGTTTCCCTATGGATTTGGGGGGGGGGGGAGGTCCTAAAGAGGGAGAACTGTAACACCCATATTTGGCATATCAGATGATCGTGATATAATTCTATTTTGTCTATGTACAATCATATATATTTAATATTTTAGTATATAGTTCTTTTGGAGATTCATGATTTGTGCTAAATTTTTATGTGTCCGGTATATCCCTAGATAACTCATTTATGCCATAACTTTTGATAGGGGCCGAACAAGATGTTAAAACCTATCACATTGCTTTCAGATTATAGTTTCATGTTTTGTAAAGTGATCTTATAAGAAAATCAGACAAGTGGCTTGGAACATATGATAGTTTTAAGTTCTTAAGGCTACTGACCAGAATTAGAATATGCTAGTGGCTTGATATTAGCGATCCAATTAGTTTGTGACCCTCAATTGTATATAGGCTAAAGGAGATTATCATCAGTCATTCTCCTCATTTTCCATAAGTCTAGCTCCTAAACACATCATAAGGTTTCTCTCCAAATTCACAAATCACATCTAAAACTGCATCTAATTGTGTTTATCAGCAAATAAAGGCTAGATTCACACAGATCGGCCCATTCTTTAAGATAACATTTATATTAGATTATCTTGTTGTCCTATTAGATCACTCATTAACCAAAATAAGTTTTTTGATCTGTTGAGCGATCTTGTTCTCTCACATGTCTATATTGTGCCATATGTTGTAGTTAGAAGATTTTATTGCTTATATATCTGAATAACCCAATTTTTATGATAATATCCTCCACTGTTGATATTTGAGTAATATATTACTTAGTTATCATGTGTTTACTCTTTGGTTGAAGAGATATGTCAAGTATGAGATTTAAGCATATATAGTAGCATATTTTACGATATGATTTTTGATAGCCATTATCGCTCATACCGGACTATTGTTGACACAAGGTTTATGTTTTCACTTATTACATTAGGTATTCATTGACGACGTTGATCAATAGACTAGGCAAAAGATTTTAGGTAAACTATATTTGATCAGAGGATGGGGTAAGCGAAGATATGATGTATTACTCTAATTTTTTTGATATTATGCTTTTATATGCATAATACTCTAAGAGAAGAGAACGTACTATGGTCCTGATATACTTGACACTTACTTTATGTTTTACATTACTCATTGATTACATGATGATGTTTCCACTCTGTTAAGGACTTATTAATGTTTTTTCCATATTTCTTATTATATTTTATCCGTGTACTATGAGATATACGATAGGTTTTCCTTTCGATTCTTCTCTGATTATTATCCCATTTCATCTTGCCATGCGTATATTGCATCTCTTCTGGTCTTTTGTGCAAGTGGCATGGGGCAGTCATCTCATAGAATCCACATATACATTAGTTATGATAATGTGGCCTATAATTTAAACTTTTCATTTCATTCTATTAATTATTTTCATAAAACTTTCAAATTCGTGACTGAAGTTATATAATTACTCTATCATGGCTATTCAAATAAGTAATTTGGTATGCAGCTTTTTTAAAATTTTTGAATTTTGTCACATTTTTAGAAATGGAAATTTCGAAAAAAAAGGTAAAATGAAATAAACATGACTTCCCTACCCCTACCTCCTACACATATGAATTTGATTCGTCTTTGTGGTTAATGCATGATACAATTGGTGCAATAGAAAAAAATATATACATATTCACAAAGGACAATTAAAACTAATTGCTGGCCACAGTGTGGCTCATGATGAATCATGAGATCCTCCTCATGGTTACCTGTGAATTTTAAGAATAGTATTAAATGATGGCCATTGACTTTAAAGTATATCCATCTCTGGGTTTTCTATTTCCATGACACCATATGGGAAAATAGTACGTATTCGAGTATGGACTGATCCATCTATATTTTTCATTTTCATAAAGTAAATGATGTCGAAATTCATACAAAAATACTTATAATTTGGTGAAAACAACTTCTTAGGAAGATTTGTCAAGAAATTTTCGTTCTTTTCCTAGTGAGCCTTGAGTTGTCATATGCCTCATTCCCAAGTTCTACTATTTCATTGAGTTGTAATTTCTGGTTTTCACTAGCTTTATCAAGATTGAAATTCAAGTTTTTATTACTTACATCCTTTTACGTTTAATTTCAACTGGTAAGTTAAATGCTTTAGCATAACCGATCGGAAATTTAACACTCCAAAGTTAGCTTTAAAAGAAGAACTGTAAGAACAAAGTACATCGGTTAACTTCTATGGTCAATCTTTCTAGTTTTTATTTACAAATTTCTCTAAATTTTGTTGTATTTGTAAATTTTAAACTTTAACTTGTCCAAGTTTAAGGATGATAAGGAATGGATAATTAATTGTATATTAATCAAAGTTTCAATCGATCGATTATAGAAGTGTATTCCATTATCACTTAGTATGTGCGAGTTGTATTGAATCTCGAAAAGATGATTTTATGGTAATTAGTCTTATATGCAACAACTTCGACCTATTTGGAAATGTAATATACGATAAGAAGATTGTATATATTTCCAACATAAATAGAAAATAGGGCCATGAAGTTGAATTCCCACACGTCAAAGATTTATAGTCGTAAGGATAAGGATTAAAGGCATTATGTTTCATTAAAAGATTTAAACAACCATTTGCCAATGACCACACGGTTATAGAACTCGAACGCATCTTTGAAAAGTGTAAGCCAATAAATCCATGGTTAAGTATCCATGATTTTCTTTGGACCAAATGTTACTGCATGCTTAGTTATTATAGAGTGAAAGATCTATAATTTTGCTATTTGGAATGCATCAAGAGTGATTGGGTCAGGATAATACTTTAACAAATACTGATCATGCCTATCAAATATCTCACTTGGATCTTGTAATTATCCTATTTCAATCAAAATGAAGGTGTTCATTTAGCAACCAAATAGTTCACTATATCAATGAGCCAAGGGTTGGTTGAAACATAAAAGAGTTGTTCCTCAAAAAGTTCTCATTGTTTTGTAGAACGATGGGTTTGGAAGACAAGACAAGACAAGTGATCAGCTATGAAGTTATCAAATGTTTCTTTTCTTTGATTATATGGTAAATTCTTAAAATAAAATGATCCAGCGAATCAAACAAGTTTGGCGTCTTTTTTAGAAAAAATGTACCTCGAAGTTGAATGGTCAGTGCAAATTATATTGTGTGATCCCACGAAGTGAGGCCTAAAATTTTAAAGTATGAATCAATGTCTAGAAGCTCTTTTTTGGTGATTGTTTTTAGCTAAAATATCCCTTATGTTAAAAGGAGATGAAAGAAGACTGGTTAAAACCAAAAGTTATAGCTTACAAGGGGATTTAAGAAAGTAAACCTCCCAGACCAATTATAGGGAATGAGGCAAGGAGGGAGAAAAAGGTTGTCAAAGTAGCTAAAAGCATTCCATTGCTTGTTGTGTCCTGATGGAAGTCAAAAGAAGTAAAGTGCATCTCCCTAGGAAAGAAAAAGCCTTTTGGCTACACCGAAAGGCATGCCTTCCTGATATATTGGAAATAACAACTTTTGAATCAGTCAATAAAAGGAGTTATACCATATATACACCCTACAAGTCATTCGAAGCGAATGCTCCTGTAGCTCAATCCTAACCGGAATCACCATCATGAAAAGGTCTTATTTGAAAGGAAATACCCTTTTGGTAATAATGAAAGTAAAAGCTGTAGAAACTTGATTTTACCTACAATTTATAGGTCTACTACCTTTTTGGTTTTCTTTAGTAGATTCAAAGGCTTTATAGTAATTACTTCTCAAGAAACACTCAGAAACACTCACTTCTACTCATATCACACAACACTTAAGTCTATGTAATGAGCACTAGCTACACAGCATTGAAGCCGCCATGATTAGACATTCAAATCCACTCCTAGAAAAATCAATATGAAGGCGCTAAGGTGGAGAGGGTGCCAACCTACACCTATAAATACGAGCCTAAAGGTCCAAGATCAACACGACTTTTTGATTTCGAAAATTGTAGCCACACTTGCGGTGTAAAACCCTAGGTTTGCAATGAACTTGAGCATTTTTGATTATTTGTAATATATTTAAGCGATAGTTAAACCAGGAAGGTGAACTAATTATATTTGTCTTAATTAGTCTATTTTGGAGGATAAGAAACTAGTCATTTTGGCTTATTAGCTAGTTCAATATCCAATTGAACATGATTCAATTTTCTATCTGTTCTTATTCGAATATTAAATTTAGTTATGGTCTCGAGGTCCTCCAAGGATGAATAGGGTTCTAAATGGCTTCTTTCAGTCTAACATAATTAAAACAGTGCATCAATCAAAATAGATTAAAATTATCTACAATGAGGATGAAGAAAGTATAATCCCGAGGGCTTTGAGACAATGAAGGTATCAATGACCATTACTTTTTAATAGTTTTTTTTAACTAGATATTGTGGGAATCAAAATAGGAGCCTTGTTTTTGGATTTGATTCTTGTTAGTGGAGCATTGGATGTTAATGAATATTATTGCTAACATTACGGCGCTAGAAGGGGGCTCGAACCTTCGACCTTGTGGTTAATTTTATAATAATTAATTTATGCATTTTCGATGAAAACATGAAGTCAAAAGCAAAGAGCTTAGACACGATAAATGAAGATATGGCACACACTATCACTTGGAAGAAGGAATAACACTATTCTTTAGTCCAAAGAATGCTACGATAGGGCAACCATCCCAGATGGAATCATTGGAGATAAGTGATGAAAAAATCGTATGCTTAGAGCGATAGATAGCAGAAATGCAAGGATCGATCCATGAAGTTGTTGCTCAAAAATTCTCTAGGAGTATCAAAAATACCAAGACGAAGATAAAAGAAGAGGCAATTTCTCCTAGGAAATGTCTAAGAACTTCCCACTAGGGAGAAAGTTGATCCATCGCCAACTAAATTTAAGAAAACAGAATGAGTGGTTGGCCAAACTGACTTTCAAGGAAAACTGAGAACTAACGAAGAAAAACCTGAAATTTAACAACTTGGATTTTTAGTCGTTTAATTTTGAACATTTAATATTGTTTTAAATGTTGGATTGAAAATATGAATGAATTTTTATATCGTGATTATTGAATAAATAAACGAAATACGATTTAATTTCAAATATATCAAATTATTGTAATACGAAAAACGATAAATAATTAAGTTCGAAGTTAAACCTGAATCAAAACGATTCAGATAATCAATATAAATTCTATTTTAATATACATCGAAAAAAATAATTAATTATCGATGAATTTGATTGTTTTTTATTTGAATTTTATCTTATTGATTTAAATTGATATTCCATTTTTCAGACAACCTAGGATTTCGGCGAAATCGATTTCACAGGGTCCGGAACGTTAGACTATAGCAGGGTATCAATTTTCATCATAATTGGATTTCATATGTGATCGTATGAATTAAAAACATTAAATAAAAATACATGTATTATTATATTATATTAATCTATTCAAATTCTTTTCAAAATCCCGTTAACCATCTAAAATCCTATCTTGAGCCACCCCCTATTTTCGTACCCAAAGCTGAGTAATTCCTTTTTACGTCGACCAATCTTTCCTTCTGCATAAACAAATCATGAAATCATAAAAATGTAAATCAAATTCTATTAGAAAAAAATCTAAAATCAGGATTTACGGTTAAATGGTTTTCTACGCTCGAGTACTTCATTTCTATGGCCTTTCTTATGCGTGTGATGCAAATTGGGGTCGTTTAAAAGCAAGGCACCTAACCTAGGGTGCTGGTTGCCATCGATACAAAGGGAAATAAGTGTTTGATCCTAAAGAAATCTTGAAGAGGAAGGAGAGCTCGTCAAGGTGATGGAGCTTGGATGAACTCACACTCAAAGGGTGGCTAGAATCTGGCCTGGAGATTGTTTGGGGTTTTATGTTGTTTCAGATGATGGAAGGCACATTAGAGGTCGTGCCTTCGGGTGATGGAGCGTGAGGTGCAGGCGACATCAGAGGTGGCAATATGACAGCCGACGGTGGCCATTTGGTGGTGCAATGATCAAGGTTAAGATGCATGAGATGTTTGTTCATTCTTAGAAGGAGCAATGTGATTATAGGCGTAATTGAGGTAATTTAATTAAATAATTAAATGTGGCTTCGTATGAATGTTGGCTACGCTTGGAATTTGATTTGAAGTGCTTGGAAGCTTTCTGGAATTTTTGTCTAATTTTAAACAGTTGTTTAAAATTAGATAAAACAACAAATGAAAATCAAGATGAGTAAACTCACTATCTATGGTTTGTTTATAATTTATTATAAAGGATTTTTTATTTATTATAATTTTTATATATTGTTTGTTATCTGTTTGGATGCATTGATAAATTATTGATCAATTTTGACTATTATATATATGTATATAGTTATTTAAGGCTAGTATTTGGATATTCTCGTAATTTTTAGTAAATGAGACCCTATGTGTCCCGCATAATAGCGGATGACCTTCTGTAACCTGATATCCCTCCTCGAAGCGGGATTGGTAGTATTTATATTGTATAACATCTTTCGATGCAGGAAAACCGACTGGAGGGATCCAACTGGATTCATCAAATTTATTATTGTTTGTTTTCATATATATACAATGATATATGATGTGTTAGATATTGTATGATAGATTTTGTTGTGTTGGACGTTCGAGTAGCACTAGCCCCAAAATAATTGGTATTTAAATACCGTAAGAATATATTCGAATGAAAGGGAAAAGAAAAAACTATTTTCCCAAAATAGAAATTAAATTTCGGATGGGCTAGCAAATTTAAGTTTGTTTCAATATTAAAAGCAAGTAGTTAAATTTATAAATGACGTTTGTAAACGAATTGAAATAATACACATTGGATAATTTGGGAATATGAATTCAAGTGTGAACTTAAGAAAAAGGATGTTGGAAATCGTTTTTGAAAGGAAATGATAGATTTTAATCCAAAAGTTCGAAATATAATGTGAATTGTGATAAATCCAAGGGATTTATAATTGGAATTCGACTATGTCAAACTTTATAAAATAAATTTATTTCCAGAAAGGGTATTTGAATTTTATTTAGTTGAAACTAATATTTAAAATTAAACATTTTAAGAAGTTCATATTTCTAGTATTTAAATATATGACAATATATTCTACGTTTTTATATATATAAGTTTAGAACAATAAAGCATTTTCTTAAAATGGAATTATTAAGTGAGGAAGTGATGAAAAAAAAGGAAAATAAATATAACTTTAAGTGAGGTTAGCCTTAACTAAGGTTTAAACTTATATAATAATTTTACAAGTAAAAGAACTTCTATAAACAGAAGTTATTAGAATAAAAATGGAATTAGTTACATTTTTTAGAAATATTCAAGATGATTTGCTTTAAAAGAAAATAATAGATTTTTAAGTAAGTAGAATTCAGAAGAAATAAAATTTAAGAATTTAAAGGAAGTAGTAATGAAATTGAATATAAAAAGTGAGTTGTGAATTTATAACCAAGTTACGAATTTTCGACAACTTTGGGCAATCGAAAATTTTAAGTTAGATTTTGAAAAATGGTTTAATTTGTATTAAATTATAAAAATATAAGATTGAAATTTATTAATAAATAAAGTTTAAAATTTAAAATTTAATTAAAGCGAGCTCACTGGGGTGGGGTAGTTGGTAGTTTTACATTTCGAACTTCAATTGAGTATACAGAACTCGGTATAGGTTGGATTTTGTAATGACCCGGAAATTTGAACCAGTTTGAAAATTTTATTTCTGGAAATTTTGTTGAATTTTTATTCCAAATTTAAAATTTCCAATTTTAAATAACTCTGAAACAGTTAAAAATGGCCATGTTGCAAATGACCTCGGAATTCGACGAAACCTCTTTCGTTGGATCCGGAATGTCATAATATGGCTAGGTTTCAATTTTTAGAATTTTTCGATTTAATATGTGAGCGTGGCGAAAGAAACTGTGTTTGTTCAAATACAGTTGAAATTGAACGACTTGAAAATAGCCATTTTTCAAACGGTCTCAGAATTCGACGAAATTGACTCTGTTAGGATCGTATCGTCAGAACATAGCCAAAAATAATTTTTCTGGATTTTTCTGAGTTGGTATGTGGCTGCACGAAATTAAAACGTATGTTCGAATTTAAAATAAATGATTTATATTTGAAAATAAAAGAACAACATACTGTAACTTCAGAATTGGACCTTGGCGATAGCGCCATCGCGTTCAGAAGACGTCAAAACATTAAGTTCGACAGTCGTTGAGCGCGAATCGGAGATCGTATGTGAAAACAGTAATTTCTTGAATTAATTAATTAAATAATAAAAATAAAACCCTAAATACTAGTATAAATACCCCTGTATACGGTACGTATACTGCTTCTTCCCCGTTCAATTTGTGGCCACCGTAACCCATTTCTATTCGAAATTTCAAACTCGAAATTCTCCCTCAATACTCCACGAAATTCATCAAACCCATACCCGTTTCGAAGAGAAAACCGAGACCTTCGATCCCGTACCAGTTTCACCCGCCCTCGACCATCGTTGCACCCGCCCCGAGCCCGAGAAACCGCCGCCGTCGCACGCAATCCGGGCCCACCTGAAGCCGCCGAGCGCCACCCCCTTCCCGGCGCGCCTAGATCTCTCCTCCCCGGTCCTCGTCCAACAAACGACACCCAAAACCGTTCAGCAAATCAGGAGAAAACTGGAATTGAAATTTTGAACAAAACTGAAAATTCAAAGGTAATTTTTATTTCAGAATTTGCGACGCTTTTAAGCGTGACTGCAGCAGTTGTTAAAAGTCAGTAGGTTTAAAACATTGATAACTAATGCGTATGAACTCTGATTCTGAAAATTTCAGAACCGTTAGATCTGTGACAACGAGTTAGATCTGCTGTAATTGATTGGAGCATTCTGAATTTATTTTTTTGGATTTATTAATATTCTAATCCAATCAAGGTGAGAGTTCCTTTATTTAAAATTTAATAAAATTAACTATTCAAGTACGAAGAATGATTCAGATCTGTTTGTTTGGTCATGATTGGTGATGCTTTGTTCTATGATTGAGTAGCTAGTATAGATCCATTTGATTTTCGTGCTTATACCATATCATGTTATCACTATCACACGTTATCACTTTGTATTGATATTAAATTGATCAAATTTTCAATTTAAAATAAAAGGACATAAAATGGTCACTACTCATATGTTATCGCTTGTGTTAGGATTGGATTGATTAAATTTATCATCAAAGAAATTTGATTATCACTATCACATGTTATCGCTTGTGTCAGGATTTGGGTTGATCAAACTTATAGGCTGAAAATATACACCGTATGATTCATGGACATTTATTTTGTTAATGTTTATGTTAGAGAATTTACACCGTATGATTCATGGACATTTATTTTGTTAATGTTTATGTTAGAAAATTTACATCGTATGATTCATGGACATGTATTTTTCATGTTAATGTTAGAAAATTTTCACCGTATGTTAGATTGACATTTTTATTTAATGTTAAAATAAAAAGTACACCGTATGATTTATTAACATTATTTTAATGTTATATAAAAAGAAAAGATTGAATTTACATGTGTATAAAAAGAGAAAATTTATATTGTAATAAAAAGATTGAATTTACATTGTAATATAAAGATATAAAATTTACATGGTAAGAAATTGACATTGTAATGTAAAGATATGAAATTTACATGGTAAGAAATTGACATTGTAATATAAAGATATGAAATTTACATGGTAAGAAATTGACATTGTAATGTAAAGATATGAAATTTACATGGTAAGAAATTGACATTTCGTTCAATGTTAAAATAAAGAAAATGTATTGCATGTAAAATTAACATTTTTTTTATGTTGATAAAAAGAAAATGTGTCGTATGTTAAATTAACATTTATTTTTAGTGTTAATAAAAAGAGAATTTTCATCGTAGGAAAGTTGACATCATTTTTAATGTAAATTAAAAAGAGAATTTTCATCGTAGGAAAGTTGACATTTATTTTTAATGTTAATAAAAAGAGAATTTTCATCATAGGAAAGTTGACATCATTTTTAATGTAAATTAAAAAGAGAATTTTCATCGTAGGAAAGTTGACATCATTTTTAATGTGAATATTAAAAAGAGAATTTTCATCATAGGAAAGTTAACATTTATTTTTAATGTAAATTAAAAAGAGAATTTTCATCGTAGGAAGGTTGACATCATTTTTTTTATGTAAATTAAAAAGAAATTATGTCGTAGGATAGATGTACATTATTTATAATGTATATAAAAAGAAATTTATGTCGTAAGATAAATGTACATTATTTTTAATGTATATAAAATGAGAATTTTCACCGTAAAATAATTTACATTTTTGATGTAATTAAAATTAGGAATGCAATTAAAAAAAAAGAGAACAAATATTTTATATGTAATTGATATCATAATATTATAGAAAGTATAAAATGAAAATAAATTAAAGGAATGATTCATCGTCTAATCCTAAACTACATTGTCATGTAAGTAGAAAAGTTAAAGATAAGAGAAGAAGGAAGGCGTATGTAAGGACGATGAGTTAAACGAACTATTTATATATATTTATATATATAATTAAAATATAACGAATCGAGCGCGGTAGTTCGCGTTTTGAAAACGAACCTTTAAACGGTTATGCCGGAAGATCCGACCGTCAGATTTTCCCAAAACTGAAACCGCTACGACCGTCTTGGAAAAATCTTTCCAACGTTATAAGCTACGTTAAAATCCAACGGTTAGATTTTGAGAAAAGTGAAAATCAAAATTGATGGAAAACAGCGCCAGAGTCGCCCATGACCTGAAGCGTCGTTAAATAAAGAAATTAATTATATTAAATAATTAAGGCAAGGATTAATCGTTATAAAACAAAATAACGACATGAAATGTGTTTTTCTCAAAATTATGAATGCGATATTATTTGGAAAGTCCGGGTTCACCCCATTCCAATTGATTGTACGATTTCAAGAATCTAAATATGAAGAGAGCGTATGAAGACCGTAAATCTTCCCTCGAATGGACAACGATCAAGACTCTGAATTGGGTAGCTCCCGATTCAAGAGTCGGGTTAATTGCCCAAACGTACACGTTGGTTTCACGGGTTTGACCCTCGCTCAGACCCAGAGCATGGGTGTAAATGGATGGTGTGTCTGACATCGTACCCCATTAAATATCATGTTGTCGATTTTCTGTTAATATATAAATGTTGGTGGTAGAGAATTCATTCTCTACTTAACACCCGTTTATATATTGACAGACGGTCGATGGTACGGTATGGAGTGACGGTGTGGCATGCTAAGATAAAAGAATCAAGGTTTCTTCTTGAAAAGCAGAACCTTGTGGTATGGTATACATGACTTCACGGGCCTCACACACCGGTTGAGTCTAAAAAGGGGGAAGGGAACGCAGGGAAAGTAGCATGTTTCTTTCTAGTTAGTAGTCATTTTACTTTTGGGAATGATGAAATGAGGCGCCTCGGATAGGTCCTATAGGACCGGGGAACGTGTGCTTAGGAATAACTAATCCTCTAAGCTGTATGTGAGGACCGACCCTGCCATTTCCAAGGGTTCACTGCGGGGGATCCTGGGGCATTAACTAGAGTGTCTCGAATCGGTAAGGAGCTCCTCCCTAGCCTGGACTCATGATGGAAATCCAAATTTCCAATACGACCTCTACGAATTTGATTGTATTACTAGTACGGAGGCATAATATATGGTACCTATGCTTCCTAGGATTAATACATTGCTTTGAATTGTTTTAAAACATATACACCCTAATAATAGTATTAGTTTCGTATTTGGCGTATTTAGCATGTTTAACCACCATAAGGTAAAACTCTATCCTCTTGGTGTGCGTTGCATTGTGTGATGGGACTTGAGTCTTATGGTGGTTCCATTTTTCAAAAGACATTGCGTTGTGTTACGTTTTATTTATCTGTACTGACACTGTAGTTATGCATGGCAATCCATTGGTACAACCCATTCCGCGTTAGCGGCGTGGTCTTTGGATTTGCCTTATTTTGTATGAGTTAAGTTAGTTAAGATTTCTCACACCAGTCCCACGACTGACCCATCGTTTGTTTCACCTTTTTTGCAAACTTGGGTGCCCTCTCTTCCACACGGGCAGCCAAGTAGACATGTTTACTCTTTACTTGGAGCTTTCTTTGGAGCAGCTTATATTCTCTCTCTTGGAGTTTGCTTGGGTGAAGAGGTGATGACTTGGAGCTTCGAAGACCCTCTATCTTTTGCTTTATCGCATTTTCCCTTTTATTTCAGACATCAGACTTATTTCCATTTCATGTTATTTAAGTTGGAGTTGGAACTTATGTCATTTTCTGAAAAACTTGTTGTAATAACTTAGATTCTGTGACTGCGGATTTTCTATTGCTGATGACATTATATATCCGCTGCTATGATGTTGTTACTATATGGATTTCCTATGCTATGTTGTTTTCTGTGACTTGTTATATTATATTTATGTTGTATTCCATATGATTTCTTCTTGCTTTCACTTGTGGAAGTTTGGGGTCATTACAGTTTGTATCAGAGCTTTGGTTTACAAAGCGGAATATAACATATTTATAGTAACTCGTTTACGTAGAATCACAATATTCTACGGCGAACATTTCACATGAATACACAATAGTCAGTCGCTTTATCACCATCTTTTATCTATCCTTTTATCTTATCACTTCTTAAAATCATCATTAAAATTGTTCTGACTCTTCTCTTGATCGTACAGAATTAACTTAGAAAATGAGTACCGCAGCTGCTAGAGCTGCTAGGGCCGCTAGGAGAAGGCAAAATACCACTGAAACTGAGGAGCCCACTGTCCAACAACAACCACCACCACCACCGCCGCCACCCTTTGACTTGGATAAGGTGGCAAAGAAGTTCAAGAACTTAGGTGGAGTTCCATTCACCGGTTCAGAGACCGTGGTACAAGCTTAGGCTTGGCTGAAGAATTGTGAAAAGATATTTGGAGGACTGGGACTAGATGATCAGAGAAAGAGATTCACTGCAGCATGGCATCTTCAAGGTGAAGCGCAAAACTGGTGGGAGGTGGTCAACATTGGAGGCGATGAAGATAATATGTCTTGGAGTAGATTTAAGGAGCTTTTCAACGACAAATACATTCCGAGGCAGGAGGTAGAAAGGCTGCACGACGAGTTCGCCAATCTGAAGCAAGGCGACAAGTCCATTTCAGAGTATGTTCGTAGATTTGAGGACCTTTCCCGTTATGCCCCTGAACTGATTCGAAATGACTTTTAGAAGAACAAGAGATTCATAAATGGGCTTGCGAGGAAATATACTGATAGAGTCACTGCCCACATCGACCTTTCCTTCAATAAGATGGTGGAGTTCGCTTGCCGTTATGAAGAGAATGACAGGAAGGGTTCTCAGCAGGACAGAGAGAGGAGCTTAGCCAACAACAACAACAAAAGGAAGCAATCAGAGAAGAAAGCTGAAGGCAGTAATTCTGGAGCTGCTAAGACATATGACATATCCAAGGTCCAGTGCTACAACTGTCAGAAGTTCGGGCATTATAGCAAAGACTGCAGGGGTCAGAAGAAGGCCAGAGGTGATGACAGCAAAGATTGCTACAACTGCCACAAAAAGGGCCATATCAAGGCCAATTGCCCACTGTTGAAAGGAGCCCAGATTGCACATGTCTATGAGGGAGCAGGTACACCATCTTCCTCCGTACCTACTGAGGGAGGTAAGCCTGATGTTCTGGATGGTACTGTTTCTATTAAAGATATTCCTGTTACTGCTTTGTTTGACACGGGTGCATCGAGGAGTTTTATTTCTAGCAGCGCAGTTAAAAAGTTGAAACTAAAACAAAGAAGCCTTAAAGAGCCAATTAATGTTCATAATCATGTAGGAGACTCTATCTCTCTAGACTTATTCTGTAAAGTGCCAGTATCCTACTCTCGTTTCAAATTTCCATTTAACTTGATCATCATGGATTTTTCCGTATTTGATATTATCCTTGGTTTCGATTGGCTAACAAAATATGACGCTAAAGTTCTATGCTCAGAAAGAGTAGTAAAGGCGAAACCAGGTTTCAGAAATACCGTTGCTATACCTTGCCATGGCTCAAAGCCTGATAGGAAAGCTTTTTGGTCTTCTTTAGAAGTCACGCCCATCTCTTCAGAGAATATTCCTATTGTCAAGAATTACGCGGACGTATTTGAAGAAGTAGATAGTTTACCGACGCGGAGGGAAATCGATTTCAGAATTGATCTTGTCCCTAATGCAAGGCCTGTAGTTCATGCTATACGAAGGATGACCCCTAAAGAAAAAGAAGAGTTGAGTACCCAAACCAAACAGCTCTTGAAGAAGGGATTAATCCGGCCTAGCTTTTCCAATTGGGGAGCAGCTGTGGTGTTTGTCCCCAAATCTGACGGCACTCTAAGGCTCTGTGTGGATTACCGCGACCTAAATAAACAGACCTTGAAGAACAAATACCCCTTGCCTCGAATAGATGATTTGATGGACAATTTAAATGGAGCCAAGGTGTTTTCGAAGATGGACCTAGCCACAGGTTTTCACCAACTCCGCATAGCCGAAGAATGCATTCCTTTGACCGCTTTCAGAGGTCCTGACTTATTCTACGAATGGTTGGTCATGCTGTTCGGTCTGTGCAATGCTCCAGCCTATTTTGTTGACTTGATGAATAGGGTCTTCCGAGAGGTCTTGAATAAATTAGTCCTAGTCTTCATTGATGATATCTTAATCTTTTCTAAAACCAAGGAGGAGCATGAAGGGCATCTAAGAGAAGTGCTAGAGATTCTGCAAAGAAATGTTCTAAAAGCAAAATTTTCAAAATGCACATTTTGGCAAGAAGAGGTAAAATTCTTGGGCCATGTTGTGTCAAAAGAAGGAATTGCTGTGGACCCAAGCAAAATTTCCGCCATTCAAGATTGGAAGCAGCCGACTACACCCACTGAAGTAAGAAGCTTCCTAGGGTTGGCTGGATATTACAGAAAGCTCGTCAAAAACTTTTCCAAGTTATCTGGCCCTTTAACACAGCTCACCAAGAAACATACCAAGTTCATTTGGACGGCAGAGTGTGAGGAGTCCTTCCAGAAGCTAAAGGTGAGTTTGACCACTGCTCCCGTGCTGACCATCATCGATGGTAACCAAGATTTAGCCGTCTATACCGATGCTTCTCAAAATGGTGGTCTTGGCGCAGTATTGATGCAAAGGGGCAAAGTTGTTGCGTATGCAAGCCGTCAACTAAAGCCACATGAGAAAAATTATCGTGTCCATGACCTAGAGCTGTTGGCCATAGTCTTTGCTTTAAAAATTTGGAGGCATTATCTCTTGGGCGAAAAATTCGAATTATTCACAGACCATCAATCTTTGAAATATCTCTTCGATCAAAAGGACTTGAATTTAAGGCAGCTAACGTGGCTAGAATTTCTTACGGCGTATGATCTCGACATCTTGTATACGCCGGGGAAAGCCAATGTTGTGGCAGACGCACTCAGTAGAAAGGCTGTCATGGTCGCAAGCTTCATCGTTACCCCTTCTTTGATTGATAAAATTTCTACCCTCCAAAAGGAGGATAAGTTTATCCAAAGAATGATCAAGAGAGTTCAAGAAGGTGAAAGCACGAGCTTCCAAATAGATAAAAAGGGAGTCCTTAGATTGCAAGGGAGGATCTGTGTTCCAAAAATCCCAGAGCTCATCAGGGAAGTTTTAAATGAAGGGCACAAATCAAAGCTTTCCATCCACCCAGGCGTGAACAAGATGTATCATGGTCTAAAGCGCACTTTTTGGTGGAAAGATATGAAGAGGGATATATCCATTTATGTGAGTAGATGTCCTACATGCCAGCGAGTTAAGAGCGATCAACAAAAGCCTGCAGGATTGTTGCAACCATTGCCGGTACCAGAAGGGAAGTGGGACCAAGTCTCTATGGATTTTATAGATGGTTTGCCCCGTACTAGGAAAGGGAATGACAGCATTTGGGTGATCGTGGACCGCTTCACCAAGGTCGCTCATTTCATACCTGTCAAGTCCACCAGAACTGCTTAAAGTCTGGCACAAATTTATTTCAAAGAAATAGTCAGGCTATATGGGTAATAAAACTAAATCTTTCCTTTTCATCGTTTTCTAAATGAAAATTTTCATGTCTAATCAAAGAAAATCTTTCGTGTTAAACAGAGTTCCTAGCTGTATTGTTAGCGACCGTGATCCTATCTTCACTAGCAAGTTTTGGGAAGCATTCCAAAATGAGTTGGGAACGAAGTTAAACCTTAGTACCCCATACCACCCTCAGACAGATGGCCAAACTGAGAGGGTGAATCGCATTCTTGAAGATTTGTTGCGGGCTTGCATACTCGATTATGGAGGTTCTTGGGAGGATCACTTGCATTTAGTTGAATTCTCATATAACAATAGCTATCAAGCAAGTTTGAAGATGTCTCCATTCGAAGCCTTATATGATAAGCCATGTAGATCGCCAGCCTGTTGGATTGAAAAGGGAGATCGCCTTGTTTTGGGTCCAGACATGGTCCGAGAAGCTTCAGACAAAGTTGATAAAATTAAGAAGCGATTACTGGCTGCGCAAAGCCGACAGAAAAGCTATGCAGACAAGCGTAGAAGAGACTTACAATTCTCTGTTGGGGACCATGTGTACTTGAAGGTTTCTCCACTAAGAGGTGTGATTCGGTTTGGAAAGTCAGGAAAACTTGCACCAAAATTCATAGGCCCTTTCCCTATTCTTGAGAGGATTGGCACCCTAGCTTACAGAATTCAGATGCCCGACTGGTTGCCTGGAGTTCACGATGTATTTCATGTATCTCAACTTCGAAGGCATGTCCATGATCTGGATCTAGTTGTGGAGGAAGCATCACAGCAGGATTTGGATATTACTCCGAGTCTAACAGTGAGAAAAGAGCTGATAAAGAATATTGGCAAGGAAACCAGAGCTCTGAGGAATAAAAGAATCAACCTAGTCAAAGTGCAGTGGAGTGGCGATCCTAGGGACTGCACTTGGGAAACCGAAGAGAGTTTCAAACAGGCCTATCCCAAATGCAGAGTGGATATCTCAGATTAAATTTTGTTTTGAGGTACGCTTAATCATTTCAGTGTTCTCTGTATTGGTTCCTACTCTTCTGTTTTCCTTTTCCTTTTCGAGGACGAAAAGTTCTTAAGTGGGGGAGATTGTAATGACCCGAAAATCTGAACCAGTTTGAAAATTTTATTTCTGGAAATTTTGTTGAATTTTTAGTCCAAATTTAAAATTTCCAATTTTAAATAACTCTGAAACAGTTAAAAATGGCCATGTTGCAAATGACCTCGGAATTCGACGAAACCACTTTCGTTGGATCCGGAATGTCATAATATGGCTAGGTTTCAATTTTTAGAATTTTTCGATTTAATATGTGAGCATGGCGAAAGAAACTGTGTTTGTTCAAATACAGTTGAAATTGAACGACCTGAAAATAGCCATTTTTCGAACGGTCTCAAAATTCGACGAAATTGACTCTGTTAGGACCGAATCGTCAGAACATAGCCAAAAATAATTTTTCTGGATTTTTCTGAGTTGGTATGTGGCCGCAGGAAATTAAAACGTATGTTCGAATTTAAAATAAATGATTTATATTTGAAAATAAAAGAAAAACATACTGTAATTTCAGAATTGGACCTTGGCGATAGCGCCATCGCGTTCAGAAGACGTCAAAACATTAAGTTCGACAGTCGTTGAGCGCGAATCGGAGATCGTATGTGAAAACAGTAATTTCTAGAATTAATTAATTAATTAAATAATAAAAATAAAACCCTAAATACTAGTATAAATACCCCTGTATACGGTACATATACTGCTTCTTCCCCGTTCAATTTGTGGTCGTCGTAACCCATTTCTATTCGAAATTTCAAACTCGAAATTCTCCCTCAATACTCCACGAAATTCATCAAACCCATACCCGTTTCGAAGAGAAAACCGAGACCTTCAATCCCGTACCAGTTTCACCCGCCCTCGACCATCGTCGCACCCGCCCCGAGCCCGAGAAACCGCCGCCGTCGCACGCAATCCGGGCCCACCTGAAGCCGCCGAGCACCACCCCCTTCCCGGCGCGCCTAGATCTCTCCTCCCCGGTCCTCGTACAACAAACGACACCCAAAACCGTTCAGCAAATCAGGAGAAAACTGGAATTGAAATTTTGAACAAAACTAAAAATTCAAAGGTAATTTTTATTTCAGAATTTGCGACGCTTTTAAGCGTGACTGCAGCAGTTGTTAAAAGTCAGTATGTTTAAAACATTGATAACTAATGCGTATTAACTCTGATTCTGAAAATTTCAGAACCGTTAGATCCGTGACAACGAGTGAGATCTGCTGTAATTGATTGGAGCATTCTGAATTTTTTTTTTTTGGATTTATTAATATTCTAATCCAATCAAGGTGAGAGTTCCTTTATTTAAAATTTAATAAAATTAACTATTCAAGTACGAAGAATGATTCAGATCTGTTTGGTTGGTCATGATTGGTGATGCTTTGTTTTATGATTGAGTAGCTAGTATAGATCCATTTGATTTTCGTGCTTATACCATATCATGTTATCACTATCACACGTTATCACTTTGTATTGATATTAAATTGATCAAATTTTCATTTTAAAATAAATGGACATAAAATGGTCACTACTCATATGTTATCGCTTGTGTTAGGATTGGATTGATTAAATTTATCATCAAAGAAATTTGATTATCACTATCACATGTTATCGCTTGTTTCAGGATTTGGGTTGATCAAACTTGTAGGCTGAAAATATACACCGTATGATTCATGGACATTTATTTTGTTAATGTTTATGTTAGAGAATTTACACCGTATGATTCATGGACGTTTATTTTGTTAATGTTTATGTTATAAAATTTACATCATATGATTCATGGACATGTATTTTTCATGTTAATGTTAGAA
Source organism: Allium sativum (assembly GCA_030737875.1). NCBI lineage: Eukaryota > Viridiplantae > Streptophyta > Magnoliopsida > Asparagales > Amaryllidaceae > Allium > Allium sativum. The sequence goes on from CM060924.1 coordinate 65,891,519, forward strand.
AATTTTCACCGTATGTTAGATTGACATTTTTATTTAATGTTAAAATAAAAAGTACACCATATGATTTATTAACATTATTTTAATGTTATATAAAAAGAAAAGATTGAATTTACATGTGTATAAAAAAAGAAAATTTATATTGCAATAAAAAGATTGAATTTACATTGTAATATAAAGATATGAAATTTACATGGTAAGAAATTGACATTGTAATGTAAAGATATGAAATTTACATGGTAAGAAATTGACATTGTAATATAAAGATATGAAATTTACATGGTAAGAAATTGACATTGCAATGTAAAGATATGAAATTTACATGGTAAGAAATTGACATTTTGTTCAATGTTAAAATAAAGAAAATGCATTGCATGTAAAATTAACATTTTTTTTTATGTTAATAAAAAGAAAATGTGTCGTATGTTAAATTAACATTTATTTTTAATGTTAATAAAAAGAGAGTTTTCATCGTAGGAAAGTTGACATCATTTTTAATGTAAATTAAAAAGAGAATTTTCATCGTAGGAAAGTTGACATTTATTTTTAATGTTAATAAAAAGAGAATTTTCATCGTATGAAAGTTGACATCATTTTTAATGTAAATTAAAAAGAGAATTTTCATCGTAGGAAAGTTGACATCATTTTTAATGTGAATATTAAAAAGAGAATTTTCATCGTAGGAAAGTTGACATTTATTTTTAATGTAAATTAAAAAGAGAATTTTCATCGTAGGAAGGTTGACATCATTTTTTTTATGTAAATTAAAAAGAAATTATGTCGTAGGATAGATGTACATTATTTATAATGTATATAAAAAGAAATTTATGTCGTAGGATAAATGTACATTATTTTTAATGTATATAAAATGAGAATTTTCACCGTAAAATAAATTTACATTTTTGATGTAATTAAAACTAGGAATGCACTTAAAAAAAAAGAAAAAAGAGAACAAATATTTTATATGTAATTGAAAACATAATATTATAGAAAGTATAAAATGAAAATGAATTAAAGGAATGATTCATCGTCTAATCCTAAACTACATTGTCATGTAAGTAGAAAAGTAAAAGATAAGAGAAGAAGGAAGGCGTATGTAAGGACGATGAGTTAAACGAACTATTTATATATATATATATTTATATATATAATTAAAATATAACGAATCGAGCGCTGTAGTTCGCGTTTTGAAAACGAACCTTTAAACGGTTATGCCGGAAGATCCGACCGTCAGATTTTCCCAAAACTGAAACCGCTAGGACCGTCTTGGAAAAATCTTTCCAACGTTATAAGCTACGTTAAAATCCAACGGTTAGATTTTGAGAAAAGTGAAAATCAAAATTGATGGAAAACAGCCCCAGAGTCGCCCTTGACCTGAAGCGTCGTTAAATAAAGAAATTAATTATATTAAATAATTAAGGCAAGGATTAATCGTTATAAAACAACATAACGACATGAAATGTGTTTTTCTCAAAATTATGAATGCGAGATTATTTGGAAAGTCCGGGTTCACCTCATTCCAAATGATTGTACGATTTCAAGAATCTAAATATGAAGACGGCGTATGAAGACCGTAAGTCTTCCCTCGAATGGACAACGATCAAGACTCTGAATTGGGTAGCTCCCGATTCAAGAGTCGGGGTAATTGCCCAAACGTACGCGTTGGTTTCACGGGTTTGACCCTCGCTTAGACCCAGAGCATGGGTGTAAATGGATGTTGTGTCTGACATCGTACCCCATTAAATATCATGTTGTCGATTTTCTGTTAATATATAAATGTTGGTGGTAGAGAATTCATTCTCTACTTAACAACCGTTTATATATTGACAGACGGTCGATGGTACGGTATGGAGTGACGGTGTGGCATGCTAAGATAAAAGAATCAAGGTTTCTTGTTGAAAAGCAGAACCTTGTGGTATGGTATACCTGACTTCACGGGCCTCACACACCGGTTGAGTCTAAAAAGGGGGAAGGGAACGCAGGGAAAGTAGCACGTTTCTTTCTAGTTAGTAGTCATTTTACTTTTGGGAATGATGAAATGAGGCGCCTCGGATAGGTCCTATAGGACCGGGGAACGTGTGCTTAGGAATAACTAATCCTCTAAGCTGTATGTGAGGACCGGCCCTGCCATTTCCAAGGGTTCACTGCGGGGGATCCTGGGGCATTAACTAGAGTGTCTCGAATCGGTAAGGAGCTCCTCCCTAGCCCGGACTCATGATGGAAATCCAAATTTCCAATACGACCTCTACGAATTTGATTGTATTACTAGTACGGAGGCATAATATATAGTACCTATGCTTCCTAGGATTAATACATTGCTTTGAATTGTTTTAAAACATATACACCCTAATAATAGTATTAGTTTCGTATTTGGCGTATATAGCATGTTTAACCACCATAAGGTAAAACTCTTTCCTCTTGGTGTGCGTTGCATTGTGTGATGGGACCTGAGTCTTATGGTGGTTCTATTTTTCAAAAGACATTGCATTGTGTTACGTTTTATTTATCTGTACTGACACTGTAGTTATGCACGACAATCCATTGGTACAACCCGTTCCGCGTTAGCGGCGTGGTCTTTGGATTTGCCTTATTTTGTATGAGTTAAGTTAGTTAAGAATTCTCACACCAGTCCCACGACTGATCCATCGTTTGTTTCACCTTTTTTGCAAACTTGGGTGCCCTTTCTTCCACACGGGCAGCCAAGTAGACAGGTTTACTCTTTACTTGGAGCTTTCTTTGGAGCAGCTTATATTCTCTCTCTTGGAGTTTGCTTGGGTGAAGAGGTGATGACTTGGAGCTTCGAAGACCCTCTATCTTTTGCTTTATCGCATTTTCCCTTTTATTTCAGACATCAGACTTATTTCCATTTCATGTTATTTAATTTGGAGTTGGAACTTATGTCATTTTCAGAAAAACTTGTTGTAATAACTTAGATTCTGTGACTGCGGATTTTCTATTGCTGATGACATTATATATCCGCTGTTATGATGTTGTTACTATATGGATTTCCTATGCTATGTTGTTTTCTGTGACTTGTTATATTATATTTATGTTGTATTCCATATGATTTCTCCTTGCTTTCACTTATGGAAGTTTGGGGTCATTACAGATTTCTTTGAGACAAGGATCATCTGAATCTACTGGATTATAATTTTCTAATAGAAGAGAAAATTCTAGATTTTGTCTTATAATTTTTGAGTTATGTCAATATCAAATTTGTAGAAAAAATTGCGGTATAATCCTTTGTAAACTGACACGACCTGAACTTCCCCGTGAAGGAAAGAACAGATTGCGTTGAGAACAAGCCACATCGGAACACAAACAGAAGAACATTTCATTGCTTATTACAACAATTCCATCAGAATACAAGAATATACAGAGTACGAATAAATATTATACATCAGAAAAATATCAGAGATTACAGTTCATTACATAGCAGTGGAAAATAATATAAAACACAACTGAAGGAGATATAAGATACAAAGCTTTCCAGATATCATTCCAGCTGTAAACCAGGATCCTGTGAATATAAATATGCTAAACCAAAACTACTAGCTGCCCGTGTCGAAAATAAGGGCGCCCAGAGTTTAGGTTAAAACAACAAACTCCAGGTCAGTCATGTGACTGGTGTGAGAACTAAAAAAGTTATTCAAAACTTTACTTTAAATCAGATATATCAAGGGACCACGCCACATAACATGGAACGGATTTCCTCCTAAGAATACCAGTGCATACAACAAAATAACGCAATGCTTTTTGGAAAAATGAAGCTATTATAAGACCCAGACCCTATCACACAATGCAACGCAAGCCGGGGGATAGGGTTTTCCCTTATAATAGACAAGCATGCTTGGTACATTAAAACAAATCATTTGATACTATTATAAGTGCATAGTGTATAAAACAACTTCAAATATAAATGTATAAATCCTAGACGGCATGGGTACCATAGATCATGTCGCCAATACTAGGCTCTACAATCAAAACCGCAAATATTGTATTTGGAAGTTGGATTTCCATCTATGAACCGAGGCAAGGGATTGTCCTCACCGATTTCGAGACGCTCTAGCCCGTGTCTCCAAACCCAGACTCAGGTGGGCCCTTGGATGGTTAGGGCCGGTCCACCGACGTGGATTAAAATGCCTGAACACTGCGATTCCCCGCACTTTGGGGCGTCAATGAGCCGAATGACTCCATCGGCTCCACATAGTCACCGATATATCCGAGGCGCCTTGCAATACAACAACTACACAGGCGAAAATAATATAAATTTTATGGCTGGTAGGTCACTAACATCACCCTAGCTAGAAGGAAACGCATGTCCTCCCTGAGATCCTCTCCCATTTCTGGTTCACAATCAGGGTGTGAAGCTCGTGAATTAACGCAGTACAAAGTTATGCCACACAGGCGGTTCTTTGATCATCAACCACAAGACTTTGCTTTTCAACAAAATCCTTGATCATTTGCATCTTAGCATGCTACACAGGCAAACCACTCCATGCAACCGATATCCAACAATCACACAGAATGATATCCTATGTTAGCCACACAGTCCATTTACAAGTCTGTTCTTGGTCTGAACGAAACTGGAGGTACCTTTAACCGCGCTTATCCATCGATCTCCAAGTACGTCTGGACGATCACCAACGGATTCCCTTCTCTTGGGTGTATAGCCCAATCAAGATCATCAGTAATTATCCAAACGATGGGAAGACCTCCGATCTTCGACCACCGTCTTCATCCTCGACACATCGTCGAAATAGTTATTCAGAATGGGATAAACCCGGTCTTTCTGAATAACTTGCATATATAATCAACAAGTGTTACATAAACACAACATACGCCTCATTCCAATTCATAATATTCTTTTATTCAAATATTCTTATACTTTGGGAAAGGTTCCCATTAATTTTATCAAAGATAAATTCTTTAAATTTATTCTTTAATCTTCTTTTAAATATCAATTCAAACCAAATTATGGTTTACCCAAACTAGTCGAGATTAGCAAACCTTACTGAAGTAATCACTTGTTATATTTCCCAACACCAACCTATTCATCCTATGAAGTAAAACTGGTCATACTTCATATCTAACAACACAGTGTTATCGGTAAATTCAATTACCATTTCTCGTTCAAATCTAATTAAAGATTTAACTATCGCCTGGAGCAAAACTGGTGATACTCCATTCTCAATCATTTCAATCTAATTAAAGATTCATTAAAACTCCACTTGGTTTTAATCTTCCCAAAAATCACTATTAATGATTATTTAACTTGGGAAATCATATTCTGTCTTTAACTGGGTTAAAGAACCAATTTCATCTAAAACACGGTTAACGATAAACCCAAAATCACATTCCATTGTTAATTGTGTTAAAGAACAGGTGTTATTTAAAACACCGCTCATGATAAAACCCCAAAACCAATTTAAATTCAATTCCAATTAAATACTAATTAACTGGACAATTTCACTAAATCTTAATTAAAAGATTTATTCTTTTCTAAACTGGGTTCAACAAAAGTGTTATTTAAGATACCATTCACAACGAACCCAAAATCCCATTTGATATTAAATACAAGGCTCTGAATAGAAAATATATCGGCTTATATTCGATATCAAATTCTGAAACCAACAAATATCGTATTGGAAATAACGATATTAATATATCTTTCAAATTTCCACAACCATATTTGTATAATCACGAAATCCAACATCGAAATATTCTGAAGATAACTTCAATTCAAATCCATTTCAATTCGTATATTGGAAATTCTGATTATTTTTAAAACCACTTCAAATCCAATTTATTTATTCAAAAACATTGGATTATAATTCTAGTTCATAACTAGTTCATTTCGATAAAAATATATTTTTATCCTTTTTAAATATGGGATTTTTCACCCTAATTCTTTATAAATCATTTTTTATGATTGTACACAAATTATTGATATTTTTAATAATTTTATCAAGGCTCATACAGTCGATTTCCAATAACGGTCGTCGAACTGCACTTACAACGACCTTTTCCAAATTTGGTTTGGACATAATTCCAAATCCAGCTGTTAGATTTCAAATTTCTAATATTCATTGGAAATTTCTTTTCGATACGAACCCAGCGGTTCCGGTTTCAGGAGAATCCGATGGTCAGATCTCCCGTAACGTGAATTCGAAGTCAATGGTCAAAATTCGCGAACTACTGTGGTGCAGCGTGTTCTATTTAGGCCATTTAATATAATATATATATATATATTATATATATATATCGTCGATTTCAATTCAAAACGTATTTTATAAATCGTTTAAATTCATTTTCAAAACGATTTCAATTTCATATTTAATTTTAAATCAAAAATAAATATTCCATATCATTCATATATAGATAATAATATTTTCAAAACGTTATATTTTGAAATCACTTCCTTTTCTATATTCATTATAAAAATGAATATAATCGATATGAATATCATTCGCGTCAAAATGGCGCAAATCTAATCAACACGGTTTTATATATTTCAATAACTTCATTATTCTATTCAACAAATGAATATTTTCTTCAACACATGAATATATATTTTATTCAACACATGAATATTTATTATTTCTTTCTTACAATAAAAATGTGAATTTTATTGTATAAATATTTCGTTCAACACATGAATAGTTTCAACACATGAATATTCTCAACACGTGATTATTTTCAACACATGAATGGTTTCAACACATGAATATTATCAACACATGAGTATTGTCAACACATGACTATTTTTTTATTCAACACATGAATATAATTTACTTTCTAAATTGGAATGAGACCCACTCAAATACCATATAATGTTATTTATGTGGATTATATACAACACATATATATAATAGCAATGATAAATAATCAACCATCATCCAAAGTGCACCACACAACTACATAAGCATTAAATATAAATAATTAACGCTTACATAGTCTGTCAGCCCATCGATTGACATACAACTAAACAATCGGGATTAGTGTATGCCAAATATCATCCCAATACCCGTGTGGGGTTTCAGTCAACAAACACAGATTTTTATTTGTGCAGTTGGGCAATGTGTAAAATTTATCGTCCAATCAATATCCTACAAATGGGTGTACATAAACAAATCATTCGATTTGTAAAAGAATGTTTATTTATTCACATTCACATTAAATTTATATTTTTAACGATAAATAATTTATTTTAACACATGAGTATATTTCCATTCATTCCACATCACAATCAATTTTCACCACACAACAAAATCAAACAAGTCGTCCATGGTTTGTGGACAACGAGTGTCGGGTGCTGCTAAGCACCATCTGTGAGACAACCCCGAACCCCGTACTGACGGCGGCAAGGGTAATCTTTGGAATATAACACAAAAACAGACAACAGCAGAACAGAATTAAATAAATACATCACATAGTGAACAATAGAATATACTGGATAAACGTAATCATCAGAGTTACACAGTATACAGGATCATACATAGCACAAATACAGTTCAGCTATACATAAATGTCTACAGCAGAAACAAACATAATATGTACAATAGGAGCTGAACAGCATAAAAAGAGATAAATGATAGAATCCATCTTCAGCTCCAGCTATCCAGAAAGAGCCAGCTAAAACCTGAATACAAGGTTGCCCGTGTAGAAAAAGGGGCACCCGAGTTTGAAAGTGAAACAAACTACGAGTCCGTCATGGGACTGGTATGAGAAATCTACTCAACACATTTAAAATATGGCTAATCACAGGACCACGCCACTTTCGTGGAACGGGTTTACTCCATCGGATCGCCAGTGCTTTAAAACAAATAATTCTTTTAAACATCGCAATGCTTTTTATAAAAATGACGCCATTAAAAGACTCAGTTCCCATCACACAATGCAATGCAAACTGGAGGATAGAGTTTTTACCTTATAATGGCCAAGATATGCTTGATACGAATAAAACAAAAGCATTTGATATTATTACTAGTGTTTATATGTTTCGAAAACAATTTCAAATCATAAGTATCAATCATAGATGGCATTAATGCCCCCATACCACTATGTCGCCATATATGGGTATACAATCAAAACCACACAGTCATGTATTTGGAAATTGGATTTCCGTCATGAAACAAGGCAAAAGATAGTCCTTACCGAATTTGTAACGACCCGGAAAATCTGAACCAATTTAAAAAAAATAAATTTGCTAAAATAGTGGATTTTAAATATTTAAAATAAATATTTTAAATAATAATGATGAAAGTAAGTTTGAATCGAAGTTGAAAATAAATATAATTACTTTGAATTGTAAACGAGGCCTGAAGTGGCACGACAGTTTCAAAATTTGAATTCAAACTTTGACTAGCTGTACCAGGTGCAAAACAAAACGGATTTTAGTGAAACCAAAAATATTTAAATCTGTTAGTGAATACCTTTCCAACGAATCTGAAAAATCGAAGTTTCATAGCGAAAAGCAAAAGTTATGGCCAAATGAATTTTCAGAAAGGTCGCTATGGAATTTATATAGCCCGTGAAATTGGCCATTTTGCAAACGACCTCGAAATTCGACGAAACCACTTTTGTTGGATCCAGGATGAGAAGTTATTGCTAGGTTTCAAATTTCATAATTTTTGAAGCTAGTATGTGAGCGTGGCAAAGAAAAATGTGTTTTGTTCAATTATAGTTAAATTGGATCGATTAGAAATGGGCCTTTTTGCAAACGATCTCAGAATTCGACGAAACTAGTTTTGTTGGGACCGCATCATCAAAACATAGCTAGATTTATTTTTTTGGAATTTTTAGAATCAGTTTGTGGCCCCGACAAATTGAAATGTACGTTCAAATCAAATATTGAATGTTTTATGTTTTAATTTGAAGGAAACCTGACTGAAACAGTCGAATGGGCCTATGAAACATATCCCATTGTGTTCGGTGTGGGGGTAAAATGCTAGGGACGACAGTCGTTGGGTTTGGATTGGTGTTCGTGTGTGAATGAGGGTATTTTAGAGATTTTAAAATATATAAATAGATTAAAAAAATTCATTGGTCAAAAAAACTTTCTCTCTCCCCGATAATATCGCGATCGATGATGGATAGGTATTCATCACTTCCCGTTCATTTTCTGATCAATCCACGCAAAATTAGCCCCTCCTCCAGTTGAAGATTTTGTAGAGCTCCTCGAGATCATCAAATCCATATATAGTTTGGAATTTTTGTGGCCTGTGGAGTGAGAATCGACGCCAGGAAGTTAGGGCGTTCAAACCGTCGCCGCGCCGCCTATAGGCCACCGAAGTGGGCCCCGCTCCAGGCGCCGCCGCGCCTCTCCTCCCTCTTCGTCACTGCAATGGCCGATCATCCAACCACTTCACCGTTTGCACGAAAATTCAAAACCTAGTTTTGAATGAATTAGCTGAGGTACGGCTTGTTTTATTTAAACTGAAATTAACACTTTTAAACCGTTGCAAACTTATAAAAATCATATCTTTTTCGTTTCTTGACGAAATCCAGTGAAACAAGAGACAGTGGACTCATGTGGACGTCTTCTAGCTTCTAGAAGAGACCGCATATTTTTCTGAGCCTTCTACAATTTTTGGTGGAGTGGAACCCAATGTGAGATTTCTAAATTATAAACGATATGGAAAACGACAATGTATAAATTATATAACCGATGTATGAGTTATATAAGCATTATACGCCTCTTGTATAAGCATTGTATAAGTTGTACGTTCGATGTATAATTTATATATGCATTGTAAAAATTATATATGTGTTGAAACAGAAGTGAAATGCTATATATAAATATATATATATATATATATATACACACGCCCCTCGTCCACAAACCATGGACGATATTTATTGGTTGTGATTGGTGTGAAAATTGATTGATAGCGAATGGTTGATTGAAATTGTTTGTGGTTGAAATTGATTGATTGTGTTTGAAAAATACCTGTTTGTGGTTGAGAAATATTTGGTTGAAACCACATAGGATTAGTTTGTGGAAATGAAAAAAATATACATGCCGCCTGCGTGCGAACTAGATGCATGATTCCCCATTGTCAAAAGCTGCGAGGCTTTAAGGTAGAGCGAGGAGCCGTACTAGGGACGGTCCCGGTTTTAACTACCCTGCCGTTATGCTGCCGAAATTTTGAATAATATTCATGTGTTAGAATTATTTTCGTTTGTTGAAACTATATTTATTCGTTGAATAGAAAACCTTCATGTGTTGAATCGATATTCATTCGTTGGATAGAAATTCATGTGTTGAATGGTATTCGTGTTTTAAATATAAAAATCACATTTTTACTCTATATATATAAACTATAGAAAACCTTCATTTGTTGAATCGATATTTATTCGTTGGATAGAAATTCATGTGTTGAATGGTATTCGTGTTTTAAATATAAAAATCACATTTTTACTCTATATATATAAACTATAGAAAACCTTCATGCGTTGAATCGATATTCATTCGTTGGATAGAAATTCATGTGTTGAATGGTATTCGTGTTTTAAATATAAAAATCACATTTTTACTCTATATATATAAACTATAGAAAACCTTCATGTGTTGAATCGATATTCATTCGTTGGATGGAAATACATGTGTTGAATGGTATTCGTGTTTTAAATATAAAAATCACATTTTTACTCTATATATATAAACTATAGAAAACCTTCATGTGTTGAATCGATATTCATTCGTTGGACAGAAATTCATGTGTTGAATGGTATTCGTGTTTTAAATATAAAAATCACATTTTTACTCTATATATATAAACTATAGAAAACCTTCATGTGTTGAATCGATATTCATTCATTGGATAGAAATTCTTGTGTTGAATGGTATTCGTGTTTTAAATATAAAAATCACATTTTTACTCTATATATATAAACTATAGAAAACCTTCATGTGTTGAATCGATATTCATTCGTTGGATAGAAATTCATGTGTTGAATGGTATTCATGTTTTAAATATAAAAATCACATTTTTACTCTATATATATAAACTATAGAAAACCTTCATGTGTTGAATTGATATTCATTCGTTGGATAGAAATTCTTGTGTTGAATGGTATTCGTGTTTTCAATATAAAAATCACCTTTTTATCGATATATAAACTATAGAAAACCTTCATGTGTTGAATCGAAATTCATTCATTGAATTGAAATTCATGTGTTGAATGGTTTTCATATTTTAAAAGAAAATGTTTTATAATAAAAATCCAATTTTTATCATCGATATGAACTATATAAAATAATTTTGTTTTGAAATAAATTATTTTATAATAAAAATCCTATTTTTATCACCTATAATAACTATATAAAATAGTCGAGTTTTGAAATAAATTGTTTTACATTAAAAATCACATTTTTATTATATACACGAATTGGTAAAAATAGTGAAGTGTTGAAATAGAAAACAGTTAGATAAAAATATCTTTTTTTCAAATGTTTGTAATTCATATAGTTTTGAAATCGAAGAATCGATATATATATATATATATAAAAATAGAATTGAAATATATCGAATAACGAAGCTGCAGTTCGTATTTTGAAACCGTGATTTCAAACGTTTAGTGCGGGAGATCCGACCATCGGATTTTCCCGAAACCGCAACCGTTGGGTTTGCTTTGGAAATATCTTTTCAACGGCACCAACTTCGTAAAAATCCAACGGTTGGATTGTCTGGAATGTTTAATTCAAATCTAAAGAAAAACAGCGCCAGAATCGATTATATATATATATATATATATATATATATATATATATATATATATACAAACATAATTATATTAAATCGAATAACGACGCTGCAGTTCGTATTTTGAAATCGAAACTTCAAACGATTGTACCGGGAGATCCGACCGTCAGATTTTCCCGAAACTGGAACCGTTGGATTCGTTTTGAAAAGATCTTTCTAATGATGTAAATTTTGTGAAGATCCAACAGTTAGATTTTCATATATGTGTAAATCAAATCTGAAGAAAAACAGTGCCAGGGCCGCGTTATGGCCCGAACCGTCGTTTTGAATAAATTGGCTATTTTAAAATAAATAAAAATAGCGAAAAATCGTTATAAAATTTTATAAACGATATGGATATGAAATTTAGAAACTAACTGAAGGTTGGCTAAGTCGAATGGTTTCTTGGGTATTGATCTGATGTTGGTTTCGGCCTTCGGGGTTAATATTTGGGAAATCGTTCTCTTACTGATTGACGGTTAGTGACTAATGAATTGAAATGATGCATAATAGTGTTTGTGTAGCACTTGTTTATTATATACGCGAGTTGCTCAGAAAGACCGGGTTTATCCTATTCTGAATAACTGAATCAACGATAAGAAATCGAAGATGAAGTCGGTGTTCGAAGATCGGAGATCTTCACCTCGTTTGGATAGTAACCGAGGTCCTGATTGGGAGGCAACCCGAAATATGGATAATGAGTGGTGATTGTCTAGACGTACGTGGTGATCGATGGGTTTGCGAGGTATATAGTGCCTCCGGTTTCGTTCAGACCCAGAACGGACTTGCAAATGGACAGTGTGTCTGACATTGGAATTTATTCTGTGTGATTGATAGCCATCAGTTGCACGGTGTGAATTGCCTGTGTGGCATGCTAAGATGCAATGATCAAAACTTCTGTTGAAAAGCAAAGTCTTGTGGTGATGATCAAAGCACCGCCTGTGTGGCATAGCTTTGTGTATAACGTGAAATTGCGAGCCTCACACCCCGGTATGAACCAGAAACGGGAGAGGACCTCAGGGGGGACGTGCGTTTTCTTTCTAGCTAGAAGTGGCATCAGTGGTTTTACACACCCTGACGAGTTTGACTTATGTGGTTGTTACTGTTGCGAGGCGCCTCGGTTAGATCGGACGATCCGGGTCCGATGGAGTCATTCGTTGGCTCATTTATGCCCCAAAGGGCGGAGGGACTCATTGTTCAGGCATTATAATCCACTTCGTCTGGACCGGCCCTGACGATCCAAGGTACGGATGCAGCTGTGCCTGAGGCTCGGGCTAGAGAGTCTCGAAGGCGGTAAGGACTATCTTTTGCCTTGGTTCATGATGGAAATCCAATTTTCAAATACGACATCGTGCGGTTTTGATTGTATATATATATGGCGACATGATATATGGTACCCATGCCGTCTATGATTAATAGTTATGATTCGAAATTGTTTTTGAAACATATAAACACAAGAAATAATATCAAATGCTTTTGTTTTATTCGTATCAAGCATATTTTGGATATTATAAGGTAAAACTCTATCCTCCGGTTTGCGTTGCATTATGTGATGGGAACTGAGTCTTATAATGGCTTCATTTTTATAAAAAGCATTGCGATGTTTAAAAGAATGATTTTTTTAAACCACTGGCAATACAGTGGAGTAAACCTATTCCACGAAGGTGGCGTGGTCCTGTGATTAGCCATATTTTAAATGCGTTGAGTAGATTTCTCATACCAGTCCCATGACTGACTCGTAGTTTGTTTCACTTTCAAACTCGGGTGCCCCTTTTTCTACACGGGCAGCCTTGTATTCAGGTTTTAGCTGGCTTTATCTGGATAGCTGGAGCTAAAAATGGATTGTATCATTTATCTCTTCTTATGCTGTTCAGCTCCTATTGTACATATTATGTTTATTTCCGCTGTAGACATTTATGTATAGCTGAATTGTATTTGTACTAAGTATGATCCTGTATACTATGTAACTCTGATGATTACGTTTATTCAGTGTATTATTTGTACATTATCTGGTGTATTTGTTTATTTATGTTCTGCTATTATCTGTTTCTGTGTTATATTCCAAGGATTACCCTTGCCACCGTTAGTACGGGGTTTGGGGTCGTCTCATTTGGTATCAGAGCTTTGGTTAAGCTTAGTTCTGGAATATAACATATTAACGAACTCGTCAGAAATAGAACCAGTAGTGTTCTAGGACGGGTAACTCATTACAGATAAGATCAGTAATATCCTAGTACGAGTAAAGAAGAATGAAGTTACACCTCGATAGACACATTTACATTTGAAGTATGTGTTTCTATATTTTAAAATATCTTTTCTGTGACCTGACACTTGATCTGCTGTTTGCAGAAGTACTTGAAAATGAGTGTCAGAAACAGAAGAAATGCAGAACCAGATCTAGAGGCTCTATTTAAGAGATATCGAAATCTGGGTGGAGCATAATTCTCGGGCAATGAATCTATTATTCAAACTCAAGCTTGGGTGAGCTCTGTAGAAAGAATATTTGAGCGTTTCCAGCTGAGAGATGATCAGAAAAGGTTAGTAGCATCTTGGGCGCTCAAAGAAGAAGCTTTAATCTGGTGGGAAACAATCATCAAAGATAATCCAGAAGGTGATTTCACCTCGGATAGATTCAAGGAGATTTTCCTAGGAAGATTTACTCCTCCTGAAGCGACTGAGCGATTATGTGATGATTTCTCTTATTTGATACAAGGAGATATGACCATTCCAGAATATCATAAGAAATTCTACGAACTTTCTCACTTTGCTCCTCATCTGATTCAAGATCCAAAGAGGAAGAATCTGGGATTTATTCATGGCCTGCAAAGAAAATATCAGAATAGTGTGATGAGGAATGTAAAGCTTCCTTTTTCTGAAATGATTTATATGGCTTATCAGTATGAAGATCTCCATAAGAAAGGCATGTTGCGGGACGAAGAAGAAGTCAGTTCGAGTAACAAAGGTGAGCCTGAAACAGATAATCCTGAGGCCAGTATGGTGTTTGAGGTCAGTAAGAAGCCTAGTGCCAAGAGAAAAAGGGCCAGATCTGAGAAAGAACCTGTAACGACAGCTGTATGCAATAACTGCAATAGGCAAGGACATCTCTCGATAAGATGCAGATCTATGAAGAAACGAAAGAATGACGGGTTTAAATCCGGCAAGAAGCTCCAGGAAAGTAAAAGATGCAATCAATGTCATCGGTTTGGTCATGTAAAACAAGAGTGCCGGCTGTTAAAAACAACCAAAGAAGCTCAGGTAAATGAAATAGCCGAAGTGCCTGCATCTTCGACTGCTCAGGAGAGGCCAGATGTTTTGGAAGGCATGCTAACTGTCAAAGATGTTCCAGTTAAAGTACTGTTTGACACCGGCGCGTCGCGAAGCTTTGTTGCAAAGAATGCAGCTAAGAAACTGGATTTGAATTTGAAGAAGCTCATGGAACCAATGACTGTCCAGAATCCGGTTGGGGTTCCATTGATCTCAGTTGGGTTTGTGGAGTGCCGGTTTCCTTTTCTCGTTATCGGTTCCCTACCATCGCGGTCGTCATGAATTTACAGAGTTTGATCTTATCTTGGGGTTAGACTTGACCAAGTTTGAAGCTGAAGTTAAATGCGCCGACAGAATCGTAAAGGCGAAGATTAAATCAGGTGATTATATAACCATTCCCTGTGAAGGTCAGAATGCTAATTGAAAAGACTTCTGGGCAGCTTTAGATGTTTATCATGTTCAAATAGAAAATATTCCTGAAGTCACAGAGAATATTCCTGACCTCATCAAAGACATTCCTGTTGTAACAACCCGCATTCTACGCATCGGAGGATCGTAGAATATTTATTTCTTTCACATAATAAGTCGTATGGTCATGTAACTTTGGGAAACATCCATTAGAGTCATTTCACATGCTTATGATTTTTGTCGATTTTTAAATGACCATTTTGCCCCTAGCTGATTTTGTTTTGGTCATAACTTTTGAATGGAAAGAAATTTTGACCTGAAACCACTTCCATTAGATTCGTTTGATGGTTTACCTTTCCGTAGAGTGGTCATAATAGCCAAACGGACTTACCGTTTGGGAGATATGGATGAAATAAGGTTTGGAAGGTGAAAAACTACTTAACCGGGCCAAATAGGGTGACTAGTGAATAGGCCCATAACCCATTTCGGGATTAGGGTTATAGGGAGGCTGAAAAGGGGTAGAGAATCATTCCATTTCAGTTTTCTAGCCTCCACTTATCTCCAAGAAACCCTAAAAATGGCCCCCAACCTCTAAACAACCTCCAAATCATCTTTTGATCAAGGATTAGGCTTAGCAACATCTAATCAAGGGAGATTAACACCACATCAACATTGGAGCTGTTGTTTAGCATTGGGATTTGTATCAAATCAGAGATTTATTTCAGATCTTAGTTTATTTGTGGCTAAGGTGAGTGATTTGCATAGTTTTGCACTAATTATGGCTAATTAAGGGTAATTAGTGTTAATTAGCGAATTTAAACATGATAAAATTCTGGAAAAATGTTTATAAATTCTTAAATGATGTTTTAGATCTCTGATATGAGTTTGGGTTAATTTGGTTAAGTTTTGCTAATCCTATCATTAGTTTGACCTAAACATGCTTAAGGTGAAACTATGGGGTTTTGGGTATGTTTGATCCATTTTAACCTATCATATTGATGCTTTGATGTTTGTGGTTGATTATGCATGTTGCTATGACTGTATGATATGCTTTATGATTGATTTCAATAGTTAGAATGGTCGAAAATGTCATCGAACGGCGTAAACACTTGCTGGAAAAGCTTCAGGAAACAGTGCAGGATTGGATCGGATATGGTGGCTCGGATCGGATAAGTTGAACTGGAAAAGGGATTCGATCGGATCGGAACCTGACACTTGAGAGAACTGGCAACAACGAAGGCCACGCTAATTGAACTGGGATCGGATCGGATAAAGAAGGGGGGATCGGATCGGAGCACGTGAAGAACGAGGGAGTGGATCGGACCGGAAGCACGAACTGGAAGGGAGATGGCACCCGACCCGACCCGAAGTGGGACACCCGACCCGGAGGAGAACATCCGACCCGAACCGATACAATGCTGGGAACCCGAACCGCTATGGGGGAGGACAACACACCGACCCAACTCAGAATGGACACCCGACCCGAACCGATGGCTTGAGGGGAACCCGACCCAACCCAATATTGACCAATAACCTGAGATGCAAAGGTAGTCCAATATGGGAAGTTAGAGATCAGGATCCAATTGGGAACCGATGAGTTCACTTCATGGTTGGACTTTGCTGCGGGACGTGTGCTAAGGAGTTGACGACGTTCATAACTTCGATTCACCACTAAAAATGGATGATGGGCTACTTATCAGTGCAATAGAGTCATTATGACTCGAGGGGCAAGGTGATGGTAGCAAGACTATGAGCCAGCGCAGATGGGGTGAATAACTCCATGGGGCAAGTGGACATAGTAAAGGATTGGTTAGACTATGAGCCAGCGCAGATGGGGTGAATAACTCCATGGGGAAAGTGGACATAGTAAAGGATTGTTAAGGCTATGAGCCAGCGCAGATGGGGTGAATAACTCCATGGGGCAAGTGGACATAGCAAAGGATTAGTGGCTACGTTATCAGTGCAGTGAAGCCATTTATGAATTCATGGGGCAAAGTGATCGTAGCAAGGTATGTGGGGTGATCAAAGTTGTGAATATCGTATGCTTTACGCACTGAGTGAGAGATGTGAGGATGGTTGCTATGTTTGATTGTTTTCCATCACTATGACATGCACACCCCCACCTCCATATCTTTACACCCTTTGATATGGCACCTTAGAGTGTTGTGCAGTATGTAGTGATAACTCTTTGGTTGCAGGTCCAGGTTCAGGTATGTTTCTAGTCTACCTATTATTGTTCACTTTAGATGCTTATCGCTCATACCGGGCTTTATGTCTGACCCAGAGTTTTATGTCTCCTCTTATTACTCTGGGTGCTCACACGAGCAGACTAGAGACAGGTTAGCTGGTGATGCGCGAGTAGCTGATTCGGAGGCGGGCAGGAGGCTTCCACTTATTACATAGATATTCTCCCTGTGTCATTGGTGGTCGCTACTTGGGTATTAGTAGTGTGCCTCCTTTATCTTGCTTTTGCTTTGAGACAGTTTGAAAAGTTGTAATAATGTTTAACTTTGGATCATAAGCTGTACTTTCATTTTCCGCTGCTATGTTTGTTGTTTCAGCTTATGCACTGTCTCACCTGTTTTATGTCATGTATGTTATTATTATATTTTATCCTATGCGCTGTGAGACATTTTACAGGTTCCTTGTTGGTTCATTTCCTTCTTCCTTTTTCCTTCTGACGACCCGTTCCGTGCTAACTGGACATGTGTACAGCGCACCTTTGGAGTAAATGTCGGTTGGTGCGGGGCGGGCCGTCACATTTGGTATCAAAGCCAGGTTGCGTAGTTAACCTACGGAAAGACAATAGGGAGAGATAGTACGTATATGAGAGCACGTATTTGTGATTACTTTGGTTTTCAAATGCTATATATGTATATATACTATTAGTAGTATAAGAATGAAGTCGTACTGCACTAGCACCACTATGGGGTCGTTAATCGTTTCCCTTTTTCCAGATTGACGATGAGTAGAGACACCAGGGGTGCTGGTAGAGGGACCAACCATGGGAATGCTGCTGACATGAGGGTGATGTTTACTGACCTCATGAGAGACATGCTTAGAGAAGTGCAAGGGGCAGCTCCCAATCCCGGAGTTGGTGTTGGCCCAGTAGTGCAGGCGCATAGGGTCGATTTCGCCAAGTTGTGCAAGGATTACACTAACCTTGGTGGGAAGCTGTTCCACGGGACGGAGTCGGCCACAGATGTTCAGGATTGGATGGATAGCAGTGACTGTATCTTCGATGACTTGGGTCTTGAGGATGCGATGAAGAGTAGGCTAACGTCTCGTCAGCTGCAAGGGCGAGCGATGAATTGGTGGAAAGCCATTAGAACAGCTACTCCAGAAGATCAGGTTACTTGGGATCAGTTCAAGGCTCGCTTTAGCGAGAAGTTTATTCCAGCTGCCCAAAAGTCAGTGTTGTTCAAGAGATTCTTGGAACTCAAGCAAAGTGGTAGGGCAGTCTCTGACTATATTGCTGAGTTCGACACTTTGTCAAAGTATGGGCTATCTCTTATCGATACTCCTGAGAAGAAGAATGAGAAGTTCATTACTGGTTTGGATGGATACTTGGGGGAAAGGCTTATCAATCACATCGATGAGACTTTTGAATCGATTGTGGGGAAAGCTTTGAGATCAGAGAGTCTTTACCCTAAGTCAAAGACTGAGGCTGCATCTGCAGAAGGGCCAAAGCCTTAAGCAGGCGGCGGAGGCAAGAATAACTCTCAGAAAGGAAGCAGGACCAATCTAAGGGTGGCCAGAAAAAGAACAAGAAGGATGTTGAGTGCTTCAACTGTGGTAAGAAGGGCCATTATGCTAAAGATTGTCGGGCCAAGCCAGCGGATAAGAAGTGCTTCAACTGTGGTCAAGTGGGACATTTCAAGGATAAGTGTCCACAACCTCTTAAGGAGAAGCAGATTGTGAAAGCATATGCTATTGATGATGTTCCTTCTTCATCAAATGCCCCAACTGCAGCGAAGAAAGGAATGAATGTTGTTATTCAAGGTATGCTTTCTATTTATGATGTACCAGTTCGAGTTTTGTTTGATACTGTGGCTTCCCGTTCCTTCATATCTAGTGACCTGGTAAATAGGTTGGGACTGGAACCCGAGATAGTCGATAGACCATTGATTGTGACGAACCCGATTGGTGGTTCGACTAGCCTTAGTATAATTTGTCGAAATTTGGTCTTATCGAGTCATGGATGTGTGTTTGTTTGTGATTGCTTTGTTTTGGGCTCTAATGGGTATGGCATTATATTGGGAGTCGATTGGCTCCAAAGATACGGGGTGGTGGTAGACTGTGAGGGCTTTTTTGGTGATAGTTAGGGCGGATGATGGGCGGAGGGTAGTGTTTGGTAGTCTACCTAGTGATGGGGTTATGGCTAGTTTCGTAAATTCCATCGACATCCCGTAGGATGAGCTGTCAGATGTGCCCGTGGTTGGCCAGTATCCGGACGTCTTCGAGGAGGTGACCGGGCTTCCACCACACAGAGAGATTGAGTTTCGTATTGATTTAGTGAAAGATGCCAGACCTATAGTGATGTCACTTCGTCGTATGGCACCAAGGGAGCAGCGAGAGCTCGGGGTGCAAGTCAGCAATCTTTTGAAGAAGGGATTTATTAGAAGAAGTGTCTCCGAGTGGGGAGCACCGGTTGTGTTTGCCACTAAGGCAGATGGTTCCCTTCGTTTGTGTGTGGACTATCACGACTTGAATAAGGTAACGAGGAAGAATAAGTATCCTCTACCGCGGATAGATGATTTGTTTGATCAACTGGAAGGAGCAAGAGTGTTCTCCCAGTTGGACCTCGCGACAGGGTTTCATCAGCTATGAGTAGGCGATGAGAGTGTTCCAAAAACGGCATTTAGGACGCCGTCTAGATTTTATGAGTGGTTGGTCATGCCATTTGGGTTGACCAATGCACCAGCCTACTTTGTGGATCTTATGAATCGAGTATTCAGAGATCAGTTGAATAAGTTTGTTCTTGTGTTCGTAGATGATATCCTTGTTTACTCAAGGACAGAGGAGGAACACAAGGGACACTTGAGGATAGTGATGGAGGTGTTGAGGAAACACCAATTGAAAGCGAAATTTTCTAAGTGTCATTTTTGGAGAAGGGATGTGAGATTCTTGGGTCATGTTGTTTCCGAGAATGGTATTGCCGTGGACCCTACGAAGCTGGCTACGGTACAGGATTGGCCTACGCCCAAGAATGCAACAGATATAAGAAGTTTGTTGGGATTAGCTGGATACTATTGTAAGTTTATCCAGGACTTCTCCAAGATAGCAGCACCGTTGGCTCAATTGACTAAGAAGAATCAGTCCTTCGTCTGGGACGGAGTGTGTGAGAATGCCTTCAAGAGTCTAAAAGAGAAGTTGACGCGTGCGCCAGTATTAGTCATTCCTAAGGGGAATGAAGAGATGACGGTATACACGGATGCTTGTGGTACCGGACTAGGTGTTGTATTGATGCAAGGAGGTAGGGGTGTAGCTTATGCTAGTCGACAGCTAAAGCCGCATGAGAAGAAGTATCCTACCCATGATCCGGAATTAGCAGCGATCGTGTTTGCGCTGAAGATGTGGAGACACTTTCTCTTGGGAGAAAGATTTGAGTTGTTTACCGATCATAAATTGCTAAAGTATCTCTTCTCCCAAAAGGATCTGAATCTCCGTCAGCAGAGATGGTTGGAGTTCTTGGCTTCGTATGATTTTGACATCGCATACACACCTGGGAAAGGTAATGCAGTAGCCGATGCCTTGAGTAGGAGACATGCCAGTTTAGGGGCAATGTTTCTTGAATGGAAGCAACTGGAGTATATCACGGGGTTTGATTTCAGACCAAAGTGCGAATTGGATCCAGTCATGCTAGCTTGTTTGGCGATCAGACCCACTTTGATAGAACGGATTGGTTCCAGCCAGAGGGACGATCCTAATCTATTGGAAATCATCTCCAAGTTAGAGATGAACATCGATGGTGAGGAGATGAATTTTTATGGGCTTGATCGAGATGGATGGCTTAGAAAGAATGGAAGACTAGTTGTACCCAATGTGAATGGTTTGAGAGATGAAGTGCTTAGAGAGTGTCATCACTCAAAACTGACCATACACCCTGGTAGTAATAAGATGTATCGAGACATGAAGCAGACTTACTAATGGGAAGGGATGAAAAGAGACGTTGGGATGTTTATATCCAAATGCATGAATTGCCAGCTAGTTAAAGCCGAGCAAAAGAAGCCTTGTGGTTTATTGCAACCATTAGAAATTCCCGAATGGAAATGGGAGCAAGTCTCGATGGATTTCATTGATGGTCTACCAAGGACTAGATCGGGGTATGACAGCATTTGGGTAATTGTGGATCGATTGACTAAGAGTGCAAGATTTATACCAGTCAAATCGACCAGAACGGCAACCAAGTTGGCAGAATTGTATATGAAGTGGGTAGTGAGATATCATGGAGTACCTAAAAGCATTGTGAGTGACCGAGACCCGTTGTTCACTAGTGGGTTTTGGAAGAGCTTACAAGAGGCTCTAGGGTCATACATCTCAGTACCGCATATCATCCTCAGACCGACGGTCAGACGGAGAGGGTGAATCGTATATTGGGAGATCTCTTGAGAGCTTGTATATTGGATTTTGGTGGATCAGGGGATGACCATTTGCATCTAGTAGTGTTTGCATATAATAATAGCTACCAATCCAGTATCGGTATGGCTCCATATGAAGCTTTGTACGGAAGACCGTGCAACTCACCATCATGTTGGATAGAGACTGGCGAGAAGTTTATGCTTGGACCAGATGTGGTGAGGGAAACTTCAGATAAGATTAAAATCATTCAACAATGAATGAAAGCTTCCCAAGATAGGAAGAAGAGTTATGCTGATAAGAGGAGAAGAGACTTAAAATTCTCCGTTGGTGACTTGGTGTTTGTCAAGATTTCTCCGTTGAAGAGCGTGATACGATTTGGCAGGAGAGGCAAATTGGCACCAAGATTTGTTGGCCCATTCCCTATTCTTGAATTAGTCGGGAATTTAGCGTATAGAGTTGGCTTACCAGAGAAGATGGCGGGAGTTCACAATGTATTTCATGTTTCCCAACTAAGAAAGTTCGTTCACGACTTAGATATGACTATTTCACCTGATCAGTTAGAGGACTTCGAAGTAGAACCCGAGGCGGTTGGGAACCGCAAGCCGATTCGTATTGTGGGGCACGATACGAAGCAACTTCGAAGGAAGGCGATGAAGCTAGTCAAGGTTCAGTGGGGCGAGGACGAGAGTGACTGTACTTGGGAGACAGAGGAGAGCATTAGGAAGGCGTATCCAGAACTCTTTGTCTGGTAAGACTTACTTCGTAATTTAGTTATTCTGCATGCTAGGATAGACTTATCTTGCTTGTTTGCATGTTTGATTGTTGTTTTATGGTTGATAAGCATGCGGGACCCTTTGTGTGTATTGATTAGGGAATTTCGGGGGCGAAATTTCTTAAGGGGGGGAGAATGTAACAACCCGCATTCTACGCATCGGAGGATGGTAGAATATTTATTTCTTTCACATATGAAGTCGTATGGTCATGTAACTTTGGGAAACATCCATTAGAGTCATTTCCCATGCTTATGATTTTTGTCGATTTTTAAATGACCATTTTGCCCCTAGCTGATCTTGTTTTGGCCATAACTTTTGATTGGAAAGGAAATTTGACTTGAAACCACTTCCATTAGATTCGTTTGATGGTTTACCTTTCCGTAGAGTGGTCATAATAGCCAAACGGACTTACCGTTTGGGAGATATGGCTGAAATAAGGTTTGGAAGGTGAAAAATTGCTTAACCGGGCCAAATAGGGTGATTAGTGAATAAGCCCACAACCCATTTCGGGATTAGGGTTATGGGGAGGCTGAAAAGGGGTAGAGAATCATTCCATTTCAGTTTTCTAGCCTCCACTTATCTCCAAGAAACCCTAAAAATGGCCCCCAACCTCTAAATCACCTCCAAATCATCTTTTGATCAAGGATTTGGCTTAGCAACATCTAATCAAGGGAGATTAACACTACATCAACATTGGAGCTGCTGTTTAGCATTGGGATTTGTATCAAATCAGAGATTTATTTCAGATCTTAATTTATTTATGGCTAAGGTGAGTGATTTGCATAGTTTTGCACTAATTATGGCTAATTAAGAGTAATTAGTGTTAATTAGCGAATTTAAATATGATAAAATTCTGGAAAAATGTTCATAAATTCTTAAATGATGTTTTAGATCTCTGATATGAGTTTGGGTCAATTTGGTTAAGTTTTGCTAACCCTATCATTAGTTTCACCTAAACATGCTTAAGGGGAAAATATGGGGTTTTGGGTATGTTTGATCCACTTTAACCTATCATATTGATGCTTTGATGTTTGTGGTTGATTATGCATGTTGCTATGACTGTATGATATGCTTTGTGATTGATTTCAATAGTTAGAATGGTCGAAAACATCGTCGAACTACGTAACACTTGCTGGAAAAGCTTCAGGAAACAATGCAGGATCGGATCGGATATTGTGGCTCAGATCGGATAAGTTGAACTAGGCAAGGGATTCGATCGGATCGGAACCTGACACTTGAGAGAACTGGCAACAAGGAAGACCATGCTAATTGAACTGGGATCAGATCGGATAAAGAAGGAGGGATCGGATCGGAGCACGTGAAGAACGAGGGAGTGGATCGGAGCGGAAGCACGAACTGGAAGGGAGATGGCACCCGACCCGACCCGAAGTGGGATACCCGACCCGGAGGAGAACATCCGACCCGAACCGATACAATGCTGGGAACCCGAACCGAACCGCTATGGGGGAGGACAACACACCGACCCGACTCAGAATGGACACCCAACCCGAACCGATGGCTTGAGGGGAACCCGATCTGACCCAGTATTGACCAATAAACCGAGATGCAAAGGTAGTCCAGTATGGGAAGTTAGAGCTCAGGATCCAATTGGGAACCGATGAGTTCACTTCATGGTTGGACTTTGCTGCGGGACGTGTGCTAAGGAGTTGTCGACGTTCATAACTTCGATTCACCACTAAAAATGGATGATGGGCTACTTATCAGTGCAGTAGAGTCATTATGACTCGAGGGGCAAGGTGATAGTAGCAAGACTATGAGCCAGCGCAGATGGGGTGAATAACTCCATGGGGCAAGTGGACATAGTAAAGGATTGGTAAGACTATGAGCCAGCGCAGATGGGGTGAATAACTCCATGGGGCAAGTGGACATAGTAAAGGATTGGTAAGGCTATGAGCCAACGCAGATGGGGTGAATAACTCCATGGGGCAAGTGGACATAGCAAAGGATTAGTGGCTACGTTATTAGTGCAGTGAAGCCATTTATGACTTCATGGGGCAAAGTGATCGTAGCAAGGTATGTGGGGTGATCGAAGTGGTGAATATCGTATGCTTTACACACTGAGTGAGAGATGTGAGGATGGTTGCTATGTTTGATTGTTTGCCATCATTATGACATGCACACCCCCACCTTCGTATCTTTACACCATTTGATATGGCACCTTAGAGTGTTGTACAGTATGTAGTGCTAACTCTTTGGTTGCAGGTTCAGGTATGTTTCTAGTCTACCTGTTATTGTTCACTTTAGATGCTTATCGCTCATACCAGGCTTTATGTTTGACCCAGAGTTTTATGTCTCCTCTTATTACTCTGGGTGCTGACACGAGCAGACTAGAGATAGATTAGCTGGTGATGCGCGAGTAGCTGATTCGGAAGCGGGCAGGAGGCTTCCACGTATTATATAGATATTCTCCCTGTGTCGTTGGTGGTCGCTACTTGGGCATTGGTAGTGTGCCTCCTTTATCTTGCTTTTGCTTTGAGACAGTTTGAAAAGTTGTAATAATGTTTAACTTTGGATCATAAGCTATACTTACATTTTCCACTGCTATGTTAGTTGTTCCAGCTTATGCACTGTCTCACCTGTTTTATGTCAAGTATGTTATTATTATATTTTATCCCATGCGCTGTGAAACATTTTACAGGTTCCTTGTTGGTTCATCTCCTTCTTCTTTTTTCCTTCTGACGACTCGTTCCGTGCTAACTGGACATGTGTACAGCGCACTTTTGGAGTAAATGTCGGTTGGTGTGGGGCGGGCCGTCACACCTGTCGTCAAGAACTATGCGGATGTGTTCGAAGAAGTTGTTCGCTTACCTCCGCAGAGAGAAATAGATTTCAAAATTGCTTTGATTCCGAATGCAAGGCCGGTAGTTCACACCATTCGAAGAATGTCCTTGAAAGAGAAAGAGGAATTAGACAATCAAACACGACAGCTAGTATGGAAGGTTTTGATCAGGCCTACTTTCTCTGATTGGGGTGCAGCAGTGGTGTTTGTCCCAAAATCTGACGGTACTCTACGGCTATGTGTGGATTATCGTGATTTGAACAAGCAGACAATAAAGAACAAATATCCATTGCCGTGAATCGTTGATTTATTGGATCGTCTGAATGGAGCACAAGTATTTTCACGAATGGACCTAGCTACAGGTTTCCATCAACTTCGAATTGCCAAAGAATGTGTTCCTATGACAGCATTCAGAGGTCCCGACTTATTCTATGAGTGGTTAGTGATGTCATTCGGCTTATGTAACGCTCCAGCATACTTCGTCGATTTGATGAATAGAGTATTCAGAGGAGTTTTGAATAAATTTGTTCTGGTTTTTATTAACGATATTTTAATCTTCTCTAAATCAAAGGCCGAACATGAAAAGCATTTGGAACAGGTTCTGGAAATCCTCAGAAGGATGTATTAAAAGCCAAACTATCCAAATGTATATTCTGGCAAGATGAAGTAAAATTTCTGGGCCATGTCGTATCAAAAGAAGGAATTGTTGTGGATCCAAGTAAAATCACAGCTATTCAGAATTGGAAGCAACCCAATACTCTTACAGATGTCTGCAGTTTTCTCGGATTGGGTAGTTATTACCGGTAGTTCGTTAAAAACTTTTCGAAGATATCCGGTCACTTAACGAAGCTTACAAAGAAGCACTCTAAATTCAAATGGACTTCAGAAAGTGAGGAGGCTTTTGAAGAGCTAAAGTTAAGATTAACGACTGCTCCAGTGTTAACCATTATCGATGGCAATCAGGATTTAAAAGTCAGGACGGATGCCTCTAGAGAAGGCCTTGGCGCAGTGTTAATGCAAAGAGGTCAAGTGATTGCTTATGCTAGCCGTCAGCTGAAGCCGCATGAGAAAAACTACGTAACTCATGATCTTGAGTTATTGGCTATAATATTCGCCTTGAAAATCTGGAGACATTATCTTCTGGGTGAGAGATTTGAACTGTTTATAGATCACCAGTCGTTAAAGTATCTGTTCACCCAGAAAGACCTGAATCTGAGGCAGCAACGTTGGCTAGAGTTCCTTGCAGCATACGATTTTGAGATTATATACACTCCAGGGAAAGCCAATGTCGTGGCCGATGCGTTATGCCAAAAGAATGAAATGATCGCCAGTTTTATTATCACGACTTCATCGATAGATAAAATATCTGCTCTTCAGAAGGATGATCACTTCATTCAGAAGATCAGAGAGATAATTCAAAAGGGCGAACCCTCGAGTTTCCAAGTTGATAATTAGGGGATTCTAAGGCTGAAAGGTCGAGTTTGTGTTCCTAATATTGCTGAGCTCCGAAAGGAAGTACTGGATGAATGCCACAAGTCAAAACTTAGTATCCATCCGGGAGTAAGCAAAATGTATAATGACATCAAACGCACTTTCTAGTGGAAGTCGATGAAGAGGGACATTTCTTTATATGTTAGCCGATGCCCTACTTGCCAGCTAGTCAAAAGCGACCAACAGAAACTGGCTGGATTATTGCAACCGCTAGACGTTCCTGGTTGGAAGTGGGAACATATTTCCATGGACTTTATTGATGGTTTGCCCAGAACCAGAAAAGGAAATGACAGTATTTGGGTGATCGTAGATCGCTTTACAAAGACCGCCCATTTCATACCTGTCAGATCAAACAGAACTGCTCAGAGTCTGGCGCAGATATACTTCAAGGAAATTGTCAGACTACATAGAGTGCCGCTCAGTATAGTCAGTGATAGAGATAGAATATTTACTAGCGAATTCTGGGAGGCATTTCAAGTAGAGCTGGGAACAAAGCTGAACCTAAGCACCGCCTATCATCCTCAGACGGATGGTCAGACTGAGAGGGTGAATCGTATATTAGAAGATCTATTATGGGTTTGTGTTCTAGAATTCGGCGGATCATGGGAAGACCATCTGCATTTGGCTGAATTCTCATATAACAACAGCTACCAGGCGAGCCTGACAATGTCACCATTCGAAGCATTGTACGGTAGACCGTGCCGATCTCCTGCTTGTTGGGTCGAACCTGGTAATAGACTTGTTTTGGGGCCAGATATGATCCGAGAAGCTTCCGACAAAGTCGATTTTATCAAGAAACGATTACTCGCTGCTCAAAGCCGACAAAAGAGCTATGCCGATAAGAGAAGAAGAGATATATCGTTTGTTGTTGGCGACTATGTATATTTGAAAGTATCGCCGATGAGAGGAGTTATCCGATTCGGAAAAACAGGGAAGTTGGCGCCCAAATTCATTGGTCCGTTTCCTATTTTGGAACGGATTGGAACTCTCACTTATAGGGTTAAATTGCCTGATTGGTTGTCTGGAGTTCATGATGTTTTTCACATATCTCAACTTCGAAAGCACATTCATGATCCAGACTTGATTATGGAAGAAGCAGCCCAACAGGATATTGAAATTACTCCAGAATTGGATGTGAGAAGAGAGCCGCTAAAGATCATCGGCAAAGAAACCAAAGAGCTGAGGAACAAGAAGGTTCACTTAGTCAAAGTGCAATGGAGTGGAGATCCGCGAGATTGTACTTGGGAAACTGAGGAGAGCATTTAGAAAGCCTATCCTAGATGCCGAGTGGATATCTCTGATTGACTCCGGTGCAAGATACATTTACCATACTTTGCATTACCAAATAGTTCTCTACTCTGTTGTTATTTTCTTTCAATGGATGTGCACTTTTAATTCTATAGTCTGAATGATTTTAAAAGAGTATAGAAATTGATTAGTATATTTTTGAAAAGTTAAAAACAATTTGATTGTTGTTCGTGTTGTGTGATAGTAGATTTGATTAATTAAAATTGTTGAAACAATAGTTAATTTAATTAATAAGAGAATAATGGTAGAATTTATTTGATTGAATCACACATTGAACTAATTTAAAAATAGATAGAAATATATACTTGTGCATTATATATGTTTGAACAGGTAAATGGATTAGTTGTTGAGTAAAGATTTTATTTGCGTGCCCGACAAATAGGTAAACCTTAATGAGTTGGATGCGAAATATTATTATATCAACTCCTGTGAATGCCATTGGATGCGGAGTGCTGGTTATTCTGTGTGTAAAAATAAATGTAGCCATAGGATAGTAACAATTAATTTTGAACTACATTACATGGCATACTTCTGAAGATAGGCATACTTCATCATATACCACATAGGCATTTGGAGCTTGTGTGACGAGGCGGAAGATTTACCATATGAGCGAGAGGCTTGTATGGCGATGACTATATTTTACAAGTTGAATTGATGACTGATATGACCATATAAAATTGTAACAACAAATTGCCAGATTAATAAAAACTCCACATGGGTCTGTAGTTGACAATAATCACGTCTCTCTAGTTATTAGATACGGCACATGGACTATTTATTTCCCACATGGGACGAGGTGATGAGGATTTATCCTCTGGAGCAATTAAAATACACACTCCCTCAGGCTTTGACAAGGTGACGAGAATTTATTCTCTGGAGTTATTATCAATATACGCTCCCCTGTAAACACCAGAATATATCACTATAAATATGTGTATACTTATTAGGATTTATTGGGTACCTAATACGTCCCAATAAATTTCCAAACCTCTCCCCATACAAAGGAGGTTATGGCGAAATTTTTCCAAAATTCCGGGTGTTAGCCAATTTTTTTGAAGAATTTGAAAATTCTCAGAAACTGAAAAGTAGGAGAATGGAAGCCAGATTGAACGTAGTGTTGATTAATCAAACCACTTTCGACTTTGTTCCTTTTCGGGGACGAAAACTTTTAAGTAGGGGAGATTGTAACGACCCGGAAAATCTGAACCAATTTAAATTTTTTAAATTTGCTAAAATAGTGGATTTTAAATATTTAAAATAAATATTTTAAATAATAATGATGAAAAGTAAATTTGAATCGAATTTGAAAATAAATATAATTACTGTGAATTATAAACAAGGCCTGAAGTGGCGCGGCAGTTTCAAAATTTGAATTCAAACTTCGACTGACTGTACCAGGTGCAAAACAAAATGGATTTTAGTGAAACCAAAAATATTTAAATCTGTTAGTGAATACCTTTCTAACGGATCAGAAAAATCGAAGATTCATAGTGGAAAGAAAAATTATGGCCAAATGAATTTTCAGAAAGGTCGCTATGGAATTTAAATAGCCCGTGAAATTGGCCATTTTGCAAATGACCTCGGAATTCGACGAAACCACTTTTGTTGGATCCGGGATGAGAAGTTATTTCTAGGTTTCAAATTCCATAATTTTTGAAGCTAGTATGTGAGTGTGGCAAAGAAAAACGTGTTTTGGTCAATTACAGTTAAATTGGATCGACCAGAAATGGGCCTTTTTGCAAGCGATCTCAGAATTCGATGAAACTAGTTTTGTTTGGACCATATCTTCAAAACATAGGTAGATTTATTTTTCTAGAATTTTTAGAATCAGTTCGTGGCCCCGGCAAATTGAAATGTACGTTCAAATCAAATATTGAATGTTTTATGTTTTAATTTGAAGGAAAACTGACTGAAACAGTCGAATGGGCCTACGAAACATATCCCATTGTGTTCGGAATGCGGGAAAACGCTAGGGACGACAATTGTTGGGTTTGGATTGGTGTTCGTGTGTGTAAGAGGGTATTTTAGAGATTTTAATATATATATATATATATATATATATATATATATATATATATATAAAATCATTGGTCAAAAAACTTTCTCTCTCCCCGATAATATCGCGATCGACGACGGAAAGGTATTCATCACTTCTGGTTCATTTTTTGATCAATCCACGCAAAATTAGCCCCTCCTCCATTTTAAGATTTTGTAGAGCTCCTTGAGATCTTCAAATCCATATACAGTTTGGAATTTTTCATGGCCTGTGGAGTGAGAATCGACGCCAGGAAGTCAGGGCGTTCAAACCGCCGCCGCGCCGCCTATAGGCCACTGAAGTGGGCCCCGCTCCAGGCGCCGTCGCGCCTCTCCTCCCTCTTCGTCGCTGCGAAGGCCGGTCGTCCAACCACTTCACCGTTTGCACGAAAATTCAAAACCTAGTTTTGAGTGAATTAGCTGAGGTACGGCTTGTTTTATTTAAACTGAAATTAACACTTTTAAACCGTTGCAAACTTGTAAAAATCATATATTTTTCATTTCTTGATGAAATCCATTTAAACAAGAGACAGTGGACTCGTGTGGACGTCTTCTACCTTCTAGAAGAGACCGCATATTTTTCTGAGCCTTCTACATTTTTTGGTGGAGTGGAACCCTATGTGAGATTTCTAAATTATAAACGATATGGAAAACGACGATGTATAAATTATATAATCGATGTATGAGTTATATAAATGTTGTACACCTCTTGTATAAGCGTTGTATAAGTTGTACGTTCGATGTATAAGTTATATATGCGTTGTAAAAATTATATATTTGTTGAAATAGAAGTGAAATTCTATATATAAATATATACATACGCCCCTCGTCCACAAACCATGGACGATATTTATTGGTTGTGACTGGTGTGAAAATTGATTGATAGCGAATGGTTGATTGAAATGGTTTGTGGTTGAAATTGATTGATTGTGGTTGAAAAATACCCGTTTGTGGTTGAGAAATATTTGGTTGAAACCACATAGGATTAGCTTGTGGAAATGAAAAAAATATACATGCTGCCTGCGTGTGAACTAGATGCATGATTCCCCATTGTCAAAAGCTGCGAGGCTTTAAGGTAGAGCGAGGAGCCGTACTAGGGACGGTCCCGGTTTTAACACCCTGTCGTTATGCTGCCGAAATTTTGAATAATATTCAGGTGTTAGAATTATTTTCATTTGTTGAAACTATATTTATTCGTTGAATAGAAAACCTTCATGTGTTGAATCGATATTCATTCGTTGGATAGAAATTCATGTGTTGAATGGTATTCGTGTGTTAAATATAAAAATCACATTTTTACTCTATATATATAAACTATAGAAAACCTTTATGTGCTAAATCGATATTCATTCGTTGGATAGAAATTCATGTGCTGAATGGTATTCGTGTTTTAAATATAAAAATCACATTTTTACTCTATAGATATAAACTATAGAAAACCTTCATGTGTTGAATCGATATTCATTCGTAGGATAGAAATTCATGTGTTGAATGGTATTCGTGTGTTAAATATAAAAATCACATTTTTACTCTATATATATAAACTATAGAAAACCTTTATGTGCTGAATCGATATTCATTCGTTGGATAGAAATTCATGTGCTGAATGGTATTCGTGTTTTAAATATAAAAATCACATTTTTACTCTATATATATAAACTATAGAAAACCATCATGTGTTGAATCGATATTCATTCATTGGATAGAAATTCATGTGTTGAATGGTATTCGTGTTTTAAATATAAAAATCACATTTTTACTCTATATATATAAATTATAGAAAACCTTCGTGTGTTGAATCAATATTCATTCGTTGGATAGAAATTCATGTGTTGAATGGTATTCGTGTTTTAAATATAAAAATCACCTTTTTATCGATATATATAAACTATAGAAAACCTTCATGTGTTGAATCGAAATTCATTCGTTGAATTGAAATTCATGTGTTAAATGGTATTCATATTTTGAAAGAAAATGTTTTATAATAAAAATCCAATTTTTATCATCGATATGAACTACGTAAAATAATTTTGTTTTGAAATAAATTGTTTTATAATAAAAATACTATTTTTATCACCTATATTAACTATATAAAATAGTCGAGTTTTGAAATAAATTGTTCTACATTAAAAATCACATTTTTATTATATACACGAATTGGTAAAAATAGTGAAGTGTTGAAATAGAAAACAGTTAGATAAAAATATCATTTTTATCAAATGTATGAAATTCATATAGTTTTGAAATCGAAGAATCGATATATATATATATATATATATATATAAATAGAATTGAAATATATCAAATAACGAAGCTGCAGTTCGTATTTTGAAACCGTGATTTCAAACGATTAGTGCGGGAGATCTGACCATCGGATTTTCCCGAAACCGCAACCGTTGGGTTCGCTTTGGAAATATCTTTCTAACGGCACGAACTTTGTAAAAATCCAACGGTTGGATTGTGTGGAATGTTTAATTCAAATCTGAAGAAAAACAGCGCCAAAATCGATTATATATATATAATTATGTTAAATCGAATAACGACGCTGCAGTTCGTATTTTGAAATCGAAACTTCAAACGATTGTACCGGGAGATCCGACCGTCGGATTTTCCCGAAACTGGAATCGTTGGATTCGTTTTGAAAAGATCTTTCTAATGATGTAAATTTTGTGAAGATCCAACGGTTAGATTTTCAAATATGTGTAAATCAAATCTAAAGAAAAACAGTGCCACGGCTGCGTTATGGCCCGAAGCGTCGTTTTGAATAAATTGGCTATTTTAAAATAAATAAAAATAGCGATAAATCGTTATAAAATATTATAAACGATATGGATATGAAATTTAGAAACTAACTGAAGGTTGGCTAAGTCGAATGGTTTCTTGGGTATTGATGTGATGTTGGTTTCGGCCTTCGGGGTTAATATTTGGGAAATCGTTCTCTTACTGATTGGCGGTTCGTGACTAATGAATTGAAATGATGGGTAGTAGTGTTTGTGTAGCACTTGTTTATTATATACGCAAGTTGCTCAGAAAGACCAGGTTTATCCCATTCTGAATAACTGAATCGACGATAAGAAATCGAAGATGAAGATGGTGGTCAAAGACCGGAGATCTTCACCTCGTTTGGGTGGTAACCGAGGTTCTGATTGGGAGGCATCCCAAAATATGGATAATGAGTGGTGATCGTCCAGACGTACGTAGTGATCGATGGGTTTGCGAGGTATATAGTGCCTCCGGTTTCGTTCAGACCCAGAACGGACTTGCATATGGACAGTGTGTCTGACATTGGAATTTATTCTGTGTGATTGACAGCCATCAGTTGCACTGTGTGAATTGCCTATGTGGCATGCTAAGATGCAATGATCTGGACTTCTGTTGAAAAGCAAAGTCTTGTGGTGATGATCAAAGCACCGCCTGTGTGGCATAGCTTTGTGTATAACGTGAAATCGCGAGCCTCACACCCCGGTATGAACCAGAAACGGGAGAGGACCTCAGGGGGGACGTGCATTTTCTTTCTAGCTAGAAGTGGCGTTAGTGGTTTTACCCGCCCTGACGAGTTTGGCTTATGTGGTTGTTACTGTTGCGAGGCACCTCGGTTAGATCGGACGATCCGGGTCCGATGGAGTTATTCGTTGGCACATTTACGCCCTAAAGGGCGGAGGGACGCATTGTTCAGGCATTATAATCCACTTCGTGTGGACCGGCCCTGACGATCCAAGGTACAATTGCGGCTGTGCCTGAGGCTCGGGCTAGAGAGCCTCGAAGGCGGTAAGGACTATCTTTTACCTTGGTTCATGACGGAAATCCAATTTCCAAATACGACATCATGCGGTTTTGATTGTATATATATATATATATATATATATATATATATATATATATATATATATATATATGGCGACATGATATATGGTACCCATGCCGTCTATGATTGATAGTTATGATTCGAAATTGTTTTTGAAACATATAAACACACGAAATAATATCAAATGCTTTTGTTTTATTCGTATCAAGCATATTTTGGCTATTATAAGGTAAAACTCTATCCTACGGTTTGCGTTACATTATGTGATGGGAACTGAGTCTTATAATGGCTTCATTTTTATATAAAGCATTGCGATGTTTAAAAGAACGATTTGTTTTAAAGCACTGGCAATCCAGTGGAGTAAACCCGTTCCACGAAAGTGGCGTGGTCCTGTGATTAGCTATATTTTAAATGTGTTGAGTAGATTTCTCATACCAGTCCCATGACTGACTCATAGTTTGTTTCACTTTCAAACTCGGGTGCCCCTTTTTCTACACGGGCAGCCTTGTATTCAGGTTTTAGCTGGCTTTATTCGGATAGCTGGAGCTGAAGATGGATTTTATCATTTATCTCTTCTTATGCTGTTCAACTCCTATTGTACATTATGTTTATTTCCGCGGTAGATATTTATGTATAGCTGAACTGTATTTGTACCAAGTATGATCCTGTATACTGTGTAACTCTGATGATTACGTTTATTCAGTGTATTATTTGTACATTATCTAGTTTATTTATTTATTTATGTTCTGCTATAATCTGCTCCTGTGTTATATTCTAAGGATTACCCTTGCCGCCGTCAGTACGGGGTTTGGGGTCATCTCAGAATTCGAGACAATCTAGCCCATGTCTCAGGACCCAGACTCAGGTGGGCCATTGGATCGTCAGGGCCGGTCCACCGATGTGGATTATTATGCCTGAACACTATGTTTCTCCGCCCTATGGGGCGTAAATGAGCCAACGAATGACTCCATCGGTCCCGGATCGACCGATATAACCGAGGCGCCTCACTATCCATCTTCCACATAAGTAAAATGTCAGGCCTTGTAAAAACACTGACATAACCCCTAGCTAGAAAGAAACGCATGCCCTCCCTGAGGTCCTTCTCCCGTTTTTGGTTCAAACCGGGGTGTGAGGCTCGCGAATTCACGTTATACACAAAGCTACGCCACACAAGCAGTGCTTTGACCATCAATCACAAGAATTTGCTTTTCAACCGATGCCCTAATCACTGCATCTTGGCATGTCACACAGGCAATTCACACCATGCAACTGATGGCTATCAATCACATAGAATAAATTCCAAAGTCAGACACACAATCCATTTACAAGTCCGTTCTGTGTCGGAACGAAACCGGAGGCACTATATACCTCGCAAACCCATCGATCTCCATGTACGTCTGGACGATCACCACTCATTATCCATATTTCGGGATGCCTCCCAATCAGGACATCAGTTACCATCCAAACGAGGCGAAGATTTCTGGTCTTCAACCACCGTCTTCATCTTCGATTTCTTATCATCGATTTAGTTATTCAGAATGGGATAAACCCATTCTTTCTGAGCAACTCGCGTATATAATAAACACGTGCTACACAAACACTACATACGCATCATTTCAATTCATTAGTCACTAACCATCAATCAGTAAGAGAACGATTTCCTAAATATTAACCCCGAGGGCCGAAACCAACATCAGATCAAAATCCAGGAAACCATTCGACTTAGCTAACCTTCAGTTAATTTATAAATTTCACATCCATATCGTTTATAATATTTTATAACGATTTATCGCTATTTTTATTTATTTTAAAATAGCCAATTTATTCAAAATGACGCTTCAGGCCATAACGCGGCCGTGGCGCTGTTTTTCTTCAGATTTGATTTACACATATATGAAAATCTAACCGTTGGATCTTCACAAAATTTATATCTTTAGAAAGATCTTTTCAAAACGAATCAAACGGTTCCAGTTTTGGGAAAATCCGACGGTCGGATCTCCCGGTACAATCGTTTAAAGTTTCGATTTCAAAATACGAACTGCAGCGTCGTTACTCGATTTAATATAATTATATTTATATATATATAAATATAATCGATTCTGGCGCTGTTTTTCTTCAGATTTGAATTAAAAATTCCAGACAATCCAACCGTTGGATTTTTACAAAGTTGGTGCCGTTGGAAAGATATTTCAAAAGCGAACCCAACGGTTGCGGTTCCGGGAAAATCCGATGGTCGGATCTCCCGCACTAATCGTTTGACATCACGGTTTCAAAATACGAACTGCAGCTTCGTTATTCGATATATTTCAATTCTATATATATATATATATATTTATATATATATCGATTCTTCGATTTCAAAGCTATATTCTTTTCATACATTTGATAAAAATGATATTTCAAAGCTATATTCCAACATACATTCACTTCGACACTTCACTATTTTTAACAATTCATGTATATAGGAAAAATGTGATTTTTATTGTAAAACGATTTATTTCAAAACCCGACTATTTTATATAGTTAATATAGGTGATAAAAATAGGATTTTTATTATAAAACAATTCATTTCAAAACAAGATTATTTTATATAGTTCATGTTGATGATAAAAATAGGATTTCTATTATAAAACAATTTCTTTCAAAATATGAATACCATTCAACACATGAATTTCAATTCAACGAATGAATTTTGATTCAACACATGAAGGTTTTCTATAGTCTATATATATAGATAAAAAGGTGATTTTTATATTTAAAACACGAATACCATTCAACACATGAATTTCTATTCAACGAATGAATTTCGATTCAACACATGAAGGTTTTCTATATTTTATATATATAGATAAAAAGGTGATTTTTATATTTAAAACACGAATACCATTCAACACATGAATTTCAATTCAACGAATGAATTTCGATTCAACACATGAAGGTTTTCTATAATCTATATATATAGATAAAAAGGTAATTTTTCTATTTAAAACACGAATACCATTCAACGCATGAATTTCAATTCAACGAATTAATTTCGATTCAACACATGAAGGTTTTCTATAGTTTATATATATAGAGAAAAAATGTGATTTTTATTGTTAAAACAACTTATTCAAAACACGAATACCATTCAACACATGAATTTCTATTCAACGAATGAATTTCGATTCAAAACATGAAGGTTTTCTATAGTTTGTATATATAGAGTAAAAATGTGATTTTTATTGTTAAAACAATTTATTCAAAACACGAATACCATTCAACACATGAATTTTAATTCAACGAATGAATTTCTATTCAACACATGAAGGTTTTCTATTCAACAGGCAAATATAGTTTCAACACAGGAAAATAATTCTAACACATGAATATTATTCAAAATTTTGGCAGCATAACGGCAGGGTAGTTAAAACCGGGACCGTCCCTAGTACGGCTCCTCGCTCTACCTTAAAGCCTCGCAGCTTTTGACAATGGGGAATCATGCATCTAGTTCGCACGCAGGTGGCATGTATATTTTTTTCATTTCCATAAACTAATCCTATGTGGTTTCAACCAAATATTTCTCAACCTTAAACGGGTATTTTTCAACCACAACCAATCCATTTCAACCACAAACAATTCTAATCAACCATTCGTAATCAACCAATTTTCACACCAATCACAACCAATAAATATCGTCCATGGTTTGCGGACGAGGGGCGTATATATATATATAAATATTTCACTTCTATTTCAACACATATATAATTTTTACAATGCATATATAACTTATACATCGAACGTTCAAATTATACAACGCTTATACAAGAGGTGTACAATGCTTATATAACTCATACATCGACTATATAATTTATACATCGTCGTTTTCCATATCGTTTATAATTTAGAAATCTCACATTGGATTCCACTCCACCAAAAATAGCAGAAGGCTCAGAAAAATATGCGGTCTCTTCTGGAATGTAGAAGACGTCCACACGAGTCCACTGTCTCTTGTTTCACTGAATTTCGACAACATAGTAAAAAGATATGATTTTTATAAATAAATTCCAATTCATAACGTTTTTAAATGTTCAAAACGGATTAAATAAAACACAGCCGTACCTTCTGCTAATTCATTCAAAACTAGGTTTAGTGATCGTTTTCAATCTGTTGCATTTGGTCAAAATCAGACCATACCACGATGTAGGGCATCGTGAGGCGCACCTATCGATGGCACCCACGTCGAACACAACGGCGAGAAGGCACCCCGGCGGCGCGATGAACTTCGCGAGTTCGTATGCGTGAATCTCGATGCTGGCACCACGATGGGGGGCGAGGGTAGGTTGGATTTGAAGTTGGAAGAGATCTCTTCAAAATTCCCAACAGGACCGATGCGTTTTGATAAGAGATCGGAGAGAAAAAGAGGAGGAAAGGATGGAAGAATGGCCGTCGTCGAATCGGGGAGAAAGAAAAGGGTTTCTGCCTTTTTTATTTAATTTATTTAATGAAAGAAAAAAAGTGATTCGCCGATATATATATATATATATATATATATATATCAAATATTAGGGTTTTCTCCAAACAAACTCCAATCCAAACCCAACAACTGTCGTCCTTAGCTAAATACCCCCATTTTAAACACAATGGGATATGTTTTGTAGGCTCATTCAACTATTTCAGTCAGTTTTCCTTCATATTAAAATATAAAACCTTCAATATTTGATTTGAACGTACATTTCAATTTGCTTGGGCCACAGACTGATCCCAAAAATCCCAGAAAAATAAATCTAGCTATGTTTTGATGATACGGCCCCAACATAACTAGTTCCGTCGAATCCTGAGACCGTTTGAAAAATGGCCATTTTCCGATCGATCCAATTTAACTAAAGTCGACCTAACACATTTTCCTTTGTCGCGCTCACATACTAGCTGCAAAAATTATGAAATTTGAAACCTAGCAATAATTTGACATCCCGGATCCAACAAAAGTGGTTTCGTCGAATTCCGAGGTTGTCTGCAAAATGGCCAATTTCACGGGCTATATAAATTCCATAACGACCTTTCTGAAAATTCATTTGGCCATAACTTTTGCTTTCCGCTATGAAACTTCGATTTTTCAGATTTGTTAGAAAGGTATTCACTAACAGATTTAAATATTTTTGGTTTCACTCAAATCCATTTTGTTTTGCACCCAGTACAGTCAGTCAAAGTTTGAATTCAAATTTTGAAACTACCGCGCCATTTCAGGCCTTGTTTATAATTCAAAGTAATTATATTTATTTTCAACTTTGATTCAAACTTACTTTTCATCATTACTGTTTAAAATATTTATTTTAAATATTTAAAATCCCCTATTTTAGCCAATTTAAATTTTTTAAATTGGTTCAAATTTTCCGGGTCGTTACAATCTCCCCCACTTAAAACTTTTCGTCCCCGAAAAGGAACAAAGTCGAAAATGGTTTGATTTATCAATTCTACGTTCAATCTGGCTTCCATTCGCCAACTTTTTAGTTTCTGAGAATTTTCAAATTCTTCAAAAATTTGGCTAACACCCGGAATTTTCGAAAAATTGCGCCATAACCTCCTTTGTTCTGGGAGGGGTTTGGAAATTTATTGGGCCGTATTAAGTACCCAATAAATCCTATAAAGCATACACATATTTATAGTGATATATTCTGGTGTTTATAGGGGAGCGTGTATAGATAATAACTCCAGAGAATAAATTCTCGTCTCCCTGTCAAAGCCTGAGGGAGTGTGTATTTTAATTGCACCAGAGGATAAATCCTCGTCACCTCGTCCCGTGTGGGAAATAAATAATCCATGTGTCGTATCTAATGACTAGAGAGACGTGATCATTGTCAACTCCAGGCCCGTGTGGGGTTTTTATAAATCTGGCAATTTATCGTTACAAATTTTATATGGTCATATCAGTCATCAGTTCAACCTGTAATATATAGTCATCGCCATACAAGCTTCTCGCTCGTATGGTAAATCTTCCACCTCGTCACACAAGCACCAAATGCTTATGTGGTATATGAAGAAGTATGCCTATCTTCAGAAGTATGCCATGCAGTGTAGTTCAAAATTAATTGTTACTATCCTATGGTGATGTTTATTATTTCACACAGAACAACCAGCACTCCGCATCCAATGGCATTCATAGGAGTTGATATAATAATATTTCGCATCCAACTCATTAAGGTTTACCTATTTGTCGGGCACGCAAATAAAATCTTTACTCAACAGCTATCCAATTACCTGTTCAAACATATATAATGCACATATATATATTTCTATCTATTTTCATATCAGTTCAATGTGTGATTTAATCAAATAAATTCCACCATTCTTTCTATTATTGATTAAATTAACTATCGTTTCAATAACTTAATTAATCCAATTCTACTATCACACAACACAAACAATCAATCAAATTGTTTTGAACTTTTCAACCTTTCAAATATATATATTTTATATATTAAAAAATCATATTTCTAAAACTAGACTTTATATATAATCACAAATACGTTATTTAAAAACATATAACTCTCGACTCGTTCTAGGGCACTTCTGACCCCATCTCTAACGAGTTGTTCTGATTCTGCTGTACTCATACTAGGATATTGCTGATCCTATCTGTAATGAGTTACCCGTCCTAGAACACTACTAGTTCTACTTCTGATGAGTTCTTTAATATGTTA
The DNA here is from genome assembly GCA_030737875.1 of Allium sativum. Taxonomy (NCBI): domain Eukaryota; kingdom Viridiplantae; phylum Streptophyta; class Magnoliopsida; order Asparagales; family Amaryllidaceae; genus Allium; species Allium sativum. Next base: position 65,932,408 of record CM060924.1, read on the forward strand.
TATTCCAGCACTAAGCTTAACCAAAGCTCTGATACCAAATGAGACAACCCCGTACCGACGGCGGCAAGGGTAATCTTTGGAATATAACACATAAATAGACGACAACAGAACAGAATTAAATAAATACATTAGATAGTGAACAATAGAATATACTGGATAAACGTAATCATCAGAGTTACACAGTATACAGGATCATACTTAGCACAAATACAGTTCAGTTATACATAAATGTCTATAGCGGAAACAAACATAATATGTACAATAGGAGCTGAACAGCATAAAAAGAGATAAATGATAGAATCCATCTTCAGGTCCAACTATCCAGAAAGAGCCAGCTAAAACCTGAAAACAAGGCTGCCCATGTAGAAAAAGGGGCACCCGAGTTTGAAAGTGAAACAAACTACGAGTCAGTCATGGGACTGGTATGAGAAATCTACTCAACACATTTAAAATATGGCTAATCACAGTACCACGCCACTTTTGTGGAACGGGTTTACTCCATCGGATCGCCAGTGCTTTAAAACAAATAATTCTTTTAAACATCGCAATGCTTTTTATAAAAATGAAGCCATTATAAGACTCAGTTCCCATCACACATTGCAACGCAAACCGAAGGATAGAGTTTTTACCTTATAATGGCCAAGATATGCTTGATACGAATAAAACAAAAGCATTTGATATTATTACTAGTGTTTATATGTTTCAAAAACAATTTGAAATCATAAGTATCAATCATAGACGACATTAATGCCACATACCACTATGTCGCCATATATAGGTATATAATCAAAACCGCACAATCACGTATTTGGAAATTGGATTTCCGTCATGAACCAAGGCAAAAGATAGTCCTTACCGAATTCGAGAAAATATAGCCTATGTCTCAGGACCCAGACTCAGGTGGGCCTTTGGATCGTCAGGGCCGGTCCACCGATGTGGATTATTATGCCTGAACACTACGTTTCTCCGCCCTATGGGGCGTAAATGAGCCAACGAATGAATCCATCGGTCCCGGATCGACCGATATAACCGAGGCGCCTCACTATCCATCTTCTACATAAGTAAAATGTCAGGCCGTGTAAAAACACTGACATAACTCCTAGCTAGAAAGAAACGCATGCCCTCCCTGAGGTCCTTCTCCCGTTTCGGGTTCATACCGGAGTGTAAGGCTCGCGAATTCACGTTATACACAAAGCTACGCCACACAGGCGGTGCTTTGACCATCAATCACAAGACTTTGCTTTTCCACAGATGCCCTGATCACTGCATCTTAGCATGTCACACAGGCAATTCACACCATGCAACTGATGGCTATCAATCACATAGAATAAATTCCAATGTCAGACACACAATCCATTTACAAGTCCGTTCTGGGTCGGAACGAAACCGGAGGCACTATATACCTCGCAAACCCATCAATCTCCATGTACGTCTGGACGATCACCACTCATTATCCATATTTTGGGATGCCTCCCAATCAGGACATCAGTTACCATCCAAACGAGGCGAAGATTTCCGGTCTTCAACCACCGTCTTCATCTTCGATTTCTTATCGTCGATTTAGTTATTCAGAATGGGATAAACCCGGTCTTTCTGAGCAACTCGCGTATATAATAAACACATGCTACACAAACACTACATACGCATCATTTCAATTCATTATTCACTAACCGTCAATCAGTAAGAGAACGATTTCCCAAATATTAACCCCGAATGCCGAAACCAACATCAGATCAAAATCCAGGAAACCATTCGACTTAGCTAACCATCAGTTAATTTCTAAATTTCACATCCATATCGTTTATAATATTTTATAATGATTTGTCGCTATTTTTATTTATTTTAAAATAGCCAATTTATTCAAAACGACGCTTCGGGCCATAACGCGGCCGTGGCGCTGTTTTTCTTCAGAATTGATTTACACATATCTGAAAATCTAGCCGTTGGATCTTCACAAAATTTATATCATTAGAAAGCTCTTTTCAAAACGAATCCAACGGTTCCAGTTTTGGGAAAATCCGACGGTCGGATCTCTCGGTACAATCGTTTGAAGTTTCGATTTCAAAATACAAACTGCAGCGTCGTTATTCGATTTAATATAATTATATATATATATATATATAATCGATTCTGGCGCTATTTTTCTTCAGATTTGAATTAAACATTCCAGACAATCCTACCGTTGGATTTTTACAAAGTTGGTGCCATTGGAAAGATATTTCCAAAGCGAACCCAACGGTTGCGGTTTCGGGAAAATCGGATGGTCGGATCTCTCGCACTAATCGTTTGAGATCACAGTTTCAAAATACGACCTGTAGCTTCGTTATTCGATATATTTCAATTCTATATATATATATATATATATCGATTCTTCAATTTCAAAGCTATATTCTTTTCATACATTTGATAAAAATGATATTTTTTTTCAACATACATTCACTTCGACACTTCACTATTTTAAACAATTCATGTATATAGGAAAAATGTGATTTTTATTGTAAAACGATTTATTTCAAAACCCAACTATTTTATATAGTTAATATAGGTGATAAAAATAGGATTTTTATTATAAAACAATTCATTTCAAAGCAAGATTATTTTATATAGTTCATATTGATGATAAAAATAGGATTTCTATTATAAAACAATTTCTTTCAAAATATGAATACCATTCAACACATGAATTTCAATTCAATGAATGAATAATATTCAACACATGAAGGTTTTCTATAGTCTATATATATAGATAAAAAGGTGATTTTTATATTTAAAACACGAATACCATTCAACACATGAATTTCTATTCAACGAATGAATTTCGATTCAACACATGAAGGTTTTCTATACTTTATATATATAGATAAAAAAGGTGATTTTTATATTTAAAACACGAATACCATTCAACACATGAATTTCAATTCAACGAATGAATTTCGATTCAACACATGAAGGTTTTCTATAATCTATATATATAGATAAAAAGGTAATTTTTCTATTTAAAACACGAATACCATTCACATGAATTTCAATTCAACGAATGAATTTCGATTCAAAACATGAAGATTTTCTATAGTTTGTATATATAGAGAAAAAATGTGATTTTTATTGTTAAAACAATTTATTCAAAACACGAATACCATTCAACATATGAATTTCGATTCAACGAATGAATTTCGATTCAACACATGAAGGTATTCTATAGTTTGTATATATAGAGTAAAAAATGTGATTTTTATTGTTAAAACAATTTATTCAAAACACGAATACCATTCAACACATGAATTTCAATTCAACGAATGAATTTCTATTCAACACATGAAGGTTTTCTATTCAACAGACGAATATAGTTTCAACATAGGAGAATAATTCTAACACATGAATATTATTCAAAATTTCGGCAGCATAATGGCAGGGTAGTTAAAACCGGGACCGTCCCTAGTACGGCTCCTCGCTCTACCTTAAAGCCTCGTAGCTTTTGACAATGGGGAATCATGCGTCTTGTTCGCACGCAGGCGACATGTATATTTTTTTTCATTTCCACAGACTAATCCTATGTGGTTTCAACCAAATATTTCTCAACCACAAAAGGGTATTTTTCAACAACAACTAATCCATTTCAACCACAAACAATTCTAATCAACCATTCGTAACCAACCAATTTTCACACCAATCACAACCAATAAATATCGTCCATGGTTTGTGGACGAGGTGCGTGTGTATATATATATATATATAAACATTTCACTTCTATTTCAACACATATATGATTTTTACAACGCATATATAACTTATACATCAAACGTACAACTTATACAACGCTTATACAAGAGGTGTACAATGCTTATATAACTCATACATCGATTATATAATTTATACATCGTCGTTTTCCATATCGTTTATAGTTTAGAAATCTCACATTGGGTTCCACTCCACCAAAAATAGCCGAAGGTTCAGAAAAATATGCGGTCTCTTCTGGAATGTAGAAGACGTCCAAATGAGTCCACTGTCTCTTGTTTCACTGAATTTCGACAACATAGTTAAAAGATATGATTTTTATAAATAAATTCCAATTCGTAACGTTTTTAAATGTTAAAAACAGATTAAATAAAACATAGTCGTACCTTCTGCTAATTCATTCAAGACTAGTTTTAGCGATCGTTTTCAATCTGCTGCACTTGGTCAAAATCAGACCATACCACGATGTAGGGCGTCGTGAGGCGCACCTATTGATGGCACCCACGTCGAACTCGACGGCGAGATCGCTCCCTGGCGGCGCGATGAACTTCGCGAGTTCGTGGGCGTGAATCTCGATGCTGGCACCACGATGGGGGGCGAGGGTAGGATGGATTTGAAGCCGGAAGAGAGCTCTTCAAAATTCCCAACAGGACCGATGCGTTTTGATGAGAGATCGGAGAGAAAACGAGGAGAGAAGGATGGAATAATGGTCGTCGTCGAATCGGGGAGAGAGAAAAGGGTTTCCGCCTTTTTTTTAATTTATTTAATGAAAGAAAAAAAATGTGATTCGCCGATATATATATATATATATATATATATTTCAAAAATTAGGGTTTTCTCCAAACGAACTCCAATCCAAACCCAACGACTGTCGTCCTTAGCTAAATACCCCCATTCTGATCACAATGGGATATGATTTGTAGGCCCATTCGACTGTTTCAGTCAGTTTTCCTTCAAATTAAAATATAAAACCTTCAATATTTGATTTGAACGTACATTTCAATTTGCCGGGGCCACAGACTGATCCCAAAAATCCCAGAAAAATAAATCTAGCTATGTTTTGATGATACGGCCCCAACAAAACTAGTTTCGTCGAATTCTGAGACCGTTTGAAAAATGGTCATTTTCCGATCGATCCAATTTAACTGAAATCGACCTAACACATTTTCCTTTGCCGCGCTCACATACTAGCTTCAACCATTAAGAAATTTGAAATCTGGCAATAATTTGACATCCCGGATCCAACAAAAGAAGTTTCGTCGAATTCCGAGGTCGTTTGCAAAATGGCCAATTTCACGGGCTATATAAATTCCATAGCGACCTTTCTGAAAATTCATTTTGCCATAACTTTTGCTTTCCGCTATGAAACTTCGATTTTTCATATTCGTTAGAAAGGTATTCACTAACAGATTTAAATATTTTTGGTTTCACTCAAATCCATTTTGTTTTGCACCCGATACAGTCAGTCAAAGTTTGAATTCAAATTTTGAAACTACCGTGCCATTTCAGGCCTTGTTATAATTCAAAGTAATTATATTTATTTTCAACTTCAATTCAAACTTACTTTTCATCATTATTATTTAAAATATTTATTTTAAATATTTAAAATCCCCTATTTTATCCAATTTAAATTTTTTAAATTGGTTCAGATTTTCCGGGTCGTTACAATCTGTATCCTAGTATATATTTCAGCTAAAAAACAAATTAAAAGTGAGTAGTTCTCAGCATGGAGTTCCACTCCGCTGTGCTTTACTTCTGAACTTCTGAACCGTTTGGATTCGTTTGAAATTCCAATGCAGTCCTTACCACGCTGTTCATAATAAAAATAATATTTTTTTATTGCTTCGTTCCAATAAATAAAAATCATATTTTTATTTCTACTTCATATATTTATACAACGCTTCTTTCTATATAAAAATTATATTTTTATATTTCTACTTCTTATATAAAGATAATCACATTTTTATATCAACATATACATAATAAAAATCACATTTTTATTTCTCTACATATATAAAAATTATATTTTTATATTCTCTATTGTATAAAAATTCTATTTTCAATCCGCTACTCATATAAAAATCGAATTTTTATTTCGCTACAACATATATAAAAATCGTAATTTTATATTCTCTATCTTATAAAAATCATATTTCTGTTCTCTCTATAATATAAAAATCATATTTTTATTATCTCTATAGTATAAAAATCATATTTTTATTATCTTTAACTTCATGATAAAAGTATTTTTATCGCTACTTCACAATAAAAATCCAACCTTTATTCATATATAAAAATAAATCGAACTTTTATATATTTAAAAAAATATCTTTTCAAATCTACTTCCTATATGAAAATCTATTCTTTATCACAAAGTATTATAATTTAAAAACAACACTAATCACATTAAAACTAAAAATAACATCAAAGTTACTATATAAAATCTGTAAACAAATCCTTGTCATTCATTTTCAACAATCACATTTTTATGGCAAGGTCAATTAAATAAAACTGTCATTTTTAATACATAAATAAGTAAATAATCAGAAAAATAAACTTACAGTCGGCGTTTACTGATGAGGGAGGGGCGGTGGAGTTGTTTGGTGGTCGAAGGGCAGTGTGGTGGCCGGTCTGGTGGTCAGTAAGGGCGGTCTTCGGCGGTTTTTGTTCGATTTGGGCGAGGGTTTCAATCGGTGGCGGCTGGAGGTGATGGGGGATCGGCGGTGGTCGGTGGCAGGGTGCGCCGGTCATGGGGGAGGGTGGTGCGACAGGCGGTGGCTGGTTGAGGTGGCGGTTGCTGGTTTAATAAGGGCGATGGGTTTTATTTTGAAGGGGCTCGATGTTCTGAAATTGAGAAAAGGGATGGGGGGTTTAGGTTTATATAATAATATATGATTATTATTTTATTTTCTAAAAAGCAACTTTTTATTTCGACCACTAAACGAGACCCACAGACTATCGTCCATAACTAATTAACCCATTTCGAATGCAATGGGATATGTATCGTAAGCTGATTCAATCGTTTCGATCAGTTTTCATCAAAACCAAAATAAAAATCTATATATTGAATTTGAACGCACATTTCAATTTACCGGGACCACATATGGACTCTAAAAAATTTCGAAAAATATTTTCTAGCTTCGTATTGGCGATATGGTCCTAAGAAAATTAATTCATTGAATTCTAAGATAGTTTGAAAAATGGCCATTTTCTGGTTGATCCAATTTGACTGAAACTATCAAAACACGTTTTACTTCGCCATGCTTACATATTGGTTCGAAAAATCATGAATTTTGGAATCTAGCAATAATTCGACATCCCGGATCCAACAAAAGTGGTTTCGTCGAAAACAGAGATCGTTTGCAAAATTTCAATTTTTAAGGGCTAGAATTTCATAGCGACTATTCTGAATTTTCAACTGGGCACAACTTTTTATTCCCGCTATGAAATTTCAATTTTCCGGATTCGTTGGAAAGATATTTTCAAATAGATTCTAATATTTTTAGTTTCGCTGAAATTCGGTTTATTTTGAATCCTATACATTCATTTGAAATTTGAAATCGAATTTTCAAACTACCGTGCCATTTTCAATTCCTTTTATAATTAAAAATAAATATTTATATTCTAACGACAATTCAAATAAATATATACGTTCTAATTCTTTTCAAAATAAATTTATCGTCATTACTATTTAAAATAATCCATTTTAAATATTCAATGTTCATTAAAATTGCCAAAATAAATTTTTTAAATTGGTTCGAATTTTCCTGGTTATTACAATCTGCCCCACTTAAAACTTTTCGTTCCCGAAAAGGAACGAAGCTGAAAGTTATTTAACTAATCAACTCAACTTTCATTATTTTCATTATGGCTTAAGTTCTTCAACTTTTCGGTTTCTAAGAACTTTTCAAATTTTTCAAAAATTTGGCTAACAGCCTAAATTTTCGAAAAATTTCGCCATAACCTCCCCTGCACGGGAGCACAGGGAAAATCCCAAAATTGCCATACAGGCCTCCCCAATCCAAATAAAAAAAGAAACAGCCAAGCGGCTAGCCAATCGACTCATAAAATCATCAAAAACCCCAAGCAATACAATAAACATGTATCTATTTGTCGGACAAACAATTTTATTCCTCTTCTCTAGCCCCCTTGCCATGATCTGTTCACACATACATATGCACATGCATGTATTTCCAAACAATTTTCAATACATTTCAATATTTGATACAATTTGGTTATATGTACCGTTCTTTCACATGTTGATTTAAATAAGTAATCACACAACACAATCATCAATCAATTAGTTGATTATCATTTCAAACACATAATTTTGATACATATACAGAAAATCATGTTTTTGATGCCAATTCACAACGAAAAGCCCTATCTAGTTTTGGTTCTCACACCAGTCAACTGGAAATATATAGATGTCCCACTTTCGGTACTCGAACATAAATACTGATGATGCGGCCACATCACCAGAATTACCGTCGGGTGACTAGAGTGTGATTCTATATCTATCCAGTATATTAAAACTTCAAATACCTGTGGATAAGACATATATGCAAAATCTTTATATATTGGATTGTCCAAATTCAATACAAATAAATATTCAAATACGCTGAATAAGGTTTAAATTTTCAAAACAAAATTCGTTTTCATTTTAAAATTATACTCTCCACACTCATTATAGGATACTACTGATCCCATCTCTAATGAGTCATTCTCATTGGATATTGCTAATCCAATCCCTGATGAATTCTTTCGTTTGGTTCTAACGTGTCTTGTTCTCCGAGCTCTATAAACCAAAGCTCTGGTACCAAACTGACACGACCCTAACTTCCCCGTGAAGGAAAAAACGGATTGAGTTGAAAACAAGCCATAACGGAACACAAATAGAAGAACATTTCATTGCTTATTACAATAATTCCATCAGAATAATAGAATATACAAAGTATGAATAAATATTATACATCAGAAAAATATCAGAGATTACAATTCATTACATAGCAGTGGAAAATAATACAAAACACAAGTGAAGGAGATATACGGATACAAAGCTTTCCGGATATCATTCCAGCTGTAAACCAGGATCCTGTGAATATAAATATGCAAAACCAAAACTACTAGCTGCCCATGTCTTAAATAAGAGCACCCAGAGTTTTGGTTAAAACAATAAACTCCAGGTCAGTCATGTGACTGGTGTGAGAACTAAAAAAGTTATTTAAAACTTTACTTTAAATCAGATATATCAAGGGACCACGCCGTATAACACGGAACGGGTTTCCTCCTAAGAATACCAGTGCATATAACAAAACAGCACAATGCTTTTTGGAAAAATGAAGCTATTATAAGACCCAGGTCCTATCACACAATGGAACGCTAGCCGGGGGATAGGGTTTTCCCTTATAATAGCCAAACATGCTTGATACGTTAAAACAAATCATTTGATACTATTATAAGTGCATAATGTATAAAACAACTTCAAATATAAATGTATAAATCCTAGATAGCATGGGTACCATATATCATGTCGCCAATACTAGGCTCTACAATCAAAACCGCAAATGTCGAATTTGGAAGTTGGATTTCCATCTGTGAACCAAGGCAAGGGATCGTCCTCACCAAATTCGAGATGCTCTAGCCCGTGTCTCAGGACCCAGACTTAGGTGGGCCCTTGGATCGTCAGGGCCGGTCCACCGATGTGGATTAAAATGCCTGAACACTGCGTTTCCCCGCACTTTGGGGCGTCAATGAGCCAAATGACTCCATCGACTCCACATAGTCACCGATATATCTGAGGCGCCTCGCAATCCAACAACCACACAGGTGAAAATAATATAAATGTCAGGGTTGGTAGGTCACTAACACCACTCTAGCTAGAGGGAAACGCATGTCCTCTCTGAGGTCCTCCCCCTTTTCTGGTTCACAACAGGGGTGTGAAGCTCGTGAATTAACGCTACACAAAGCTATGCCACCCAGGCGGTACTTTTATCATCAACCACACGACTTTGCTTTTCAACAAAAGCCTTGATCATTTGCATCTTAGCATGCCACATAGGAAAACCACTCCATGCAACCGATATCCATAAACCACACAGAATGATATCCAATGTCAGACACACAGTCCATTTACAAGTCCGTTCTGGGTCTGAAAGAAACTGGAGGCACCTTGTACCTCGCATATCCATCGATCTCCAAGTACATCTAGACGATCACCAACTGATTCCCTTCTCTTGGGTGTACAGCCAAATCAAGATCATCAGTAATTATCCAAACGATGTGAAGACCTCCGGTCTTCGACCATCGTCTTCATCCTCGACACATTGTCGAATCAGTTATTCAGAATGGGATAAACCCTGTCTTTCTGAATAACTCGCATATATAATCAACAAGTGTTACACAAACACAACATACACCTCATTACAATTCAGAATATTCTTTTGTTCAAATATTCTTATACTTTGGGAAAGGTTCCCATTAATTTTATCAAAGATAAATTTTTTAAATTTATTCATTAATCTTCTTTTGAATATCAATTCAAACCAAATTATGGTTTACCCAAACTAGTCGGGATTAGCGAACCTTACCGAAGTAATCACTTGTTAAATTTCCCAACCTCAACCTACTCATCCCATGAAGTAAAACTGGTCATACTTCATATCTAACACCACAGTGTTATCGGTTAATTCAATTACCATTTGACGTTCAAATCTAATTAAAGATTTAACTATCGCATGGATCAAAACTAGTGATACTCCATTCTCGATCATTTCAATCTAATTAAAGATTCATTAAAACTCCACTTGGTTTTAATCTTCTCAAAAATCACTATTAATGATTATTTAACTTGGGAAATCATATTCTGTCTTTAACTGGGTTAAAGTACCAATGTCATCGAAAACACGGTTCACGATAAACCCAAAATCACATTCCATTGTTAATCTGGTTAAAGAACAGGTGTTATTCAAAACACCGCTCACGATAAACCCCAAAAACCAATTTAAATTCAATTCCAGTTAAATACTAATTAACTGGACAATTTCACTAAATCTTAATTAAAAGATTTATTCTTTTCTAAAATGGGTTCAACAACAGTGTTATTTAAGACACCATTCACGATGAGCCGAAAATCCCTTTTGATATTAAATACAAGGCTCTGAATAGAAAATATATAGACTTATATTCAATATCAAATTCTGAAACAAACAAATATCGTATTGGAAATAACGATATAAATATATCTTTCAAATTTCCACAACCATATCTGTATAATCACGAAATCCAACATTGAAATATTCTGAAGATAACTTCGATTCAAATCCATTCCAATTCGTATATTGGAAATTCTGATTATTTTTAAAACCACTTCAAATCCAATTTATTTATTCAAAAACATTGGATTATAATTCTAATGCATAACTAGTTCATTTCGATAAAAATGAATTTTTATCCTTTTAAATATGAGATTTTTCACCTTAATTCTTTCTAAATCATTTATTATGATTTTACACAAATTATTGATATTTTTAATAATTTTATCAAGGCTCGTACGGTCGATTTCCAATAACGGTCGTCGAACTGCACTTACATAGACCTTTTCCAAATTTGATTTAGACATAATTCCAAATTCAACCGTTAGATTTCAAATTTTTAATATTCATTGGAAAGCTCTTTTCGATACGAACCCAACGGTTCCAGTTTTAGGAGAATCCGACGGTCGGATCTCCCGTAATGTCAATTTGAGGTCAATGGTCAAAATTTGCGAACTACCGTGGCCCGCGTTCTATTCAGGCCATTTAATATATATAATATATATATATTATATATATTTCGTTGATTTCAGTTCAAAAAATATTTTATAAATCGTTAAAATTCATTTTCAAAACGATTTCAACTTCATATTCAATTTTAAATCAAAATTGAATATTCCATATCATTAATATATAAATGATAATATTTTCGAAACGTTATATTTTGAAATCACTTCCTTTTCTATATTCATTATAAAAATGAATATAGTCGATATGAATATCATTCGCGTCAAAATGGCGCAAATCTAATCAACAGGGCATTATATATTTAAATAACTTCATTATTATATTCAATAAATGAATATTTTCTTCAAAAATATATATTTTATTCAACACATGAATATTTATTATTTCTTTCTTACAATAAAAATGTGAATTTTATTGTATAAATATTTCATTCAACACATGAATAGTTTCAACACATGAATATTCTCAACACATGAGTATTTTCAACACATGAATGGTTTCAACACATGAATATTCTCAACACATGAGTATTGTCAACACATGAACATAATTTATTTTCTAAATTGGAATGAGACCCACTCAATTACCATATAATGTTATTTATATGGATTCTATACAACACATGTATATAATAGCAATGACAAATAATCAACCATCATCCAAAGTGCACCACACAACTGCATAAGCATTAAATATAAATAATTAACGCTTACAAAGTCTGTCCACCCATCGATTAACATACAACTAAACAATTGAGATTAGTGTACGTCAAATATCGTCCCAATACCCGTGTGGGGTTTCTATCAACAAACACATATTTTTATTTGTGCAGTTGGGCGATGTGTAAAATTTATCGCCCCAATCAATATCCTTCAAATGGATGTACATAAAAAATCATTCGATTTGTAAATGAATATTTATTTATTCACATTCACGTTAAATTTATATTTTTAACGATAAATAATTTATTTCAACACATGAGTATATTTCCATTCATTCCACATCACAATCAATTTTCACCACACAACAAAATCAAACAAGTCGTCCATGGTCTGTGGACAATGGGTATCGGGTGCTGCTAAGACCGTCTGCATCCTAGTATATATTTCAATTAGAAAACAAATTAAAAGTGAGAAGTTATCAGCATGGAGTTTCACTCCGCCGTGCTTTACTACTGAACTTCTGAAACATTTGGATTCGTTTGAAATTTCGATGCAGTCCTTACCACGTTGTTCATAATAAAAATTATATTTTTTTTATTGCTTCATTCCAAAAAATAAAAATCATATTTTTATTTCTACTTCATATATTTTTACAACGCTTCTTTCTATATAAAAATTATATTTTTATATTTCTACTTTTTTTATAAAGATCGAATTTTTATATCATCGCTATAAAAATCACATTTTTATATCAACATATACGTAATAAAAATCAGATTTTTATTTCTCTACATATATAAAAATTATATTTTAATATTCTCTATTATATAAAAATTCTATTTTCAATCCGCTACTCATATAAAAATCAAATTTTTATTTCTCTACAACATATATAAAAATCGTATTTTTATATTCTCTATCTAATGAAAATCATATTTTTATTCTCTCTATAATATAAAAATCATATTTTTATTATCTCTATAATATAAAAATCATATTTTTATTATCTTTAACTTCATGATAAAAATATTTTTATCGATACTTCACATTAAAAATCCAACCTTTACATCGCTGCTTCGTATATAAAAATAAATCGAACTTTTATTTATATTTAAAAATCATATCTTTCCAAATCTACTTCCTATATGAAAATATGTTCTTTATCACAAAGTACTATAATTTAAAAACAACGCTAATCACATTAAAACTAAAAATAACATCAAAGTTACTGTATAAAATTTGAAAACAAATCATTATCATTTATTTTCAATAATCACATTTTTATTGCAAGGTCAATTAAATAAAAATGTCATTTTTAATACATAAATAAGTAAATAACCAGAAAAATAAACTTATAGTAGGTGTTTACTGATGAGCGAGGAGTGGTGGAGTTGTTTGGTGGTCGGAGGGCAGCGCGGTAGGCGGTCTGTTGGTCAGCAAGGGCGGTCTCCGGCGGTTTTCATTTGATTTGGGCGAGGGTTTCAATCGACGGCGGCTGGAGGTGATGGGGGATTGGCGATGGTCGGTGGTAGGGAGCGCCGGTCGTGGGGGAGAGTGGCGCAACAGGCGGTCGCTGGTTGAGGTGGCAGCTACTGGTATAATGAGGGCGACGGGTTTTATTTTGAAGGGGCTCGATGTTTTGAAAATTAGAAAAGGGATGGGGGGTTTAGGTTTATATAATAATATTTAATTATTATTTAATTTTCTAAAAAGCCACTTTTTATTTTGACCTCTAAACGAGACCCACCGACTGTCGTCCATAACAAATTACCCCTATTCCGAAAGCAATGGGATATGTATCGTAAGCTAATTCGATCGTTTCGGTCAGTTTTCGTCGAAATCAAAATATAAATCTATATATTGAATTTGAATGCGCATTTCAATTTATCGGGACCACATACGGACTCTAAAAATTTCCAAAAAATATTTTCTAGCTTCGTAATGACGATACAGTCCTAACAAAACTAATTTCGTCGAATTCTGAGACAGTTTGAAAAATGGCCTTTTTCTGGTCGATCCAAATTGACTGAAACTGTCAAAACACGTTTTACTTCGCCATGCTCCCATATTGGTTCGAAAAATCATAAATTTTGAAATCTAGAAAAAATTCGACATCCCGGATCCAACAAAAGTGGGTTCGTCGAAAACAGAGATTGTTTGCAAAATTTCTATTTCTAAGGGCTAAAATTCCATAGCGACTATTCTGAATTTTCAACAGGGAACAACATTTTATTCCCGCTATGAAATTTCAATTTTTTGGATTCGTTGGAAAGATATTTTCAAATAGATTCTAATATTTTTGGTTTCGCTGAAATCCGGTTTGTTTTGAATCCTTTACATTCATTTGAAATTTGAAATTTGAAATTGAATTTTCAAACTACCGTGCCATTTTCAATTCCTTTTATAATTAAAAATAAATATTTATATTCTAACAACGATTCAAATAAATATATACGTTCTAATTCTATTCAAAATAAATTTCTTGTCATTATTATTTAAAATAATCCATTTTAAATATTCAAAATTCATTAAAATTACCAAAATAAAAATTTTAAATTGGTTCGAATTTTCCGGGTTATTACAATCTCCCCCACTTAAAACTTCTCGTTCTCGAAACGGAACGAAGCTGAAAGTTGTTTAACTAATCAACTCAACTTTCATTATTTTCATTATGGCTTAAGTTCTTCAACTTTTCAGTTTCTAAGAACTTTTCAAATTTTTCAAAAATTTGGCTAACACCCTAAATTTTCGAAAAAATTCGCCATAGCCTCCCCTGCACGGGAGCACCGGGAAAATCCCAAAATTTCCATATAGGCCTCCCCAATCCAAATAGAAAAAGAAACAGCC
Organism: Allium sativum; assembly: GCA_030737875.1. Taxonomy (NCBI): domain Eukaryota; kingdom Viridiplantae; phylum Streptophyta; class Magnoliopsida; order Asparagales; family Amaryllidaceae; genus Allium; species Allium sativum. The sequence continues at coordinate 65,947,433 of CM060924.1, forward strand.
AATCGGCTCATATAATCATCAAAAACCCCAAGAAATACAATAAACATGTATCTATTTGTCGGGCAAACAATTTTATTCCTCTTCTCTAGCCTCCTTGCTATGATCTGTTCACACATATATATGCACATGCATGTATTTCCAAACAATTTTCAATACATTTCAATATTTGATACAATTTGGTTATATGTGCCATTCTTTCACATGTTGATTTAAATAAATAATCACACAACACAATCATCAATCAATTAGTTGATTATCATTTCAAACACATAACTTTGGTACATATACAGAAAATCATGTTTTTTGATGCCAATTCACAACAAAAAGCCCTATCTAGTTTTGGTTCTCACACCAGTCAACTAGAAATATATAGATGTCCCACTTTCGGTACTCGAACATAAATACTGATGATGCGGACACATCACCAGAATTACCCTCGGGTGACAAGAGTGTGATTCCATATTTATCTAGTATATTAAAACTTCGAAGCCCGTGGATCAGACGTATATGCAAAATCTTTATATATTGGATTGTCCAAATTCAATACAAATAAATATTCAAATACGTTGAATAAGGTTTAAATTTTCAAAACAAAATTCATTTTCTTTTTAAATATATACTCTCCACACTCGTTCTAGGATACTACTGATCCCATCTCTAACGAGTCATTCTCATTGGATATTGCTAATCCAATCCCGGATAAATTCTTTCGTTTGGTTCTAACGTGTCTTGTTCTCCGAGCTCTGTAAACCAAAGCTCTGGTACCAAACTGACACGACCCGAGCTTCCCCGTGAAGGAAAAAACGGATTGAGTTGAGAACAAGCCACATCTGAACACAAATAGAAGAACATTTCATTACTTATTACAATAATTCCATCAGAATAATAGAATATACAAAGTATGAATAAATACTATACATCAGAAAAATATCAGAGATTGCAATTCATTACATAGCAGCGGAAAATAATACAAAACACAAATGAAGGGAATATACGGATACAAAGCTTTCCGGATATCATTCCAGATGTAAACCAGGATCCTGTGAATATAAATATGCAAAACCAAAACTACTAACGGCCCGTGTTGAAAATAAGGGCACCCAGAGTTTAGGTTAAAACAATAAACTCTAGATCAGTCATGTTACTATTGTGAGAACTAAAAAAGTTATTTAAAATTTTACTTTAAATCAGATATATCAATGGACCACGCCGTATAACATGGAACGGGTTTTCCACCCAAGAATACCTATGCATATAACAAAACAGCGCAATGCTTTTTGGAAAAATGAAGCTATTATAAGACCCAGGTCCTATCACACAATGCAACACAAGCCACGGGATAGGGTTTTACCTCATAATGGCCAAACATGCTTGGTACGTTAAAACAAATCATTTGATACTATTATAAGTGCATAGTGTATGAAACAACTTCAAATATAAATGTATAAATCCTAGACAGCATGAGTACCTTATATCATGTCGCCAATACTAGGCTCTACAATCAAAACCGCAAATGTCGTATTTGGAAGTTGGATTTCCATCTGTGAACCGAGGCAAGGTATCATCCTCACCGAATTCGAGACGCTCTAGCCCGTGTCTAGGGACCTAGACTCAGGTGGGCCCTTTGATAGTCAGGGCCGGTCCACCGATGTGGATTAAAATGCCTGAACACTGCGTTTCCCCGCCCTTTGGGGCGTCAATGAGCCAAATGACTCCATCGGCTCCACATAGTCACCGATATATCTGCGGCGCTTCGCAATCCAACAACCACACAGGTGAAAATAATATAAATGTTTGGGCTGGTAGGTCACTGACACCACCCTAGCTAGAAGGAAACGCATTTCCTCCCTGAGGTCCTCTCCTGTTTATGGTTCACAACCAGGGTGTGAGGCTCATGAATTAACGCTACACAAAGCTATACCACACAAGCGGTGCTTTGATCATCAACCACAAGACTTTGCTTTTCAACAAAAGCCTTAATCATTTGTGTAATAACCCGGAAATCTGAGCCAATTTAAAATTTTTATTTTGGCAATTTTAATGAATTTCGAATATCTAAAATGAATTATTTTGAATAATAACGACGAGAAATTTATTTTGAATAGAATAAGAATGTATATATTTATTTGAATCGACATTAGAATGTAAATATTTTATTTTAAATATAAAAGGAAATGAAAATGGCGCGGTAGTTTGAAAATTCGATTTCAAATTTCAAATGAATGTACAGGATTCAAAATAAACCGGATTTTAGCAAAACCGGAAATATTTGTATCTATTTGAAAATATCTTTTCAACGAATCCGGAAAAATGAAATTTCATAGCGGGAATAAAAAGTTATGCCCAGTTGAAAATTCACAAGAGTCGCTATGGAATTCTGGCCCTTAAAAGTGGACATTTTGCAAACAACCTCTGTTTTCGACGAAACCACTTTTGTTGGATTCGAGATGTCAAATTATTGCTGGACTCCAAAATTCGTAATTTTCTGAATCAATATGTGAGCGTGGTGAAGTTAAACGTGTTTTGACAGTTTCGGTCAATTTCGACCAATCAGAAAATAGCCATTTTTCAAACGGTCTCAGAATTTGATGAAATTAGTTTTGTTAGGACCGTATCTTCAATACGAAGCTAGAAAATATTTTTCGGGAATTTCCAGAGTCATTATGTAACCCCGGTAAAATGAAATGTGCATTCAAATAAAATATACATTGATGTATATTTTAATTTGAATGGAAACAGATATTAACAGCCGAATTGGCTTGCGAAACCTATCCCATTGTGTTCAGAATGGGGTAATTAGCTATGGGCGACAGTAGGTGGGTTTAATTTTGAGTTTGAATTAAAAGGTTGCTTTTAGGAGAAAATTAAAATAAATTAATTAAATATTATATATATATATATATATTTCCACCCCCCATACCTTTCTCTTTCTCCCCGCATTGACTTCATAACATAAATAAATAAATAAAGAAAAAAAAGGAAAAAACCGCTCCCTCCCAGACCCGATTCCCCCGTCGCCCTCACCCAAATCCGCCGCCACCCACCAGAAAAGCCACCGCATCGATCGAGCGCTCCTCCCCGGCCTTCACCCGCCTCTGTCGAACTTCCCCCTGGCCGCAATAACTCAGTTGCAACCCCCCCCCCTCTCGTAAACCCGCCAGAAACCGCCCACCGCTGGCCTCAGCAACCACCGCCGCCTCCGTTCAGGTTCCCTCCCCCACATCGATGCTCCCTTCTCCAACCGATTTACTGTGAGTCCCCCTTTCCTTTCTTCTTCTTCCTTTTATTTTATAACTGAATTAACATGATTTTAAAAACTGAAAAATGCGTGATTTTTATAGTTAAAAAGGCATGACTTTTATAGTTAAAAAGGTAGGGTTTTTATAGTTAAAAAGGCATGATTTTTATAGTCAAAAAGGTAGGATTTTTATAGTTAAAAAGATAAGATTTTTATAGTTAAAAAGATAGGATTTTTATAGCGATAAAAATTCGATTTATATATATATATATAGAGAGAGAGAGAGAGAATAGCGATAAAAATTTGATTTTTATATATGAAGTAGCAATGAAAAGATTATATTTTTATCATAGGAAAGGTGAGATTTTTATATATGAAGCGAAATAAAAAATCGATCTTTTTGTAAATATGAAAATATAATTTTTATATAGAAAGAAGCGTTGTAAAATATATGAAATTGAAATCAAAGTGTGATTTTTATTTATCGGAATGAAGCAATAAAAATATAATTTTTATTATGAATAGCGTGGTAAGGACTGCATTGGGATTTCAAACAAATCCAAACGGTTCAGAAGTTCAGAAATAGAGAACGGTGAAGTGGAACCCTCGGTGAAAACTCCTCATTTTTAATTTATTTTATTTCTATTTTGAAATATATGCTAGGATGTAGACGGTGCTTAGCAGCACATGACACCCGTCGTCTACAGACCATGGATGACTTGTTTGTTTGAATGATGTGTTGTAAAATTCTATTGTGTGATGTGGAATGAATAAATATTTTATAGCTAAAAATATAATTTTTAACGTGTATATAAAATAAATATTTATAAACAAATCGGACGATTTATTTATGTACACCCATTTGACTGATATTGATTGGGACGATAAATTTTACACATCGCCCAACTGCACAAATAAAAATCTATGTTTGTTGATTTGAAACCCCACACGGGTATTGGGATGATATTTGATGTACACTAATCCCGATTGTTTAGTTGTATTTCAATCGATGGTTTGACAGACTATGTAAGCGTTAATTATTTATATTTAATGCTTATGCAGTTGTGTGGTGCACTCTGGATGATGGTTGATGATTTATCATTGCTATTATATACATGTGTTGTAGGGAATCCATATAATTAACATTATATGGTTATTGACTGGGCCTCATTCAAATTGGGAAAATAAGGAATATTATGAAAGAAAATTCATGTGTCGAATAGAATAAATATTCATGTGTTGAATAGAATAAAAATTCATGTGTTGAATAGAAAGAAAATTCATGTGTTGAATAGTATAAATTCATGTGTTGAATAAAATAAAAATTTATGTGTTGAATAAAATACATATTCATGTGTTGAATAGAATAAACATTCATGTGTTGAATAGAATAAACATTGATGAATAAAAGCCGTGTTGATTAGATATGCACCATTTTGACGTGAACGATATATATATCGATTTTATTCATTTTTATAATGAATATCGAAAAGGAATTGATTTCAAAATATAATATTTTGATAATATTATCATTTATATATTAATGATATGAAATATTCAATTTTGATTTGAAATTGAATATGAAGTTGAAATTGTTTTGAAAACGAATTTAAAACGAATTATAAAATGCATTTCGAATTGAAATCGATGAAATATATATAATATATATATTAAATGGCCTGAATAGAACGCGCCGCGCCGCGGCATTTCTCGAATTTCGACCATTGACTTCGGATTGAGGTTACGGGAGATCCGACCGTCGGATTCTCTTAAAATCAGACCACTTGGGTTCGTATCAAAAAGAGTTTTCCAATGAATATTAGAAATTTGAAATCTAACGGTTGGATTTGGAATTATGTCCAAATCAAATTTGGAAAAGGTCGTTATAAGTGCAGTTCGATGGCCGTTGATGGAAATCAACTGTACGGGCCTTGATAAAATTATTAAAAATAGTAATAATTTGTATAAAACCATAAGAAATAATTTGGAAAGAATTGGGATGAAAAACTCCATATTTGAAAAGATAAAAAAAAAATTTATCAAAATGAACAAGTTTTGAACTAGAATTATAATCCATTTATTTTTGAAATAAATAAATTGGATTTGAAAAGGGTTAGAAAAAGTAACCAGAATTTCCAATAATTGAATTGGAATGGATTTGAATCGAAATTGTCTTTAGAATATTTCGATGTTGGATTTTGTGGTTATACAGATATTGTTATGGAAATTTGAAAGATATATTTATATCATTATTTCCAACACGATATTTGTGGGTCGTAGAATTTGGTATTGAATATAAGCCGATATATTTTCTATTCAGAGCCCTGTAAATACAAATGTGATCTGGGTTGTCGTGAATGGTATCTTTAATAATACTGTTCTTTGACCCAATGGAGTTAAGAAAATCAGAAACTAACTGAAGATTAGTTAAGTTGAATGGTTTCTTAGGTATTGATCTGATGTTGGTTTCCACCTTCGAGGTTATTACTTAGGGAAATGTTCATTTTCTAATTTACGGTTAAAGGCTAATGGAATAAATGTGATTTTGGGTTTATCATGAACCGTGTTTTAAAAGACATTGGTTCTTTAACCCAGTTAAATACAGGATATGATTTCCCAAGTTAAACAATCATTAATATTGGTTTTTGGGAAGATTAAAACAAAGTGGAGTTTTAATGAATCTTTAATTAGATTGAAATGATAGGGAATGGAGTATCACCAGTTTTGCTCTAGGCGATAGTTAAAACTTTAATTAGATTTGAACGTGAAATGGTAAATGAATTTACTGATAACACCGTGGTGGTAGATATGAAGTATTAGCAGTTTTACTTCATGGGATGAATAGGTTGGGATTGGGAAATTAAAACAAATGATTACTTCGGTAAGGTTCGTTAATCCCGACTAGTTTGGATAAACCCTAATTTGGTTTGAATTGATATTCAAAGGAAGATTAAAGAAAAAATTTAAAGAATTTATCTTTGATAAAATTAATGGGAACCTTTCCCAAAGTATAAGAATATTTGAATAAAAGAATATTTTGAATTGGAATGAGGCGTATGTTGTGTTTGTGCAACACTTGTTTATTATATACACGAGTTATTCAGAAAGACCGGGTTTATCCCATTCTAAATAATTGATTCGACGATGTGTCGAGGATGAAGACGGTGGTCGAAGACTGGAGGTCTTCACATCATTTGGGTGATTACTGATGATCTTGATTGGGCTGTACACCCAAGAGGAGGGAATCAGTTGGTGATCGTCCAGATGTACTTGGAGATCGACGGATATGCGAGGTAAAGGGTGCCTCCGGTTTCGTTCAGACCCAGAACGAACTTGTAGATGGACTGTGTGTATGATATTGGATTTTATTCTGTGTGACTGGTTTCTATTAAATATATATCTGTTTGGCAGCGGAGAATTTATTCTCTTGCTTAACGCCCTTCTCTGAGACGTACGAGCTCAGAGGTTATATATTGATGAATATCAATCGCATGGAGTGAATTGCCTGTGTGGCATGCCTAAGTGTCAAATGATCAAGGCTTTTGTTGAAAAGCAAAGTCTTGTGGTTGATGATCAAAGCACCGCCTGTGTGGCACAGCTTTGTGTAGCGTTGATTCATGAGCCGCACACCCCAGTTGTGAACCAGAAACGGGAGAGGACATCAGGGAGGGCATGCATTTCTTTCTAACTAGGGTAGTGTCAACGACCTACCAGCCCTGACATTTATAATATTTTCACCTATGTCGTTGTTGCTGTTGCGAGGCGCCTCGAATATATCAGTAACGATGTGGAGCCGATGGAGTCATTTGACTCATTACGCCCCAAAGGGAGGGGGAAACGCAGTGTTCAGGCATTTTAATCCACATCGGTGGACCGGCCCTGACGATCTAAGGGCTTGACTGAGTGCTTGTCCTGAGGCTCGGGCTAGAGAGTCTCGAATCGGTAGAGGACTATCTTTTGCCTCGGTTCACAGATGGAAACTCAACTTCCAATACGTGACATTTGCGGTTTTGATTGTAGAGCCTAGTAGGGCGACATGATATATGGTACCCATGCCGTCTATGATTGATATTTATGATTGAAATTGTTTTGGCACTATACACTTATAATAGTATCAAATGATTTGTTTTTAACGTTCCAAGCATGCTTGGCTATTATAAGGGAAAACCCTATCCTCCGGCTTGCGTTGCATTGTGTGATGGGACCTGGGTCTTATAATAGCTTCATTTTTCCAAAAAGCATTGTGCTGTTTTGTTATATGCACTGGTATTCTTGGGAGGAAACTTGTTCCATGTTATACGGCGTGGTCCCTTGATTTACTTTACTTTAAAGTAAAAGTTTTAAATAACTGTTTTAGTTCTCACACCAGTCACATGACTGACCTGGAGTTTATTATTTTAACCTAAACTCTAGGTGCCCCTATTTTTCGCATGGGCAGCTAGTAGCTTTGGTTTTGCAGATTTATATTCACAGGATCCTGATTTACAGCTGAAGCAATATTCCGAAAGCTCTATATCCGTGTATTACTTCCAGTTGCGTATTGTATTATTTTCTGCTACCATAATGTATTTAAATCTTTGATATTTTTCTGATGTATAATAATTATTCGTACTCTGTATATTCTTGTATTCTGATGGAATTTTTGTACTTAACATTGAAATGTTCTTCTATTTGTGTTCCGATGTTGCTTGTTCTCTGTACAATCCGTGATTTCCCATAAGGTGGATTTTAGGTCGTTATAGCTTGGTATTAGAGCTTTGGTTTACAGAGCTCGGAGAACAAGACACGTTAGAACCAAACAAAAGAATTCATTAGAGATTGGATTAGTAATATCCAATGAGAATGACTCGTTAGAGATGGGATCAGTAGTATCCTAGAACGAGTGTGAAGAGTATATTTTTAAAATGAAAACGAATCTTGTTTTGAAAATCTAAACTTTATGCAACGTATTTGAATATATATTTGTATTGAATTTGGACAATCCAGTACATAAAGATTTTTCGTATACGTCTGATCCGCATGCATTCGAAGTTATAATATACTGGATAGATATAGAATCATAATCTAGTGGCCCGAAGATGATTCTGATGATTGAGTACTCGTCATCAGAATTTATGCTCGAGTGACGAAAGTGGGATTTCTATATGATTCCAATTGACTGGTGTGAGAACCAAAATTAGATAGGTCTTATTGTTGTGATTTGGCATCAAAAATCTGATTTTTGGACTATGTATCAAAGTTATGAATTTAAAAAGCTAATCAACAAATTGATTGTTGATTGTGTTGTTTGATTATTGTTTAATTAATTAAATGTTGAACCTTTAGCCAAATTATACCAAATAGTGAGTTGTATTGAAAATTTATCGCATTTGCATGCATGTACATGCACTTACATTGAACAGGTCATAGCAAGGAGGCTAGAGCAGAAGAATAAAATTGTTTGCCCGACAAATAGGTACATGTTTACGAATTAATTGGGTTTGGATGATTTTATGACCCGATTGGCTAGCCGCTTGGCTGTTTCTTTTTCTTTTTGGATTGGTGAGGGCCTTGGGAGGCTATTTGAAATATCCCGAAGCTCCCGATGCAGGGGAGGCTATGGCGAAATTTTTCAAAAATTTAGTGAAGCGACCCGAACTTCCCCGGTCTCCGAAGAGATGAGAAAGAACGAATTACTGTGAGGACAAGACAAATCAGAAAGCAGACAAAAGAACATTTCATTGTTATTACAACAATTCCATCAGATACAAGAATATGCAGAGTATAAATGAATATTACACAGACATATCAGAGATTTAAATTACATTTAAATACATTGCAGCGGAAAATAATACAATACACAACTGAAGGAGATATACGGATACAAAGCTTTCCGGATATCGTTCCAGCTGTAAACCAGGATCCTGTGAATATAAATCTGCAAAACCAAAACTACTAGCTGCCCGTGTCAAAAATAGGGGCACCCAGAGTTTAGGTTAAAACAATAAACTCCAGGCCAGTCACGTGACTGGTGTGAGAACTAAAACAGTTATTAATCTTTATTTTTAAAGTTAGGTAAATCAAGGGATCACGCCGTATAACACGGAACGGGTTTCCTCCCATGAACACCAGTGCATAAAACAACAGCGCAATGCTAAATAAAGAAAAATGATGCTATTATAAGACCCAGGTCCCATCACACAATGCAACGCAAGCCGGAGGATAGGGTTTTTACCTTATAATAGCTAAGAATGCTTGATACGTTTAAAACAAATCATTTGATACTTTTATAAGTGCATACTATATAAAATATCTTCAAATCATAAGTATCAATCATAGACGGCATAAGCGCCCCATCCCACTATGTCGCCATACTAGGCTCTACAAATAAAACAGAAGTACACGTATCGGAAATTGGATTTCCATCATGGTGGCTCCTGATTCGAAAGATCGATCGCGTAATGCAATTCCCCACGGCTTACGTCCCAACAAGAGAAAACACCGTCTGCACATTCGCACATTTGGGACCAGAGTACCACCGCGGCTTACGTCCCAGCGAGAGAAAACACCGCCTACTCTATATATCCCTGAGCACTAAGCTCATCTCGGTCGACCGAATCCATGACACCACTAAGGTGCCCATCCACTAAAAAGCATACTGAACAAACCACCAGTTTACCACCATACCGGGGTGTGAGGGTCGCGAATTAACGCTATGCACAAAGCCATGCTATATTAAAGCCGCGCTTTGATCATCATCCACCAAACTTTGCTTTTCAACAAAAGTCTGGATCACTGCATCTCAGCATGCCACACTATCAATCCATATCGTACCACTGATTTCTGCCAATATATAACCTCTAAGCTCGTATGTCTCAGAGAAGGGCGTTAAGCAAGAGAATAAATTCCCCGCCGCCAAACAGATATATATTTAGCAGAGATCAACGAATACGATATAAAGGAATACAATGTCAGACACACCACCCATTTACAAGTCCGTTCTAGGTCTGAACGAAACCGGAGGCACTTTCCTCGCATATCCATCCATCTCCAAGTACGTCTGGACGATCACAAACTATTTCCGTCCTCTTGGGTGTACAGCCCAATCAGGATCGTCAGTAATTATCCCAACGTTGTGAAGACTTCCGGTCTTCAACCACCGTCTTCATCTTCGACATATCGTCGAATCGGTTATTCAGAATGGATATAAACCAGGCCTTTCCGAACAACCCTCGTATATTAAAAATAAATGTTACACAAACACAACATACGCCTCATTCCAATTCATTAGTTACTAACTGTAAATCAGTAAGAGAGCAATTCCCCAAATATTAACCCCGAAGGCCGAAACCAACATCAGATCAATATCCAGGAAACCATTCTTCTTAACTAACCTTCAGCTAGTTTCTAAATTTCAATTCTTAGGGAAAGGTTCCCATTAATTTTATCCAAGATAAATTCTTTAAAATTTATCCTTTAATCTTCTTTTGGATGTCATTTCAAACCAAATTATGGTTTTCCAAACTAGTCGGGATTAGCGAACCATAACAAAGTAATTATTTAATTTATTTCCCAATCCCAACCTATTCATCCCATGAAGCAAAACTGGTAATACTCCATATTTAACACCACAGTGTTATCGGTAAAATTAATTACCATTTCACGTTCAAATCTGATTAAAGATTTAACTATCGCTTTGGAGAAAAATTGGTGATACTCCATTCTCGCTCATTTTCTAAAGTTGATAATTTAAATTATCAATCCACATTTCAATTTAATTGAAGATTCATTAAAACTCTTTTTACTGGGTTAAAGAACTAGTGTCATTTAAAACACGGTTCACGATAAACCCAAATCACATTCTATTTATTATCGGGTTAAAGAACTAGTGTTATTTAAAACACGGTTCACGATAAACCCATGAATCAATTCTATTTAAACCCATTTCAGTTCAAAACTAGTTCATTTCGATAAAAATCTATTTTTATCTTTTCAAATATGGAGTTTTTCATCCCAATTTTTCCCAAATCATTTCTTATTATTTTACACTAGTTATTACTATTATTAATAATTTTATCAAGGCCCGTACATTCGATTTCCATCAACGGCCATCGAACTGCACTTACAGTGACCTTTTCCAAATTTGATTTGGACGTTTCTCCAAATCCAACCATTAGATTTCAAATTTCTAATATTTGTTAGAAAGCTCTTTTCGATACGAACCCAACGGTTCCAGTTTTAGGAGAATCCGACGGTCGGATCTCCCGTAATGTCCGTTTGAAGTCAATGGTCGAAATTTAAGAACTGCCGCAGCGCGGCGCGTTCTATTCAGGCCATTATATATATATTATATATATTTCGTCGATTTCCTTTTTAAAACGAATTTTATAAATCATTTCAAATTTGTTTCAAAAACAATTTCAACCTTTATTTCAAATTCAAATCAAAATTGAATTTTCCCTTATAAATTCTTTCTACATTCACTTCTGCTTGATTTCAATTCAAATCGAATTCAATTCTATTTCAATTCGTTTTCAATTGAATTCAATTACATTCGAATTCGTTTTCTATTCAATTCAATTCGAATTCGTTTTCTATTCAATTCAATTCGAATTCGTTTTCTATTCAATTCAATTCGAATTCGTTTTCTATTCAATTCAATTCGAATTCGTTTTCTATTCAATTCAATTCGAATTCGTTTTCTATCCAATTCAATTCGAATTCGTTTTCTATTCAATCCAATTCGAATTCGTTTTCTATTCAATTCAATTCGAATTCGTTTTCTATTCAATTCAATTCGAATCCGTTTTCTATTCAATTCAATTCGAATCCGTTTTCTATTCAATTCAATTCGAATTCGTTTTCTATTCAATTCAATTCGAAATCATTTTCTATTCAATTCAATTCGTTTTCTATTCAATTCAATTCGAATTCGTTTTTCTATTCAATTCAATTCGAATTCGTTTTCTATTCAATTCAATTCGTTTTCTACTCAATTCAATTCGAATTCGTTTTCTATTCAATTCAATTCGAATTCGTTTTCTATTTAATTAAGTTCGAATTCGTTTTCAATTCAATTCAAATTCGTTTTCTACTCAATTCAATTCGAATTCGTTTTCTATTCAATTCAATTCGAATTCGTTTTCTATTTAATTAAGTTCGAACTCGTTTTCTATTCAATTCAAATTCGTTTTCTACTCAATTCAATTCGAATTCGTTTTCTATTCAATTCAATTCGAATTCGTTTTCTATTTAATTAAGTTCGAATTCGTTTTCTATTCAATTCAATTCGAATTCGTTTTCTATTCAATTCAATTCAATTCGAATTCAGTTTGAATTTCAATTCTTTTCAAAATATCAGATTTTGAAATCACTTTCGATACTCCTTATAAAATGAATAAAATCGATATAAATATCGTTCACGTCAAAATGGCGTCAATCTAATCAACACGGCTTCATATATTTTTGTTTCAAATATTCTATTTCAAATATTTCTTTTTCGAATATTTCTATTCAAATATTTCTTTTCAAATATTTCTATTCAAATATTGAATGAAGCCCAATCAAATACCATATAATGTTAATTGTATGGATTTTCTACAACACATGTATACAATAACAACGATGAATAATCGACCATCATCCAAAGTGCATTCTACACTGTATAAGCATCGAATATAAATATTTAACGCTCATAACAGTCTGTCAATCAATCGATCGACATACAACTAAACATCGGGATTAGTGTACGTCAAATATCATCCCAATACCCGTGTGGGGTTTCAAACAATCAAACACTGATTTTATTTGTGCAGTTGGGCGATGTGTAAAATTTATTGTCCCAATCAATATCAGTCAAATGTGTGTATATAAACAAATTGTCTGATTTGTTTATTTTTATTTCATTTCATATACATGTTAAAAATTCTATTTTTAACTATAAAATATTTTCTACTATAAAATATTTTATTTCAACTATATAAATGTTTTGTTTCATTTCCCATCACATCACACAATCAACTACACATCAAAATCAAACAAACAAGCATACAAGCCGTCCATGGTCTGTGGACGACGAGTGTCGAGTGCTACTAAACACCATCTACATCCTAGTATATAATTATAACTAGAAAAGTAAATCCAAAGTGAGAAGTTCTCACCCTTTCGCTAAACTGAATGACGCAATTCTTCATGGGTAGGAAATCTTCACCGTGCTTTTCTTTTGTCTATTTCGTTGCCCGTATTCACTACCTATATAAAAATCACATTTTTACTTTGCTATTCAATATATAAAAATCGAATTTTTACTTCGCTATTTAATATATAAAATCGAATTTTTACTTCGCTATTCAATATATAAAAATCGAATTTTTACTTCGCTATTCAATATATAAAAATCGAATTTTTCCACCGCTACTATATAGGTAAAAATTATATTTTTCTAACGCTACTATATAGATAAAAATTATATTTTTATCACGCTATTATTTATATAAAGATTTCGCCTTTTCCAAAATAAATATTTCGCCTTTTCATTTCATCATTATAAAAATCTTGCCTTTTCATTTTTTTTAAAATCTTGCCTTTTCATTTTTTTTAAAAATCTTACCTTTTCATTTTTAAAAAATCTCGTCTTTTCTATTGACTTAAAAATCAATTTTTAAAAATCAAATAGATTTCAATTTTCAAATCTAAAAATCAGTTTTAAAATCAAATAGAACGATAACTGAAAATTTGAAAAATAAATAAAATAAAATAAATAAATAAAAAACTTACAGACGAAAACTGGAGAGGAGGGGGGTGTTGCGCGTCAGTCGAGGCAGGGGGTGTGTGCTCTCGTCGGTCGACTTCAAGGAGGGGCGTTGCGGTCTGATGGCGGCGGAGGGGTAGGGCTTTGGGGGACCTCGCGAGGGGGAGCGGCGATTGTGGAGGGCGGTGGTCACCTCCGTTGTTGGCGCGATGGACTGCGAGGGGGGCGGCGTCGATTCGTGGATCGGGATATTTTTTTTTTCATTCTTTTTCTCTCTGCTGAAATGAAGAATAAAGGGGGGGGGAGGCAGAGGGAATTAAGGGGAAGGAGAGAGAATTTTTAATTTTTAATTTATTTAATTATTTTATTTACTAAAAGTTGACTTTTTATTTCAACCTCGAAACGAGGCCACCGCCTGTCGTCAATAGCGTTTTACCCCCATTCCGAACACAATGGGATATGTGTCGCAAGTTGATTCGATCGTTTCGATCAGTTTTCGTTAAAATCAACATATAACTCTATATATTGAATTTGAACGCGCATTTCAATTTACTGGGGTCACATACTAACTCTAAACATTTCCGAAAAATATTTTCTAGCTTCGTATTGACGATACGGTCTTAACAAAACTAGTTTCGTCGAATTCTGAGACCGTTTGAAAAATGTCCCTTTTCTAGTCGATTAAAATCAACTAAAACTGGTCAAACGCGTTTCCCTTTGCCACGCTCACATATTGATTCGAAAAATTACGAAATTTGAAACCTAGCAATAATTTGACATCACGGACCCAACAAAAGTGGTTTCGTCGAAATCCAAGGTTGTTTGCAAAATGTCCATTTTTAAGGGCCTGAATTCCATAGCGACTATTCAGAATTTTCAACTGGACATATCTTTTGATTCCCGCTATGAAATTTTGATTTTTCGGATTCGTTGGAAAGATATTCACAATTAGATCCTATTATTTATGGTTTCGCTAAAATCCGGATTGTTTTGCACCCGGTACATTCAATTGAAGTTTGAAATCGAATTATCGAACTACCACGCCATTTTCAATTCCTTTTATAATTATAAATAAAATATTCATATTCTAATGACGACGTATATAATATATACATTCTAATTCCATTCAAAATAAATTTCTCGTCGATATTATTTAAAATACTTCATTTTAAATGTTCAAAATTTGGTAAAATAGCCAAAATAATAATTTTAAACTGGCCCAGATTTTCGGGTTGTTACAATCTCCCCCACTTAAAACTTTTCATCCCCAAAAAGGAACCAAGTCGAAAGTGGTTTGATTAATTCAACTTAACTTCCATTGTTTTGATTACGGCTTAAGTTCTTCAACTTTTCAGTTTCTAAGAACTTTTCAAAAATTTCAAAAATTTCGCTAACACCCTAAATTTTCGAAAAATTTCGCCATAACCTCCCCTACACCGGGAGCCACGGGAAAATCTCGAAATTGCCATAAAGGCCTTCTGATCTCAAAAAGAAAAAGAAAAAGCCAAGCGGCTAGCCAATCGGCTTATAAAATCATCATCACCCAAACAAAACAGTAAATTATAGTAAACATGTATCTATTTGTCGGGCAAACAAAATTTATTCTCTGCTCTAGCCTCCTTGCTATGACCTGTTCAATGTAAGTACAAGTATATGCATGCAATTTCAATCAAATTTCAAAACATTCTAATATGCGGTGCTAAATTCGCCTTAGTTCAACATTCTTCTTACACTAGCTATATTATACAATATCGATACATTTTTAAAACAAAAGCATACTTACGTTCATACAAGCATCATACACATCCATACATATATCCAAAATGCTAGTTCATTACATTAAAACCCAACTCTCTATGAAGTCGTGCCTCCTCCGTGCATAATTTCCAAAGTAGATATCTCCTTTCCTTTGGATTTCTTATCACCCTTCTTTAACGGGCAATCTCGGGCTAGATACCCTATATCTTTGCATCGGAAGCACTTCTTTTCTTTTCCTAATTTTCTGGATTTTTTCTTAACGTTTGGACACTTATCCACAAAATGTCCCGTTTCTTTGCACTTAAAACAAACTATGTCCATTCTTATCTCTTTCTCCTTGATTTTCTTTCTCTCAGGGCACCGAACCGCATAATGCCCTTCTTCTCTGCATATACGACAATAAACACCAACGTTTGTTCCTAAGTTCAACTTCCTTTCTTTTTCTGTTTTCTGGTGGGCCCTCCTTATTTGTTTCGGAGTCATACTGAAGTCAGCATTAGATAAGCCATAGAGAACCATCTCCTACATTATATTTGAGGATTTTATCAAGAGAGTTTGCATTACTTTTCATTAACAAATATCTTGATTTATGCTTTATATATCATTCCAGTATTTCTATTAGTTGAATTAATAATCATCACAGCAAGCAATCAATGTGTTGGTTAACTTTCAAAGGTATAATTTTTTTTATATATATACTAAAACTCATGTTTTTGATGCCAAATCACAACAATAAACCTATCTAGTTTGGTTCTCACACCAGTCGATTGGAAATATATAAATATCTCACTTTCGAAACTCGAACATAAACACTGATGATGAGATCTCAATCATCAGTATCATCTCCGGGCAACTAGAGTGTGATTCTATATCTCTTCAATATATTAAAACTTCGAATACACGTTTGCAAGGCGTATATGCAAAATCTTTATATATTGGATTGCCCAAATTCAATATAAAACAAATATTCAAACACGTATAAAATGGTTTAAACTTTCAAAACAAAGTTTGTTTAAATGTTTATTTTAAAAATAACACTCTTTTGACTCGTTCTAGGATACTACTGATCCCATCTCTAACGAGTCATTCTTATTGGAAATTACTAATCCAATCTCTGATGAATTCTTTCGTTTGGTTCTAAGGTGCCTTGTTCTCTGAGCTTTGTGAACCAAAGCTCTGATACCAAATAAAGGTAGCCGACGAAATCCGGTAGGCTTTGCAACCATCCCTTCATCCCCCAAGCAGCAGGTAATACCCACCATGGCTCCTACATGGTCCCGCAGTCCCTTGTTTTACGGCGACCCTCTCGAGTCTCGCGGCTATTGGCGAACCAACGCTCTAAACTGCGACATGTAGGGGTAAGAGTCTCCCGTTCGCCACCAAACCGCGAAGCGAGAACCCCCTATCATGCGTACCCGACCTACTCAGGGCCAACAACAAGAACTGGTCATACTCCATTCTCGCTCATTTTCTAAAGTTGATAATTTAAATTACCAATCCACATTTCAATTTAATTGAAGATTCATTAAAACTCTTTTTACTGGGTTAAAGAACTAGTGTCGTTTAAAACACAGTTCACGATAAACCCAAATCACATTCTATTTATTATCGAGTTAAAGAACTAGTGTTATTTAAAACACAGTTCACGATAAACCCATGAATCAATTCTATTTAAACCCATTTCAGTTCAAAACTAGTTCATTTCGATAAAAAATCTATTTTTATCTTTTCAAATATGGAGTTTTTCATCCCAATTTTTCCCAAATCATTTCTTATGATTTTACACTAATTATTACTATTTTTAATAATTTTATCAAGGCCCGTACAGTCGATTTCCATCAACGACCATCGAACTGCATTTACAACGACCTTTTCCAAATTTGATTAGGACGTATCTCCAAATCCAACCGTTAGATTTCAAATTTCTAATATTCGTTAGAAAGCTCTTTTCAATACGAACCCAACGGTTCCGGTTTTAGGAGAATCCGACGGTCGGATCTCCCGTAATGTCCGTTTGAAGTCAATGGTCGAAGAACTGCCGCGGCGCGGCGCGTTCTATTCAGGCCATTATATATATAATATATATATATTATATATATTTCGTCGATTTCCTTTTTAAAACGAATTTTATAAATCATTTCAAATTTGTTTCAAAAACAATTTCACCTTTATTTCAAATTCAAATCAAAATTGAATTTTCCCATATAAATTCTTTCTACATTCACTTCTATTTGATTTCAATTCAAATCGATTTCAATTATATTTCGATTCGTTTTCGATTGAATTCAATTCAATTCAAATTCGTTTTCTATTCAATTCAATTCGAATTCGTTTTCTATTCAATTCAATTCGAATTCGTTTTCTATTCAATACAATTCGAATTCGTTTTCTATTCAATTCAATTCGAATTCGTTTTCTATTCAATTCAATTCGAATTCGTTTTCTATTCAATTCGAATTCGTTTTCTATTCAATTCATTTCGAATTCGTTTTCTATTCAATTCAATTCGAATTCGTTTTCTACTCAATTCAATTCGAATTCGTTTTCTATTCAATTCAATTCGAATTCGTTTTCTATTCAATTCAATTCGAATTCGTTTTCTATTCAATTCAATTCGAATTCGTTTTCTATTCAATTCAATTCGAATTCGTTTTCTATTCAATTCAATTCGAATCCGTTTTCTATTCTATTCAATTCGTTTTCTACTCAATTCACTTCGAATTCGTTTTCTATTCAATTCAATTCGAATTCGTTTTCTATTTAATTAAGTTCGAATTCGTTTTCTATTCAATTCAAATTCGTTTTCTACTCAATTCAATTCGAATTCGTTTTCTATTCAATTCGAATTCGTTTTCTATTTAATTAAGTTCGAATTCGTTTTCTATTCAATTCAAATTCGTTTTCTACTCAATTCAATTCGAATTCGTTTTCTATTCAATTCAATTCGAATTCGTTTTCTATTTAATTAAGTTCGAATTCGTTTTCTATTCAATTCAATTCGAATTCGTTTTCTATTCAACTCAATTCGAATTCAGTTTGAATTTCAATTCTTTTCAAAATATCAGATTTTGAAATCACTTTCGATATTCCTTATAAAATGAATAAAATCGATATAAATATCGTTCACGTCAAAATGGCGTCAATCTAATCAACACGGCTTCATATATTCTTGTTTCAAACATTCTATTTCAAATATTTCTTTTTCAAATATTTCTATTCAAATATTTCTTTTCAAATATTTCTATTCAAATATTGAATGAAGCCCAATCAAATACCATATAATGTTAATTGTATGGATTTTCTACAACACATGTATACAATAACAACGATGAATAGTCGACCATCATCCAAAGTGCATTCTACACTGTATAAGCATCGAATATAAATATTTAACGCTCATAACAGTCTGTCAATCAATCGATCGACATACAACTAAACATCGGGATTAGTGTACGTCAAATATCATCCCAATACCCGTGTGGGGTTTCAAACAATCAAACACAGATTTTATTTGTGCAGTTGAGTGATGTGTAAAATTTATCGTCCCAATCAATATCAGTCAAATGTGTGTATATAAACAAATCGTCCAATTTGTTTATTTTTATTTCATTTCATATACACGTTAAAAATTCTATTTTTAACTATAAAATATTTTCCACTATAAAATATTTTATTTCAACTATATAAATGTTTTGTTTCATTTCCATCACATCACACAATCAACTACACATCAAAATCAAACTAACAAGCATACAAGCCGTCCATGTTCTGTGGACGACGGGTGTCGGGTGCTACTAAACACCGTCTACATCCTAGTATACAATTATAACTAGAAAAGTAAATCCAAAGTGAGAAGTTCTCACCCTTTCGCTAAACTGAATGACGCACTTCTTCATGGGTAGGATATCTTCACCGTGCTTTTCTTTTGTCTATTTCGTTGCCCGTATTCACTACCTATATAAAAATCACATTTTTACTTTGCTATTCAATATATAAAAATCGAATTTTTTACTTCGCTATTCAATATATAAAATCGAATTTTTACTTTGCTATTCAATATATAAAAATCGAATTTTTACTTCGCTATTCAATATATATAAATCGAATTTTTCCACCGCTACTATATAGGTAAAAATTATATTTTTCTAACGCTACTATATAGATAAAAATTATATTTTTATCACGCTATTATTTATATAAAGATTTTTCCTTTTCTAAAATAAATATTTCGCCTTTTCATTTCATCATTATAAAAATCTTGCCTTTTCATTTTTTTTTTAAATCTTGCCTTTTCATATTTTTGAAAATCTTGCCTTTTCATTTTTAAAAAATCTCGTCTTTTCTATTTAGTTAAAAATCAATTTTTAAAAATCAAATAGATTTCAGTTTTCAAATCTAAAAATCAGTTTTAAAATCAAATAGAACGATAACTGAAAATTTGAAAAAAAAAAAACTTACAGACGAAAACTGGAGAGGGGGGTGCTGCACGTCAGTCGAGGCAGGGGGGTGGGTGCTCTCGTCGGTCGACTTCGAGGAGGGGGGGCTGCGGTCTGATGGCGCCGGAGGGGTAGGGCTTTGGGGGCCCTCGCGAGGGGGAGCGGCGATTGTGGAGGGCGGTGGTCACCTCCGTTGGTGGCGCGATGGACTGCGAGGGGGGGCGTCGATTCGTGGATCGGGATCTTTTTTTTTTTTTTTTCTTTCTTTTTCTCTCTGCTGAAATGAAGAATAAAGGGGGGGCCAGAGGGAATTAAGGGGAGGGAGAGAGAATTTTTAATTTTTAATTTATTTAATTATTTTATTTACTAAAGGTTGACTTTTTATTTCGACCTCGAAACGAGGCCCACCGCCTGTCGTCTATAGCGTTTTACCCCTATTCCGAACACAATGGGATATGTGTCGCAAGCTGATTCGATCGTTTCGATCAGTTTTCGTTAAAATCAACATATAACTCTATATATTGAATTTGAATGCGCATTTCAATTTACTGGGGGTACTAACTCTAAAAATTCCCGAAAAATATTTTCTAGCTTCGTATTGACGATATGGTCTTAACAAAACTAGTTTCGTCGAATTCTGAGACCGTTTGAAAAATGTCCCTTTTCCAGACGATTAAAATCAACTAAAACTGGTCAAACGCGTTTCCCTTTGCCACGCTCACATATTGATTCGAAAAATTACGAAATTTGAAACCTAGCAATAATTTGACATCACGGACCCAACAAAAGTGGTTTCGTAGAAATCCGAGGTCGTTTGCAAAATGTCCATTTTTAAGGGCCTGAATTCCATAGCGACTATTCAGAATTTTCAACTGGACATATCTTTTGATTCCCGCTATGAAATTTTGATTTTTCGGATTCGTTGGAAAGATATTCACAATTAGATCCTATTATTTTTGGTTTCGCTAAAATCCGGATTATTTTGCACCCGGTACTTCAATTGAAGTTTGAAATCGAATTATCGAACTACCGCGCCATTTTCAAATCCTTTTATAATTATAAATAAAATATTTATATTCTAATGACGACGTATATAATATATACGTTCTAATTCCATTCAAAATAAATTTCTCGTCGATATTATTTAAAATACTTCATTTTAAATGTTCAAAATTCGGTAAATTAGCCAAAATACAAAATTTAAACTGGCCCAGATTTTCGGGTTGTTACATTTAGGGTGTTAGCCAAATTTTTGAAAAAATTGAAAAGTTCTCAGAAACTGAAAAGTTGAAGAACTTAAGCCATGATGAAAAGAATGAAAGTTGAGTTGATTAGTTAAACAACTTTCAGCTTCGTTCCTTTTCGGGGACGAAAAGTTTTAAGTGGGGGAGATTGTAATAACCCGGAAATCTGAGCCAATTTAAAATTTTTATTTTGGCAATTTTAATGAATTTTGAATATATAAATTGAACTATTTTAAATAATAACGACGAGAAATTTATTTTTAATAGAATTAGAACGTATATAATTATTTGAATCGACATTAGAATATAAATATTTTACTTTAAATATAAAAAGAATTGAAAATGGCGCGGTAGTTTGAAAATTTGATTTCAAATTTCAAATGAATGTACAGGATTCAAAATAAACCAAATTTTAGCGAAACTGAAAATATTAGAATCTATTTGAAAATATCTTTCCAACGAATCCGAAAAATTGAAATTTCACGACGGGAATAAAAAGTTATGCCCAGTTGAAAATTAAGAATAGTCACTATTGAATTCTGGCCCTTAAAAATGGAAATTTTGCAAACGACCTCTGTTTTCGACGAAATCACTTTTGTTGGATCCGGGATGTCAAATAATCATAATTTTTTGAATCAATATGTGAGCGTAGTGAAGTTAAACGTGTTTTGATAGTTTTAGTCAATTTCGATCGACCAGAAAATAGCCATTTTTCAAATGGTCTCATAATTTGACGAAATTAGTTTTGTTAGGACCATATCGTCAAAACGAAGCTAGAATTTTTTTTTGGTAAATTGAAATGTGCATTCAAATAAAATATACATTGATGTATATTTTAATTTGAACGGAAACAGATCGTAACGGCCGAATTGGCTCGTGAAACATATCCCATTGTTCGGAATGGGGGTAATTAGCTATGGGCGACAGTCGGTGGGTTTAATTTTGAGTTCGAACTAAAAGGTTGCTTTTAGGAGAAAATTAAAATAAATTAATTAAATAATATATATATATATATATATATATTTCCACCCCCCATACCTTTCTCTTCCTCCCCGCTTAGACTTCAGAACATAAATAAAAAAAAATAAAAAAATAAAAAAAAAATACCGCTCTCTCCCAGACCCGATTCCCCCGTCGACCTCACCCAGATCCGCCGCCACCCACCAGAAAAGCCACCGCACCAATCAAGCGCCCCACCCTGGCCTTCACATGCCTCCGTCAAACTTTCCTCTAGCCCCAATAACTTAGTCGCAATCCCCCCTCCCGTAAACCCGCCAGAAACCGCCCACCGCTGGCCTCAGCAACCACCGCCGCCTCCGTTCAGGTTCCCTCCCCGCCTCCCCTCCCCCCATCGATGCTCCTTCCTCTAACCGATTTACTATGAGTCCCCCATTTCCTTTCTTCTTCTTCTTTTTATTTTATAACTAAATTAACATGATTTTTAAAACTGAAAAGGCATGATTTTTATAGTTAGAAAGGCATGATTTTTATAGTTAAAAGGACATGATTTTTATAGTTAAAAAGGTAGGATTTTTATAGTTGAAAAGGCATGATTTTTATAGTTAAAAAGGTAGGATTTTCATAGTTAAAAAGATAAGATTTTTATAGTTAAAAAGATAGGATTTTTATAGTGATAAAAATTCGATTTATATATATATATAATAGCGATAAAAATTCGATTTTTATATATGAAGTAGCGATGAGAAGATTATATTTTTATCATAGGAAAGGGGAGATTTTTATATATGAAGCGAAATAAAAATTCAATCTTTATATAAGAAGTAGAAATATAAAAATATAATTTTTATATAGAAAGAAGCATTGTAAAATATATGAAATTGAACTAAAAATGTGATTTTAATTTATTGGAATAAAGCAATTAAAATATAATTTTTATTATGAACAACGTGGTAAGGACTGCTTTAGGATTTCAAACAAATCCGAATGGTTCAGAAGTTCAGAAATAGAGAATGGTGGAGTGGAACCCTCGGTGAGAACTCCTCACGTTCAATTTATTTTATTTCTAGTTTGAAATATATGCTAGGATGCAGACGGTACTTAGCAGTGCCCGACACCCGTAGTCAACAGACCATGGATGACTTGTTTGTTTGATTGATGTGTTGTGAAATTTTATTGTGTGATGTGGGATGAATAAATATTTTACAGTTAAAAATATATTTTTTAACGTGTATATAAAATAAATATTTATAAACAAATCGGATAATTTGTTTATGTACACCCATTTGACTGATAATGATTGGGACGATAAATTTTACACATCTCCCAACTGCACATATAAAAATCTATGTTTGTTGATTTGAAACCCCACACGGGTATTGGGATTATATTTAACGTACACTAATCCCGATTGTTTAGTTGTATGTCAATCGATGGGTTGACAGACTGTGTAAGCGTAAATTATTTATATTTAATGCTTATGCAGTTGTGTGGTGCACTCTGGATGATAGTTGATTATTTATCATTGCTATTATATATATACATGTATTGTAGGGAATCCATATAATTAACTTTATATGGTAATTGATTGGGCCTCATTCCAATTGGGAAAATAAGGAATATTATAAAAGAAAATTCATGTGTTGAATAGAATAAATATTCGTGTGTTGAATATAATAAAAATTCATGTGTTGAATAAAAAGAAAATTCATTTGTTGAATAGTATAAATTCATGTGTTGAATAAAATAAAAATTCATGTGTTAAATAAAATAAATATTCAGTTGAGTAGAATAAACATTCATGTGTTGAATAGAATAAACATTCATGTGTTGAATAAAAGCCATGTTGATTAGATATGCGCCATTTTGACGTGAACGATATCTATATCGATTTTATTCATTTTTATAATGAATATCAAAAAGGAATTGATTTCAAAATATAATATTTTGAAAATATTATCATTTATATACTAATGATATGAAATATTCAAATTTTGATTTGAAATTGAATATGAAGTTGAAATTGTTTTGAAAACGAATTTAAAACAAATTATAAAATACGTTTTGAATTGAAATCGATGAAATATATATAATATATATATTATATATATTAAATGGCCTGAGTAGAACGCGCCGCGCCATGGCAGTTCGTGAATTCCGATAATTGACTTCGAATTGACATTATGGGAGATCCGACCGTCGGATACCTTAAAACCAGAACCGTTGGGTTCGTATCGACAAGTGCTTTCCAATGAATAATAGAAATTTGAAATCTAATGTTTGGATTTGGAATTATATCCAAATCAATTTTGGAAAAGGTCGCTGTAAGTGTAGTTCGATGACCATTGATGGAAATCGACTGTATGGGCCTTAATAAAATTATTATAAAATAGTAATAATTTGTGTAAAATCATAAAAAATGATTTGGTAAGAATTGGGATGAAAAACTCTAGATTTGAAAAGATAAAAATAGTTTTTTTATCAAAATGAACTAGTTTTGAACTAGAATTATAATCCATTTATTTTTGAAATAAATAAATTGGAGTTGAAAAGGGTTTTAAAAAGTAACCAGAATTTCCAATAATTGAATTGGAATGGATTTGAATCGAAATTGTCTTTGGAATATTTCGATGTTGGATTTCGTGATTATACAGATATTATTATGGAAATTTGAAAGATATATTTATATCGTTATTTCCAATACGATATTTGTGGGTCTTAGAATTTGATATTGAATATAAGATGATATATTTTCTTTTCAGAGCCTTGTATTTAATATCAAATGTGATTTGGGTTGTCGTGAATGGTATCTTTAATAATACTGTTATTAGACACAACGGAGTTATGAAAATCAGAAACTAACTGAAGATTAGTCAAGTTGAATGATTTCTTGGGTATTGATCTGATGTTGGTTCCGGCCTTCGGGGTTATTACTTATGGAATTGTTCACTTTCTAATTTATTGTTAAAGGCTGATGGAATAGAATGTGATTTTGGGTTTATCGTGAACCGTGTTTTAAAAGACAATAGTTCTTTAACCCAGTTAAAGACAGGATATGATTTCCCAAGTTAAACAATCATTAATATTGGTTTTGGGAAGATTGAAACCAAGTGGAGTTTTAATGAATCTTTAATTAGATTGAAATGATCGAGAATGGAGTATCACCCATTTTTCTCCAGGCAATAGTTAAATCTTTAATTAGATTTGAACGTGAAATGGTAACTGAATTTACCGATAACACCGTGGTGTTAGATATGAAGTATTACCAGTTTTACTTCATGGGTTGAATAGGTTGGGATTGGGAAATTTAAACAAATGATTACTTCGGTAAGGTTCATTAATCCCGAATAGTTTGGATGAACCATAATTTGGTTTGAATTGATATTCAAAGGAAGGTTAAAGAACAAATTTAAAGAATTTATCTTTGATAAAATTAATGGGAACCTTTCCCAAAGTATAAGAATATTTGAATAAAAGAATATTCTGAATTGGAATGAGGCGTATGTTGTGTTTGTGTAACACTTGTTTATTATATACGCGAGTTATTCAGAAAGACCGGGTTTATCCCATTCTAAATAACTGATTTGACGATGTGTCGAGGATGAAGACGGTGGTCGAAGACCGGAGGTCTTCACATCGTTTGAGTGATTACTGATGATCTTGATTGGGTTGTACACCCAAGAGGAGGGAATCAGTTGGTGATCGTCCAGACGTACTTGGAGATCGATGGATATGCGAGGTACAAGGTGCCTCCGGTTTCGTTCATACCCAGAACGAACTTTTAAATGGACTGTGTTTCTGACATTGTATTTTATTCTGTGTGATTGATTTCTATTAAATATATACCTGTTTGGCGGCTGAGAATTTATTCTCTTGCTTAACGCCCTTCTCTGAGACGTACGAGCTCAGAGGTTATATATTGATGGATATCAATCGCATGGAGTGAATTGCCTGTGTGGCATGCCTAAGTGGCAAATGATCAAGGCTTTTATTGAAAAGCAAAGTCTTATGGTTGATGATCAAAGCACCACCTGTGTGGCACAGCTTTGTGTAGCGTTGATTCTTGAGCCTCACACCCCTGTTGTGAACCAGAAACGGGAGAGGACATCAGGAAGGGCATGTGTTTCTTTCTAGCTAGGGTGGTGTCATTGACGTACCAGCCCTGACATTTATATTATCACCTGTGTGGTTGTTGTTGTTGCGAGGCACCTCGGATATATCGTTGACTATGTGGAGCTGATGGAATCATTTGGCTCATTTACGCCCCAAAGGGCGGGGAAACACAGTGTTCATGCATTTTAATCCACATCGGTGGACCGGCCCTGACGATCTAAGGGCTTGACTGAGTACTTGTCCCGAGGCTTGGGCTAGAGAGTCTTGAATCGGTAGAGGACTATCTTTTGCCTTGGTTCACAGATGGAAACCCAACTTCCAATACGTGACATTTACGGTTTTGATTGTAGAGCCTAGTATGGCGACATGATATATGGTACCCATGCCGTCTATGATTGATATTTATGATTGAAATTGTTTTGACACTATAGACTTATAATAGTATCAAATGATTTGTTTTTAACTTACCAAGCATGTATGGCTATTATAAGGGAAAACCCTATCCTCCGGCTTGCGTTGCATTGTGTGATGGGACCTGGGTCTTATAATAGCTTCATTTTTGCAAAAAGCATTGCGCTGTTTTTTTATATGCACTGATATTCTTGGGAGGAAACCCGTTCTGTGTTATATGGCGTGGTCCCTTGATTTACTTTATTTTAAAGTAAATGTTTTAAATAACTGTTTTATTTCTCACACCAGTCACATGACTGACTTGGAGTTTATTGTTTTAACCTAAACTCTGGTGCCCCTGTTTTCCGCACGGGCAGCTAGTAGTTTTGGTTTTGCAGATTTATATTCACAGGATCCTGATTTGCAGCTGAAGCGATATTCAGAAAGCTCTGTATCCGTGTATTACTTCCAGTTGTGTATTGTATTATTTTCCGCTGCAGTAATGTATTTAAATCTCTGATATTTTTCTGATGTATAATATTTATTCGTACTCTGTATATCCTTGTATTCCGATGGAATTGTTGTAATTAGCAATGAAATGTTCTTCTGTTTGTGTTCCGATGTTGCTTGTTCTCAGTACAATCCAAGATTTCCCGTAAGGGGGATTTCGGTTTGTTACAATTTGCATCTTAGCGTGCCTCAAAGGCAAACCACTCCATGCAACCGATATCCATCAATCACACAGAATGATATCCAATGTCTGACACACCGGAGGCACCTCGTACCTCTCATATCCATCGATTTCCAAGTACGCCTGGACGATCACCAACTAATTCCCTTCTCTTGGGTGCACAGCCCAATCAAGATCATCAGTAATTATCCAAACGATGTGAAGACCTCCGGTCTTCGACCACCGTGTTCATCCTCGACACATCGACGAATCAGTTATTCAGAATGGGATAAACTCGGTCTTTCTGAATAACTCGCGTATATAATCAACAATTGTTACAAAAACACAACATACGCCTCATTCCAATTCAGAATATTCTTTTATTCAAATATTCTTATACTTTGAGAAAGGTTCCCATTAATTTTATCAAAGATAAATTCTTTAAATTTATTCTTTAATCTTCTTTTGAATATCAACTCAAACTAAATTATGGTTCACCCAAACTAGTCGGGATTAGCAAACCTTACCGAAGTAATCACCTGTTAAATTTCCCAACACCAACCTATTCATCCCATGAAGTAAAAATGGTCATACTTCATATCTAACACCACGGTGTTATTGGTAAATTCAATTACCATTTCACGTTCAAATCTAATTAAAGATTTAACTATCGCCTTGAGCAAAACTGTTGATACTACATTCTCGATGATTTCAATCTAATTAAAGATTCATTAGAACTTCACTTGTTTTTAATCTTCCCAAAAATCACTATTAATGATTATTTAACTTGGGAAATCATATTCTGTCTTTAACTGGGTTAAAGAACCAATGTCATCTAAAACACGATTCACAATAAACTCAAAATCACATTCCATTGTTAATCGGGTTAAAGAACAGGTGTTATTCAAAACACCGCTCATGATAAACCCTAAAAACCAATTTAAATTCAATTCCAATTAAATACTAATTAACTGGACAAATTCACTAAATCTTAATTAAAAGATTTATTCTTTTCTAATCTGTTTTCAAGACCAGTGTTATTTAAGACACCATTCACGACGAACCCAAAATCCCATTTGATATTAAATACAAGGCTCTAAATAGAAAATATATCGGCTTATATTGAATATCAAATTCTGAAACTAACAAATATCGTATTGGAAATAACGATATAAATAAATCTTTCAAATTTCCACAACCATATCTGTATAATCACGAAATCCAACATCGAAATATTCCAAAGATAACTTCGATTCAAATCCATTCCAATTCGTATATTGGAAATTCTGATTATTTTTAAAACCACTTCAAATCCAATTTATTTATTCAAAAACATTGGATTATAATTCTAGTTCATAACTAGTTCATTTCGATAAAAATATATTTTTATCCTTTTTAAATATGGGATTTTTCACCCCAATTCTTTCTAAATCATTTGTTATGATTTTACACAAATTATTGATATTTTTAATAATTTTATCAAGGCTCGTACAGTCGATTTCCAATAATGGTCGTCGAATTGCACTTACAACGACCTTTTCCAAATTTGATTTGGACATAATTCCAAATCCAACTTTTAAATTTCAAATTTCCAATATTCATTTGAAAGCTCTTTTCGATACGAACCCAACGGTTCTGGTTTCAGGAGAATACGACTGTTGGATCTCCCATAACATCAATTGGAAGTCAATGGTCGAAATTCGCGAACTGCCGCGGCGCGACGCATACTATTCAGGCCATTTAATATATATATAATATATTATGTATATATTTCATCGATTTCAGTTCAAAACGTATTTTATAAATCGCCTAAATTTGTTTTCAAAACGATTTCAACCTCATATTCAATTTTAAATCAAAATTGAATATTCCATATCATTAATATATAAATGATAATATTTTCGAAACGTTATATTTTGAAATCACTTCCTTTTCTATATTCATTATAAAAATGAATATAATCGATATGAATATCGTTCTCGTCAAAATGGCGCAAATCTAGTCAAAACGGCTTTATATATTTCAATAACTTAGTTATTCTATTCAACAAATGGATATTTTCTTAAACACATGAATATATATTTTATTCAACACATGAATATTTATTATTTCTTTCTTACAATAAAAATGTGAATTTTATTGTATAAATATTTCATTCAACACATGAATATTCTCAACACATGAGTATTTTCAACACTTGAATGGTTTCAACACATGAATATTCTCAACACATGAATATTGTCAACACATGACTATTTTGTTTATTTAATACATGAATATAATTTATTTTCTAAATTGGAACGAGACCCACTCGATTACCATATAATGTTATTTATATGGATTCTATACAACACATGTATATAATAGCAATGATAAATAATCGACCATCATCCAAAGTGCACCACACAACTGCATAAGCATTAAATATAAATAATTAACGCTTACACAGTCTGTTAATCCATCGATTGACATATAACTAAACAATCGGGATTAGTGCACATCAAATATCATCCCAATACCCGTATGGGGTTTCAGTCAGCAAACACAGATTTTTATTTGTGCAGTTGGGCGATGTGTAATATTTATCGTCCCAATCAATATCCTTCAAATGAGTGTACATAGACAAATCGTTCGATTTGTAAATGAATATTTATTTATTCACATTCACGTTAAATTTATATTTTTAACGATAAATAGTTTATTTCAACACATGAGTATATTTCCATTCATACCACATCACAATCAATTTTCATCATACAACAAAATCAAACAAGTCGTACATAGTCTGTGGACAACGGGTGTCGGGTGCTGCTAAGCACCGTCTGCATCCTAGTATATATTTCAACAAGAAAACAAATTAAAAGTGAGAAGTTCTCACTTTGGAGTTCCACTCCACCGTGCTTTACTTCTGAACTTCTGAACCGTTTGGATTCGCTTGAAATTCCAATGCAGTCCTCACCATGTTGTTCATAATAAAAATTATATTTTTTTATTGCGTCTTTCGAATAAATAAAAATCATATTTTTATTTCTACTTCATATATTTTTACAACGCTTCTTTCTATATAAAAATTATATTTTTATATTTCTACTTCTTATATGAAGATTGAATTTTTATATCATCGCTATAAAAATCACATTTTTATATTAACATGTATATAATAAAAAACATATTTTTATTTCTCTACATATATAAAAAATTATATTTTTATACTCTCTATTATATAAAAATTCTATTTTCAATCCTCTACTCATATAAAAATCGAATTTTTATTTCTCTACAACATATATAAAAATCGTATTTTTATATTCTCTATCTTATAAAAATCATATTTTTATTCTCTCTATAATATAAAAATCATATTTTTATTATCTCTATAATATAAAAATCATATTTTTATTATCTTTAACTTCATGATAAAAATATTTTTATCGCTACTTCACAATAAAAATCCAACCTTTACATCGTTGCTTCATATATAAAAATAGATCGAACTTTTATATATTTAAAAATCATATCTTTTCAAATCTACTTCCTATATGAAAATTTGTTCTTTATCACAAAGTATTATAATTTAAAAACAACGCTAATCACATTAAAACTGAAAATAACATCAAAGTTACTATATAAAATCTGAAAACAAATCCTTGTCATTTATTTTCAACAATCATATTTTATGGCAAGGTCAATTAAATAAAAATGTCATTTTTAATACATAAATAAGTAAATAATCAGAAAAATAAACTTATAGTCGGCGTTAACTGATGAAGGAGGGGCGGTGGAGTTGTTTGGGGGTCGGAGGAAGCGCGATGGGCGGTTTGGTGGTCATCAAGGGTGGTCTCCAGCGGTTTTCGTTCGATTTGGTCGAGCGCTTCAACCAGCGGCGGCCAGAGGTGATGGGGGATCGGCGGTGGTCAGTGGTAGGGTGCACCGGTCGTAGTGGAGGGTGGCGCGACAGGCGGTGGCTGGTTGAGGTGGCGGCTTCTGGTTTAACGAGGGCGACGGGTTTTATTTTGCAGGGGCTCGATGTTATGAAAATGAGAAAAGGGATGGGGGGTTTAGGTTTATATAATAATATTTAACTATTATTTTATTTTCTAAAAAGCAACTTTTAATTTCGACCTCTAAACGAGACCCACCGACTGTCATCCATAACTAATTACCCCCATTCCGAACGCAATGGGATATGTATCGTAAGCTGATTTGATCGTTTCGATCAGATTTCGTCAAAATCAAAATATAAATTTATATATTGAATTTGAACGCGCATTTCAATTTACCGGGACTACATACGGACTCTAAATATTTCCGAAAAACATTTTCTAGCTTCATATTGACGATACGGTCCTAACAAAACTAATTTCATCGAATTCTAAGACAGTTTGAAAAATGGTCATTTTCTGGTCGATCCAAATTGACTAAAACTGTCAAAACACGTTTTACTTGGCCACGCTCACATATTGGTTCAAAAAATCATGAATTTTGGAATCTAGCAATAATTCGACATCCCGGATCCAACAAAAGTGGTTCTATCGAAAACAGAGACCATTTGCAAAATTTTCATTTTTAAGGGCCAAAATTCCATAGCGACTATTCTGAATTTTCAACTGGGCACAACTTTTTACTCCCGCTTTGAAATTTCAATTTTTCAGATTCGTTGGAAAGATATTTTCAAATAGATTCTAATATCTTTGGTTTCGCTGAAATCCGGTTTATTTTGAATTATGTACATTCATTTGAAATTGAATTTTCAAACTACCGCGCCATTTTCAATCCCTTTTATAATTAAAAATAAATATTTATATTCTAACGATGATTCAAATAAATATATACGTTCTAATTCTATTCAAAATAAATTTCTCGTCATTATTATTCAAAAAAATCCATTTTAAATATTCAAAATTCATTAAAATTGCAAAAATAAATTTTTTAAATTGGTTCGAATTTTCCGGTTTATTACATAAACCGTACTGATTTGTTTAGTAAAATAAAAGGATTTTAAGAGAATAAAACTTAATTTTCCATTAGTAAAATCTAGACTTGAATTATAAAATGAATATGAACCCAACTGGAGTAAATGAATTGATTTTTGAAGTAAAAAATCAGATTTTTAATTATTGAATGAAGTTAACTAATTAGAAAAGTAATTAGTTAATGGAGTTTTGGATCGAATTTGACTTTGGTTATGTAAATTGGATTTGTGAATTAAAATTGGGAATTGAATATGAAAACTTGAATCGAACATGGAAGTTGAGTTTGAATTGAGTATAAGAGAATTAAATATGTTTAAACGCGATATATCCAAATTAAA
Source organism: Allium sativum (assembly GCA_030737875.1). Lineage (NCBI taxonomy): Eukaryota > Viridiplantae > Streptophyta > Magnoliopsida > Asparagales > Amaryllidaceae > Allium > Allium sativum. Next base: position 65,980,279 of record CM060924.1, read on the forward strand.
AGTGGATTAAACATAGGTGCTAATTAGAAAATTAATTAGCGTTTGGAAAGTGATTAAATTAAAAAGTATTGAATTTATTTGGAATCAATTTGGAATGGTTGAATATATGTGAGACAGGTTTGGAATGAAGTGAATGAAGAAAATAAATTGAATGCTCGAAAAAGGTGTATATTTAATTCAGTATGAGATTTATGAGCCTGTCGGGCAAGCCGCTTGGCTTTTTTATTTTCTTTTTGAATGTAAAGGACCCAAAGAGGCAATTTGTAGTTGTATCGATTAAGCCGCACAAAGGAGATTTTGGAAAAAAAATTCAAAGATTTAAAGAGTTAGAAATTATTTAAGAAAATTTAATAACTAAAAATCGATTTATCGATTGTATATGGAATTAGAAACCAAATTGGTTAATAAAATTTAAAGAGAAGTAATGAAATGATTTCTATTGGTTTGAAACTAATATTTTATAAATGGGTTTGGAATATAATATTCTCTATGTACAGAAAATAAAGTATCTTCTGAAATAAGGAAGTGTTTTCCAAGTATAACGAGAAACCAAGCGGGTTTGAAAAATACCTCGACAAGGAGATTGGGTAATGAATATTGGGAAGAATTTATCTCAAAAGGTTTTTTAAATGTAAATCAAATGATTAGCATTTACTCATTCCAGTTCCATGACTGACCCAGAGTTTATTTTTTTCGTTCTACCCTAAACTCTTGGGTGCACAAATTTGTATAGGCAGTCAAGTAGTTTAGGTGTTTACAGATATCATTGGAAGAGCTTATAGCAGGAGGCTTCAGCATTAGATGGCTACTGTTTATTCCTACTGTGATGTGAACTATGTTGATGGTATGTATACGCAGTACAGATTTGTATTTCAAGAGCAATTATATATTTTATTTTATCCCGTTGAGATCGTAAGATTCTATGTGTTATTCTATTATTATTCTCTCTAATCTTCTTTACCCATAATGATCCATATTTCTGTGCAATATGTGTTGCACGTGTCCTGTTTTTGGTTAACTCCAAGGGTACGGATTCGCGATACATTACATGAAAGCTTGAAGATCAAAGTTTACGGTCCAAACCGAAAGAATAACGTTGAGAATGAGTCTTATGTGAATCGTCCAGCTGAGAAAACCATGAAATATCTACTTAATACATAAGGTAAAAGAATGCTTGATGGGCAAGTAAACGAAAATAAGAAAGTGGCACCTTTCATCAATAAAATGATGGCGACAATGATACCTTCGCATGTCAAAGTATCAACCATCAAATACTAAGGAATTACCAACCAGGATGAAAATTAATGGCTTTCGATGGACAAAATGATTATAATGCATTTGAAGTTGTACGGTGCAGGTTGTCTCTGGTGATGCCTTAAGGGGCCGTTACAAAATGGTATCAACAATATCGGGAAAAGACTATTTATTCTTTTCACGTTTCCTATGAATTTTTAGCTCAGTTTTATATACAAAAGGTTCCTATTGTCCATTACACTTTGGTGATAAACATCAAGCAACAGTTGTTGGAGAATGGAATTTTGATGATGACAACCTTGTTAACATTATTGATTATAAAATACATACCAACATCTTTATCCAGAATATATATGCAGGATTTATATGCAGAAAATAAATATTGAAGACTATACAATTTAAGAGATTCAAGATTTCAAAATAGATTCAAGACTTGTGAGTATCAAGATTTCAAGATTATCAGAGTAATAAAGTCTTAGTAGAATGTAAAACTCTTGTTAGCACCCTCAAATTCTATATTCAAATTGTTCTTAAATTGATTTTAAATTAATTCGAACTCCTTTCAAAATGATTTTAAATCATCCAAAGATTATTTACTTATGATTTCGAATATATATAAGTTTCTTATATAGTTTGTATATTATAAAATTATGTTATATATGTGTTTATAATTATAATATTTAGCTTTATATCATTTATATATATATAGTTTTATATCATATGTTTAAATTATATTACTATATTTTTATACTTTAGAAAATACATTTTAAATTACTAGCTTTGATTTAAGAAATTACAGAATATATATTGGTTTAAATACTTGAAAATTGATTAAAAAAATTCAAATTCCAAGTATATGTTGACATACACAATTATACATATCAGCATATAACTGTCACAAAATTAAAACTCAAATAGATGTGCCTTTTCATATTTAAAACGTTCTAGGAATTGTTGTGTCCCTTAGAACACTACATAAAGGGTCTGATTTCGAATTTTTTTCATAAGATTTCATCTCCTTCTTCCCTATTTTACTTACCACCATTCTTCTTCTTAATTTTCTATATTTCTACACTTATACTCTGCCGATTTCAATACAAATTATATCATTTACTTTCTATTCTGAATCTCTATCAAATACACTCTGTTTCAAAGTGCTACTCAAGAGTTCTAGGGCAAATGTAATTGATCAGGAAAGGGTATGTTCCTTGTAGCCCGTAAATCAAGGAAAAAAGAGCGGTGTTATCCTTGTAGCCATGAAATCATGGGTGTTGAATCAATATTAACCTTGTACCCATGAAATCAAGGGGTTTGTAATTGTATACTGATATTAATAAAACTCTACACAATATAGCATTGCGTGAGACTACATGTAGGAGTAATTCGAACCAGTATAAAATTAGGTGTACTCTTTCGTTTTTTGCATTTTACTTTTGATTATATCTGCATCTGTGATTGTATCTGTTGTGATATTTATTCTGTGATACATATAATAGTATGAGTGTTTGATAATCGTTTAAGATTTCTATAAATCCTTTAAAAAAACTATTCACTCCCCCTCTAGTGTTATTTTTGCCTTAAGATCCTTGATCCTAATCCCTAACAATTGGTATAAGAGCGTAGGTTTTCAAAATTTCATTATTTAAAATTTTGGAAATATTAAATGACGACCAACACTGGAATTGCTGGTAATAATAGTTCTTTTGTAGAGGGTCACTATTAGAAAACCACTATTTAATGGTAGTAGTTATTCTAATTGGGCACGTAAGATGAAAATATATTTACAATATATAGGATTAGACACTTGGAATATCACACAAACTAAATACGTTGATCCCACTACTAATTTTGTACAATGGACTAATGAACAAAAGGCTGTTGCACAAAGTAATTCTAAGGCTATGAATATGTTATTCTATTCATTAATAGAAATGAATTTAATAGATTATCAGTTTGTAAATATGCTCATGATATATGGAAAACCTTGCAAGTTACTAATGGAGGAACAAATAATGTTAAACAGACAAATATATCAATGCTAACTAATCAGTTTGAGTTACTTAAAATGACTCAGAATGAATCTATCTTTAATATGTACTGCAAGTTTAAAGAAATCATGCATTCATTAATGGTTTGGGAAAAACTTATTTTGAGGAAGATCAAGTTAGAAAAATTCTCAATTCTCAAACTCCGTAATGGGATTAGAAGACACTGGCAATTGAATAGGCCAATAATGTTAATGAAATGAAGGGTGAGCAGTTAATAGGGAGTTTGATGTCAACCGAAGTACAGTTATGGAAAAGAAAGGAAAATAAGTTGACAGAAAAGAAATCTATAACATTCAAAGGAACAACAGACAGTTCTGATTCAGATAGTGAGGATGATGAAGAAATTGCCTTAATGATAAAGAATTTCAGAAAATTTCTAAGATATAAAAGGATATATAATTTTCAGAAAAATAATCAAGGAAGTTCAGGAAGAAATAACGATAGATGCAACAATTGCAACAAACCAGGTCATATAAAAAGCATGTGTCCATATCATGATAAATCAAGTCAACAACAAACAATAGTTCATCAAAGAAGAGCAAAAGAGCGTACGCAACAACTTTAGATGATTCAGATTCATCATCAAGTGACGAAGAGCCATAAACCAGAAATTCGAATATGTGCTTCACAGCAATTTAGGATTTTAAAAAAAATCAAAGAAATTGATCTAAAAACTAGATACGCCTTAATTAATAATTTTTTATTGAATTGGTTGAATGGATGTTTTGTTTGTTTGCCTTATTTGAAAATTTGAAATTTAAATTCCAAATTTCAAACTTGAATTCTAAAATTCAAATTTGAAATTCAAATTTGAAATTTGAAATTTGAAATTCAAATTTGAAATAAAAAATAATAATAATTAATTTAAATAGTTTTAAAATTAATGAAATCTTAGGGAACAATAAAACAAAGAATATACAATGTTAATATAATATAAACAAATTTAAAAAGCAACTTGAAACTTGAATTGACACCTATATGTCGACAAACGCATATATACATGTTGACATATGCTTCAAACTTGTAATTCAAATATTGAATTTCAAAAGTTTAAACTTTCAAATTTCCCGCCACCTTTTCACCAACCCCCAAGGTTTGAAAAGTTGTCCTTCTATTCAGAAAACATGTGTCCCTTTGTTATCTATTTAATCATCTTTTTAATTCTATTCTCTCTACCACTCATTACTTTCTTCATACAATACTCTTCAAAACTTATCTCTAATTGCTTCCTCAAGTACTCCAAAGACCATGAGACTAACAAATCCAAGCGTACATTGACTATGTTATGAAAGGAAAAGTCAATACGGGAACATTTGCTATCTTTGAAGATTTTGCATCTGATGATCTTCCTACTCTTTTTCATCAAAATAGAGTTTTAAGTTTAGTTGATTCTCTAGATAACGATGAAGTATGTTACCCAAATCTCATCAAAGGTTTTACTCAAATTTAAATCACGGTTTTTATGAAGGAAATGAAAATCAATTTTGGAGTAGCTTCAGAGGCATTCAAATTATTTTGGATAGTGATATATTGGGAATTATTCTGAATTGCAAGAAAACGGGTTTGGTTTTTTTCGGATTTTGAAAATGATGAACAAGATTTGGAAACATTTCATCGCATCTTTGAAAGCGACAAACATATGGAAATTAAAAATCACTTTTCCGCCCAAAAGCAAGAATTGTCAACCTACTTCTTCAACATACTCTTACTCCCCGTTCCAGAAATTTTAATAACCCAACCCTCAAGGTCAAAAAAGCTCTATTTTCCATCTTTGGATATTAATTGGGCCGACGTATTTTTCAAAGAATTCAAACACAAGAAGATGTCTACTAATGAAAACACTCTCTATCATGGAATTTACCTTACTCAAATCTTTAAGTATTTTGGAGTGGATTTCAAGTGGGAGGAATTTGTGCCTGGAAATATACTTTAACTCAGGAAATATATCTTTTATGCAAATTCCAATCACTTTCAAATCTTATGAGTCATATGTTGAAAAACAAGATAGAATGGAACAATGAGAAAATCCTATGGAAATCGACAAAGAAGAATCCTCCATGGAAAGTGTAGAATGTCCAATATCTACTAGAGCCATGTCCAAAGAAATAATTATCCAAAATCAGGTCAAACTTGCCAGGAACCAAAAGAAAATCAAGAACTCTCAACCAAATGTCTTCTAAAATGAACAAGTTTTTCGGAAAAGTAGGACAAAAATTTAGATTATCATCTTCCCCATCTTCATCTGTTGAAATTTAAGTTTATAAGCTTATGTTATCCTATCATATTAGCTTGTATTTCCTTTCTGTATCTCATATCTCGTATCTTGTAACGTTTGAATGTATTTCCTTTCTAGTAGTAATGAATGATCTTGTTTTCTGTCATAATTGATCGTTAATATTTGTAAAAACATTAAAATTAAGTAAAATAATATAATATAGCAAGAAATAACTCAGAATTGTGTAGAAATTCAAAAATACCCAAAAGATATATAGGTATGCCGACATGCATATTTGTACATGTCGACATATAACTATCAGAAATTCAAATTTGTTCAAATTTGAATTTTTAAATAACTACCTTATGACTATTCATTTCTAAACAAATTCCAGACACTATAAATACATTTTTCTTCCCAAAAACTTATTTTAATTTCTCTCTTTCTTTTCAAATCACTCCTCTTTTAAACAATCAAACAATGGCTGATCCTATTCACAATCTAAGTGAAAATCTTGAAGAAGCTCTTAATTCCTTCAAGAATATCCTATTTATAATCCTAATGTCATCTAGAATTAAGTCAGATAAATATGATTGAATAACAAGAAAAACACTTTAATGCTATTCGTTGGATGATCTCTTCACTTTCTAGAAATGAATATAACAACATCACTGGAGCACCTCTTTCCAAGGTCAACATAGACTGGGAAGTCATAAAAAGGGATCCTATCTTTAGTGGAGATGGATGGGTGGAAGTTCCAAGAGATGTATGAATTTGTTTGAATTGATTGATATGCTTTGTGTGGTATGTTTTTGAAAACTTGTAAATATTATTTGATTTGAATTTGACTTGTATATTTGGTTTGGATCGATCGATTGGATTGCTTATATGAATTATTTATACTCTTGTTTTTGTTTGATAGAATTACATTAGTATAGTCATTAATTTAGGGGGACTTATGAAACACCCCACCTCCGTTAAGGTCACTCACAAAGGGAATGCCTTAACTTTGGTGGAGGTTTATAAGTAACAGCCACAGATAAACACAAGACAGATATAAATACACATATTTTAAACAGCGGAAAACCAAATAGACTTTTATTCCATCAATACATGTTTAAACAAAACATTTCCACAATTGTCTCAAAATACTTCCAACATTACAACCTCATTACTGTCTTGATTATTAAAGAAGCATAAAACATAAATAAAGTAACAAAAATCCCCATAGTGATATCCAAATCCATAATCCGAGCAAAAGAGATCCAACCCATACATCTACGGTCTTGGAGCTTGCAAAGAGTCTGACTGAGATGAGTTGTTTCCTCCCTGTGGACCTAGGGGGGAACGGAAGAAAATAATACGAAAAGAAAATAGAGTCAGACATAAAGCCTGAGTAAATCTAGTGACTCTTCAGTATGTGAATAAGAAAAAGGGGTGATAGATATAAACTGAAAACAGGCAAGTATCACAAGCTAAGGAAGTGTAGTTTAGAATCGAATGTACTATCACACCCACACTATATCTCTGCACCTACTTGAGCTTATTCTAACTGGCACCCCATGATGAGGGTGAAGTGATCCCCATTTTCTAAAGATCGGCTCCTACTCGCGTATACATGTGTCATACGGCCACCAAGAATTGTAGATACCTATGCTGGTCCCACCATGGGGTGTATCAAGACCCATGGTGGCAGCCCCGACACAACTCTAGAAGGCATAGGTTATACTACTGGTGCCCCCAGTGCCCTGTTTGTCTTCTCCGGAGTGTGTGCATGCCCGCACCCCGTTAGAACCTACACTGTGCACCCACCGCCGTCGTTGTGACCGCTTACAATCAGCCCAGTAATGGTGTCCCACCCTGCCTAGTTTCAGGGTACCATGATACCTAACTTGGGTTACTGCTAAAACGGGTCCCTCGTTACTAGGGTTTTCTAGTCAAACATGTTAAGTGGTTAAGTGTCTGTATTTACTTAACCTCACCCATCAATTCTTGTTAACATGTTGAATTTGGTTAAGTGTTTATAGTTGACTTAACCCTACCATCTGTCCTTAGCATCTTAAAGCACCTGACCACTCACATTAAACAGATATCGCTACGGTTACTGGATGTGCCGGTCGGTTCTGGGCAGGTTTACATCGTAGCTCAGTCTAACCTCAGGTCCTTATTGGGCTCGATGCTTAACCACCCACATTGGACAGGTATTGTTGTGACCACTGGAAAGCCGGGAGGGTCCGGGCAGTTTTACGTCACAACTCAATCCAACCTCGGGTTAAGCATGCCGTGTTTTCTAAATTTACATATTTTATCACTTCTCAATTATATGTAAATGTCATGTCCTTTATTCTTGGGTAAAACAATTCATACCGCTTAAATGTCATTGTCGTTGGCATGTGCCAACCATGCCAACATATATTTTTCATGTTTTACACCCAACGTTATTACCCCCGTTTGTACGTTCGCAACATTATAACAAGTGTTGGGCTCGACACAATTCAGCCCAACTTTATAAACGTGAGAAAAAGGGGAAATCAAGAACATGTACTATTTTACAATAGATAAAGGTGTGTGGGGCATGAACTTGCAATTTAGCGATTCAACTAACATAAATTATGGGTCATGTGAACTTGCATTCAAATCAAAGTATAACTATGTAGGTGACATATGAAATGGCATAGTTTAGGCTTCTACAAACTTGGGTTTAAACATGTTTAACTTGGCATAACGTCGACTACAAAACTAACATGTTGTATATTCACCAAAACGTCCAATTTTAACATCTAATCATATAGCCTATTTCAACATGAACTTGCGTAGTTTATGTAACCCAAATGATACTTAACATAGATCCAATTATACTTGCAAATAAACATAAGAATGTGTTCATAGGTTTTGGGTCATGTAGGCATAAAAGGTCTCAAATCTAGAACATGTTTACATAAGCCTTAATTTAGACTTAGAGAATGTATATAGTCCATGCCATAGACATAAACATAAAGGGATCAAATTCTAGTTTTTGCCACAAAATTGTAAGTGATATTGTTTTAATATACAATTGTTCAATAGGCTTGCATCAATCAATTTAGGCCACAAATATCAATACACAAGTCATGACAGAATCATTATAATACACAGAATTTATATCATTATCATACAATAAAACAATTCTATTTTCATTTACATCGAATCACGTCACAGTTTTTATTCATATTCTGAAAGGTCACTATACTTACAACGAATGCAGAATCTTGAATTCTTGATTCTGGATTCTGAATTCTGAAATTGAGATGCATTCCTTTGGGTAGATTAACGTTGCGTTGATTAATTTGATTAAGCTTTAGTCTTCTTCTTAATTTGACTCATCTCTAAGCTCCTCTCTCTTGATGGCATTGCTCAATTCCTTCCTGGCAGCATGACGACTCCCATCTTATTTTTTTGTGTGAATTTTAGTTTGAGACATAGGGCATATATATAGATTTTTAAATTGTTTTGAGCCGTCAGATGAAGACAGGAGGAATCTAGACCATACAAAGTTCAAAGAGCCAATCAAGAAGTGACATGTCAGCCCTAATGACACACCGAGCCACAGAAATTCGAGCCAGAGCCAGACCCAGCCAGCCAGGTCGACCAGGTCGGTCGACTGGCAGGTCGACGCTATGGTCGACCTGGGGTGATCAGGTCGACACCATGGTCGACCCTATGGTCGACCTTGTCCCTGGGCGGGAATTTTCCCGCCCAGCCCAGTTTGAACCTATTTTTCGAATTTTGAACTTGAAACCGAGCTGTTTGAATTTTAAATTTTATTCTAAAACTTCCGAAGGTCATAACTCCTTCATACAGAGTCCGATTCACGCAAACTCGGACTCTACCTCAAACAGAATTCCGAGACGAATGTAATGGCATAACCCATTTCCATTAATTCTTTCATTTAGAATTAATTACATTTAATTTGTGAAGCTTAATGTTATAGAATTCACGGGGTGTTACATTCTCCCCCCTTAAAAGGATTTCGTCCCCGAAATCTTCAAGTTAGGAAGAATGTATATCCTACCATCCAACCATCCATCTACTCAACCAACAAACACAGGCGTCCACTGTCCTTAAAAGACTTCTAATGCTTCATGATCATATGCATAGTGTGTTTAATGTCCTTATCTAATGCAGAAATCAGGCGGTCTACTGATTCAGTTGACCTCCTCAATGCGAATCATGTAAGTGTCATGAATCCATTATGTATGCAAATTTTTCCAACTCATAATTCTATATGAGTGCACAACAATTCATACAAATGCGACGACCATATGACAGCATATCAAGTTTCAACCATATACAAATGAGAATACATATATGCATATGCAATATGAAGTGACTGAGCCGATCTAAAACCTAGGGTGTGTGTGTATATGCATCCACGAGCAACCACTAGCAATCACTAGCAACCATTTGCAGCCATCATCCATAACATGTTTCCAAATACATGTTTGCATCCATTTGTTTTCTATCTAAGGAGTTAGGAAAAGTACCGAGGAGATATACCTAAAAAGATAGATAAGGCATAACTTAAGGAAAAAGAGAGATCAAAGATGTACCCTCAAAAAGAAAAGGGTAGGCAGCGCGTATTTTGTCCTCAGTTTTCTAAGTCGCATCTTCCTCGGCGTCGCTCCACTGAACTTTAACGAGTTTGACTTCGCTGTTGCGCAGCTTTTTCACTTCAGTTCCTAAGATGCGGGTTGGGAATCTCCTCACAGTTGCTTCACGTTCCACTTCTCTAGAATGCTAGGTTCCACCACTTCCACAGACTCATGCAAACACTTCCGGAGGTGAGAAACATGAAAGACGTTGTGAACTCCGGCCAGTCTCTCGGGTAGCTCTAATCTATAGGCTATCTTCCCAACCTTCTCGATGATAGGAAACGGTCCTACAAATCATGGTGCTAGCTTTCCTGCGGATCCAAAGCAAACGACGTTCCTTAAAGGAGATACCTTAAGGAGAACCCTGTCCCCAACCTCATACTCAAGGTCGGTCCTTCTTTTGTCGGAGTAGAATTTCTGTCTGTCTTGGGCAGTCTTCATTCTCCTTCGTATCAGGTCCACTTTCTCCGAAGTCTCTCGAATCATGTCCGGCCCAAGTATAAGTTTATATGTAGACTCCCGCCAACAAGTTGGTGATTTGCACGGTCTTCCATACAAGGCTTCGAAGGGTGCCATGCCTATGGTAGCTTGGCAGCTGTTGTTGTAGGCAAATTACACTAAAGGAAGGTGATCCTCCCGTGTCCCTCCAAAGTTAAGAACACAAAGTCTTAAAAGATCCTCTAAAACTCTATTCACCATTTTCGTCTGGCCATCGGTTTGGGGGTGATAGGCCGTGCTCAAACATAACTGTGTGCCTACGCCTTCTTGCAGACTCCGCTAAAACTCGCTTGTGAAGATAGGGTCTCGGTCACTAACAATGCTGGAGGGTATCCGATGGAGTCGAACTATTTCCTTGAGATAAAGAGATGCTAGAGATGAGGCAGACCTTCTACTTTTAACGGGTATAAAGTGGGTGCTTTTAGTAAGCATATCCACTATTACCCAAATGCTAGTATTGCCTCTTCTCGACCTAGGAAGTCCATCAATGAAGTCCATTGAAATGATTTCCCACTTCCACTGTAGGACCTCTAAAGGATGAAGTAGTCCTCCAGGCTTCTTCTGTTCCGCCTTGACCCGTTGGCAGGTCATGCACATAGAAACGAAATTTGCCACGTCCTTTTTCATGCCAATCCAAAAGAAAGTCCTTTTTATATCCTTGTACATCTTATCACCACCAGGGTGTATGGTCATCTTGGAATGATGCGCTTCCTCGAGAACCTTCTTTGTCAACTCCCTTGCTTGTGGGACGCATAATCTTCCATCTCGCCTCAACCAACCCTTGTCATCAATGGCGTATCTACTGAGGTGACTAGAAGTCTCACCCCTAATAAGTTTATCAATCACATCAACAAGCTGAGGGTCTTGACGTTGTGCAGCCCCTATTGAGTCCAAGAGAGTAGGGCGTACTTTGAGGGATGCTAACAAACACGGTACAAAATCCGAGGAGGGCCTAAAGTTAAAACTGTCTATATACTCCAAGCTTTTCCTTTCCACAAAGAGCGGGCTTAAGGTCAGTTTCTTTTGGCTCAACGCGTCTGCTACTACGTCGCCTTTTCCGAGAATATAGGAAATTTCAAAGTCATACGAGGCAAGAAACTCCATCCATCTTTGCTGCCTTAAGTTAAGATCCTTCTGCGAGAAGAGATATTTCAACGATTTATGGTCAGTGTATAATTCGAACTTCTCACTTAGGAGATAATGGCGCCAAGACTTAAGCGCAAAGGCGATGGCGGATAACTCAAGATCGTGGGTTGGGTAGTTCTTTTCATGAACTTTCAATTGCCTTCCACCATAAGCTACTACCCTCCCTTCTTGCATCAAAACAGCGCCTAGCCCCGTACCACAAGCATCCGTATATACTGTGAACATTTTGCTTCCATCTGGCAAAGTTAGAACTGGGGTTATTGTGAGAGCCCTTTTTAATCGTTGGAAAGCAAACTCGCAGTCCAAATCCCAAGTGAACGCCAGATTCTTCTTTGTTAGCCTTGTGAGTGGAGCTGAGATTTTTGCGAAATCCCTAATAAATTTTCGGTAAAAACCGGCTAGCCCAAGAAAGCTTCGAACTTCGGTTGCATTCCTTGTGTCTTCCAATCTTGCACTGCCTCCACTTTCGCGGGGTCCACCTCCAACCCTTCTTTGGACACTATATGTCCAAGAAATCTAACTTCTTTTCTCCAGAAGTGACACTTGGAGAATTTGGCTTTTAGCTGATGTGCACGGAGAGTATCCATGATCTCTTTCAGATCTCGAGCATGTTCTTCCTCATTCTTTGAGAAGATTAAGATATCATCTACGAAGACAACCACAATTTTGTTGAGGAATTCTCTGAACACTCTGCTCATTAGGTCTATGAAATAAGCGGGTGCGTTTGTCAAGCCGAAAGACATGACAAGCCACTTGAAGAAACCGTCTGGTGTTCTGAATGTCGTTTTATCAATGTTGTCTTCAACTACTCTTAGCTGATGGAACCCAGTTGCCAGATCAAGTTGGGAGAAGACCGCCGCTCCTACAAGCTGATCAAACAAATCGTCGATTCGGGGAAGAGGGTGCCTATTTTTCTTGGTCAATTTGTTTAACTCCCTATAGTCAATGAAAAGGTGAAGCGAATCGTCCGCTTTGGTTGCGAACACCACTGGAGCACCCCCTTCCGTAATGCTCCGTCTAATGAACCCCTTTTCGAGAAGTTCTTTAACCTGCTTACTAAGCTCCTTTCTCTCCTTTGGAGCCATGTGTCTGACAGGTAAAGCTACGGGCTTTGCATTATCCACAAGATATATGCGAAAGTCTATTTCCTGCCTCGGAGGTAAGCCTTTCACCTCCTGAAAGACATCCGGATATTCCTGGACTACTCTAACTGACTGCAAATTCTCATCAGAAGCATCAAGCGACTCTAGATAACTAAGCATAACAACATTCAAGGGATTAAAAGAAATTTCTAGAGTGTTACCAAGCCGAGTCAAGAGTCTAACTACTCTTTTCTCACAATCAAGAATGGCACCATTACTGGATAACCAGTCCATGCCTAAGATCAAACCATATCCCGAGAAGCCCAAAACAAAGGCATTACAACTAAACTCAACTCTGAGGATAGAAATTTTCAAACCCAAACAAACCATTGACAAGTAAGCGGAGCCCCCAATTGTATTTGAAACTACTAAGGGATCCTCTACCATACTAGTGTCTTGATGCAGAGATTCTACTAAGGCAAATAAAATAAAGGAGTGTTATGCGGCAGAGTCAAAAAGTGTGCGAACTGGATGATCATAAAGATAGACTACACTTTCTACATAAATATTACTACCCCGTTCCTGAGGAGGTGCCAATAGCGCATGAACCTGACCCCCTGAAGTGGATCCGGCTTTCTGTCCCTGCCCTCTCTTCTTTGGGCAGTCCTTAGCTTGGTGCCCAGTCTCTCCACAATGGAAGCAACCACCCATCTTCGCCTTCCTTTTTCGGCAGTTTTTTGATATATGTCCCACAATGCCACAGAAATTGCACCTTCTCCTCTCACGGGGCTTATTGTTCTTCCCTCCTTTCTTGAAGTCTGTTTTCTTAGATTGTAGACCCTCTTTCTTTTCTTCTACCTTAGTCTCTTTCTTGCCGTTGTCTTCCTTGTGTAGCAACGCCATGTCCACCAAGCTTTCATAAGTCGCTCCCATGGATACATGGGTCATAGCAAGGCTGTGTAGAGGCTCATTCAAACCTTTGATGAAGAGAAGCGCCTTCTTGTGTTGGGTGTTTACTAAGTCCATCCCAAATGTGGCCAGCTGATTAAACTGATTAACGTATTCCCTGATTGTCATACTTCCCTGTTTTAGAGTTAGGAACTTCTCCATTTGCAGGCTTCTTTCAGCTTGGGAGAGGAATTTCATCTCAAACCTTGTCCTGAAGTCTTCCCATGTTTCCACTGCCCTCTGAGCATTGGTAATTTCCCACCAATAGGAAGCTTCATCTTTAAGCAACCACACTACCGGCTGTATCTTTTTCCTGTCATCAACTCCAAATATGACAAACAGGTCCTCAGTCTCCTTTAGCTAGTTTCTTTCTCCTACAAACGATTCTATCCCATAAAAGTATTTTCCTCCCATAGCCTTGAAGTCTCTACATGTTTTTGCGAAGGTATTTCCACGAGGAGGTGGAGGAGGAGGAGGAACCACGGCCACTGGAGGAGGAATGTCTGCTGGGCCCGCGCCATTGGCCCTTGCTTCTAAGTACCTCCTAAACCAGCCGGGTATCAGTACTCCTTCTGGAAGGTTAAGGTCTCCAGACATGCTGAAACAGAAAGGAAAGATTCCAAACGAAGGATAGTGTTGGCTAGCTTTTTGACCAAGCCACCAAGGTTCAACACATAAGAAGAAGGTATGAGATTTCTCTCCTTTAGTTCACAGAAAGGCAGATCGCCCATGCGGATCGCCCCCCCTTTGGATCGCACCATCAGATCGCTGCAGCGGGTCGCGACCCGATCCCTCCTTCGCCATCACGAACCGATCTGATTCCCGAGGATGTGGCGAAGCTTCTGACTAAGTCCATCACGATCCGAGATGCATGGATCTCGCGACACCTGTCTACTACTATCATATTGACCAATTCTTCATCAAGCCTCGATTCGATCCGATATTCTCGGGATTTTCGCCATGTGTAACCGTGATCCGCCTGACAGAACCAGTTATAAATAGCCCAGAGCTTGGCATTTTTCGGGATCTTTTGGCAGTATTGAGTATTGATTCCACCATTATTGTCATACCACTATTTCTTATCAGTTTTATTTCGAGATTACTGAGAGAAATCATAATTGTAAGAGTGAGTTTGAGAGAAATCGTTGGTTGTACTAGCATTCAAAGTATAATCAATAGCATATAATGTGGACGTAGGCTCGTTAACGCCGAACCACTATAAAACTTGTGTGTTCTCTGCTTTTTCCACATTTTTCAGTTATAATTTTCTATGAATCAGAACAATTTGGGTGTTAGAGACAAATTTTGATCTAACATTTTGGTGCTTTCACTGAGAATTGAACTCAGGATATTGGATTGTTTCTCCGTTGTTTGGATATTCAAGTCCGAAGAAAACAGTCCTGAGACCTCACTGTTCAGACTTTTGAAGATTTCAACAATACCTAATATCATGGCTGGAAAGAAGTCTAAGGAAGTGCGAGCTTCACAGGCGAATGAAGCTGTGAATGAAGCGATTGAAGAGAGCATGCATGAACAGGTCAACGAAGCACTCTCGGATCGTGGAACGGAGATAGCGAACCTGTAACAACCCGTATTTTCAATAACCTGTAATAACATAAATCGAGGCAGAATTTAATTCTAAAATGGGAATCAAGGGAAACGGGCTATGCCATTGTGTTCGTCTCGGAAAAATACGCGAAATAGAGTCCGAGTTTTCGAAAATCGGAGTCCGTATGACCAAGATATGGCCTCGCGAAGTTTCACGAAAATTCCCAAATTAAAGTATACTTAATTAAGTGAAATGGGTTGTGTAGATATATATATATATATATATATATATATATATTGATATATATATATATATAATTGAAAATTTAATAAATAAATATGCAAAAATGCTCAAAACAGCGAATTGGGAGAGGGGAATAACCGAACCGGCCGATTTTTGAAGTCGACCCGAGCCCGCTGGGTCGACTAGGGGTTAATCCAGGGTGTTTGGCTGTCAACCCGTGGGCCGATTCGCTCAAGTGCAGATTTTGCATTTGAATGGTTCTCATGGTCCATCTTTAATCTAAAGGCCCTAGATGGTTCCTACACTTGACTTCTTCCCCAAGACATGCTTTGATGGCTTGGATTGAATCTAGGGTTAATCCTATGGCCTAAAACACTTGCCTAATCTATAAATAAGACCCTAACCTACCCTAATTCATTCATAATTAAATCTAGTGACTAAACTATGGCAAAATGCTAGCTCTCATGGCCTCCACTAATTTTATGAAGAGGGTTGCATACTAATCACTCTCTAATCAACTTCTAATCCCTTCTTAGCATCTTAATCTTCTTCATTTGGTGTTCAAAGTTGCTAGTTGTGAGTTTCTATCACTTTGATGATCTTTTGGTAAACTAATTAGATGAGATGTGATGAGATTTATGGTTTTGTATGTGGGTTAATGAGCTTTGAATCATATGATATGATGTTAGCATTAATCTTATGTTTATGCATGTTGAGTATGTAAGCTTATGCAAGTTTAATATGATGTATGTTATGTTTGCATGATGCTAAATATGCAAGTTGTGGGCTATGTAATCATATGCATGTTATGCAAGTTCATGGTAATATGCTATGCAAGTTACATGTTTGTTAATATGCAAGTTACATGTTTGTTAATATGCAAGTTACATGTATGTAAATATGCAAGTTACATGTTTGTTAATATGCAAGTTACATGTTTGTTAATATGCAAGTTACATGTATGTAAATATGCAAGTTACATGTTTCTTTATATGCAAGTTACATGTTTGTTAATATGCGAGTTACATGTATGTAAATATGCAAGTTACATGTTTATTAATATGCAAGTTCATGATGACACATTATGCAAGTCTATAAGCTAATATGCAAGTTTGTTATGCAAAATGAATATGTAAGTTATGTGACATATTATATGCAAGTTATGTGACATGTTATGCAAGTTCATATGCAAGTTATGTGTTTGTTAATATGCAAGATGGCACCTTTGAAACATGTTCATTCATATGCAAGTTGACACCTTTTATATGTGTTATATCATGAACGAAATTACGTGGGAACGATGGGGTAATTAAATGCATAAGTTAATAAGATTGTGTGAAATTAATATAATTATGCATAACACAAAATAAATAAACATAGTATGGGAATTTGCCTATTTGGTTAGGTGTACCCATACTATGTGTTGGGAATTTACCTATTGAGTTAGGTCTACCCCATGGGAATTTACCTATTAAGTTAGGTCTACCCATGTTAAGAAAACTTGATTAATTAGGGATAATTAATATAAAATTATGAGGGTGATTAATTAGGTGTAATTAATTGACTAAGACACGAGGTTGGACTCAGTTGTAGCGTAAAACTGCCCGGACCCAACCGGCTTAACCAGTTGCTACAAATGTTAGCCCAATGTGAGAGGTCTTAGGCACAAACTAAATACGTAATTAATGTAAAGACACGAGGTTAGACTCTGTTATGACATAAGGCTGCCCGGACCCAACCGGCTTAACCAGCGGTCATAAAAGACAGTCTAATGTGAGAGGTCTTTACAAAGGTTACGTTCTTAATTAATTAATTAAGAAACACTTAACCACATTAGCATGTAGAGGGACATGAGGGGTTAAGTGGGTGCCTCGGGTGGCATGAGAAAATCTAGTGGTTGCCTTGGGTGGCAATAGAAAATACGATTAGAATACTTAACCAAAATAGAACATGTAATTAAAACATGATTAAAGGGTTAAGTGGGATATACTAGAAAAAGGGACAAGCTTAGGTGGGTAGCTTGTGGAGGCCCATTTCAACCAGTAACCCATACGTATCTTTGTGGGCTCGACCCATGTCGAGGACGGGACACGCATACTGGGCTTGACTGTAAGAGGCAAACGGGTTAGCGGTGGCAACGCAAGTCCAACGGGCTTCATATGCGTGAGTGGGCCCGGGCTGGTAGGTAAGCCGTTGTTGCATCGTGTAGATATAAGCCGTGCACCTTTAGTTTCATCAGGTTGCCACATTGGGGAATGATACATCCCACGGTGGGGCCAGCACGGGTATCTACGTTAGGGAGCCGATCGAATGGGAAGTAGTGTGTACACCTAGTGGATTGTAGGGCCCCGTGGCGCCTACTTGGTCACCTAGGGGTACGCAGGTACTAATTAGTAAATTTTATAAGTCCTTGGGTGGGATCAACCTTTAAGTTAGGAACGACTGGTGTGGTGCAGTTTAGTAATTTACCTTAGGGAGGGTAGATGCGTCTTTATCCTTTATCTTCGTTTAGTTGACTGCTTAGGGTAGCCATTCATCCCTATATGTTACCGTATATCAGTTTATGTCTTCTCTGGTTACTTTAACGATTGTATTGTTAAAGTTATAGGACTCGCTCAGACTTATGTCTGACCCTGTTGTTTTTATCTTTTTCCCAACCCTCAGGTCCTACGGTGGATCCTAGCAGTAGTGGAGCTTGATCGGATTGCTGTTCCAGTCTTTAGGAGCTTGGATAGATGTAAAGCTCCAGTTATCCAGTTATCTTTTCTTTTGTTTGGCTATTGTATGAGAGTGGGATTATGTACTTCTTTATTTTAATGGATATTGTACTTGACCTTTATTGTGGTTTTATGATGTAACCAGACATGTTTTACTTCCGCTGTTATGAGATGATGTTTTAAAATTTCAAGTACTATTTATATCTGTCTTGTTGTAATTTTTCTGTTCTATATTCACTAAAATACTCCACCGATGCTATGGCATTCCCTTAGTGAGTGATCATAGCGGGAGTGGGGTGTTACACGTGGTATCAGAGCTTAAGGTTACCAGAACAGATAAAATTTTTGAGAAAAACTACTTTCTAAGAGTATTTTCGAAGAAAGTATTTTTAAAAGCATGTCTTCTAAGAGAAAAAGTTTTTGAAAAAGAAAAGCATAATCCCCAATAGCCATATCTTTATCTTTCGGAATCTCCTTTTTGAATCTTTCCTCTTTCGTTTCAGCATGGCTGAAGATCTTAACATCCCGGAGGGTTTAGTTATACCACTATGGTATAGGAGGTTGCAAGAGGCTAGGGCCGCGGCTGCGGGTCCGGCCAATGCTACTACACCAGAGACAACCGCTCCTCCTCCTCAGCCTAGAGTGGATAATTTTGCTAAGGTTTGCAAGGAGTTCAAGGCTATAGGAGGAAAACCTTTTCTTGGTTCAGAGACTTTCGTAGAGGCTAGAGATTGGCTTAAGGAAGTGGAAGAGTTGCTAGATATCTTTGAAGTGGAAGAGGGAAAGAAAGTCAAGTTGGCGGCTTGGTTAATGAAGGGAGAGGCCTCATTCTGGTGGGAGGTCACTAATGGAGAACGCCCTGTTGACTCTTGGGCAGATTTTAAGCAAAGGTTTGGGGCTAAGTTTCTCTCAAGGGCGGAAGAGAATCTGTTTATGGAGAAGTTCTTGAATTTGAAGCAAGGGAATCTCACGGTGAAAGAATATGTCAACAAATTCAATCAATTAGCAAGGTTTGGCATAGAGTTGGTGAATACACCGGAGAAGAAGGCTTTGAGGTTCGTTAGAGGCTTGAACGAACCATTGCAAGGAATAGCTATGACTCACATTCCTATGGGGGCCACTTTTGAGAAGCTTGTCTACATGGCACTTATGCATGAGGATGATAAGAATTCTAAGGCACCAGAGAAAAAGGGGGATCAGAAGAAACCGCAACAGCAACAACAAGGCAAGGGCGGAAAAGGCAATGGTGACAAAAAGAAGACGAAGAAGAAGTGCTTCAATTGTGGAACACCAGGACACCTCAGTAAGGATTGTCGCAAAAAGAAGAAGACCGGTTGCTTTCATTGTGGTGAAGCAGGGCATCTTGTGAAAAACTGCCCAAAGAAGGGGCAGAAGACGGGGTCTACCTCAGGAGGCCAGGTGCAAGCTCTTATAGCACCACCTCAGTCAGGGGGGCAAGTTCAGGTTCTCTCAGTTCCACCGATTCAGCAGAGAGGTAGAACTATTTCCGTTGAAAGTCTGGTTTTTCTGTTTGATCATCCAGTTCGTACTTTGTTTGACTCTGGCGCATCGCATTCTTTTATCTCATCATCGTTAGTTGAGTCACTGCACTTAGACACCAGTCTAGTTGATGATCCCTTGGTTGTCTCAAACCCAATTGGGGGCTCCATATATCTGTCTATGATATGTTTGGGTTTGAAGATTTCTATACTTAGCATTGAGTTTAGATGTGATGCTTTTGTATTGGGCTTCACGGGCTATGGGTTGATCTTGGGCATGGACTGGTTATCCAGTAATGGTGCCGTTCTTGATTGCGAAAGGAGAGTTGTCAGGCTCATGACCCGCTTGGGTAACACTCTCGAGATCTCTTGCAATCCCATGGAATCTGTTTTGCTAAGTTATCTTGAATCGCTCGATGCTTCGGTCGAAAGTTTGTGTTCTGTCAGAGTAGTCCGGGAATATCCGGATGTGTTTGAAGAAGTAAAGGGTTTGCCTCCGAAGCGGGAGATAGATTTCCGAATTTATTTGGTGGATAATGCCAAACCAGTGTCTTTGCCAGTACGCCACATGGCTCCTCGTGAGAGAAGAGAACTTCATAAGCAAGTAGGGGAGTTGCTTGAGAAGGGGTTCATAAGGCGAAGTATATCGGAGTGGGGAGCTCCAGTAGTGTTTGCCACGAAGGCGGATGGGTCCCTCAGACTTTGTGTGGATTATAGGGAACTTAATAAGCTCACGAAGAAGAATAGACACCCATTACCGAGGATAGATGATCTCTTTGATCAGTTGGTTGGCGCGTCAGTATTTTCGCAGATGGACTTAGCTACAGGGTTTCATCAGTTAAGAGTGGCGGAGGACAGTATAGAGAAGACTGCTTTCCGGACTCCGGATGGTTTTTATGAGTGGCTAGTGATGCCATTTGGGTTGACAAACGCCCCCGCATACTTTGTTGATCTCATGAGTAGAGTGTTCAGAGAGTATCTGAATAAGTTTGTAGTAGTTTTTGTGGATGACATCTTGGTCTTTTCCAAGAATGAAGAAGAGCATGCCTTACATCTCAAGGAAGTGTTGGAGACTCTTCGAGCGCATAGTCTTAAAGCTAAATTCTCTAAATGCCATTTTTGGAGAAGAGAAGTGCGATTCTTAGGGCATGTGGTCTCTAAGGAAGGGATAGCTGTGGATCCCGCAAAGATAGTATCTATCCAGGATTGGAAAGTTCCTAGAAATGCTACCGAGGTAAGAAGTTTCTTGGGGTTGGCAGGATATTATAGGAAGTTCATCAAAGACTTCGCGAAGATATCAGCCCCATTAACCCGCTTGACGAAGAAGAATCTGGTTTTCTCATGGGATGTAGATTGTGATGATGCTTTCCGACGGTTAAAGAGAGCTTTGACCACCGCTCCAGTTTTAGTGCTTCCAGATGGGAGTAAGCCGTTTGTTGTTTATACCGATGCTTGTGGAACAGGATTAGGCGCAGTCTTGATGCAGGAGGGAAGGGTAATAGCCTATGGAGGGAGACAATTGAGAGTGCATGAGAAGAATTACCCTACCCATGATCTAGAGTTGGCCGCGATTGTTTTCGCACCTAAGTCTTGGCGCCATTATCTTCTTGGTGAGAGATTCGAGTTGTTCACCGACCATAAATCATTGAAGTACTTATTCTCTCAGAAGGATTTAAACTTAAGACAGCAAAGGTGGATGGAGTTCTTAGCATCCTATGATTTCGAGATAGCGTATACCCCTGGTAAGGGTAACGTGGTGGCAGACGCCTTAAGTAGAAAAAGGCTATCTTTGAGTCCATTGTTCGTGGAACGACGAAGCTTGGAGTTTCTTTCTTTGTTTGACTTCAGACCTTCTGT
Source organism: Allium sativum (assembly GCA_030737875.1). NCBI lineage: Eukaryota > Viridiplantae > Streptophyta > Magnoliopsida > Asparagales > Amaryllidaceae > Allium > Allium sativum. Next base: position 66,001,966 of record CM060924.1, read on the forward strand.
TGATTTTGTACCTGGTTTGTTGGCATCCTTGGAGGTTAGACCTACTCTTTTGAGACGGATTGGCGAGGCTCAGCGAGACGACCCACAGTTGGTTGTGTTGGTAGAGAAGCTTATAAGAGGGGAGTCGTCCAGCCATTTGGGTAGATACACCATAGATGATAAGGGATGGTTGCATAGAGACGGTAGACTTTGTGTACCGCAAGATGAGGGTTTGAAGAAGGCTATTTTGGATGATGCACATCGTTCAAGAAAGACTATTCATCCCGGTGGAGACAAAATGTACCAAGACATGAAGAGAGTTTTCTTTTGGGCCGGTATGAAGAAAGATGTGGCCGAGTATGTGGCTAGATGCTTAGTGTGCCAACAAGTTAAAGTGGAGCAAAGGAAACCCGGTGGGTTGCTACACCCATTGGAAGTTCCACAGTGGAAGTGGGATAGTGTCTCGATGGATTTCATCGACGGGTTACCGAGATCGAGGAAGGGCAATACGGGAATTTGGGTTGTGGTAGACAGACTTACAAAGAGTGCCCATTTTATACCCGTAAAGAGTAAGAGGACCGCTCCATGGCTTGCTTCAGTCTATGTTAGAGAGATTGTTAGATTGCATGGCGTACCATCCAGCATTGTGAGTGATCGAGATCCTATTTTCACTAGTGAGTTTTGGAGAAGTTTGCAAGAGGCGGTAGGGACTCAGTTGTGTTTGAGCACCGCATATCATCCTCAGACGGACGGTCAGACCGAGAGGGTGAACCGTATCTTAGAAGATCTTTTGAGGCTTTGTATCTTGGATTTTGGAGGTACATGGGAAGAACATCTTCCTTTGGTGGAGTTCGCATATAATAACAGCTTTCAGTCCAGTATTGGTATGGCTCCTTTCGAAGCTCTTTATGGAAGGCCTTGTCGATCTCCTACATGTTGGTGGGAATCTACGGATAAGATCTTGCTTGGGCCGGATATGGTTAGAGAGACTTCAGAGAAGATTGATTTAATTCGAAAAAGGATGAAAGCAGCGCAAGATAGACAGAAATCTTATGCGGATCGGAGAAGGACGGATCTTGAGTTTGAGGTTGGGGACATGGTTTTTGTCAAAGTATCTCCATTGAGAAATGTTGTTCGCTTTGGGTCCGTAGGGAAGTTAGCACCGAGATTTGTTGGGCCGTTTCCTATTAAGGAAAGGATTGGACGGATGGCATATAGGGTGGAGTTGCCCGACAGACTTAGTGGTGTTCATGATGTATTCCATGTATCACATTTGAGGAAGTGCTTACATGAGACCGCGGAGGTGGTAGAGCCGAGCTTGCTTAGAGATGTAGAGGTAGAGCGTGATGCGACGATTCGACGAGCTCCTACTCGCATCCTTGGGTCAGAAACTAGGAAGTTGAGGAACAGAGAAGTTCAGCTAGTTAAAGTGCAATGGGGAGATGACGAAAGCAATGCTACTTGGGAGACGGAAGCAAAGATGCGTTCTTTGTATCCATTTCTTTTTGAGAGTATGTCTTTTAACTTCTCCTTTATTGCTCGTCTAGTACTTATCTTATCTTTAGTATATCCTCTCGCTAATACCTATGACCTTTAGATAGGGTAAAACCTATGGTTGAGACATGTGTTTGAAACATGTTATGGTTGATGGATGCATATGGATGCAATTGTTTGCTAGTGGTTGCTCGTGGATGCATATACACACACATTAGGCACTAGATCGGCTCAGTCACTTCATGTTGCATATTGCATAAATGGATGTGGTAGTTAGATTGATGGATGTATCATGGCTGTGTTATCATATGGATGATGCATTTTTGTGTATGGTTGTGCACGCATGTAGAAATTTGTATGTGTCAATAGGGTTTCGCATACATATTGGATGCATGACACTATCATGGTTTGCATTAAGGAGGTTTACTGTATCAGTAACCGCCTGATTTTCGCATTAGGTAAGTACATATACACACACTTTTGCATATATCCATCCAGCATTTAGAATCTTGTAAGGACAATGATTGCTCGTGGATGATGCTTTGAGTAGATGGATGATTGGATGGTAGGATACGTTCTTCCTAACTTGAAGATTTCGGGGACGAAATCCTTTAAGGAGGGGAGAATGTAACAACCCGTATTTTCAATAACCTGTAATAACATAAATCGAGGCAGAATTTAATTCTAAAATGGGAATCAAGGGAAACGGGCTATGCCATTGTGTTCGTCTCGGAAAAATACGCGAAATAGAGTCCGAGTTTTCGAAAATCGGAGTCCGTATGACCAAGATATGGCCTCGCGAAGTTTCACGAAAATTCCCAAATTAAAGTATACTTAATTAAGTGAAATGGGTTGTGTAGATATATATATATATATATATATATTGATATATATATATATATATATATATATATATATATATAATTGAAAATTTAATAAATAAATATGCAAAAATGCTCAAAACAGCGAATTGGGAGAGGGGAATAACCGAACCGGCCGATTTTTGAAGTCGACCCGAGCCCGCTGGGTCGACTAGGGGTTAATCCAGGGTGTTTGGCTGTCAACCCGTGGGCCGATTCGCTCAAGTGCAGATTTTGCATTTGAATGGTTCTCATGGTCCATCTTTAATCTAAAGGCCCTAGATGGTTCCTACACTTGACTTCTTCCCCAAGACATGCTTTGATGGCTTGGATTGAATCTAGGGTTAATCCTATGGCCTAAAACACTTGCCTAATCTATAAATAAGACCCTAACCTACCCTAATTCATTCATAATTAAATCTAGTGACTAAACTATGGCAAAATGCTAGCTCTCATGGCCTCCACTAATTTTATGAAGAGGGTTGCATACTAATCACTCTCTAATCAACTTCTAATCCCTTCTTAGCATCTTAATCTTCTTCATTTGGTGTTCAAAGTTGCTAGTTGTGAGTTTCTATCACTTTGATGATCTTTTGGTAAACTAATTAGATGAGATGTGATGAGATTTATGGTTTTGTATGTGGGTTAATGAGCTTTGAATCATATGATATGATGTTAGCATTAATCTTATGTTTATGCATGTTGAGTATGTAAGCTTATGCAAGTTTAATATGATGTATGTTATGTTTGCATGATGCTAAATATGCAAGTTGTGGGCTATGTAATCATATGCATGTTATGCAAGTTCATGGTAATATGCTATGCAAGTTACATGTTTGTTAATATGCAAGTTACATGTTTGTTAATATGCAAGTTACATGTATGTAAATATGCAAGTTACATGTTTGTTAATATGCAAGTTACATGTTTGTTAATATGCAAGTTACATGTATGTAAATATGCAAGTTACATGTTTCTTTATATGCAAGTTACATGTTTGTTAATATGCGAGTTACATGTATGTAAATATGCAAGTTACATGTTTATTAATATGCAAGTTCATGATGACACATTATGCAAGTCTATAAGCTAATATGCAAGTTTGTTATGCAAAATGAATATGTAAGTTATGTGACATATTATATGCAAGTTATGTGACATGTTATGCAAGTTCATATGCAAGTTATGTGTTTGTTAATATGCAAGATGGCACCTTTGAAACATGTTCATTCATATGCAAGTTGACACCTTTTATATGTGTTATATCATGAACGAAATTACGTGGGAACGATGGGGTAATTAAATGCATAAGTTAATAAGATTGTGTGAAATTAATATAATTATGCATAACACAAAATAAATAAACATAGTATGGGAATTTGCCTATTTGGTTAGGTGTACCCATACTATGTGTTGGGAATTTACCTATTGAGTTAGGTCTACCCCATGGGAATTTACCTATTAAGTTAGGTCTACCCATGTTAAGAAAACTTGATTAATTAGGGATAATTAATATAAAATTATGAGGGTGATTAATTAGGTGTAATTAATTGACTAAGACACGAGGTTGGACTCAGTTGTAGCGTAAAACTGCCCGGACCCAACCGGCTTAACCAGTTGCTACAAATGTTAGCCCAATGTGAGAGGTCTTAGGCACAAACTAAATACGTAATTAATGTAAAGACACGAGGTTAGACTCTGTTATGACATAAGGCTGCCCGGACCCAACCGGCTTAACCAGCGGTCATAAAAGACAGTCTAATGTGAGAGGTCTTTACAAAGGTTACGTTCTTAATTAATTAATTAAGAAACACTTAACCACATTAGCATGTAGAGGGACATGAGGGGTTAAGTGGGTGCCTCGGGTGGCATGAGAAAATCTAGTGGTTGCCTTGGGTGGCAATAGAAAATACGATTAGAATACTTAACCAAAATAGAACATGTAATTAAAACATGATTAAAGGGTTAAGTGGGATATACTAGAAAAAGGGACAAGCTTAGGTGGGTAGCTTGTGGAGGCCCATTTCAACCAGTAACCCATACGTATCTTTGTGGGCTCGACCCATGTCGAGGACGGGACACGCATACTGGGCTTGACTGTAAGAGGCAAACGGGTTAGCGGTGGCAACGCAAGTCCAACGGGCTTCATATGCGTGAGTGGGCCCGGGCTGGTAGGTAAGCCGTTGTTGCATCGTGTAGATATAAGCCGTGCACCTTTAGTTTCATCAGGTTGCCACATTGGGGAATGATACATCCCACGGTGGGGCCAGCACGGGTATCTACGTTAGGGAGCCGATCGAATGGGAAGTAGTGTGTACACCTAGTGGATTGTAGGGCCCCGTGGCGCCTACTTGGTCACCTAGGGGTACGCAGGTACTAATTAGTAAATTTTATAAGTCCTTGGGTGGGATCAACCTTTAAGTTAGGAACGACTGGTGTGGTGCAGTTTAGTAATTTACCTTAGGGAGGGTAGATGCGTCTTTATCCTTTATCTTCGTTTAGTTGACTGCTTAGGGTAGCCATTCATCCCTATATGTTACCGTATATCAGTTTATGTCTTCTCTGGTTACTTTAACGATTGTATTGTTAAAGTTATAGGACTCGCTCAGACTTATGTCTGACCCTGTTGTTTTTATCTTTTTCCCAACCCTCAGGTCCTACGGTGGATCCTAGCAGTAGTGGAGCTTGATCGGATTGCTGTTCCAGTCTTTAGGAGCTTGGATAGATGTAAAGCTCCAGTTATCCAGTTATCTTTTCTTTTGTTTGGCTATTGTATGAGAGTGGGATTATGTACTTCTTTATTTTGATGGATATTGTACTTGACCTTTATTGTGGTTTTATGATGTAACCAGACATGTTTTACTTCCGCTGTTATGAGATGATGTTTTAAAATTTCAAGTACTATTTATATCTGTCTTGTTGTAATTTTTCTGTTCTATATTCACTAAAATACTCCACCGATGCTATGGCATTCCCTTAGTGAGTGATCATAGCGGGAGTGGGGTGTTACAGAACCGAACCGTGGAGAGCGATGCGAACCGAACAGTTGAAGGGGTCGTTACCCGGTCCCACGATAACACCACGAACCCCCCTCCCAATGTTACCACGATCCGATCTCAGGGGGGTGCTGTGAGCCACCAACATCGATCCACCACGATCCGAGGTGATGACCGGATTACAACTCGACCTGGAAAGGAGCCTATGGCTCGCTCTTCCCGTCCTGGTCCCTCTGTTCAACCTGGCTCGAGCTCTCTGCGCATAAGGGAAAATGTTGATGATCAGTATGACCCCTCTGCTCCAGTTACTGAAGGAGATCTATCTCGCTTCGTTGAAATGTGGGATAGGCTGTTTGATGAAATAGCTGCTCAAAGGCAAGAAAACTCCATGCTGCGACAGAATTTGACTGCTATGGTTAGACGTCTGGATGATCTTGTAAGGCAAAGAACGCCTCCTCCAGTCTGTCCGCTCACCCCAGAGTACTCTTCTTCATCGAAGGAATCGCCAAGACCTTCGCGGCGACCGTATGAGCGGGCTGAAAACATAGAACAACTCCGATTTGGAACCTTGCCATCAAAGGAGGAAGAGACACTTGGTGAAGGACCCTTAAACTGCAACTTGAATAATCATGCCGCAACTCCTAGAGTTCGAGTTGTGAATAATCCTATTGAGAATAGACCACCTCAGCCCCTCCGCCGTACAAATACTCAAAGTAACAGAGGACAGCGAAGCCCAATCCGAGCTCCGTACTTCGTGGATGTTCCTAGAAGAGAGATCGGAGAATTCCACCGCGCTAGATTCACTTACCCCGAGCCTCCGATGACCAGTGCAAATGTTGCAGCTATGGTCCATCAAATCCTGGTGGATAGCCGTGGACAAAGGAATGACGACTGGGGAATTGATCGCAGCCACACCCCTTTTACCGACGACATTCTAGATGTAACATTTCCTAGGCGCTTCAACATGCCTCAAATGAATCGTTACGCGGGTAGATCTGATCCAATCCAACATCTAATGAGATATTCTTGGTCAATGACCGCTGCAGCAGCTTCCGTTGCTGTAAAGTGCAAAGATTCCCTATATTCCTGGAGGATGTAGCGTTATTATGGTTTACTCGCTTACCAGCAAGATCAATTTCCAGTTTCAGGGAATTAAGTGAAAAGTTCGTAGAGCAGTTCCGCGTTTATGCACAAAGGTCGAAAAGTATGATTGACCTGTTCCTTGTCAAACAACGACCAGGTGAGAGCTTGAGGGTGTATCTTGATCGTTTCAACCTAGCCGCCACCGAAGTCAAGGATCCCCATGAGCCGACTGTTGTGGCAGCCTTAATTGATGGGGTGGATAAAGATACTGAATTTGAGAGATACCTGGCCGGTAAACCACCTCATACTAGAGAATTGTTTTACGAGAAAGCAAACATACGCCTACGTTAGGAGGAGGTATATGCCAACCGGGAGATGAAAATGGCAAGTAAGGAGGAAATCCAAAGTAATGTCGCCATCAAGCAAACTGGAGACAGCTCGGGAAAGGTTGAAGTCAACGTTGGAAACCGAAACCAGGGCGGCAGCCGCTAACCAGGAAACAATGGTAACAATAGTAATGGCAATAATCGGAAGAGAAATCTGGGGAACGATTCCCAGAGAAGGACCCGTCCCAGGTCTTTCGAAAGCTATACGCCAATAAAGATACTTTGGAGAATATATTTGTCGACTCATAAAACGTTCTTCAACATAAAAGGCCTCCTCTAAGAGATTCGACGGAGAAAGAACGTGAGATGGGGAAGTTTTATCTCTTCCATCAGACTCACAGCCACTCTACAAATGAATGCCGTCATTTGAGAGACGTAGTTGAGAGGTTGCTCCGAGAAGGGAAGTTGGATGAGTACCGGGTGACTCCTAGAGACAGGGGGCAAGCTATTCAGACCCCGAACCAAAACCAGAATCAACCTACTGCCAGGCCAACTGTCCAGCAAAAAGGAAAGGATCTTGTTATCAATACCATAATCGGAGGGCTTCACCTAGCCGGGCATAGTTTCAGGGCGATGGACCAGTACGTAAACGCAGTAAAGCATCATCTCGAGGCAGGAGATTGCAGCAACCCTGAGGACAATGTCCCAGTAAAACAACAAAAGATGATGTCAGACGAAGTCATTTTCCGCAACCGAGAGAGTATTGGAGTCGACGCTCCGACCGAAGATCCATTTGTAATCACAGTTCCTATTGGCCCGACTACTATCCATAAAGTTTTAGTGGATAACGGGAGTTCAGTCAACATTCTATTCATAAAGACGTTCGATCTAATGAACCTTGAATTAAAAGATTTAAAGCCATGTGAAGGATGGATCCGTGGATTTAACGGGGCTTCAACTACTCCAATCGGATATGTAGAGCTGCCGGTGACACTTGGGGAAGGAGAACGCCAGAGAGTGAGAACTCTTCCCTTCGTAGTTTTGGATATTGAATTGCCTTATAATGCCTTCTTGGGCCGACCGGCCCTAGCAAAGTTTAGAGCTTGTATAGCCCCCTGGTGCTTGTTATTGAAGTTTCCTACAAAAGCTGGTGTTGGCATAGTCAGAGGAGATCAGGTTTCTGCACGTGCATGTTACATTGCAGAGCTAAAGCTACTCCGTAAAGGAAAAGATATTGAGGTTAAAGATGCTTCTTCTCCCATAAGGGAGGAGACGTCATAGCAATTAAAGAGAATGACTATAGGTGAGTCGCCCAGAGAACTGCTCGAGGATATAGATCCCAGAGAGGACGAAGAGAATAGGGGCAGAATGGCGGCTCCCAACGAAACGACTGTGGATGTACTAATCGATGATAGCGACCCAGAGAAGGTCCTGAAGATTGGATCCCAGTTGGATCCAGTTCGAGCTAAAGAACTGACGGATTTCCTGAAAGATAACTTGGATGTATTTTCTTGGACCCACGCGGACATGTGTGGGATATCTCCATCAATCATGAGCCATTCATTGAACATTAACCCAAAGCACCCCCCCTGTAAAACAAAAAAGGCGAATGCTGGGCCCAGAGAGGTCCGCAGCCTTGAAAGAAAAAGTTGAAAGGTTAAGAAGTAACGGATTCATCCGAGACTCAACCTACCCAGATTGGATTTCAAATCCAGTTTTGGTAAAGAAGGCCAATGGGAAGTGGCGTACGTGTATTGATTTTTCGGATTTGAATAAAGCCTGCCCAAAAATAGCTTTCCGTTACCCAGAATTGATCAGTTGGTAGATTCAACGGCAGATCATGAGCTTCTCTCTTTCATGGATGCTTATTCAGGATATAACCAGATTCCTATGCATGTTCCAGATCAAGAACACACTAGCTTCATTACTGATCTGGGATTGTACTGCTACGTGGTATTGCCTTTTGGTTTGAAGAACGCAGGCGCTACATATCAACGGTTAGTGAACATAATGTTCTATAACCAGATTGGGAAAACGATGGAGGTGTACGTCGACGACATGTTGGTTAAGTCCAGACGATCGTCCGATCACACTATGAACTTGGCAGAAATGTTTGGTATTCTTCGAAAGTATGGGATGAAACTCAACCCAACGAAATGCTCATTTGGTTTGCATCCGGGAAATTCTTGGGATTCATTGTCAGCTCGCGCAGGATTGAAATTAATCCAGACCAGATTGCAGCAATCAGAGACATTCAGGAGCCTAGACAAAACAAAGATGTGCAGAGCCTTGCGGGGAAAGTAGCGGCATTAAGCATATTCATCTCTAGAGCGACAGACAAATGCATCCCATTCTTTGAATTGATAATTGGACCCCTGACTGCTTTAAAGCATTTCAGAACCTGCTGAATCATCCGGAGAGACCTCCGATACTGTTTAAGCCGGTGGATCACGAGGATTTATTCATGTACTTAGCAGTGTCGTCCCACGCGATCAGCTCAGCGTTAGTGAGAGAAGAAGACAAGGTTCAAAGGCCTGTGTACTACGTGAGTAAAAAATTGGCGGCAGCTAAACGCAATAATCCGAGGATCGAAAAGATGGCGTACAGTTTATTGATTGCATCTAGGAAACTTCGACATTATTTCCAAGCTCATCCTATCACCGTGTATACAGATCATCCACTCAAGCAAGTTCTACAGAGACCAGAAGCTTCTTGAAGGTTGCTCAAGTGGAACATTGAAATGAGTCAATTTGATTTAAATTTTCAGCCCCGACGGTCAATACGGGGGCAAGTGCTGGCAGATTTCATAGCAGAATTTACTGCCTCGGAGGACGACATGGTAAACGAAGAGACTGACCCACCAAAGTTACTTCTCGATCCTAGTGCATGGAAATTGTATATTGATGGTGCTAGGAATGATAAACGATCTGGTGCCGGAGTGGTGTTTGAAACTCCTGAGAAAAGAATGATATCCTATGCTATCCGGTTGGAATTTCACGCCACTAACAACGACTCCGAATATGAAGCCCTGATAGCCGGGTTGAGGATCGCAAAGGAATTAGAGATCGCGAAGCTGGACATATTTTGTGACTCCAAGTTGGTTGTAAATCAGGTTTCTGGAAAATTTCGAGCTAAGAGCCCAAGATTGATTTCGTATTTGGAGAAAGTAAAGGAGTTGCTGATAGGTTTTGATCACTACAGTATCTCTCATATTCCGCGATTAGAGAACCAACAGGCAGATAAATTAGCCAAGATGGCTAGTTCCGACAATCCTGAAGAGATCAGGCTAGCCCCAGTTGAAGTGCTTCGGTTCCCTAGTATAGATCAGATGGAAATTGATCCGGTACTAGAAACTGAGCCGGAAAGGGAGTCATGGATGACCCCTCTAAATAATTTTCTAATGAATGGAACGCTTCCGACACAGAAGAGCGAGAGGCGTAAGGTAATTCGTAAAGCTTCCCGGTATGTTCTGCAAGACGGAGTCCTGTATAGACAGGGATTTTCGATGCCTCTCCTTCGGTGTATAGCCCATGACGACATCAAACGTGTATTGCAGGAAGTGCATGAAGGTGAATGTGGCGATCACACTAGAGGACAAACTCTGGCAAAAAAGGTGTTGCGGTATGGTTATTTCTGGCCTACCATAAACAAAGACGCGACAAAGTACGCGCGACGTTGTGATGCTTGCCAAAGATTTTCAAGGATTCCCAGGGCACCTCCTGGTCAGTTAAAAACAATGACAAGTCCGTGGCCTTTCGCTATGTGGGGAATTGATATCATTGGAACCCTCCCTATAGCAAAAGGCGGAGCAAAGTTCGCCATTGTAGTTGTAGACTACTTCACCAAATGGGTTGCGGTCGAACCGTTGACTGCGATTACAACCAAGCGAGTGATTAATTTCGTTGTTAGGAACATTATTTGCCGGTTCGGGATTCCGAAGATCGTCGTAACTGACATTGGAACCCAATTTGATAGCAGCGAGTTCAGGAACTTCTGCCAGAAATACCACATTGAGAAATGGTACACCTCTGTGGCACATCCGCAGTCGAACGGACAGATCGAAGCAGCAAATAAAGTTATTAAGTCCATTATCAAAAGAAGATTGAAGCGGGCCAAAGCTATGTGGGTCGATGAGTTACCCTTGGCATTGTGGGCCTACAGGACGACATATAAATCGGCAACAGGCCATACCCCCTTCTCCCTTGCTTTTGGAGCAGAAGCAGTCATCCCAGTTGAGTTAAAGTACCGTCTGACCGAGTTACTTATTACGATCCGATGACTAATAACGAGTTGCTCCTTGAATCCCAAGATTCAATAGAAGAGAAGAGGGATGAAGCAGACTTGCGTGCCTTGAGACACAAGCAACAGGTCGCTCGATACTACAACAAAAAGGTTTGAGCCCGAACCTTTTAACCCGAAGACTTGGTTCTAAAGCGTGTCTTTCCACCCCCGACTCATATGGGTGCGAAGTGGGAAGGGCCGTACTCCATTCTACGAAATCTTGATAATGGAACCTTCAAGCTAGCTACAGTGGATGGAGAAGAAATCCCCAGAGTGTGGAATGCTCAACATTTGCGGCCTTATCTGACATAAAGATGTCGGATTTATTCTTTTGTTTCATAGGACCATGTAAAAGGCACGATTTGCCTAGAATAGTCCAATTTTTTTAAGCAAAAGATTATAAAGTGGATGTAGGTTTCGATTTGACCGAACCACTATAAAAGCACCGTTTTTCGTTTACCTTTATTGCACTATTATTTATCCGCTTTTTTTTATGAAATTTGCTGTAAACTATGCGGCAATCACAGGAACATGTGACTCCAGGTGCCTTCCATCAAAATGGAGAGCAATCCGCAGCTAGAACTTTGAAGGTACAATAGAGTGAATCACGTCATTGACAGAACTCTAACCTGGGAGACCGCCAGGAGAGTATAAAAGCGTCTACGATTCAGTGCTGGGAAAGAGCTCTTACCCCGCTGAAGGATCGGGGGGCGACTGAACAGCCGAGCTCGAACTCTAACCTTGGCGACCGCCAGGAGAGTATAAAAGCGTCTACGATTAAGCGCTGAGAAAGAGCTCTTACCCCGCTGAAGGATCGTGGGGCGACTGAACAGCCGAGCTCAAACTCTTACCTTGGCGACTGCCAGAAGAGTACAAAAACATCTGTGATTAAGCGCTGACAAGGATGCTGAAGACTCAGCGTCCCCAGAATTCCTGCCCCGTTAAAGAATCGTTGAGCAGATCATGATATGAGTTCGAACTTTAACCCGCTAATGGATCGGGAAAGTATAGAGGCACTGGAGGTTCAGCGCCTCAAGGACTATAATTCTACTAAAAAATTCCAAGTCCCCCGTATTCAAATATAGGGGGCAACATGCATAGAAATTGTTAAATTCTTTCTGTTGCTTGAATGATTTGTAGTATAATCTTAGCTTGGTTATAGCCAAATGACTTGTGACTAAATATGAGTAGTTTATTGACTGCAGGTACACGATGATGCAAAAGAAATAAACTTTCATTCATAAACTGCAAACCAACAAGATAAAGAGGAACCTAAACAAAAGTGAGGGCCATTCCCACAGTTACATTTCATGACCAGTGGAAAGCCTAAAAATCCTAAGGACAAAATATGAACTGTTATCTGCATCCTACTTATGTTGGGGGGAGGGGGCTATGTGCGCTTCTTGCTCTTTTTCTGCTTCCCTGGCTCCTCCTTATCAACATCTGAACGATCACCTTTTTTCTCTTCCTCTTATCAACAAGAGGCTCCGGCAAAGAACTAGAGGATTGGGAGGTTAGTTGCGAAGTTATTGATCGGGAGGAAAATCTTACGACCAACCCAGTTTTGGGATCGATCTCGGAAATTGGGGGCACATATATTGGATCCTATCCCCCTTTCATAAGGAGCAACTGCTCCTCCTCTTCGGCCTGTTGTTCAGCCAAGGTTTCCTCACCATCGCCTCTGCTTTCTTTGGTAATGGCAACTTCCTCTTCATCGCCGTCAAGGCGCCCATCCATGTCTCTCAAAGCCTCGATGGGTTCAGCATCTGGGGGGACATCAGAACCAACACTTGGCAGGATGTCAATCTTCTCTGCCTCTGCCTTCTTTTCAGCATCCTGATCAACTGGCCTGCCATCTGTATCATAAGAAACAAATGCTATTTTGGGAGAGAATGCGGTTTGCTCAGTTGATTGTCCGACAAGACGACGACAAGTGACAATTGCTTTGACAAGTTGCGGAGAAAATATAGAGATACCTTCCACCGATCCTCCATCCAAGCTAGCAGCAGAACCCCCGACAGCTAGAGGAGTTGGACCCAGAGGAATCAATGGATAATCTGGATTGTATTCCTCAATTTCAGAGGCCTTGGGCTCTGCAGCTGAGCTCGGGCCTTCTTCCATTTTTTTCTTTGCCCTTCGCCTGAGTTCTCTCTTTTTCAATTTCTTCTCGGAGTAGGCGTCTGCCTTTCTCTAAATCCTCAGGTTCATTATCCCTAAGAATGGTCTGCATCAACTCATTCTCATCGATCTCATCAACTCCTAATCGCTATTTCTCGCTCTCAACGATTGCATCCCATATGTTGGCCAAAGTGACATGGTAGTCTGGGATCCAGGAGATGTTACGGGTCTTGATGACATGCCCAAGGAAGTCGAACAACATTTCTTCAAATCCTTCGATATCCTTCTCTCTCTCGAGGAGCTTTTCATTAGAAACAGTAGCCATTTCAATGGCGCTTTCCACATTATTTTCAGCAAGAATAGCGCGCTTCTCTGCACGTGCGAGTTGATCATTCAGAATCGCCTTCTCCTTTTCGGTCAGAGCTAAGCTATCTTTGAATCTTGCCTTTTCTTTCTCCCAAGCAGCTTTTTCGGCCTCGAAGTGATCCTGTGCTGTTTTTAGTTCGGTGTTGACCATCCTGAGATCTTCCACCTCTTTCTTCAATAACGCTCGCTCTTTGCTGTTGGAATCGAGCTCATTATGAAAACGTTGCCTGGCCTCCTCCAGCTTTGTTTTGTAATTCTTAGCATCTCGCTGAGCCAAGGGAAGCAAAGATTGTGCATCTTCTAAGTATTTCTCCATTTTTACCCTGGCCCTTTCATTGTTATCTATCTTCACTTTGGACCTATGCGCTTCCATCTCAAGCGTTCGGATGACGTCTGAGAGATTGACAGCATGTTTCTTCATTGCGTCATACTGCTTGGCTACATAGCGAACGTATCTGATGACTTCAGTATCCCAATTCTTATGGACTAGTTCTACAGTTGGAACGAACATCATCCTTTCGAAGAAGATATCAGGGAATTGTTCTCGTAATTTTTCCAACTTGGCCTGAGTCTCAGGGCCATGGATATAGTCTCGTGATCCGGGGGCACTCAAACTTTGTTGGCTGGAAGGGACAATGTCAATTTTCTTCTTCTCAGAATCCTTGTTTGGATCTTGCTTTGATCATTAGGCTCGTGATGCTTTTTGGATGATCTGCTGTGAGAGGGAGCACTCTTCGGAGGGGTTAAGTCTTTGGGACGTTGCTTTCCCCCTGTAGGTGGCACCGGACGACTGGGAGGCTTTCTAGAAGTTTTTTTTGATGGAGATCTGGACTGTGAAGAAGTAGGCTTGTGAGAATCCCGGGACCAATGACTGTCTCCCCCTCGGTTGCTGGTACGAGCACGCTCAGGATTTCAATGAAGACTAGGTGTGCCTTCACGGAGAGAGCGATAGGAATAAGATCGTTTGCGAGACATCTTTCCTGCAAAAGAAACAAGTACATATTAAAACCTTGAATACTGTTGGTATAAAAGTGTGGGGCCAGATAGTGCATGTGATTTGTGCATCCCATATAATTCCCCCTAACAGACCAGGGCCCGAAGTCAAGCTCATTTGGATAGTTTCTCGTTCTCCAACTGGAACGGTTGTTTCCTCATTAATAGGGAAAAATGGCCCCCCTTCGAAGTCTCCCTGTGTATATACATCATCAGGAAGAGGAATCTTGCTCAGTTCTTTAAATAACTGCTCCTCTGTTAAATCATCGGGAGCAGCAGATCCAACCTGTAAAGGGGCCCTTGAGGGGAAACCCCCCGGAGGGACTGGGATTTCCTTAGACTCGTAAGCACGGGCCTCATCTCCTTTATATACATTTAGGTCTTCGTCGTCCTGGATGATTATCAGCGAAGGACTCTTACGAAATTTAGTTGTTTCTACTGCCTGTGACGTTCCTTCTCCCTAAGTCGGGGGCACGTATTTGTAGGGTTTGTCGCCCGCACCAAGTCCAAACCTTATATCCAGAAGGCGCTGCTTGTGAAGATTCTCGTCAGTAATACATTTCATGATCTTTAGGAAGTTGGGTTTGCTTTGCAGAAGAAAGGACAGTCGATTTTTGTACACCAAGCCTTCCGTTTTTGGAAAGGCGTGATCTGCTTAGAGAAAAGAAGCATGTTAGCGCTTCGATTTCTTAAACAAGTTATTCATTCAAAGAATTAAAATTTACTTGATTTAAGCCATGTTCTTGAACACCCGGCCTGTCTCTTTATATAGAACCTATCGGCCTTGGGATCCCCTATGTTGCTGTACCCGTCAGACAAAACCTTCCTATTTGCTACCGATTCGAAGAAAGAAAAATTTGGGGTTGCCGTGGAGCGATGCTTGAAAAGGTAAAAAAAATCAAATCTTTAAACGTGAGCTCAATTTGCAGGATTTCCGCATAGGCGATGTATAGGGTGTATAGGGCTGCGTAGGCATTGGGATGAAGCTGCATTGGAGCAATACCCAATCGTTTTAGGGTCTCAATGACGATTGGAGGAAACGGAGGAATAGCGCCTACCCAGCACATAAGTCGGCTAACTATCATATACCCCTCCGGAGCCAAATGAGGTCTATCTTCGCTGCAGGTGTCCTCACATCATCCCAGGGGATCCCGTGTCTCAAGCAAATTCTCTTAAGCTTTATGTCATCAAGTTTGGAAGCTAAAGAGTCAGTGAATTTCTCTATTTCTATTGCACTAGGAATTTCGTCGGGAGCTCGGTCATCTACTTCGGATTCCTCATCAAGGGAGGTACTCTCGGACGGATCCGATTATGTTTCTGCCTCATATTCGGATCCAGAATCCGCACCCTCTGGATTAATTGGAAGAACCTCGGGGTTGTGTTACTCATACACCTCGGGATCCGTCTCTGTATCAGATCTTGAAGGGGAACGGTTATCCGAATTTACTGTTTAAGCAAGTAAACATGAGAAATAAGAATATAATTACCAGTCCCCCGTGTGTGCAAGTGCCAGTGTGTGCCTGTGCGTGCATTAAAGAAAAGTACGACGATCGACAATCATTGAAGGATTAGTCGTTATATGCAGTCAACTTATGCTGTTGTTTAGTCCATAAAGTCCATCTTGAAGGCTCTAACCTAACTGTCCATTGGTGTATTAGAATTAACTTGCAGTGAGGATTTAACAAATTCATTGGATCGTGCACCAAGACTCGGATCGTAGAGAATGGATCGCGAGGCAGGGTTAGGATCGCGATATATGGTCGGTTCGTGGTAAAAGGATCGGTGCGCGGAAAGGCACAAGTTCAAGGAAGGGCTTCGGATCGTGAAGCGCTCCGACTCGCTTTCTTCATTCAAACGGATCCTGGTAACATCATGGCGATCCGTCCCACCATTTATTCCCCGCGATCCGAAGCTCCACTATTTCCGCGACCCGATCCACTAAGTTAAACCCATATTCCATTTTCATCCTTTCTCCCATCGCCTCGCCACCTCTCCAAACCCATCGCCTCGCTCACGATCCGAGTCGACCAGTTCTTTCCCTGCCTTCTTCTCCTTCCTCCTCCTCTCGAGTCACTGAGTCCCATCAGCCATGGCATTTCCACGGCCTCCAAGACCTCAAAAACTACAAAATTCCGCCCCTTCTTTCCTCAAATCAGTCAAAAAACTCAGAAAAAATAGGAGAGAGAGCTTTTAATGAGAATACCTTTCTGAAAATTGGGGAAATAAGTGGGATTTTAGAGATTTAAAGGGATATTAGAGTTTTCTCTCAAAGGAAGCTGGCGGCGCGTGATGAGAAGAAGAAGGGGGAAAGTCGAGATGGGTTCAGTTTATATAGACGGGTTCGTGACCGTTAGTCTCCCCTTTTTTGTCTCGTTCGACCTGTGGGTGCCTGGTGGGCCACGAGTCCAATCCCATTGGAGAAAGGGGCGCAGCGTGCTTCACTGAAGACCTATTTAAACAATCGATCGTAACGAGCCTCGTTCCCACGATCCGCACCATATTCCGGCGATCCGAGTCCAATAATGATCACAAAAAAAAAGAGAAGAAGAAGAAGAAAGCTCTCAAAAGGTTTACCTGGCAAGTTGACGATTAAGTCTCCAAAATATTCCAGAAATGAGAATTATCCGATGAACAAAAAAGAGATCGAAGATTTAATCGATATTTTTATAAATCGAAGGGATACAACTTTCCGAGGTGATACGACATTTTATATATATACAACCATTGATTCACACTATTCGGTGAAAAGATGTTTCTGCAGCTTCGAAGCATGTTCCATTCTCGATAAAACATACTTCGAGGGGGGCAAAATGTTGGCTAGCTTTTTGACCAAGCCACCAAGGTTCAACACATAAGAAGAAAGTATGAGATTTCTCTACTTTAGTTCACAGAAAGGCGGATCACCCATGCGGATCGTCCCCCCTTTGGATCGCACCATCGGATAGCTGCAGCGGGTCGCGACCCGATCCCTCCTTCGCCATCACGAACCGATCCGATTCCCGAGGATGTGGCAAAGCTCCTGACTAAGTCCATCACGATCCGAGATGTATGGATCTCGGGACACCTGTCTACAACTGTCATATTGACCAATTCTTCATCAAGCCTCGATCCGATCCGATATTCTCGGGATTTGCGCCACGTGTGACCGCGATCCGCCTGACAGAATCAGCTATAAATAGCCCAGAGCTTGGCATTTTTTGGGATATTTTGGCAGTATTGAGTGTTGATTCCACCATTACTGTCATACCACTATTTCTTATCAGTTTTATTTCAAGATTACTAAGAGAAATCATAATTGTAAGAGTGAGTTTGAGAGAAATCGTTGGTTGTACTAGCATTCAAAGTATAATCAATAGCATATAAAGTGGACGTAGGCTCGTTAACACCGAACCACTATAAACCTTGTGTGTTATCTGCTTTTTCCACATTTTTCAGTTATAATTTTCTACGAATCAGAACAATTTGGGTGTTAGAGCCAAATTTTGGTCTAACAGATAGAAAGCGATAGTGCACATGGCTTTGGGGGATTATGTCTTTTTATAAATATTACACTTTTTCTTGAAAAATGCTTCTTTAAGCTTCCTTTTTGAATATAGTTTCAAAAACTTTTATCTAGTCTGGTAAACATATGCTCTGATACCAAGTGAAACACCCCACCTCCGTTAAGGTCACTCACAAAGGGAATGCCTTAACTTTGGTGGAGGTTTATAAGTAAAAGCCACAGATAAACACAAGACATATATAAATACACATATTTTAAACAGTGGAAAACCAAACATACTTTTATTCCATCAATACGTGTTCAAACAAAACATTTCCACAATTGTCTCAAAATATTTCCAACATTACAACCTCATTACTGTCTTGATTATTAAAGAAGCATAAAACATAAATAAAGTAACAAAAATACCCATAGTGATATCCAAAGCCATAATCCGAGCAAATGAGATCCAACCCATACATCTACGGTCTTGGAGCTTGCAAAGAGTCTGACTGAGCTGAGTTGTTTCCTCCCTGTGGACCTTTGGGGGGGGGAACGGAAGAAAAGAAGACGAAAAGAAAATAGAGTCAGACATAAAGCCTGAGTAAATCTAGTGACTCTTCAGTATGTGAATAAGAAAAAGGGGGTGATAGATATAAACAGAAAACAGGCAAGTATCACAAGCTTAGGAAGTGTAGTTTAGAATCGAATGTACTATCGCACCCACACTATATCTCTACACCTACTTGAGCTTATTCTAACTGGCACCCCATGCTGAGGGTGAAGTGATCCCCATTTTCTAAAGATCGGCTCCTACTTGCGTAAACATGTGTCATACGGCCCCCAAGAATTGTAGATACCTATGCCGGTCCCACTATGGAGTCTATCAAGACCCATGGTGGCGGCCCCGACACAACTCTAGAAGGCATAGGTTACACTACTGGTGCCCCCAGTGCCCTATTTGTCTGCTTCGGAGTGTGTGCACGCCCGCACCCCGTTAGAACCTACACTGTGCACCCACTGTCGTCGTTGTGACTGCTTACAATCAGCCCAGTAATCGTGCC
This sequence comes from Allium sativum, assembly GCA_030737875.1. Lineage (NCBI taxonomy): Eukaryota > Viridiplantae > Streptophyta > Magnoliopsida > Asparagales > Amaryllidaceae > Allium > Allium sativum. The sequence continues at coordinate 66,021,007 of CM060924.1, forward strand.
CCACCCTGCCTAGTTTCAGGGTACCATGATACCTAACTTGGGTTATTGCTGAAACGGGTCCCTCATTACTAGGGTTTTCTAGTCAAACATGTTAAGTGGTTAAGTGTCTGTATTTACCTAACCTCACCCATCAATTCTTGTTAACATGTTGAATTTGGTTAAGTGTTTATAGTTGACTAAACCCTACCATCTGTCCTTAGCCTCTTAAAGCACCTGATTACTCACATTAGATAGATATCGCTACGGTTACTGGATGTGCCGGTCGGTTCTGGGCAGGTTTACACCGTAGCTCAGTCTAACCTCGGGTCCTTATTGGGCTCAATGCTTAACCACCCACATTGGACATGTATTGTTTTGACTACTGGACAACCGGGCGGGTCCGGGCGGGTTTACGTCACAACTCAATCCAACCTCGCGTTAAGCATATTGTGTTTTCTAAATTTACATATTTTATCACTTCTCAGTTATATGTAAATGTCATGTCCTTTATTCTTGGGTATAACAATTCATACCGCTTAAATGTCATTGTCATTGGCATTTGCCAACCATGCCAACATATATTTTTCATGTTTTACACCCAACGTTGTTACCCCCGTTTGTACGTTCGCAACATTATAACAAGTGTTGGGCTCGACACAATTCAGCCCAACTTTACAAACATGAGAAAAAGGGGAAGTCAAGAACACGTACTATTTTACAATACATAAAGGTGTGTGGCGCATGAACTTGCAATTTAGCGATTCAACTAACATAAATTATGGGTCATGTGAACTTGCATTCAAATCAAAGTATAACTAAGTAAGTGACATATGAATGGCATAGTTTAGGCTTATACAAACTTGGGTTTAAACATGTTTAACTTGGCACAATTTTGACCACAAAACTAACATGTTGTATATTCACCAAAATGTCCACTTCTAACATCTAATCATATAGCCTATTTCAACATGAACTTGAATAGTTTATGTAACCCAAACGATACCTAACATAGATCCAATTATACTTGCAAATAAACATAAGAATGTGTTCATAGGTTTTGGGTCATGTAGGCATAAAAGGTCTCAAATCTAGAACATGTTTACATAAGCCTTAATTTAGACTTAGAGAATGTATATAGTCCATGCCAATAGACATAAACATAAAGGGATCAAATTCTAGTTTTTGCCACAAACTTGCAAGTGCCCTTGTTTTCATATACAATTGTTTAATAGGCTTGCATCAATCAATTTAGGCCACAAATATCAATACACAAGTCATGACAGAATCATTACAATACATAGAATTTATATCATTATCATACAATAAGACAATTCTATTTTCATTTACATCGAATCACGTCACAGTTTTTATTCATATTCTGAAAGGTCACTATACTTACAACGAATGCAGAATCTTGAATTCTGGATTCTGATTTCTGAAATTGAGATGCGTTCCTTTGGGTAGATTAATGTTGCGTTGATTAATTTGATTAAGCTTTAGTATTCTTCTTAATTTGATTCGTCTCTAAGCTTCTCTCTCTTGACGGCTTTGCTCAATTCCTTCCTGGCAGTATGACGACTCCCATCTTATTTTTTTGTGTGAATTTTAGTTTGAGACTTAGGGCATATATATAGATTTTTAAATTGTTTTGAGCCGTTAGATGAAGACAGGAGGAATCTAGACCATACAAAGTTCAAAGAGCCAATCAAGAGGTGACATGTCAGCCCTAATGACACACTGAGCCACAGAAATTCGAGCTAGAGCCAGACCCAGCCAGCCAGGTCGACCAGGTAGGTCGACTGGTAGGTCGACACCCATGTCAACACTATGGTCGACCTGGGGTGACCAGGTCGACACCATGGTCGACCCTATGGTCAACCTGGTCCCTGGGCGGGAATTTTCCCGCCCAGCCAAGTTTGAACCTGTTTTTCGAATTTTGAACTTGAAACCAAGCTGTTTGAATTTTAAATTTTATTTTGAAACTTCCGAAGGTCATAACTCCTTCATACGGAGTCTGATTCACGCAAACTTGGACTCTACCTCAAGCAGAATTCCGAGACGAACGCAATGACGTAACCCATTTCCCTTAATTCTTTTATCTAGAATTAATTATTCTTTAATTTATTAAGCTTAATGTTATAGAATTCACGAGGTGTTACAACTTATAAACTTTTAGATTTAGTATTATAGTCTTAGGGAAATTTTATATCTACAATGAGTCATTAGGATCATTTATAGTATAAATTTAGGTGGGCTATAGTTTAATATACTTTTTGTTGATGACAAAGGAGAAGAAATTATAAAATAGGGTATAGTTAAGATAGGCATAGTTTAAGGGGGAGTTAGAAGGAATTCATGGTGAAAGGAAGAGTAATCAAGGAATCAGATTAACAGGTAATATCAGGTATGAATAATTTATAAACCAAGGTCGTCATCATCAAAAAGGAGGAGATTGTTAGAGAATGGAATTTTGATGACAACAACCTTGTTAACATTATTGATTATAAAATATATACAAACATCTTTATCCAGAATATATATATATATGCGGGATTTATATACAGGAAATAAATTTTGAAAACTATACAATTTAAATGATTCAAGATTTCAAAGGAGATTCAAGACTCATGAGTATCAAGATATCAAGATTTCAAGAGATCAAGATTATCACAGTAATAGAGTCTAGTTAGTTTGTAAAACTCTGGTTAGCACTCCCCAATTCTATTTTCAAATTATTCCTAAATTGATTTTAAATTATTTCAAAATCCTTTCAAAATAATTTTAAATCATCCAAAGATTATTTGCTTAGGATTTCAAATATATATAATTCTTATATAGTTTTTATATATTATAAAGTTATATTATATACGTGTTTATAATTGTATTATATAGATTTATATCATTTATATATATAGTTTTTATATCATATGTTTAAATTGTATATTACTATGTTTTCACACTTTTGAAAATATATTTTAAATAACTAGTTTTGATTCAAGAATTTCCAGAGTGTATATGATGGTTTAAACACTTGAAAAACGATTTAAAAAAAAATTTCCATGTATATGCCGGCATGCCCAGTTATACATGTCGATATATAATTATCACTAATTTTAAATTCAAATAGATGTGTCTTTTCATATTTAAAACATTCCAGGAATGGTTGTGTCCATTGGAACACCATATAAAGGGTCTGATTTTGAATTTTTTCATAAGATTTCATCTCCTTCTTCCCTATTCAAACAGACGGGATAGGGAACTATAAAGAGAGAACAATTTATCCAAAAAAATGTATTTTGCACCCCTAGACCTGTATTAGAAGGATTAATTTTCTTATTTCAACATTTCATCTGAATTTCAGACTTCGGATGATGGGATTCGACACTCAACACTCGAAGCCAAGGTAAGAATTGATCAATCTAGTAAGCGTAAGAAAATAAAGAGAAAAATACGAATTATGTAAAGGATGGTGAGATAGTAACATTTTGGAATGCTAAGGGGAAATAAAACATATTGAACCCACAGAGGAACTTGAAGAGGTAAGCTTAGATCCCCGCTGACTTTGATAAAACTGTTAAAAAGGAAATGTGTTGGAATAAAGCCTAAAAACTAGCCTAATCCTGTTCCTTAAAGAAAGTAAGGACACTTCATATGGTCCAACTCATACGTGGTTAGAATAGATCCATCATTTATGTGCCATTCTCCTAATAATTAGCCAGATGTAAACCCTAATTAACAAAAAAGGCAATTCAAAAAAGTTCGGTAAGAAACCTTGATAATCGAAGTTGAAAGGTTGCTTAAAATGGGCTTTGTTGTGAAGTTTTCTATCCAGGACGTATTGCAAACATAGTACCAGTAAATAAACCTAATGGAAATTGGAGGATATGTGTGGATTATACTGATTTGAATAAGGCATGTCCTAAAGATTATTACCATTTGCGTAGAATAGACCAATGAGGGAACGTTGCGAGTGGATACAAGCTATTATCTCTTACGAATGCTTACTCTAGATAAAACCAAATATCGATGTTTAAGATGCATGAAGACCATGCAAGTGTCATTACTGATGGAGGAAACCATTCTTACAAGTTTATGACCTTTGATTTATAAAACACCAGAGCAACATACCAAAGACGGGTTAACAGAATGTTCTATGAATATATTAGAAGAATATCGAAGTTTACATAGATGGTACGTTATTAAAATCCTAAAGGATGGAAGATCATCTAAAAAATCTTGAAGCAATGTTTAAGGCCATGCGAAAGTAAAATATGAAGTTAAATCCTTAAAAGTGTCACTTTGGAATTCACTCGGGAAAGTTCTTGGGATATACTATAAGTGAGCAGGGAATAGAAGTTAATCCCACATAGTCAAAAAAGATATAGGATATAGCAAAACTAAAAACCAGTAAGGATGTAATAAGCCTAAATGGAAAGGTGACAACTTTTAATTAGATTTCTTTCAAAGGCCATAGACAAATCAAGTGATTGGCGTTTATCGTTTGAAACAAATAGCTTGATTTCTCGGTCTTACGTTTATCTTTTCTTTCAAGAGGAATTTTAAATGTAAATCAAGTGATTGGTGTTTACTTACATCAATCCATGACTGACCTAAAGTTTATTTGTTTTGTTTTACCCTGAACTCATTGGTTCCCAAATTTGTACGGGCAGTCAACTAGTTCAGGTCTTCACAGATACCATTGAAGGATCTTAGAGCTGTAGGATTTAGCATTAGATGGCTACTATTTATTTTTGTTATGATATGTTGTGTTATACTATGATGAAGGTATGTCTATACAGTACAAATTTATATTTCAAGAGATGATATATATTATATTTTATTCCGCTGCAACTGTGAGATTCTGTGTTATTCTATTCTTATTCAATCTCTTTTCTTTTTTTACCCATAATGATTCATATTTCTATGCAATTTGGGTTAGACGTGTGTTGTTTTTAGTCAACTTAAAGGGTACGGATTTGGGGTTTGTTACATAAAAGCTTGATGGCCAAAGTCTATGGTCCAAACTTACATTGACGATGAGTCATATGTGAATTATCCTGCGGAGAAAGCAATGAATGATCTACTTAATACTAAAGGTAAAAGAACGCTTAACGGGAAAGTTAATAAAAATAAGAACGTGGCAACTGTCATTGATGAAATGATTTCGACGGTGATACCTTCATGCGTCAAAGTACTCACCATCAAATACCAGGAATTACCAACCAGGATGAACATTAATGGCTTTCGGCGACCAAATTGATTTGTGTAACGCATCTGGAGATGTACGGTGCAGGCTGTCTCTGGTGATGCTTCAAGGGGCTACAGCACAATGGTATCAACAATATGGAGAAAAGATTATTTATTATTGTAAGCAGTTTTCTTTGAATTCTCAGCTCAGTTTTATATACGAAAGGTTCCTACTGTCCATTACAAAATGGTGATGAATATCAAGCAACAACCAGAAAAGTCTTTGGGTGATTATTTAAAGTGATTCTATAATGAAACCTTAAAAGTGAAATGATGAATGACTAGGCCAAACTAATAGAGATTTATGTCGGACTCCTTATCAATGCCCTGTTCTGGAAATAACTTTTTGGAAATCAATGTGATGACCTGCAAGAATCCCACTTTTGGGCAGACAAATTTATCCGAATGGATGAAATTTACTATGCAAAGAAGAAAACATTGTTGAAGAAGGATCGAAGAAGGCCTGGCTATGACCGAAATTACAAAAGGATGCGGTAGGAAGAAATTGAAACCAACACAGTGGCCCTAGATAAACTAATATCGTTCATCTAAACGAAAATGAAAGGAAAATTAAATTTTCCAGCCCCTTACATGGACCGGACCAATCCGGAAGTCAAGAAGGGAGATAGTTACTGCTTTAATCATAAGCAAATGGTCACAGATTGAACAAATACAAGATCCTAGCTGGAATCATTCAAAAACTCATAAACTCATTCAAGAGGGTAAATTGTAGGAATTTAATCAAAATAATCAGAGTGCATCTCAAGGTAGAAAGGGACCATAAAACCATCGTGAAGGACTGTAAATATTATTAAAAATGGGGATATTTTAGATATAAAGCTTACCTACTAGTCACATAGATGTGATTCATGGAGGCATCTGTATTGCTGGGGATAGTCAAGAAGTTAAAAATCACTACGTTAAATAAGAAAAAGAAGGAATATTCTAGATATTGGAAAAGCCATAACATAACCACCCTTTGATAAGTCTTTAAATGCATACATTGTTGGTGATACCAAAAGGGATCCATCAACCCTGTAATGTTCGATTGATGATTACTAACCACTTTGGGTTATCGATGATAATGAAGATAATTGTAAATGTCGGAAGTGCATCCATTTTCATCTTTAAGAACGATTTCGAACAAATGAATATCCCCAATGATAACCAAAAGCTAAATTTTGGATTTAACAACAAATGATCAACACCGTGGGATAGAAAATGCTACAACGCAGATGGGTTTGCACCTTACCATCGCACCTTCAATTCGGACGTTGTAATCATGGACATCCATTTTCTATAATGCATTCTTTGGATGGCCTGCTCTTGATGAAGTGAATAGTTCTGTCTCTCCTTGCTTGTCAAATCAATAACAAAGAAGGGATAGGTAACTATAAAGGGATTACAATCTAGCTCAAAGGAAATGCATTTTACGTCCCTAGACTAGGATTAGAGGGAGCATTTTTCTTATTTCAATTCTTCTACTGAATTTCAACCTTCGTATGATGGGGTTCAACACTCAATATTTAAAGCCAAGTTAAGAATTAATTAATCTGGTAAGCATAAGTAAATAAAGAGAAAAGATATGAATAATGTAAAGGATGGTGAGAGAGTGTAACAACCCGTAAAATCTGGGCCAGTTTAAAATTTTTATTTTGGCAATTTTAGCGAATTTTGAATATTTAAAATAGATTATTTTAAATAATATCGACGAGAAATTTATTTTGAATAGAATTCGAACGTATATATTATACGCGTCGTCGTTAGAATATATAATAATTATATATAATTATAAAAGGAATTGAAAATGGCGCGGTAGTTCGAAAATTTGATTTCTAATTTCAAATGAATATACAGAATTCAGTATAAGTCAGAATTGAACGAAACAAGAAATATTTGAATCTGTATAACTATATCTTTGTAACGAAGTTAACAAACTGAGATTTCATCTTAGAAATGATAAGATATGTCCAGTTTAAAATTAGAAATAGTCGCTGTGGAATTTATATATATTTTTATATATATAAGGCCCTTAAAAATGGACATTTTGCAAACGACCTCGGAATTCGACGAAACCAGTTTTGTTGGGTCCGTGATGTTAAGTTATTGCTAGATTTCAAATTTCATAATTTTTCGAATCAATATGTGAGCGTGGCAAAGGAAAACGCGTTTGACCAGTTTCAGTTGATTTTAATCGACTGGAAATTGGCCATTTTTCAAATGGTCTCAGAATTCGACGAAACTAGTTTTGTTAGGACCGTATCGTCAATACGAAGCTAGAAAATATTTTTGTGGGATTTATAGAGTTAGTATGTGACCTCGGTAATTTGAAATGTACGTTTAAAATTCAATATAAGGATTTAAATTGTAAATTCAACGGAAACTGATTGTAACAGCCGAATCAGCTTATGATGCATATCCCATTGTGTTCGGAATGGGGGTAAAACACTATGGACGACAAGCGGTGGGCCTTGTTTCGAAGTCGATAGAAAAAAGTTGCTTTATGTGGAAAAATAAATAAATAAATAAATAAAAATATAAAATAATTCTTCTTCTCCTTTATCTGTTCTGCCCCCCCCCCCCCCGATTCATCATTTCCACAGAAAAAAAAAGGGGGGGAAATCGATTCGCCCCGTCGATCTCGAAGCCGCCCACCACCGATCGACGCTTACACCTCCGTCGCTATCCTCCCTCACAGACCGGCCTCGCAACCCCACCCTCAGATCGACGTCTTCCCCTCCATTCATCAGTCGCGTCAACCCCCACATCGCCCAACTGCCGATGCTGCAACCTCCCCTGGCGCCACCTGGTCCTCCGACGATCACCCCTCCGACGAACTGAAGGCCGCCCCAACCCTCCGCCTCCTCCTGCCGCCGGCATCGATGCCCCCTTTCTTCGATGCAGTGAGTTTTTACTTTACTTTATTTTATTTTCTATTAAGTAAAACTGATTTTTATATTAAGAAAAACTGATTTTCTTTTTAGAGTAAAAACTGATTTTTTTTAAAGAAAGTAAAACTGATTTTTATATAAAAAAAAGGGGAAAACTGATTTTTATAAAGATGTTAAAACTGATTTTATTTTATGTTATAAAGCAATGATTTTTATTTAGAAAACTTTAAATTTAAAAGGGTGAAAACTTTAAATTTAAAAAGGTGAAATCTTTAAATTTAAAAAGGTGAAAACTTTAAATTTAAAAAGGTGAAAACTTTAAATTTAAAAAAAGGTGAAAACTTTAAATTTAAAAAAGGTGAAAACTTTAAATTTAAAAAGGGTGAAAACTTTAAATTTAAAAAGGGTGAAAACTTTAAATTTAAAAGGGTGAAAACTTTAAATTTAAAAAGGTGAAATCTTTAAATTTAAAAAGGTGAAAACTTTAAATTTAAAAAGGTGAAAACTTTAAATTTAAAAAAAGGTGAAAACTTTAAATTTAAAAAAGGTGAAAACTTTAAATTTAAAAAGGGTGAAAACTTTAAATTTAAAAAGGGTGAAAACTTTAAATTTAAAAAGGGTGAAAACTTTAAATTTAAAAAGGTGAAATCTTTAAATTTAAAAAGGTGAAATCTTTAAATTTAAAAAGGTGAAATCTTTAAATTTAAAAAGGTGAAATCTTTAAATTTAAAAAGGCGAAATCTTTATATAGAAAATAGCGTGATAAAAATATAATTTTTATTTATATAGTAGCGTTGTGAAAATTCGATTTTTATATATTGAACTTTGAACTAAAAATTCGATTTTTATATATTGAACTTTGAACTAAAAATTCGATTTTTATATATGGAATAGCGAAGTAAAAATTCGATTTTTACATATGTAGTGAAAGCGGACAACGAAGGTGACAAAAAGGCGAGTTGGCGAAGATTTCCTGCCTTAGAAGTGCCGTGGAGCTAGGATAGCTATAGGTGAGAACTTCTCACTCAAATTCTATTTTTCTAGTTATATATATATATATACACTAGGATGCAGACGGTGTTTAGTAGCACCCGACACAATCGTCCACAGACCATGGACTTGTTTGTTTGGCTGTTTGGTGATTGATTGCGATATTGGTTTGAATGTGGTTTGTGCTGTGAAAAATCGAATCGATAAATTGGTTAGGATTAGACGTGCGCCGTTATAAGGCGAAGGAGTAAGGCTAGGTTAGACTCTTACTCCAAATTTTGTGGTTTGCATAACGAATTGATTTGATTGATGTGTGAATGGCGTGGGCCTTCACTAGACCGGGGATAAGGCTAGGCCTTGTCCCGTTTCTAGTATCGTGCCGTTATGCCGCCGAAATTTTCTAAAATGTGTTAGAAAATAAAAATATCATTTTATTGTGTAAATGAATTGAATAGAAATTCATAGGTTGAAATAAAATGTTTTGTCGTTAAAAATATAATTTTTAACGTGAATGTGAATAAATGAATAGTTATAAACAAATCGGCCGATTTGTTTGTATATACACTGATTTGACTGATATTGATTGGGTCGATAAATTTTACACATCGCCCAATTGCACAAATAAAATCTGTGTTTGATTGTTTGAAACCCCACACGGGTGTTGGGATGAAATTTGAAGTTCACTCATCCTGATTGATTAAATATGTCGATCGATTGATTGACAGGCTGTTATAAGCGTTGAATATCTATATTTGATGCTTATACAGTGTAGTGCACTTTGGTTGATGGTTGATTATTTTCAATGCTATTATATACATGTGTTGTATGCAAATCCATATAATTAATTTTATATGGTAATTGATTGGGCCTCATTCCAGTTTTGAAAAAGAAATATTTGAAAAAGAAATATTTGAAAAAGAAATATTTGAAATAGAATATTTGAAAATAGAAATTTATGAAGCCGTGTTGATTAGATTGACGCCATTTTAACGTGAACGATATTTATATCAATTTTAAGTGATTTCGAAATGAATTGAATTGAAAGTGATTTCGAAATGAATTGAATTGAAAACGAATTCAAAGTGAATTGAATTGAAAGTGATTTCGAAATGAATTGAATTGGAAACGATTTCGAAATGAATTGAATTGGAAACGATTTCGAAATGAATTGAATTGAAAACGATTTCGAAATGAATTGAATTGAAAACGAATTCAAAGTGAATTGAATTGAAAGTGATTTCGAAATGAATTGAATTGGAAACGATTTCGAAATGAATTGAATTGGAAACGATTTCGAAATGAATTGAATTGAAAACGATTTCGAAATGAATTGAATTGAAAACGAATTCAAAGTGAATTGAATTGAAAGTGATTTCGAAATGAATTGAATTGGAAACGATTTCGAAATGAATTGAATTGAAAACAATTTCGAAATGAATTGAATTGAAAACGAATTCGAATTGAATTGAAAGTGAATTGAAATGAATTCAAATTGAATTGAAATTTGAATTGAATAGAAATGAATTTTGAAACGAATCTATAAAGAAGAATTCAATTTTGTTTTGAATTGAAATGGAAGTTGAAATAGATTTTTGAAACGAATTCAAAACTATTTATATAATTCGTTTTAAATAGAAATCGACGATATATATATTATATATATAATATAATGGCCTGAATAGAACGCGCCGCGCCGCGGCAGTTCGTGAATTTCGACCATTTATTTCAAACGGACGTTGCGGGAGATCCGACCGTCGGATTCTCCTAAAACCGGAACCGTTGGGTTCGTATCGAAAAGAGCTTTCTAGCGAATGTTAGAAATTTGAAATCTAACGGTTGGATTTGGAATTATGTCCAAATCAAATTTGAAAAAGGTCGTTGTAAGTGCAGTTCGATGGCCGTTGATGGAAATCGACTGTACGGGCCTTGATAAATTTATTAAAAATAGTAATAATTTGTGTAAAATCATAAGAAATGATTTGTGAAGATTTGGGATGAAAAACTCCATATTTGAAAAGATAAAAATAGATTTTTATCGAAATGAACTAGTTTTGAACTAGAATTATAATTCTATTTATTTTTAAATAAATAAATTGAATTTGAAAAGGGTTTTGAAAATAACCAGAATTTCCAATGATTGCATTGGAGTGGATTTGAATCGAAATTGTCTTCGGAATATTTCGATGTTGGAATTCGTGATTATACAGATGTTGTTATGGGAATTTGAAAGATATACATTTATATCGTTATTTCAATACGACATTTGTTAATCGTAGAATTTGATATTGAATATAAGCCGATATATTTTCTATTCAGAGCCTTGTATTGAATATCAAATGTGATTTGGGTTTGTCGTGAATGGTGTCTTCACTAACACTGTTCTTGAACCCAGTTGTGAAAAGATTAAATCTTTTTATTTAGATTTAATGAAGTGTACCAATTTAATGATATTTAATTGGAATTGAAGTGGTATTGATTTTTGGGTTTATCGTGAACAGTGTTTTAAATAACACTTGTTCTTTAACCCGATAATTAGTGAAATGTGATTTTGGGTTTATCGTGAACCGTGTTTTAAATGACACTGATTCTTTAACCCAGCCGAAGATTAAAACTAAGTGGAGTTTTAATGAATCTTTAATTAGATTGAAATGATCGAAAATGGAGTATCACCAGTTTTGCTCCAGGCGATAGTTAAATCTTTAATTAGATTTGAACGTGAAATGGTAATTGAATTACCGATAACACTGTGGTGTTAGATATGAAGTACTACCAGTTTTACTTCATGGGATGAATAGGTTGGGATTGGGAAATAAAATAAATGATTACTTCGGTGTGGTTCGCTAATCCCGACTAGTTTGAATTGATATTCAAAGGAGATTAAAGGATAAATTTAAAGAATTTATCTTGGATAAAATTAATGGGAACTTTTTCCCAAAGTATAGGAATATTTGAATAAAAGAATATTCTGAAGTGGAATGAGGCGTATGTTGTGTTTGCGTAACACTTTTATATTATATACGCGAGTTATTCAGAAAGACCGGGTTTATCCCATTCTGAATAACTGATTCGACGTGGTGTCGAAGATGAAGACGGTGGTCGAAGACCGGAAGTCTTCACATCATTTGGGTGATTACTGATGATCTTGATTGGGCTGTACACCCAAGAAGATGGAAACAGTTGGTGATCGTCCAGACGTACTTGGAGATCGATGGATATGCGGGGTACTAGGTGCCTCCGGTTTCGTTCAGACCCAGAACGGACTTGTAAATGGACTGTGTGTCTGACATTGGATTTTAGTCTGTGTGATTGATTTCTATTAAATATATATCTGTTTGGCGGCGGAGAATTTATTCTCTTGCTTAACGCCCTTCTCTGAGACGTACGAGCTCAGGGGTTATATACTGATGGATATCAAACACATAGAGTGAATTGCCTGTGTGGCATGCCTAATTGGCAATTGATCGAGGCTTCTGTTGAAAAGCAAAGTCTTGTGGTGATGATCAAAGCACAGCCTGTGTGGCACAGCTTTGTGTAACGTGAATTTGCGAGTTTCGCACCCCGGTTGTGAACCAAAAACGGGAGAGGACCTCAGGGAGGGCATGCGTTTCTTTCTAGCTAGAAGTGGCGTCAGTGGTTTTACACGCCCTGACGAGTTTGACTTATGTGGTTGTTGCTGTTGCGAGGCGCCTCGGTTACATCGGTTTCGGCCGAAGCATTCTGGTCGGCAGACGGACAAGACTTACACCCCATAGGGTGGGGAAACGTAGTGTTCAGGCATTTTAATCCACATCGGTGGACCGGCCCTGACGATCCAAGGGCCCACCTGAGTCTGGGTCCTGAGGGGCGGGCTAGAGCGTCTCGAATCGGTTGAGGACTATCTTTTGCCTCGGTTCATAGACGGAAATCCAATTTCCAAATACGTGACATTTGCGGTTTTAATTGTAAAACCTAGTATGGTGACATAGTGGGATGGGGCATTCATGCCGCCTATGATTGATACTTATGATTTGAAGTTGTTTTATACACTATGCACGTATAATAGTATCCAACGATTTGTTTTAACCGTATCAAGCATTCCTTGGCTGTTATAAGGGAAAACCCTATCCCCGGCTGCGTTGCATTGTGTGATGGGACCTGGGTCTTATAACAGCTTCATTTTTCTTTATTTAGCATTGCGCTGTTTGTTTTATGCACTGGTATTCTTGGGAGAAAACCCGTTCCGTGTTATACGGCGTGGTCCCTTGATTTACCTAACTTTAAAAATAAAGATTAACTGTTTTAGTTCTCACACCAGTCCCATGACTGACCTGGAGTTTATTGTTTTAACCTAAACTCTGGGTGCCCTTATTTTGACACGGGCAGCTAGTAGTTTTGGTTTTGCAGATTTATATTCACAGGATCCTGGTTTACAGCTGGAACGATATCCGGAAAGCTTTGTATCCGTATATCCCTTCTAGTTGTGTATTGTATTATTTTCCGCTGCTATGTATTTAAATGTAATTTAAATCTCTGATATTTCTGTGTAAAATTGATTCGTACTCTGTATATTCTTGTAATCTGATGCATTGTTGTAATATACAATGAAATGTTCTTTTGTCTGCGTTCTATTTTGTCCTGTTCTCAAACGATAGGGCGTTTCGAACGGTCTGGGTCGGTTTAGCGACCGGTTCGGACCGAGCGAAATTCCTTCTCGTCACAGTTGGTATCAGAGCTTTGGTTTACAAAGCTCAGAGAATAAGGCACATTAGAACTATACGAAAGAATTCATCAGATATTGGATTAGTAATATCCAATGAGAATGACTCGTTAGAGATAGGATCAGTAGTATCCTAGAACGAGTGTGAAGAGTTTATTTTTAAAATAAAACAAATTTTTGTTTTGAAAATTTAAATCAATTATTCGTATTTGATTATTTATTTATATTGATGTGGACAATCCAGTATATATAGATTTTGCGTAGACGTCTGATCCGCGTGTATTTGAAATTTTAATATACTGGATAGATATAGAATCACACTCTAGTCGCCCGGAGATAATTTTGGTAATGCGGCCGCATTATCAATATTTATATTCGTGTTTCGAAGGTGTGATATCTATATATTTCCATTAGACTGGTGTGAGAACCAAAACTAATATAGATAGATTTATTGTTGTGATTTGGCATCAAAAATCTGATTTTTGTATATGTATCAAAATTATGAATTTGAAACGTTAAATTCACTAATTGATTGATGTTTGTGTTGTTTGTTTATTTGTTTGCTAATTTTTAGCCATTTAGCCTAATTGAACCGAATATTGAATTGTATTGAAAATTGGTTGCATTTGTTTGCATATACATATATATCATTGAACAGGTCATAGCAAGGAGGCTAGAGCAGAGAATAAAATTTGTTTGCCCGACAAATAGGTACATGTTTACTACATAATTTACTGTTTTGTTTGGGTGATGATGATTTTGTGAGCCTATTGGCTAGCCGCTTGGCTTTTTCTTTTTCTTTTTGAGATCTGAAGGACCGGGGAAGCTATTTGAAATTCCCCGATGCTCCCGGTGCAGGGGAGGTTATGGCGAAATTTTTCGAAAATTTAGGGTGTTAGCCAAATTTTTGAAAATTTGAAAATTCTCAGAAACTAAAGAGTTGGAGAATGGAAGCCTGATCGGTCGTAGAGCTGAATAATCAAACCACTTTCGACTTTGTTCCTTTTCGGGGACGAAAAGTTTTAAGTGGGGGAGATTGTAACAACCCGTAAAATCTGGGCCAGTTTAAAATTTTTATTTTGGCAATTTTAGCGAATTTTGAATATTTAAAATAGATTATTTTAAATAATATCGACGAGAAATTTATTTTGAATAGAATTCGAACGTATATATTATACGCGTCGTCGTTAGAATATATAATAATTATATATAATTATAAAAGGAATTGAAAATGGCGCGGTAGTTCGAAAATTTGATTTCTAATTTCAAATGAATATACAGAATTCAGTATAAGTCAGAATTGAACGAAACAAGAAATATTTGAATCTGTATAACTATATCTTTGTAACGAAGTTAACAAACTGAGATTTCATCTTAGAAATGATAAGATATGTCCAGTTTAAAATTAGAAATAGTCGCTGTGGAATTTATATATATTTTTATATATATAAGGCCCTTAAAAATGGACATTTTGCAAACGACCTCGGAATTCGACGAAACCAGTTTTGTTGGGTCCGTGATGTTAAGTTATTGCTAGATTTCAAATTTCATAATTTTTCGAATCAATATGTGAGCGTGGCAAAGGAAAACGCGTTTGACCAGTTTCAGTTGATTTTAATCGACTGGAAATTGGCCATTTTTCAAATGGTCTCAGAATTCGATGAAACTAGTTTTGTTAGGACCGTATCGTCAATACGAAGCTAGAAAATATTTTTGTGGGATTTATAGAGTTAGTATGTGACCCCGGTAATTTGAAATGTACGTTTAAAATTCAATATAAGGATTTAAATTGTAAATTCAACGGAAACTGATTGTAACAGCCGAATCAGCTTATGATGCATATCCCATTGTGTTCGGAATGGGGGTAAAACGCTATGGACGACAAGCAGTGGGCCTTGTTTCGAAGTCGATAGAAAAAAGTTGCTTTATGTGGAAAAATAAATAAATAAATAAATAAAAATATAAAATAATTCTTCTTCTCCTTTATCTGTTCTGCCCCCCCCCCCCCCCCCCCGATTCATCATTTCCACAGAAAAGAAAAAAAAAAAGGGGAAAATCGATTCGCCCCGTCGATCTCGAAGCCGCCCACCACCGATCGACGCTTACACCTCCGTCGCTATCCTCCCTCACAGACCGGCCTCGCAACCCCGCCCTCAGATCGACGTCTTCCCCTCCATTCATCAGTCGCGTCAACCCCCACATCGCCCAACTGCCGATGCTGCAACCTCCCCTGGCGCCACCTGGTCCTCCGACGATCACCCCTCCGACGAACTGAAGGCCGCCCCAACCCTCCGCCTCCTCCTGTCGCCGGCATCGATGCCCCCTTTCTTCGATGCAGTGAGTTTTTACTTTACTTTATTTTATTTTCTATTAAGTAAAACTGATTTTTATATTAAGAAAAACTGATTTTCTTTTTAGAGTAAAAACTGATTTTTTTTTTATAGAAAGTAAAACTGATTTTTATATAAAAAAAAAGGGGAAAACTGATTTTTATAAAGATGTTAAAACTGATTTTATTTTATGTTATAAAGCAATGATTTTTATTTAGAAAACTTTAAATTTAAAAGGGTGAAAACTTTAAATTTAAAAAGGTGAAATCTTTAAATTTAAAAAGGTGAAAACTTTAAATTTAAAAAGGTGAAAACTTTAAATTTAAAAAAAGGTGAAAACTTTAAATTTAAAAAAGGTGAAAACTTTAAATTTAAAAAGGGTGAAAACTTTAAATTTAAAAAGGGTGAAAACTTTAAATTTAAAAGGGTGAAAACTTTAAATTTAAAAAGGTGAAATCTTTAAATTTAAAAAGGTGAAAACTTTAAATTTAAAAAGGTGAAAACTTTAAATTTAAAAAAAGGTGAAAACTTTAAATTTAAAAAAGGTGAAAACTTTAAATTTAAAAAGGGTGAAAACTTTAAATTTAAAAAGGGTGAAAACTTTAAATTTAAAAAGGGTGAAAACTTTAAATTTAAAAAGGTGAAATCTTTAAATTTAAAAAGGTGAAATCTTTAAATTTAAAAAGGTGAAATCTTTAAATTTAAAAAGGTGAAATCTTTAAATTTAAAAAGGCGAAATCTTTATATAGAAAATAGCGTGATAAAAATATAATTTTTATCTATATAGCAGCGTTGTGAAAATTCGATTTTTATATATTGAACTTTGAACTAAAAATTCGATTTTTATATATTGAACTTTGAACTAAAAATTCGATTTTTATATATGGAATAGCGAAGTAAAAATTCGATTTTTACATATGTAGTGAAAGCGGACAACGAAGGTGACAAAAAGGCGAGTTGGCGAAGATTTCCTGCCTTAGAAGTGCCGTGGAGCTAGGATAGCTATAGGTGAGAACTTCTCACTCAAATTCTATTTTTCTAGTTATATATATATATATATATACTAGGATGCAGACGGTGTTTAGTAGCACCCGACACAATCGTCCACAGACCATGGACTTGTTTGTTTGGCTGTTTGGTGATTGATTGCGATATTGGTTTGAATGTGGTTTGTGCTGTGAAAAATCGAATCGATAAATTGGTTAGGATTAGACGTGCACCGTTATAAGGCGAAGGAGTAAGGCTAGGTTAGACTCTTACTCCAAATTTTGTGGTTTGCATAACGAATTGATTTGATTGATGTGTGAATGGCGTGGGCCTTCACTAGACCGGGGATAAGGCTAGGCCTTGTCCCGTTTCTAGTATCGTGCCGTTATGCCGCCGAAATTTTCTAAAATGTGTTAGAAAATAAAAATATCATTTTATTGTGTAAATGAATTGAATAGAAATTCATAGGTTGAAATAAAATGTTTTGTCGTTAAAAATATAATTTTTAACGTGAATGTGAATAAATGAATAGTTATAAACAAATCGGCCGATTTGTTTGTATATACACTGATTTGACTGATATTGATTGGGTCGATAAATTTTACACATCGCCCAATTGCACAAATAAAATCTGTGTTTGATTGTTTGAAACCCCACACGGGTGTTGGGATGAAATTTGAAGTTCACTCATCCTGATTGATTAAATATGTCGATCGATTGATTGACAGGCTGTTATAAGCGTTGAATATCTATATTTGATGCTTATACAGTGTAGTGCACTTTGGTTGATGGTTGATTATTTTCAATGCTATTATATACATGTGTTGTATGCAAATCCATATAATTAATTTTATATGGTAATTGATTGGGCCTCATTCCAGTTTTGAAAAAGAAATATTTGAAAAAGAAATATTTGAAAAAGAAATATTTGAAATAGAATATTTGAAAATAGAAATTTATGAAGCCGTGTTGATTAGATTGACGCCATTTTGACGTGAACGATATTTATATCAATTTTAAGTGATTTCGAAATGAATTGAATTGAAAGTGATTTCGAAATGAATTGAATTGAAAACGAATTCAAAGTGAATTGAATTGAAAGTGATTTCGAAATGAATTGAATTGGAAACGATTTCGAAATGAATTGAATTGGAAACGATTTCGAAATGAATTGAATTGAAAACGATTTCGAAATGAATTGAATTGAAAACGAATTCAAAGTGAATTGAATTGAAAGTGATTTCGAAATGAATTGAATTGGAAACGATTTCGAAATGAATTGAATTGGAAACGATTTCGAAATGAATTGAATTGAAAACGATTTCGAAATGAATTGAATTGAAAACGAATTCAAAGTGAATTGAATTGAAAGTGATTTCGAAATGAATTGAATTGGAAACGATTTCGAAATGAATTGAATTGAAAACGATTTCGAAATGAATTGAATTGAAAACGAATTCGAATTGAATTGAAAGTGAATTGAAATGAATTCAAATTGAATTGAAATTTGAATTGAATAGAAATGAATTTTGAAACGAATCTATAAAGAAGAATTCAATTTTGTTTTGAATTGAAATGGAAGTTGAAATAGATTTTTGAAACGAATTCAAAACTATTTATATAATTCGTTTTAAATAGAAATCGACGATATATATATTATATATATAATATAATGGCCTGAATAGAACGCGCCGCGCCGCGGCAGTTCGTGAATTTCGACCATTTATTTCAAACGGACGTTGCGGGAGATCCGACCGTCGGATTCTCCTAAAACCGGAACCGTTGGGTTCGTATCGAAAAGAGCTTTCTAGCGAATGTTAGAAATTTGAAATCTAACGGTTGGATTTGGAATTATGTCCAAATCAAATTTGAAAAAGGTCGCTGTAAGTGCAGTTCGATGGCCGTTGATGGAAATCGACTGTACGGGCCTTGATAAATTTATTAAAAATAGTAATAATTTGTGTAAAATCATAAGAAATGATTTGTGAAGATTTGGGATGAAAAACTCCATATTTGAAAAGATAAAAATAGATTTTTATCGAAATGAACTAGTTTTGAACTAGAATTATAGTTCTATTTATTTTTAAATAAATAAATTGAATTTGAAAAGGGTTTTGAAAATAACCAGAATTTCCAATGATTGCATTGGAGTGGATTTGAATCGAAATTGTCTTCGGAATATTTCGATGTTGGAATTCGTGATTATACAGATGTTGTTATGGGAATTTGAAAGATATACATTTATATCGTTATTTCAATACGACATTTGTTAATCGTAGAATTTGATATTGAATATAAGCCGATATATTTTCTATTCAGAGCCTTGTATTGAATATCAAATGTGATTTGGGTTTGTCGTGAATGGTGTCTTCACTAACACTGTTCTTGAACCCAGTTGTGAAAAGATTAAATCTTTTTATTTAGATTTAATGAAGTGTACCAATTGAATGATATTTAATTGGAATTGAAGTGGTATTGATTTTTGGGTTTATCGTGAACAGTGTTTTAAATAACACTTGTTCTTTAACCCGATAATTAGTGAAATGTGATTTTGGGTTTATCGTGAACCGTGTTTTAAATGACACTGATTCTTTAACCCAGCCGAAGATTAAAACTAAATGGAGTTTTAATGAATCTTTAATTAGATTGAAATGATCGAAAATGGAGTATCACCAGTTTTGCTCCAGGCGATAGTTAAATCTTTAATTAGATTTGAACGTGAAATGGTAATTGAATTACCGATAACACTGTGGTGTTAGATATGAAGTACTACCAGTTTTACTTCATGGGATGAATAGGTTGGGATTGGGAAAAAAAATAAATGATTACTTCGGTGTGGTTCTCTAATCCCGACTAGTTTGAATTGATATTCAAAGGAGATTAAAGGATAAATTTAAAGAATTTATCTTGGATAAAATTAATGGGAACTTTTTCCCAAAGTATAGGAATATTTGAATAAAAGAATATTCTGAAGTGGAATGAGGCGTATGTTGTGTTTGTGTAACACTTTTATAATATATACGCGAGTTATTCAGAAAGACCGGGTTTATCCCATTCTGAATAACTGATTCGACGTGGTGTCGAAGATGAAGACGGTGGTCGAAGACCGGAAGTCTTCACATCGTTTGGGTGATTACTGATGATCTTGATTGGGCTGTACACCCAAGAAGATGGAAACAGTTGGTGATCGTCCAGACGTACTTGGAGATCGATGGATATGCGGGGTACTAGGTGCCTCCGGTTTCGTTCAGACCCAGAACGGACTTGTAAATGGACTGTGTGTCTGACATTGGATTTTAGTCTGTGTGATTGATTTCTATTAAATATATATCTGTTTGGCGGCGGAGAATTTATTCTCTTGCTTAACGCCCTTCTCTGAGACGTACGAGCTCAGGGGTTATATACTGATGGATATCAAACACATAGAGTGAATTGCCTGTGTGGCATGCCTAAGTGGCAATTGATCGAGGCTTCTGTTGAAAAGCAAAGTCTTGTGGTGATGATCAAAGCACAGCCTGTGTGGCACAGCTTTGTGTAACGTGAATTCGCGAGTTTCGCACCCCGGTTGTGAACCAAAAACGGGAGAGGACCTCAGGGAGGGCATGCGTTTCTTTCTAGCTAGAAGTGGCGTCAGTGGTTTTACACGCCCTGACGAGTTTGACTTATGTGGTTGTTGCTGTTGCGAGGCGCCTCGGTTACATCGGTTTCGGCCGAAGCATTCTGGTCGGCAGACGGACCAGACTTACACCCCATAGGGTGGGGAAACGTAGTGTTCAGGCATTTTAATCCACATCGGTGGACCGGCCCTGACGATCCAAGGGCCCACCTGAGTCTGGGTCCTGAGGGGCGGGCTAGAGCGTCTCGAATCGGTTGAGGACTATCTTTTGCCTCGGTTCATAGACGGAAATCCAATTTCCAAATACGTGACATTTGCGGTTTTAATTGTAAAACCTAGTATGGTGACATAGTGGGATGGGGCATTCATGCCGCCTATGATTGATACTTATGATTTGAAGTTGTTTTATACACTATGCACGTATAATAGTATCCAACGATTTGTTTTAACCGTATCAAGCATTCCTTGGCTGTTATAAGGGAAAACCCTATCCTCGGCTGCGTTGCATTGTGTGATGGGACCTGGGTCTTATAACAGCTTCATTTTTCTTTATTTAGCATTGCGCTGTTTGTTTTATGCACTGGTATTCTTGGGAGGAAACCCGTTCTGTGTTATACGGCGTGGTCCCTTGATTTACCTAACTTTAAAAATAAAGATTAACTGTTTTAGTTCTCACACCAGTCCCATGACTGACCTGGAGTTTATTGTTTTAACCTAAACTCTGGGTGCCCTTATTTTGACACGGGCAGCTAGTTGTTTTGGTTTTGCAGATTTATATTCACAGGATCCTGGTTTACAGCTGGAACGATATCCGGAAAGCTTTGTATCCGTATATCCCTTCTAGTTGTGTATTGTATTATTTTCCGCTGCTATGTATTTAAATGTAATTTAAATCTCTGATATTTCTGTGTAATATTGATTCGTACTCTGTATATTCTTGTAATCTGATGCATTGTTGTAATATATAATGAAATGTTCTTTTGTCTGCGTTCTATTTTGTCCTGTTCTCAAACGATAGGGCGTTTCGAACGGTCTGGGTCGGTTTAGCGACCGGTTCGGACCGAGCGAAATTCCTTCTCGTCACAGAGAGTAACAATCCATACTGCTAAGAGGAAATAAGGAAAATTGAATCTGCGAAGGAACTTGAAGTGATATGTTTAGATCCTCATTGACTTTGACAAATCTGTTAAAAGAGAAAAGTGTTGGAATCAAGCCTAAAAACTAGCATAACCCCTTTCTTAAAGAAAGTAAGGGCACTTCATATGGTCCCATACATATATAGTTGGAATAGATCCATCTGTTATGTGTCATTCTTCTTATGTTTACCCAAATGTAAAATGTATCTGACAAAAAATGCTATTCGATAAAGTGCGGTCAAAAGACTTGAAAGTGAAAGTTGAAAGGTTGATTAAAATGGGCTCAGCCATGAAGTTTTCTATCCAGGATGGATTGCAAACATAATATTAGTAAACAAACCTAATGGAAAGTGAAGACATGTGTTGATTATATTGATTTGAATAAGACATGTCCTAAAGATTATTACTCTTTGCCTAAAATAGACCAATTAATGGATACTACAAGCAGATATAAGTTATTATCTCTTATGGATGCTTATTCTAGGTATAACCAAATATCGACGTTTAAGATGTATGATGAACATGCAAGTTTCAATATTGGCGGTGGAAACTTTTATTACAAATCTATGACCTTCAGTTTATAAAACGCCAGAGCAATATACCAAAGACTGCTTAACAGAATATTCCATGAACAGATTATAAGAAACATGGATGTTTACATAGATGGTACATTAATAAAATCCTAAAGGGTGGAATATCATATGAAAGATCTTGAAGAAATGTTTAAGACCATGCGAAAGTTAGAAATGAAGTTAAATCCTCAAAAGTATCACTTTGTAATTCACTCGGGAAAGTTCTTGGGATATATTATAAGTGAGCAGGCAATAGAAGCCAGCCCCACGCAGATAAAGAAGATAGGTGATATAGCAGAACTAAAAACCAGTAAGGATGCAATGAGCTTAAATGGAAAGGTGACAACATTCAAGTAGATTTGTTTCAAAGGACATAGAAAAATAAAGTGATTGGCATTTATCTTTTGAAACAAATCGCTTGATTTCTCGGTCTTACGTTTATCTTTTCTTTCAAAAGGATTTTCTAACGTAACTCAAATGATTGGCATTTACTCACACCAGTCCTATAGCTGACCCAGAGTTTATTTGTTTTGTTTTACCCTAAACTCTAGGGTGCCCAAATTTGTATGGGCAGTCAACTAGTTTAGGTTATAGATACCATTAGAGGAGCTTGAGGCGGGAGGCTTCAGCGCTAGATAGCTACTGTTTATTTTTGTTGTGATGTGTTGTGTTATGAAATGACGGTGGTATGTATATACACTACATATTTGTATTTCAAGAGCTGTTATATATTATATTTTATTCTGCTGTGATTATGAGATTCTATGTTGTTATTTTATTCTTATTAGCACCGTCAATTTCCTACACGATCTGAAACCATACCCGAAACCCGCACGGAAATTAGCACGTTAACCCATTTTCAAGTCAACCCTAATTTGACTCGCTTATAAATGGGTGGGTTTAGGGTTGACCTGCTAACTGGATTTTGACCTGCCAAACCGATTATATGTTGTATCTCTTCCATACTGTTAGCCTTTTATGTATGTTGTTAGTGTTAGTCTTTTATGTTTGCAGTAATAAACATGCTCATATGTTTTTGTGTCAACTATTATATTTTACTAATTTAGTCTTGTATGATGTTAGTTGTATTTTACTTATAACAATTGTATCTCTTCCATATTAATAGTCTTTTATGTATGCAGTTGTGATAACCCCAAACCTCCACTGGGTGAAAGTAAGGAATAATCATATGGAATACAACATAAATATAACAATACATATCACTGATACAACATAGTAGAGGAAAAACCATAGAATAATAACATTATAGCAGTGGAAATATAATGTCATAAACCACAGAATCCCCAACAGTCACAGAATTCCAAATTATTACATCAAGTTTGCAGAAATGGAAATAAGTTCCAACTCCCAAAATAAGCAATATGAAATGAAACAAGTCTAATGGCTGAACTTAAAGATAGAAAATGCAATAGAAGTAAATGATAGCTGTCCTCAAAGCTCCAAGTCATCACCTCTCCGCAAAAGCAAACCCAAGCAAAGATAATGAGCAACTCCAAGAAGACTCCAAGCAAAGAATGAACATGTTTACTTGGCTGCCCGTGTAGAAAAGAGGGCACCCGAGTTTGCAAAAAGGTGAAACAAACTACGGGTCAGTCATGGGACTGGTATGAGAATTCATAACTAGTTTAGTAATAATAATATGACAAATCCAAAGACCACGCCGCTAATGCGGAACGGGATTACTCAATGGATTGTCGTGCATAATTTAAAGTGTCAGAACGTACAACATCGCAATGCTTTTTACAAAAATGGAATCACCATAAGACTCAAGTCCCATCACACAATGCAACGCACACCAGAGGATAGAGTTTTCCCTTATGGTGATTAAACATGCTAAATACGGCAAATACGAGTTTAATATTATTATTAGTGTGTAATAAAAACATTTCAAAATAAATGTATCAATCCTAGTAAACATAGTACCCCATCCTACTATATCTCCATACTAGTAATACAATCAAAACCGCAGGGTCGTATTTGGAATTTGGATTTCCATCTGAGTCAAGGCTAAGGAGGAGCTCCTTACCGATTCGAGGCACTCTAGCAATGCCCCAGGATTGGTACTCTGTCCAACCCTTGGATCCTGCAGGGCCGGTCAATACGTTAACGCTTAATGGATTGGCAATTCCTGAACACACGCTTCCCGGTCCTTTTGGACCTACAATACGGCCAGTGGCGACCGCATAAATCCGAGGCCCCGAAAAATCCAACAACCACAATGAATAAATGCCAGCGTTGGTAGGTCCCTGACACCACTCTAGCTAGAAAGAAACGTGTGCACTCCCTGCGTTCCCTTCTCCCGTTTTAGACTCCGCCGGTGTGTGAGGCTCGAGAAGTCACGTCATACACAAAGCTATGCCTAAACAGGCTATGCTTTGATCATCCCACAAGGCCTGCTTTTCAACAAAGCCTTGATCCCATGCATCTTGGCATGCCACATCGTCAATCCATACCATATCATTGATTTCCGCCAACATATAACCTCTAAGCTCGTACGTCTCAGAGAAGGGTGAAAGACACCAAACAGATATATGTTTAACAGAGATCAATAGATACGCTGTAAAGGAATACCACGTCAGACATGCAATCCATTTACGCTTATGCTCTGGGTCTGAGCGAAAGCCAAATCCGTTCAATCAACATGTTCGTTCGAATGACGATCATGACCTCGAATTGGGAGCAAATCAATTTAAAGCCTCAATCGCTGTCTTCCTAAGGGGAAGATTGACGGTCTTCATTAGTCGTCTTCTTCTTCAATTCTCATCGTCGTTTTGATTATTTGGAATGAGATTAACTTGGCCTTTCCAAATAATCTTCGTATATATATATATATATATATATATATATTGAAAACTCTTCCTTATCGTTATTTCTAATTTATAACGATTATTTCCTATTCTATTTAATTGAAAATAATTAAATCTTTAATCAGCGACGATTCAGGTCAATGGCGATTCTGGTGCTATTTCCAATCAATTTTGATTTTCACATATCTAAAAATCTAACCGTTGGATTTTGACGTATTATATATCGTTGGAAAGATTTTTCCAAGACGGTTCTAGCGGTTTCAGTCTTAAGAAAATCCGACGGTCGGATCTTCTTGTATTGTCATTTAAAGATATAATTTTAAAATGCGAAATACCGCACTCGATTCGTTTAATTTTAATTATATATATATATATATATATATATATATATAAACGTAACCCGTTTAACTCTTTACTCTTAAGTATATTTTCCTTTTTTATCCTTTTATCCCTTCATTTACAGAGAAATGAAAATCATACTTGAACGATGAATTCTTCCTTTTTGATTCTTTTAATTTCTTTAATTTACGGTAAAATGTAAATTATATTTCATCGTCCAATTCCTTCTTACATGTAAAATGTAATTTATAATTCATCGTTCTTAAGTACATATAAAAATATAAATTTTATTTACAATGTGAATCCTACTTCTTGTTTACATTATAAAAATGTAATCTTTATTTACAAAGTAAACCCATACATTCATTTCATAGAAAAAAATGAAATTTCATTCATGCGGGTTAAATTCATTCATAATTTATGTGACGATCCCAAAACCCCGTGACACGGTGTTAAGGATAATCATTGGAATATAACACATTAATCATCATTAGCAGATCACAGATAATATAGATACAATAATGGC
This sequence comes from Allium sativum, assembly GCA_030737875.1. Taxonomy (NCBI): domain Eukaryota; kingdom Viridiplantae; phylum Streptophyta; class Magnoliopsida; order Asparagales; family Amaryllidaceae; genus Allium; species Allium sativum. The sequence continues at coordinate 66,047,144 of CM060924.1, forward strand.
GGAGAAAATCCAAGTCAGCACGGTGTAGTCAAGCCTCGCCATGAGCCAAAAGGTGCGTCAGAAACCTGTAACTAGGCTGCCCGTGTGAAAATAAGGGCACCCGAGTTTGCAAGGTGAAACAAACTACGAGTCAGTCATGGGACTGGTATGAGAAATCCATTCAACTTATTAACAACAATAATAAGGCAAATCAAAGGACCACGCCACTTTCGCGGAATGGGTTTACTCCAATGAGTGCTCGTGCATGAAATAAAGTAAATGATTAAATCAACGCAATGCTTTTTTATAAAATGAAGCCATTATAAGACCCAGGTCCCATCACACAATGCAACGCAAGCCGGAGGATAGAGTTTTTACCTTATAATGGCCAAAGATGCTTCATACGAATAAAACAAAAGTGCTTGATATTATTACTAGTGCATATATGTTTCAAAAGCGATTTCAATCATAAATATCAATCATAGGCGGCATAAATGACCCATACCACTATGTCGCCATACTAGTAATACAATCACAACCGCACATATCGTATTGGAAATTGGATTCCTTCATGAGTCGAGGCAAGGGGCAAGCTCCTCTCCGATTCGAGACACTCTAGCAAATGTCCTAGGACCCCACTATGATCCTTGGATCTTCAGGGCCGGTCCTCTCTTACTTTTGAGGATTGGCAATTCCTGAACACACGTTTCCCGGTCCTTACAGACCTATATCGAGGCGCCTCGCATTCCAACAACCACACAGGTGAAAGTATATATAATGTCAGGGCTGGTAGGTCACTGACACCACCTTAGCTAGAAAGAAACGTCGTGCTCTCCCTGCAGTCACTCTCCCGTTTTTGACTCATACCGAGGTGTGAGGCTCACGAATTCACGTTATACACCAAGCTACGTCACACAGACCATGCTTGGATCATCAACCACAAGACTTTGCTTTGCAACAGAAGCCTTGATCACATGCCACTTAGGCGTGCCACACAGGCAATCCACTCCATGCGACTGATTTCTGTCAATACATAACCTCTAAGCTCGTACGTCTCAGAGAAGGGCGTTAAGCAAGAGAATAAATTCTCCGCCGCCAAACAGATATATATTTAACAGAGATCAATCAATACAGAACAAAATCCAATGTCAGACACACAGTCCATTTACAAGTCCGTTCTGGGTCTGAACGAAACCGGAGGCACCAATTCCTCGCATATCCGTACAATCAACAATATGTTTGGACGGCTACTACTTCAATTCCTTCATGGTAGCTACTCCAATCACGAGCATCAGTAGCGCCCATCCATCCAATGTGGAGATCGTCGGTCTTCAGTCGTCTTCGACTTCTCAACGTCGATCGATTATTTGAAATGAGATAAACTCGGCCTTTTCAAATAACCCACGTATATTTAGATTTTCAAACCAATTAATCACAGGGTTGAACTATTCAACATTCACATTTCAGTTATTTAGTTATAATTTTCACGTCAAATACATTCAACCATCACATATCAAGCAAACACAACAAAATTGGTTTATTTTCACTCAATATCGTCTATAGCACTTAATAACGATATATCGCCATTTTTATTTAATTTAAAACGGCCATATTTAATTAAACGACGTTTCAGGTCGTGTCGATGCACTGGCGCTGCTTTCCACTAATTTTGTTTTACACATATAGGAAAATCTAACCGTTGGATCTTCACAAATTTTACATCATCAGGAAGGTCTTTTCAAAACGAATTCAACGGTTCCAGTTTTGGGAAAATCCGACGGTCGGATCTTCCGCACTAACCATTTGAAGTTACGATTTCAATTTACGAACTGCAGCGTCGTTATTCGATTTAATTTAATTATATTTATATTTATATATTTATATAAATATAGTTCATTCAATGATTTCCATATCGTTTTCACCTCAAATATTTTTCTAACACCTTAAAATTTTGGAAAATTTCGCCATAACCTCCCCTGCACCGGGAGCATCGGGAAATCGCAAATAGCGTTCCCGGTCCTTCTAATTTCAAAAAGAAAAAGAAAAAGCCAAGCGGCTAGCCAACAGGCTCATAAAATCATCACCCAAACAAACAGTAAATGTGTACCTATTTGTCGGGCACAAAATTTTATTCCTCTTCTCTAGCCCCTTTGCTATAACCTGTCCAATGAATATGCATGTACATGTATATACAGTTCTTATCATTTATCAATTTCTATTCAACTTCACATTTGATTTGCTTTGGTTTAAAAACACCATTCATTCTAATATCGCATGCATAGGCTAAAATCATATCATTAGCTAGTTAATGTATATTTCAACTCATGCACGTTTATTCGAACCAGTGGCTATTTTTAACACTTCACATTTCAAAGATGATAATTTTGGCGAACTAAAGTAGATTTCAACACATGACTATTTTATTTAGTTCCTATGCATGTTAAAAATAATATTTCTATCACAAATATTTGTTTCAACGTCTGCATATCTTTAGCATATCACACATATGATAAAAATGATATTTTTATCATTTAAAATATTTATTCAACCAATGTATGGTTTCAACACTTCATAGTTTCAATAAAAATGTAATTTTTATCGTTCAATCTTTTTATTCAACACATGAACCTTTCCACTACACACATTTCTCAACAAATGAGCATTTCCACACATGGACATTTTATTTATGTTGTTCTTATTAGAAAGATGAAATTTTGATTGTTGGAACTATTCATATAAGGCGAATATTTTTGATACTTCATATATATATAAAAATGTGATTTTTATTGTTTATACACTTCATTCATTCACAAATGAATTTAATTTTCACACAACACTTTCCAACACATGAACAATTTCCACACATGGATATAGTTTCAATATATGGCTTTAATTTCTATGCATGCAAATAATTTCAACATATGAAAATAATTCTAACACACAAATATTATTCAAAATTTCGGCAGCATAACGGCAGGGTAGTTAAAACCGGCACCGTCCCTAGTACGGCTCCTCGCTCTACCTTAAAACCTCGCGGTTTTTGACAATGGGGATCATGCATCTAATTCGCACGCAGGCGGCATGTTTATATTTATTTCATTACCACAAACTAATCCTATGTGGTTTCAACCAAATATTTTCCAATCACAAACGGGTATTTTTCAACCACAATCAATTCAATATCAACCACAAACAATCCCAAACAACAATTTGCCGTCAACCAATTTTCACAACAATTTCAACCAATAAATATCGTCCATGGTTTGTGGACGAGGGGGCATATATATATATATATATATATTTATTTATATATAGCAATTCACTTTTATTTCCACACACATATATATATATATAAAGAAATTGAAGAGTGAGAAATTCTCACCAATAGCTATCCAATAACACGACTCTTCCTTTATAGAAATCTTCGTCTATTTCGCCTTCTTGTCGCTTTCGTTGCCCGTATTCTCTACATAGGTAAAAATCAAATTTTTACTATGTTATTCAATATATAAAGATTGCATTTTGACTTCGCTATTAAATATATAAAGATTATATTTTTATTATTCCCATGATGTAAAAATTATATTTTTATTGCTTTAAAAATATAAGAATCATATCTTACTTCTTCTACTTAACAAAAATTCCGTCTTTTCTATTTTTAAAAATATGATCTTTATTTTTGCAAGTTCAAATCTTTTTCTTTTAAAAGATTAAACCTTTTTCAAATCAGTTTTTATATTTTTAACAAATCAGTTTTTAAACTTTATCAAACCGGTTTTAAAACTTTATAAAAAAACAGTTTTTAAATTCTTTATTAAAATTTACATAATAATATGTAATTTATTTCATACGATGAAAATTCATTCATATAAAAGTGTAGTTTACTTTATGCGGACTAATTTCATTCATAAAATAAAATGTAATTTATTTCATGCGATCTTAACTCATTCATAAAATGCATATACAAATGTATTTTATTTCATGCGATGTTAATTCATTCATAAAATACATATAAAAATGTAATTTATTTTATGAGGTCTTAATTCATTCATAAAATACATATAAAAATGTATTTTATATTATGCGGGCTTCATTCATTCATAAATTACATAAATAAATGTAATTTATGTCGTGTGGTCTAATTTCATTTATAAATTACATAAATAAATGTAATTCATGTCATGCGGTCTAAATTTCTTTAAATTACATTATAAAATAACGTAACTTATCCTACGGTCAATTCTCTTTTTATTAACATTATAAATAATGTCACTTATCCTACGGTAAATTTTCTTTTTATTAATATCATAAATAATGTCACTTATACTACGGTCAATTCTCTTTTTATTAACATTATAAATAATGTCAATTCATCCTACGATATCATTCTTTTATCTTAACATTATAAATAATGTTAATTTCCTATAGTGTAAATCCCCTTTTTATTTACATTATAAAATAATGCAAAATTATCCTACGTTGTGATTACTATATAATTTACATTAAAAATAATGTAAAATGGACATACGGTGAAATTCATGTATATTTACATTAAGAAAAATGTAAATTCTCATTCTCTAATTACAATGAGAAATCCGTTCTTTCTTTACAATGTAAAATTGACTTTTTAATTACAATGTAAAGTCCATTCTTTTTATTTCATAAAAAAAAAATGTAAATCTTCCTACAGTTAAATTCCTTTTTATTTACATTTATAAACATGTAAATTTTAACATACAATGGATTTCTATATATCTTACCTTGTAAAATAAAATGTAAATTCTATTTCACCATGTACATTCTACTTCTTTATAATAAAAGTAATCTTTAATCTACATGCAAAACTCTACTCTATATTTACATGTAAAATAATGTCAAATTTTATATACGGGTGAGGTTTCTATTTCATTTACATTTAGAATAATGTAACTTTACATATAATGCAAACTCATAATTCATTTACATAGAAAAATGAAACTTTTTTCTTCATGCAGTGAAATTCACATCTTTAATTACAAAGAAAAATGTAATTCCAATCATGCGGTGAAATTCCCTTTTTAATTACAAAGAGAAATGCAATTTTTATCATGCGGTGAAATTCCTCTTTTTATGTACAGTAAAAATAATGTACATTTATCCTACGGTGAAAATATTCATTTTAATATACATTAAAAGTCTGTAACTATATCCTACGGTGTAAATCCTTTTTATAATTACATTATAAAATAATGTAAAATGTACATACAGTGCCATTTCCCTTATATTAACTTTAATAAAAATGTGAAATTTTCCTACGGTGGAATTATTCTGATATTAACATTAAAATAATGTTAATTAACATACGATGAATTTTCTTTTAAATTAATTAACATACGATGAATTTTCTTTTAAATTAACACTAAAAATAATGTTAATTAACACACAGTGTATTTTCTTATTTTTAACATTAACGAAAATGTTAAATTTGTCATACGATGAAATTTCTTATTTTTAACATTAACAAAAATGTTAAATTTGTTATACGATGAAATTTCTTATTTTTAACATTAACCAAAATGTTAAATTTGTTATACGATGAAATTTCTTATTTTTAACATTAACCAAAATGTTAAATTTGTTATACGATGTAAATTCTAATTTTTAACATTAACAAAAATGTTAAATTCTCATACGATGTAAATTCTCTTATTATTATCATTAACAAAAATGTTAAATTCCTTTTAAATATTAACAAAAAAATGTTAATGACAACCCATAGTGTTATATTAATGTTAAAAATGTTAGTAATATCCTACGGTTAAATTTACTATTTAATTTACATTGGAAATAATGTAAATTTATGCATACGGTGAAAATACTTTATTTACATAATAACATGTAAAATTTCATGTCATCACAAATTCTAATTTTAACTTACATAATAAAATGTACATCTTCATGACATTGCAAAATTCTAAATTTAAATTTACAAAACAAAATGTAATTTTAGTGTCATCGCAAAGTCTAACTTTAAATTTACAAATAAAACGTAAACTTTACGATATCACCAAATTCTAACTTTAATTTACATGATAAAATGTAAATTTTATATCAATGCTAAATTCTAGCCTTAATTTACATAATAAAATGTAAATTTGTGTATCAACGCAAAATTCTAACTTTAATTTACATAAGAAAATGTAAATTTTATATCACGCAAAATTCTAGCTTTAATTTGCATAAGAAAAAAAATAATTTTTGTGTCAACGCAAAATTCTAACTATAATTTACAAATAAAAATGTAAATTCTATGTCAACGCACAATTCTAACTTTATTTACATAATAAAATGTAAAATTTGTGTCGTCACAAAGTTTTAATATTGAATTTACAAAATAAAATGTAAATTCATGTCATTGCCAAATTTTAATATTGAATTTACACAATAAAATGTAAATTCATGTCAACGCAAAATTCTAATACTAAATTTACAAAATAAACTGTCAATTCATGTCATCGCTAATTTTTAACTTTTAATTTGCATACTAAAATGTATATCATCGCAATTTCTAAAATTTTGATTTACATACTAAATTGTAAATTCCAAAATTTTGGTTTACATAATAAAAATGTAAATCATCGCAAATTCTATATTTTTACAACATAAGATGTAAATTTATATCATCCAATCAACAACCACATTCAAATATCCAAACAAGTATACATCTAACAATTCATATCAAGACAATATTCAAGGTGGTTTATATTTCGGCATATGTCAAATCGGCGAAGTATGATTCAATATCATTAACAAATAATATATATTAATTAGCCAATAGTTTCAGATCTAATATTTAGATTCGCGGATCTAACATCATACGGTCATAAACAACCTAGATCCGTATTTCAAATATCACTACATAGCATATCAATCAATCAATATTCTTTAATAATAAAGAATTAATAATTAAATAAATTAAATTTAATTAAAAATAAATTCTCACCGCTGTTGGTTCTGAGAAGATGCTTCAGGTTCGATTAGATTTGATGTTCGAATTCACTTGGTTTCGGATCTGGAACAATTCCAATGCAAATTCAAAGGAAAAATCAAAATCAGGCCTTTAACAACTGCTGCAACAACGCTTAAAAGCGTGGGGAAATCTGAAATAGAATTTACCTTAGAACGTTCAAAACTTCAAATTCGATTTTCTGGAGTTGTAGTTGACGAAACGACGAGCCGTTTGTTGGAGAAGGACCGGCTAGGAGAGATCTTTGATCGGCCTGAAGGTGGTGAGGTGCGGCGGCGGCGTGAGGCCCAGGGGGGCTGCGTTCGGCGGCACTTTGAGGGCTTGGTGGCGGCGCTACGGGGCACGGGGAGGAACGGGACTTGTCAGAGATCGAAGAGCTCGGCGAGAGCTTCGAAATGAGTACTCACACGCTAAATTTCGTTGAGAAATGAGAGAGAAATCAAAGTTTGAAAATTTGAAGACTCATCGGTTATGGTGCGGCTGAAAATGACAGGTTTGGGAGACGATGAACAGTGATTCGGGTTTAAATAATATTATATTAGGTTTTCCTAATCATTAGTTAATAATTTAATTAGCCCGTTAAAGCCCGTTTTGGTCCGAGCCCCAATTTATGCCTGCTTACTGTCGTTCTTAAGGTTTTGAGGCATTCTGAACGCAATGGAACATGTTACAGGACCCAATTCCGAAATTTATTATGAGTTTTGGAATAATTATATTATTTTATTAATATTTTAATGTATACCGTACATGAAAATTCACCGAGGTCACAAATTAACTTCAAAAATTCTCGAAAAATATATTTAGCTATGTTTTGATGCTGTGGACCTATGAAAATTAATTTCGTTCAATTCTGAGCCAGTATGAATTTTTAATGAATTTTTAAAGTAAAAAATTTGCCCGTTTACACTGAAAAATCAATTATAATTATATTTTAATTCTAAAAATTACCAAAAAATCATTTTTAGCTTTGTTTTGATGATGCGAATCCAACAAAATTATTTCGTTGAATTCTGAGACATTTTAAAAAATGGCTATTTTTCAGTCAATTAATTTTGACCGAAACTGACTAAATACTGTTTCTTTTGCCACGCTCACGTACTAGCTTGGAAAATTCTAAAATTTGAAACCTAGCAATAATTTAATATTCCGAATCCAACAAAAGTGGTTTCGTCAGAAACGGACACTGTTTGAAAAATCACTATTTTCTATGGCTATATATTTTATATTAAAAATACATTTTTAAACAAATAATTTTCGAAACTCCAAATATATAAGTGTTTACTATTTTTCAATGCAGAAACATCATTTCGAACTCAATGGAAGTGATTTCGAGTCGAAATTCCTTTATATGTAAAAAGTAGCATTTTTGACCTATGCAAATTACCCAACGACCTTTCTAAAAATTGAATTGGCCATAACTTTTGATTTCCGCTATGAAATTTCGATTTTTCGGATTCGTTGGAAAGATATTTTTAAATAGATTCTAATATTTTTGGTTTCACTAAAATCCGTTAAATTTTGCATCCTGTACGGTCAGTCAAAGTTCAAGTTTGACTTTTCAAACTACCGCGCTATTTCTAACTCTTTTTATAATTAAAATTAATTTATTATTTCTAACTTCGATTTGAACCAAATTTGTGATCATTATTATTTAAAATAGATTATTCTAAATATCAAAACTCATTTAAAATTACTTAAAATAAATTTTAAATTGGCCCCAAAATTCAGGGTTGTTACAGCAGTATTCTTGCATATTTTTGGGTATGGGGAATGATTTTTGGATATTATGATTCCATGGTTTCCATATGTGCTTCCTGTTAGTGATTTTGTAAATTATTGCCTTCTGGTGAAATTGTAACTTGATGTACGTTGGTTTTTATATAATAATGCTAGATGTTAGTGATTTGGTTCTTCTCTTGTTTATATTACTGGGCAATATTTGTCAGTGGGTCAAACTGGTAAACCTGACCCAACACGAACAGTCTAGTTAAATGGGTCACCACTGGTCGCGTTAACCCGTTTATAAATGGGTCGGGTTAGGGTTAGGAAAAATGACCCGTTTAATAAATAGGTTGACCCAACCTGTTTATAAATCAACCCGAACCCCACCTGACACGACCCATTACAGCCCTAATTTTATTTTATCTCTTATTTACCCATAATGGTTTGTATTTCTATGCAATTTAGGTTAGACGTGTGTTGTTTTAGTCAACTCCATAGGTATGGATTTGTGATTCGTTACATGAAAGCTCGATGACCGAAGGCTATAGTCCAAACCGAAAGAATTACATTGACAATGAGTCTTATATGAATCATCCAGCGGAGAAAACCATGAAAGATCTACTTAACACCGAAGGTAAAAGAAAGCTTGATGGGCAAGTAAACGACAATAAGCAAGTGGCAACATTCATCGATGAAATGATGGCGACGACGATACCTTCGTACGTCAAAGTACTAACCATCAAATACTAAAGAATTTTCAACCCGGACAACCATTAATGGCTTAATGCATCTAGAGTTGTACGGTATAGGTTGTCTCTTGTAATGCTTCATGGGCTGCTGCAAAATGGTATCAATAATACCGAGAAAAGATTAATTACTCTTTTAAGTAGTTTTCAATGAATTTTCATCTCATTTTTGTATACGAAAGGTTTCTACTGTCCATTACACTATAGTGATGAACATCAAGCTATAACCAGAGGAGGATTTAGGTGATTATTTAAAGTGATCCAATAATGAAGCCTTAAAAGTGAAATGATGAATGACTAGGCCAAATTAATACCTATTTATGCTAGAATCCTTAACAATGCCCCGTTCTGCAAAGATCTTTTTGTAAATCAATGTGATAACTTGAAAGAATTTCAGTTTTGGGCAAACAAGTTTATCTAAATGGATGAAACGTACTACGCAAAGAAGAAAACACCATTGAAGAAGGATGGAAGAAGGCCTAGCTATGACCAAAATTACAAGAGGATGTAGTGGGTAGAAATAGAAACCAATACAGTTGCCCTAGGCAAACTAATATCATTCATCTATGTGGCAATGAAAGGAAAATTAAATTTTCTATACCCTTACATGGACTAGACCAATCCGGAAGTCAAGAAAAGAAATAGGTACTAATGTAATCATAAAGCAAATGGTCATAGAATGAACGAATTCCAAATGCTAGCTGGAATCATTCAAATATTCATAAACTCATTAAAGATGGACAATTGTAGAAATTTGATCAAAATAATCACGTTGCATCTCAAGACAGCAGGGGACAACAAAAGCCATCTTGAGAGACTGTAAAAGTCATTAAAAATGAGGATATTTTAGATATAAGCTCACCTTCTAATTGCGTAGATGTGATTCATGGAGGCCTCCATATTGCTGGGGACAGTCAAGAATTTAAAAATCACTACATTATGGAACAAAAAGAAGGAATATTCTTGATATAGTAAAAGCCACAACATGACCACCCTTTGAAATCTCTTCAAATGCATACGTTGTTGGTGATGCCTCAATAGCTACAAAAGGGATCCAACAAACTTGTAAGGATTTTTTAATGATTACTACCTAGGTTTGGTTAACGGTGATAAAGAAGATACTTGTAGATGCTGGAAGTGCAGTCATTGTCATCTTTAAGAATGATTTCGATCAAATGAATATCCCTGAAGAAAATCCAAAGCTAATTTTTGGATTGAACAACAAAGGATCAACACCGTTGAATATATAATGCTAACAATGCAGATAGGTTTTCCCCTCTATTGTTGTACCTTCAATTCATACATTGTAATCATGGGCTAACCATCTTTCTATAATGCATTCTTTGGACGGCCAACTCTTGATGAAGTGGATGGTTTCATCTCTCCTTGATTGTCAAATTCCTAACAAAGAAGGAACGGGGAACTATAAAGCAAGAAAACTAGGCTCAAAGGAAATGTATTTTGCACCCCTAAACCAGTCTTAGAGGAAGTATTTATCTTATTTCAATTCTTCTACTAAATTTCGGCCTTCGGATGATGAGGCTCAACACTCAACATTCGAAGCATGGTAAGAATTAATCAATCCGGTATGCAAAGAAAATAAAGAGAAAATATATGATTAATGTAAAGAATGATCAGATAGTCACAGTGTGGACTTATAAGGGGAACTAGAAAAAATTGAACCCATGGAGGAACTTGAAGATGCATGTTTAGATCCTCGCTGACTTGGATAAAACTATTAAAAAAGGAAAAGCGTTGGAATCAATCCGGAAAACTAGCCTAATCCATTACCTTAAAGAAAGTAAGGACACTTCGTATGGTCCCACTCATACATTGTAATAACCCGGAAATCTGAGCCAATTTAAATTTTTTGTTTTGACAATTTTATTGAATTTTGAATATTTAAAATGAATTATTTTAAATAATAACGACGAGAAATTTATTTTGAATAGAAATAGAACGTATATATTTATTTGAATCATCGTTAGAATATAAAAATTAATTTTTATATATATAAAGAATTGAAAATGGCACGGTAGTTCGAAAATTCGATTTCAATTTTCAAATGAATATACAGGATTCAAAATAAATCGGATTTTAGTGAAACCAAAAATATTAGAATCTATTTGAGAATATCTTTCCAACGAATTCAAGAAATTGAAATTTCATAGCGGGGATAAAAAGATATGTCCAGTTGAAATTTCAGAATAGTCGCTATGGAATTATGGCCCATCAAAATGGAAATTTTGCAAACGACCTCGGTTTTCGATGAAACCACATTTATTGGATCTGTGATGTCAAGTTATTGCTAGATTCCAAAATTCATATTTTTTCGAATCAATATGTGAACGCGGCAAAGGAAAACATGTTTTGACAGTTTTAGTGGATTTTAATCGATTGGAAAATGACCATTTTTAAAACGGTCTCGGAATTTGACGAAATTAGTTTTGTTAGGACCGAATCGTCCATATGAAGCTAGAAAATATTTTTCGGGAATTTTAGAGTTAGTATGTGACCCCAGTAAATTGAAATGCGCGTTCAAATTCAATATATAGAGTTATATTTTGATTTTGACGAAAACTGATCGAAACGATCGAATCAGCTTACGAAACATATCCCATTGTGTTTGGAATGGGGGTAATTAGCTATGGACGACAGGCGGTGGGTCTCGTTTAGAGGTCGAAAATAAAAGTTGAATTTTGAAATTAATTAAATAAAAAAATAATTTAAAATTCCCCCACCCCTTTTTCTCTCTCCCCGTTAGTCAACCCCCCCTCCCCCCCACCATTCGATTTTCCAAATCAGATACAAAAAAAAAAAACAAATCGATAGTCGAACCAGCTGCCGCCTCCAGGCGGAGCGCCGCCGCACCCCCCACCCCCCTGGCGTGCCTCCTCTCCTTCTTCCCCCTCCACCTCCTCCGCTCTCTTCCCTCCTTCTTCTCCTGAAACCGCACCTTCCGCCTCCCCCAAAACGGAAACCGCACCCCAATACGCCAAACCCTCCGCCCTCTTCAGCCTTCGACAACACCTCCGCTGATGGTCCTCCGACCTGCCGCGCCTAGTCCTCGAGCAGCCCCCCTGTAACGACCCAGAAAATCTGAACCAATTTAAATTTTTTTTAATTGGCTAAAATAATGGATTTTAAATATTTAAAATAAATATTTTAAATAATGGCAATGAAAACTGAGTTTGAATCGACATTTGAAAACGAATATAATTAATTATAATTATAAACAAGGCCTGAAATGGCGTGGTAGTTTCAAAAATCGAATTCAAACTTTGTCGGACTATACCGGGTGCAAAACAATCCGGATTTTAGCGAAACCAAATACATTAGGATCTAATTGATGATATCTTTCCAACGAATCCGACGAATCGAAATTTGATAACGGGAATCAAAAGATATGTCCAGTTGAAATTTCTGAATAGTCGCTATGGAATTCAGGCCCTTAAAAATGGACATTTAGCATACGACCTCGGATTTCGACGAAACCACTTTTGTTGGATCCGTGATGTCAAGTTATTGCTAGGTTTCAAATTTCATAATTTTTTGAATCAATATGTGAGCGTGGCAAGGGAAAACGTGTTTGACCAGTTTCAGTTGATTTTAATCGACTGGAAATTGGCCATTTTTCAAACGGTCTCAGAATTCGACGAAACTAGTTTTGTTAGGACCATATCGTCAATACGAGGCTAGAAAATATTTTTCTGGAATTTTTCGAGTTCGTATGTGGCCCCACTAAATTGAAATGTGCGTTTAAATTGAATATATAAAGAATTACACTTTAAATTCAACGGAAACTGATTCAAACGATCGAATCAGCTTACGATACATATCCCATTGTGTTCGGGATGGGGGTAAAACGCTATGGACGACAGGCGGTGGGCCTCGTTTAGAGGTCGTATGTAAAAGTCAACTTTTTGAAAAATTAAATAATTAAATATATATATTTTATATAAAACCCCCCTATTCCCTCTTCTCTCTCTTCACTTCGAACAGAAAAAAAAAAACCCTAAATCAATCGGCGTCGCCGCCTCCACCAAGCTCCACCCACGACCGCCTCCACCAAGCTCCAGCCACCAGCAGCTCCGACGCCAGTTCGAGACCCCCTCCGACTCTCCACCCACATCGCGACACCTATTCCGCCGCACCCCTGAAGCCATCGCGACACCTATTCCGCCGCCCCCTCGAAGCCAGCTCCGCCCAGTTCGAGACCTGCCGCCGACGTCTTCTTTCCCCCTTCTTCGCAGAGCAATGTAAGTGTTTTTATTTTATTTTTATTTTTATTTTTAAATTCTGAAAAACCGATTTTTTTTTAGGTATTAAAACTGATTTTAAAAAGGGATTTAAAACTGATTTTAAAAAGAATTTAAAACTGATTTTAAAAAAGGAATTTAAAACTGATTTTAAAAAAAGAATTTAAAACTGATTTTAAAAAAAGAATTTAAAACTGATTTTAAAAAAAAGAATTTAAAACTGATTTTAAAAAAGAATTCAAAACTGATTTTAAAAAGGGTTTAAAAACTGATTTCATTTTAAGATTTAAACTTTAAAAAGATTAGAACTTTAAAAAGAAAAAAAGATTTGTATGAATAGAAAAGTTATGATGTTTGGTCATGAAACAAAAAGCTTTGATTTTTCATATTCAAGTAAAAATCATATTTTTATATATTGAAAGTCGAAGTAAAAATCAGATTTTTATATATTGAAAGTCGAAAAAAAAAATCATATTTTTATTGAATAGCGTAGAAAAAAAATTCGATTTTTATATATTGAATAGCATCGTAAAAATTCGATTTTTACATATGTAGAGAATACGGGCGAAAGCGACAAAGGGCGAGATTGGCGAAGATTTCTATAAAGGAAGAGTCGTAATATTGGATAGCTATTGGTGAGAATTTCTCACTCTTCAATTTCTTTTTCTAATTATATATGTGTTGAAATAAAAGTGAATTGCTATATATAAATATATATATATACACGCCCCTCGTCCATAAACCATGGACGATATTTATTGGTTGAAATTGTTGTGAAAATTGATTGATAGCGAATGATTGTTTGGGATTGTTTGTGGTTGATATTGGTTGATTGTGGTTGAAAAATACCCATTTGTGGTTGAGAAATATTTGGTTGAAACCACATAGGATTAGTTTGTGGAAATGAAATAAATATATACATGCCGCCTGCGTGCGAACTAGATGCATGATCCCCATTGTCAAAAACCGCGAGGTTTTAAGGTAGAGCGAGGAGCCGTACTAGGCACGGTCCCGGTTTTAACTACCCTGCCGTTATGCTGCCGAAATTTTGAATAATATTCGTGTGTTTGAATTATTTTCATTTGCTTAAACTATATTTATTCATTGAATAGAAAACCTTCATGTGTTGAATTGATATTCATTCGTTGATTAGAAATTCATGTGTTGAATGGTATTCGCGTTATAAAAAAAATCACATTTTTATCTATATATAGAAACTATAGAAAACATTCATGTGTTGAATTGATATTCATTCGTTGATTAGAAATTCATGTGTTGAATGGTATTCATATTTTGAAATAAATTGTTTGATAATAAAAATCACATTTTTATCTATATATAGAAACTATAGAAAACATTCATGTGTTGAATATATATTCATTCGTTGATTAGAAATTCATGTGTTGAATGATATTCATATTTTGAAATAAATTGTTTGATAATAAAAATCACATTTTTATCTATATATAGAAACTATAGAAAACATTCATGTGTTGAATTGATATTCATTCGTTGATTAGAAATTCATGTGTTGAATGATATTCATATTTTGAAATAAATTGTTTGATAATAAAAATCACATTTTTATCTATATATAGAAACTATAGAAAACATTCATGTGTTGAATTGATATTCATTCGTTGATTAGAAATTCATGTGTTGAATGGTATTCATATTTTGAAATAAATTGTTTGATAATAAAAATCACCTTTTATCGACTATATGAACTGTGTAAAATAATCTCGTTTTAAAAGAAATTGTTTTATGATAAAAATCCTATTTTTGTCACCTATATGAACTATATAGAAAAATAGTGTTTTGAAATGAATTGTTTTACAATAAAAATCACATTTTTATTGTATGCATAAATCGTTGAAATGTGAAGTGTTAAAAATAGCCACTTGTTTAAAATAAACATATATGAGTTGAAATATTCATTAATTAGCTAATGAAATGATTTGCACCTATTTATGTAACATTAGAATGAATGGTGTTTTTAGACCAAATAGAAATCAAATGTGAAGTCGAATAGAAAATGGTAAATGATAAGAACTGTATATATATGTACATACATATTCATTGAACAGGTTATAGCAAAGGGGCTAGAGAAGAGGAATAAAATTTTGTGCCCGACAAATAGGTACACATTTACTGCTTTGTTTGGGTGATGATTTTATGAGCCTGTTGGCTAGCCGCTTGGCTTTTTCTTTTTCTTTTTGAGATTAGAAGGACCGGGAAAGCTATTTGCGATTTCCCGATGCTCCCGGTGCAGGGGAGGTTATGGCGAAATTTTCCAAAATTTTAAGGCGTTAGTGAAATTTTTTGAAGTGAAAACGATATTGAAATCATTGAATGAACTATATTTATATAAATATATAAATATAAATAAAATTAAAACGAAACGAGGCCGTGCAGTTCGTATTTTGAAACCGTGATTTCAAACAACTAGTACGGGGAATCCGACCATTGGATTTTCCCGAAACCTCAACCGTCGGGTTCGCCTTGGAAATATCTTCCCAACGGCACCAACGTTGCAAAAATCCAACGGTTGGATTGTCTGGAATGTTTAATTCAAATCTGAAGAAAAACAGTGCCAGAAGCGATTATATTTATATATATATATAAATATAATTATATATTTAATCGAATAACGACGCTGCAGTTCGTATTTTGAAATCGAAACTTCAAACGATTGTACCAGGAGATCCGACCGTCGGATTTTCCCGAAACTGGAACCGTTGGATTCGTTTTGAAAAGACCTTTCTAATGATGTAAATTTTGTGAAGATCCAACGGTTAGATTTTCAGATATGTGTAAAACAAATCTGAAGAAAAACAGCGCCACGGCCGCTTTATGGCCCGAAGCGTCGTTTTGAATAAATAGGCTATTTTAAAATAAATAAAAATAGCGATAAATCATTATAAAATATCATAAACGATATGGAATGGAAATAAACTGAATTTGCTTGATTTATGTGGCTTTTGATGGTTGAATGTGTTTGGTGTGAAAATTACATTAAAGAACACAATTGGTGTTGTCGAATAATTTAACCATTGAAATAAATTGATTTGAAATTCTAAATATACGTGAATTATTTGAAAAGGCCGAGTTAATTCTCATTTCAAATAATTGACCGACGATTGAAATTCGAAGATGAAGACGACGGTCGAAGACCGGAGATCTTCACCTCGTTTGGATGGTAACCGAGGTCCTGATTGGGAGGCATCCCGAAATATGGATAATGAGTGGTGATCGTCCAGACGTACGTGGTGATCGATGGGTTTGCGAGGTATTTAGTGCCTCCGGTTTCGTTCAGACCCAGAACGGACTAGTAAATGGACTGTGTGTCTGACATTGGATTTTATTCTATGTTGATTGATCTCTATTAAATATACATCTGTTTGGCGGCGGAGAATTTATTCTTTCGCTTAACGCCCTTCTCTGAGACGCACGAGCTCAGAGGTTGTATATCGATGGACATCAGTCGCATGGCATGAATTGCCTGTGTGGCATGCTAAGATGCAGTGATCAGGGCTTCTGTTGAAAAGCAAAGTCTTGTGGTGATGATCAAAGCACCGCCTGTGTGGCGTAGCTTTGTGTATAACGTGAATTCGTGAGCCTCACACCCCGGTTTGAATCTAAAACGGGAGAAGGACCTCAGGGAGGACATGCGTTTCTTTCTAGCTAGGGTGGTGTCAGTGACCTACCAGCCCTGACATTTATATACTTTTCACCTATGTGGTTGTTGCTGTTGCGAGGCGCCTCGGTTTGATCGGACGATCCGGGTCCGATGGAGTCATTCGTTGGCTCGTTTACGCCCCAAAGGGCGGGGAAACGTATTGTCCAGGCATAATAATCCACATCGGTGGACCGGCCCTGACGATCCAAGGGGCAGTTGCGGCTGTTCCTAAGGGGCGGGCTAGAGCGTCTCGAATTCGGTAAGGACTATCTTTTGCCTTGGTTCATGACGGAAATCCAATTTCCAAATACGTGACGATGCGGTTTCGATTGTATATATACATTTGGCGACATAGTGGCATGGGACGCTCATGTCGCCTATGATTGATAGTTATGATTTGAAATTGTTTTCAAAACATATAAACACTAGCAATAATATCAAATGCCTTTGTTTTATTCGTATCAAGCATATTTGGCCGTTATAAGGTAAAAACTCTATCCTCCGGTTTGCGTTGCATTGTGTGATGGGAACTGAGTCTTATAACGGCTTCATTTTATAAAAAGCATAGCGATGTTTAAAAGAAAGATTTGTTTTAAAGCACTGGCAATCCAACGGAGTAAACCCGTTCCACGAAAGTGGCGTGGTCCTGTGATTAGCCAATTATCTATGTGTTGAGTGGATCTTCTCATACCAGTCCCATGACTGACTCGTAGTTTGTTTCACTTTCAAACTCGGGTGCCCCTTTTTCTACACGGGCAGCCTTGTATTCAGGTTTAGCTGGTTCTTTCTGGATAGCTGGAGCTGAAGATGGATTCTATCATTTATTTCTTTTTATGCTGTTCAGCTCCTATTGTACATATTTTGTTTATTTCCGCTGTAGACATTTATGTATAGCTGAACTGTATTTGTACTAAGTAAGATCCTGTATACTGTGTAACTCTGATGATTACTTTTATCCAGTATATTCTATTGTTCATTATCTGGTGTATTTATTTAATTTTGTTCTGCTATTATCTGTTTCTGTGTTATATTCCAAAGATAACCCTGGTTTCCGTCTGAACGGGATTTCGGGCCGTCTCACCCCCCTTCATCTAATCGATGTCCAATCCATTCAAAGTGAGTTTTAATTTATTTTATTTAGCTTATTTATAAATCAGTTTTAGTCATTTGTAGAAATTGGTTTTAACATATATAAATCAGTTTTAATTTGTAAAAAGACAAGAGCTTTGAAAATAAAAATGATTAGAACTTTTATATTAAAAAGACAAGAGCTTTGAAAATAAAAAGATTAGAACTTTTTAATTAAAAAGATCGTATTTTTAACTTTAAAAAGATCGTATTTTTAACTTTAAAAAGATCGTATTTTTAACTTTAAAAAGATCGTATCTTTAATAAGATAAAAATTAGATTTTTATCTATGTGAAGTGACGATAAGAGTATGATTTTTATCTTTGAAGAGTAGCGGTAAAGATATGGTTTTAATTAGAAGATGGCAATATAGTAAAAACATGATTTTTATTTATTGAAAAGAAGTGATAAAAATATAATTTTTATTATGAAGTTAGCGTTATAAAAATATAATCTTTACAATATATGAAGTAAAATAAAAATTTGAACTTTATTTTTATCGTGAAGTAGAGAGTATATAAAAATGTGATTTTTATATATGTAGTGAATACGGGAAACGAAAGTGACAAAAGGCGAGCACGGCGACGATTTCCTACATATGAAGAGTCGTGGCGTTGGTTTAGCTAGTCAGTGAGAACTTCTCACCTTTAATTTAATTTTCTAGTTAAAATATATACTAGGATGCAGACGGTGTTTAGTAGCACCCGACACCCGTCGTCCACAGACCATGGACGGCTTGTTTGTTTGATTGATTTTGATGTGTAGTTGATTGTGTGATGTGGAATGGAATAAAGTATTTATATAGTTAAAAATATTTTATAGTTAAAAATAGAAATTTTATCGTGTATATAAAATGAAATAAATAAATATGAACAAATTGGACGATTTTTACACACATTTGGATGATATTGATTGGGACGATAAATTTTACACATCGCCCAACTGCACAAATAAAATTTGTTTTTGATTGTTTAAAACCCCACACAGGTATTGGGATGATATGTGACAAACACTAATCCCAAAAATTAGCTATATGTCGATTGATTGATTGACAGACTGTTATAAGCGTTGAATATTTATATTTGATGCTTATACAGTGTAGAACGCACTTTGGATGATGGTTGATTGTTTATCGTCATTATTGTATGTATGAAATGGATGAAATCCATATAACTGAAATTATATGGTAATTGACTGTGTCTGATTCCAGTTCAAAATTATCGAATAATTTAAAATAATATTCAATGAAAATTGAATTGTGAAGTCGTGTTAAGTAGTTAAACGGCATTTCAACGCAAACGTGAATTTTGTCGATTTTATAATGAATATCGCGAAGTGATTTCAAAATCGAATATTTTAAAATAAAATTCGAATTAAATTGAATAGAAATGAATTCGAATTAATTTGAATAGAAATGAAATTCGAATTAAATTGAATAGAAAAGAATTCGAATTGAAATTGAATAGAAAATGAATTCGAATTTGAATTGAAAAGAAAATGAATTCGAATTGAATTAAATATAAAATGAATTCAAATTGAATTGAATAGAAAATGAATTCGTATTGAAATGAATTTGAAATTTGAATTGAACCGAAATGAATTTAAAACGAATTTATAAGGAAAAAATCAATTTTGATTTAAAATGAATATGAAGTTAAAACTGTTTTGAAAACGAATGTAAAACAAATTATAAAATACGTTTTGAAAGGAAATCGACCAAATATATATTATATATATTATATATATAATATAATGCATAATAAAACGCGCCGCTGTAGTTCGTGAATTTCGGCCATTGATTTCGAACGGACATTATGGGAGATCCGACCGTCGGATTCTCCTTAAACCAGAACCGTTAGGTTTGTGTCGAAAAGATCTTTCTAAAGAATATTAGAAATTAGAAATATAATGGTTGGATTTGGAATTATGTCCAAATCAAATTTGGAAATGGTCGCTGTAAGTGCAGTTCGATGGCCGTTGATGGAAATCGACTGCACGGGCCTTGATAAAATTATTAAAAATAGTAATAAATTGTGTGAAATCATAAGAAATGAGTTGTGAAGAATTGGGATGAAAAATTCCAAATTTGAAAAGTTAAAAATAGATTTTTATCGAAATGAACTAGTTTTGAACTAGAATTATAATTCTATTTATTTTTAAATAAATAAATTCAATTTGAAATGGTTTCAAAATAACCAGAAGTTTCCAATATATGAATTGGAATGGATTTGAATCGAAATCATCTTTGGAATATTTCGATGTTGGATTTCGTGATTATACAGATATTGTTCTGGAAATTTGAAAGATATATTTATATCGTTATTTCCAATACGATATTTGTTGGCCGTAGAATTTGATATTGAATATAAGCCGATATATTTTCTATTCAGAGCCTTGTATTTAATATCAAATGGGATTTGGGTTTGTCCTGAATGGTGTCTTCATTAACCTTGTTCTTAAACCCAGTTGAGAAAAAGAATAAATCTTTTATTTAGATTTAATGAAGTGTACCAATTAAATGGTATTTAATTGGAATTGAATTTGAATTGATTTTTGGGTTTATCGTGAATGGTGTTTTAAATAACACTTGTTCTTTAACCCGATAATTAATGGAATGTGATTTTGGGTTATCGTGAACAGAATCTTCAATAATACTATTCCTAGACCCAAATGGAGTTAAGAAAATTAGGAACTAACTGGGGATCAGTTAAGTTGAATGGTTTCTTGGATATTGATCTGATGTTGGTTTCGGCCTTCGGGGTTAATATTTAAGGAACTGTCCTCTTACTAATTTACGGTTAGGGACAGAAATAATAGAATGTGATTTTGGGTTTATTGTGAACCGTGTTTTAAATGACATTGGTTCTTTAACCCAGTTAAAGATTAAAACTAAGTGGAGTTTTAATGAATCTTTAATTAGATTGAAAAGATCGAGAATGGAGTATCACCCGTTTTGCTCCAAGCGATATTTAAATCTTTAATTAGATTTCAACGTGAAATGGTAATGGAATTTACCGATAACGCCATGGTGTTAGATATGAAGTATTACCAGTTTAACTTCATGGGATGAATAGGTTGGGATTGGGAAATTAAAAAAATGATTACTTCGGTAAGGTTCGTTAATCCCGACTAGTTTGAAGTGATATTCAAAGGGAGATTAAAGAATAAATTTAAAAGAATTTATCTTTGATAAAATTAATGGGAACCTTTCCCTAAGAATGTGAAATTTAGAAACTAACTGTAGGTTAGCTAAGCAGAATGGTTTCCTGGGTATTGATTTGATGTTGGTTTCGGCCTTCGAGGTTAATATTTAGGGAATTATTCTCTTGTTAATTTACGGTTAGTGACTGATGAATTGGAATGAGGCGTATGTTGTGTTTGTGTAATACTTGTTTATTATATACGCGAGTTATTTAGAAAGACCTGGTTTATCCCATTCTGAATAACAGATACGACGATAAGTCGAAGGTGAAGACGGTGGTTGAAGTCCCGAGGTCTTCACGTCGTTTGGGTGATTACTGATGATCTTGATTGGGCTGTACACCTAAGAGGAGGGAATCAGTTGGTGATCGTCCAGACGTACACGGAGATCGATGGATATGTGAGGAATAAGGTTCCTCCGGTTTCGTTCAGACCTGGAACGGACTTGTAAATGGATGTGTGTCTAACATCGAATTTCATTCTGTGTGATTGATATTGGTTGCATAGCGTGAATTGCCTATGTGGCGTACTGAGATGCAAATGATCAAGACTTCTGTTGAAAAGAAGAGTCATGTGGTTGATGATCAAAGCACGGCCTGTGTGGCATAGCCTTGTGTAGCGTTGATTCGCGAGCCTCACACCTCGGTTGTGAACCAGAAATGGGAGAAGGACCTCAGGGAGGACATGCGTTTCTTTCTAGCTAGAAGTGGCGTCAGTGGTTTTACACGCCCTGACGAGTTTGACTTATGTGGTTGTTGTTGTTGCGAGGCGCCTCAGATATATCGGTGTCTATGTGGAGCCGATGGAGTCATTCGTTGGCTCATTTATGCCCCAAAGGGTGAGGAAACGTAGTGTTCAGGCATTTTAATCCACATCGGTGGACCGACCCTATCGCTCCAAAGGCTTGACTATGTACTTGCCTGAGGCTCGGGCTAGACAGTCTCAAATTCGGTAGAGGACTATCTTTTGCCTCGGTTCAAAGAAGGAAACCCAATTTCCAAGACGTGACAATTGCAGTTTTGATTGTATACCTATATATGGCGACATAGTGGTATGGGACATTCATGTCGTCTATGATTGATACTTATGATTGAAATTGTTTTTGACACTATACACTTATAGTAATAATAAAACATGAAATTTCACGTACCAAGCATTCTTGGCTATTATAAGGTAAAAACCCTATCCTTCGGCTTGCGTTGCATTGTGTGATGGGACTTGGGCCTTATAATAGCTTCATTATTCTTTATTTAGCATCATGCTATTGTTTTATGCACTGGTATCCTTAGGAGGAAACCCGTTCCGTGTTATACGGCGTGGTCCCTTGATTTACCTAACTTTAAAATAAAGATTAATAACTGTTTTAGTTCTCACACCAGTCACATGACTGACCTGGGGTTTATTGTTTTAACCTAAACTATCAGTGCCCTTATTTTGACACGGGCAGCTAGTAGTTTTGGTTTTACAGATTTATATTCACATGATCCTGATTTATAACTGGAACGATACTCGGAAAGCTCGGTATCCGTGTATTACTTCTAGTTGTGTATTGTATTATTTTCCGCAGCTATGTAATGTTTTGTAATCTCTGATATTTTATAATGTGTAATATTGATTTATACTCTGTATATTCTTGAAATCTGATGAAATTGTTGTAACAAGCAATGAAATGTTCTTCTGTCTGCGTTCCGATATGTCTTATTCTCAAAGTATCTGTGCTTTCCTTATCGGGGAAGTTACTGGTCATCACAGTGGTATCAGAGCTTTGGTTTGCAGAGCTCAGAGAACAAGACATGTTAGAACCAAACGAAAGAATTCATCAGAGATTGGATTGGTAATATCCATGAGATTGACTCATTAGAGATGGGATCAGTAGTATCCTAGAACGAGTGTGAAGAGTATATTTTTGAAATATAAAAATAAAAACAAATTTTGTTTTGAAATTTAAATCGTATTATACGTATTTGAATAATTTATTTTAATTTGATTTGGACAATCTAGTATATGAAGATTTTGCATATACGCCTAGCTAGCGTGTATACGAAGTCCCAAATATATTGGATAGATATAGAATCGCACTCTAGTAGCCCGGAGATGTTCTTATGGTGGTTCGAAACATCATCAACATTTATGTTCGAGCTTCGAAAGTGAGAAATCTATATATTTCCATTAGACCGGTGTGAGAACCCAAGCTAGATAGGGCTTATTGTTGTGATTTGGCATCAAAAATCTGATTTTTGACTATGTATCAAAATTATGAATTTGAAAAGCTAATCAACTAATTGATTGCTGGTTGTGTTGTGTGATTATGGTTTGATTTATTTAAATGTTGAACCTTTATCCAAATTATATCAAATAGTAAGTGTATTGAAAATTAGTCACATTTGCATGCATATACGTGTACTTACATTGAACAGGTCATAGCAAGGAGGCTAGAGCAGAAGAATAAAATTGTCTGCTCGACAAATAGGCACATGTTTATTGTATTTCTTTGGGTTTGGATGATTTTATGAGCCAACTGGCTAGCCGCTTGGATTTTTCTTTTTCTTTTGGATTGAAGAAGGCCATGGGAGGCTATATGAAATATCCCGAAGTCCCCGGTGTAGGGGAGGTTATGGCAAATTTTTTTGAAAATTTAGGGTGTTAGCCAAATTTTTGAAAAGTTCTTAGAAACTGAAAAGTTGAAGAACTTAAGCCGTAATGAAAATAATGAAAGTTGAGTTGATTAGTTAAACAACTTTCGGCTTCATTCCTTTCCGGGGACGAAAAGTTTTAAGTGAGGGAGATTGTAATAACCCGGAAATCTGAGCCAATTTAAAAATTTTATTTTGGAAATTTTAGTGAATTTTGAATGTTTAAAATGAATTATTTTAAATAATAACGACGAGAAATTTATTTTGAATAGAAATAGAACGTATATATTTATTTGAATCGTCGTTAGAATATAAAAATTAATTTACATATATAAAAGGAATTGAAAATGGCGCGGTAGTTCGAAAATTCAATTTCAAATTTCAAATGAATATACTGGATTCAAAATAAACCGGATTTCAGTGAAACCAAAAATATTAGAATTTATTTGAGAATATCTTTCCAACGAATCTAAGAAATTGAAATTTCATAGCGGGGATAAAAAGATATGTCCAGTTGAAATTCCAGAATAGTCGCTATGGAATTCTGGCCCTTAAAAATAGAAATTTTGCAAACGACCTCGGTTTTCGACGAAACCACTTTCGTTGGAACCGTGATTTCAAGTTATTACTAGATTCCAAAATTCATAATTATTCGAATCAAGATGTGAGAGTGGCAAAGGAAAACGTGTTTTGACAGTTTTAGTGGATTTTGATCGACTGGAAAACGGCCATTTTTCAAACGGTCTCGGAATTTGACGAAATTAGTTTTGTTAGGACCGAATCGTCCATACGAAGCTAGAAAATATTTTTCAGGAATTTCTAGAGTTAGTATGTGACCCCAGCAAATTGAAATGCGCATTCAAATTCAATATATAGATTTATATTTTGATTTTGATGAAAACTGATCGAAACGATGGAATCAACTTACAAAATATATCCCATTGTGTTTAGAATGGGGGTAATTAGCTATGGACGACAGGC
The DNA here is from genome assembly GCA_030737875.1 of Allium sativum. Lineage (NCBI taxonomy): Eukaryota > Viridiplantae > Streptophyta > Magnoliopsida > Asparagales > Amaryllidaceae > Allium > Allium sativum. Next base: position 66,072,478 of record CM060924.1, read on the forward strand.
GGTGGGTCTCGTTTAGAGGTCGAAAATAAAAGTTTCTTTTTGAAATTAATTAAATAAAAAGAAAATATAAAATTCCCCCACCCTTTTTCTCTCTCCCCGTTAGTCACCCCCCCCCATTCGATTTTCCAAATCAGAAACAAAGAAAAAGGAAAAAAACAAATCTATAGCCGAACTTGCCGCCGCTTCCAGGCGGAGCGCCGCCGCACCCCCCCTTGGCGCGCCTCCCCTCCTTCTTCCCCTCCTCCTCCTCTCTCTTCCCTCCTTCTTCTCTTGAAACCGCACCCTCCGCCTCCCTCAAAACGGAAACCGCACCCCAATCCACCTTCTTCGTCCCCCGACAACACCTCCACTGATAGTCCTTCGACCTACCGCGCCCAGTCCTCGAGCAGCCCCCCTTCTTCCAATCGATGTCCAAGCCATTCAAAGTGAGTTTTAATTTATTTTATTTAGCTTATTTATAAATCAGTTTTAGTCGTTTGTAAAAATCGGTTTTAACGTATCTAAATCAGTTTTAATTTGTAAAAGGACAAGACCTTTGAAAATAAAAAAGATTAGAACTTTTATATTAAAAAGACAAGAGCTTTGAAAATAGAAGGATTAGAACTTTTAAATTAAAAAGATCGTATTTCTACTTTAAAAAGTCGTATTTTTAACAAGATAAAAAATAGATTTTTATCTATGTGAAGTGACGATAAGAGTATAATTTTTATCTTTGAAGAGCAGCGATAAAGATATGGTTTTAATTAGAAGATGGCAAGATAGTAAAAATATGATTTTTATTTATTGAAAAGAAGTGATAAAAATATAATTTTTATTATGCAGTTAACATTATAAAAATATAATCTTTACAATATATGAAGTAAAATAAAAATATGAACTTTATTTTTATCTTGAAGTAGAGAGTATATAAAAATGTGATTTTTATATATGTAGTGAATACGGGAAATGAAAGTGACAAAAGGCGAGCACGGCAAAGATTTCCTATATGAAGAGTCGTGGCGTTAGTTTAGCTAGTCGGTGAGAACTTCTAACATTTAATTTAATTTTCCAGTTAAAATATATACTAGGATGCAGACGGTGTTTAGTAGCACCCGACACCCATCGTCCACAGAACATGGACGGCTTGTTTGTTTGTTTGATTTTGACCTGTAGTTGATTGTGTGATGTGGAATGGAATAAAATATTTATATAGTTAAAAATAGAATTTTTAACGTGTATATTAAATGAAATAAATAAATATAAACAAATCGGATGATTTGTTTATATACACACATTTGGCTGATATTGATTGGGACGACAAATTTTACACATCGCCCAACTGCACAAATAAAATCTGTGTTTGATTGTTTGAAACCCCACATGGGTATTAGGATGATATGTGACATACACTAATCCCAATAATTAGTTGTATGTCGATCGATTGATTGATAGACTGTTATAAGCATTGAATATTTATATTTGATGCTTATACAGTGTAGAATGCACTTTGGAGGATGGTTGATTGTTTATCATCATTATTGTATATATGAAATGTATGAAATCCATAAAACTGAAATTATATGGTAATTGACTGTGTTTGATTCCAGTTCAAAATTATCGAATAATTTAAAATAATATTCAATGAAAGTTGAATTGTGAAGCCGTGTTAAGTTGTTAAACGACATTTCAACGCAAACGTGAATTTTGTCGATTTTATAATGAATATCGCGAAGTGATTTCAAAATCGAATATTTTAAAATGAAATTCGAATTAAATTGAATAGAAATGAAATTCGAATTAAATTGAATAGAAAAGAATTCGAATTGAAATTGAATAGAAAATGAAATCGAATTTGAATTGAAAAGAAAATGAATTCGAATTGAATTGAATAGAAAATGAATTCAAATTGAATTGAATAGAAAATGAATTCGAATTGAAATGAATTTGAAATTTGAATTGAACCGAAATGAATTTAAAATGAATTTATAAGGAAAAATTCAATTTTGATTTAAAATTGAATATGAAGTTGAAACTGTTTTGAAAACGAATGTAAAACGAATTATAAAATATGTTTTGAAAGGAAATTGACGAAATATATATTATATATATAATATAATGGCCTGAATAGAACGCATCGCGCTGCGGCAGTTCGTGAATTTCGACCATTGATTTCGAACGGACATTACGGGAGATCCGACCATCGGATTATCCTAAAACCAGAACATTTGGGTTCGTATCGAAAAGAGCTTTCTAACGAATATTATAAATTATAAATCTAATGGTTGGATTTGGAATTATGTCTAAATCAAATTTGGAAAAGGTCGTTGTAAGTGCAGTTCGATGGCCGTTGATGGAAATCAACTATACGGGCCTTGATAAAATTAATAAAAATAGTAATAAATTATGTAAAATCATAAGAAATGATTTGTGAAGAATTGGGATGAAAAATTCCAAATTTGAAAAGATAAAAATAGATTTTTATCGAAATGAACTAGTTTTGAACTAGAATTATAATTCTATTTATTTTTAAATAAATAAATTGAGTTTGAAATGGTTTTAAAATAACTAGAAGTTTCCAATATATGAATTGGAATGGATTTGAATCGAAATCATCTTTGGAATATTTCAATGTTGGATTTCGTGATTATACAGATATTGTTCTGGAAATTTGAAGGATATATTTATATCGTTATTTCCAATACCATATTTGTTGGTTGTAGAATTTGATATTGAATATAAGCCGATATATTTTCTATTCAGAGCCTTGTATTTAATATCAAATGGGATTTGGGTTTGTCGTGAATGGTGTCTTCATCAACACTGTTCTTAAACCCAGTTGAGAAAAAAATTAAATCTTTTATTTAGATTTAATGAAGTGTACCAATTAAATGGTATTTAATTGGAATTGAATTTGAATTGATTTTTGGGTTTATCATGAACGGTGTTTTAAATAACACTTGTTCTTTAACCCGATAATTAATGGAATGTGATTTTGGGGTGTCGTGAATGGTATCTTCAATAATACCATTCTTAGACCCAAATGGAGTTAAGTAAATTAGGAACTAACTGGGGATCAGTTAAGTTGAATGGTTTCTTGGATATTGATCTGATGTTGGTTTGGGCCTTCGGGGTTAATATTTAGGGAACTGTTCTCTTACTAATTTACGGTTAGGGTCTGATAGAGTAGAATGTGATTTTGGGTTTATCGTGAACCGTATTTTAAATGACATTGGTTCTTTAACCCAGTTAAAGATTAAAACTAAGTGGAGTTTTAATGAATCTTTAATTAGATTGAAACGATCGAGAATGGAGTATCACCAGGTTTGCTCCAAGCGATAGTTAAATCTTTAATTAGATTTGAACGTGATGTGGTAATGGAATTTACCGATAACGCCGTGGTGTTAGATATGAAGTATTACCAGTTTTACTTCATTGGATGAATAGGTTGGGATTGGGAAATTAAAACAAATAATTACTTCGGTAAGGTTCGTTAATCCCGACTAGATTGAAGTGATATTCAAAGGAATATTAAAGAATAAATTTAAAATAATTTATCTTTGATAAAATTAATGGGAACCTTTCCCTAAGTATGTGAAATTTAGAAATTAACTGTAGGTTAGCTAAGCAGAATGGTTTCATGGGTATTGATTTGATGTTGGTTTCGGGCTTTGGGGTTAATATTTGGGGAATTATTCTCTTTTTAATTTACGGTTAGTGACTGATGAGTTGGAATGAGGCGTATGTTGTGTTTTTGTAACACTTGTTTATTATATACGCGAGTTATTCGGAAAGACTGGGTTTATCCCATTCTGAATAACTGATACGACGATAAGTCGAAGGTGAAGAAGGTGGTTGAAGACCGGAGGTCTTCACGTCGTTTGGGTTATTACTGATGATCTTGATTGGGTTGTACACCCAAGGGGAGGGAATCAGTTGGTGATCGTCCAGACGTACTCGGAGATCGATGGATATGCAAGGAATAAGGTTCCTCCGGTTTCGTTCAGACCCGGAACGGACTTGTTAATGGATGTGTGTCTGACATCGGATTTCGTTCTGTGTGATTGATATCGGTTGCATAGCATGAATAGCCTGTGTAGCATGCTGAGATGCAAATGATCAAGGCTTTTCCTGTGTGGCATGATGGGATGCAAATAATCAAGGCTTCTGTTGAAAAGCAGAATCTTGTGGTTAATGATCAAAGCACGGCCTGTGTGGCATAGCTTTGTGTAGTGTTGATCCGCGAGCCTCACACACCAGTTGTGAACCAGAAACGGGAGAAGGACCTCAAGGAGGACATGCGTTTCTTTCTAGCTAGATGTGGCGTCAGTGGTTTTACACGCACTGACAAGTTTGACTTATGTGGTTGTTGCTGTTGCGAGGCGCCTCGGATATATCGGTGAGTATGTGGAGACGATGGAGTCATTCGTTGGCTCATTTACGCCCCAAAGGGCGGGGAAATGTAGTGTTCAGGCATTTTAATCCACATCGGTGGACCGGACCTATCGCTCCAAAGGCTTGACAGAGTACTTGCCTGAGGCTCGGGCTAGACAGTCTCGAATTCGGTAGAGGACTATCTTTTGCCTCGGTTCAAAGAAGGAAACCCAATTTCCATTACGTGACAATTGCGATTTTGATTGTATACCTATATATGGCGACATAGTGGTATGGGACGTTCATGTTGTCTATGACTGATACTTATGATTGAAATTTTTTTTGACACTTTTCACTTATAGTAATAATAAAACATGAAATTTCGCGAACCAAGCATTCTTGGCTATTATAAGGTAAAAACCTATCCTCTGGCTTGCGTTGCATTGTGTGATGGGACCTGGGTCTTATAATAGCTTTATTGTTCTTTATTTAGCGTCATGCTGTTGTTTAATGACCTGGTTTTCTTGGGAGGAAACCCGTTCTGTGTCATACGGCGTGGTCCCTTGATTTTCCTAACTTTAAAATAAAGATTAATAACTGTTTTAGTTCTCACACCAGTCACATGACTGACCTGGGGTTTATTATTTTAACCTAAACTCTGGGTGCCCTTATTTTGACATGGGCAGCTAGTAGTTTTGGTATTGCAGATTTATATTCACAAGGTCCTGATTTATAGCTGGAATGATACTCGGAAAGCTCGGTATCCGTGTATTACTTCTAGTTGCGTATTGTATTATTTTCCGCTGCTATGTAATGTATTGTAATCTCTGATATTTTATAATGTGTAATATTGATTTATACTCTGTATATTCTTGTAATCTGATGGAATTGTTGTAATAAGCAATGAAATGTTCTTCTGTCTACGTTCCGATATGCCTTGTTCTCAAAGTATCCGTACTTTCCTTACCGGGGAAGTTACGGGTCATCACATACATGATAAGAATGGGTCCATTATTTATGTGCCATTCTCCTAATATTTTCCCAAATGTAAACCCTATCTGAAAAATAGGGCAATTTGATAAAGTGCGGTTAGAAGCCTTGAAAGTGGAAGCTGAAAGGTTACTTAAAATAGGCTCAGTTATGAAGTTTTTTATCCAAGATGGACTGAAAACATAGTATTAGTAAATAAACCTAATGGAAAGTGAAGAATGTGTTGATCATACTGATTTGAATAAGGCATGTCCTAAATATCATTACCCTTTGCCTAGAATAGATCAATTATTGGATTCTACAAGTGGATACAAGTTAATATCTCTTACGGATGCTTACTCTAGGTATAACCGAATTTCGATGTTTAAGATGTATGGAGAAAATGCAAGTTTCATTACTGATGGTGGAGACTTTTGTTACAAGTTTATGACCTTCAGTTTATAAAATACTAGAGCAACATACCAAAGACTGGTTAATAGAATGTTCCGTGAATAAATTAGAAGAAATATGGAAGTTTACATAGATGGCATGTTAGTAAAATTTTAAAGGGTGGAAGATCATCTGAAAGATCTTTAAGGGATGTTTAGGGGCATGCGAAAGTGAAAAAATGAAGCTAAATCCTTAAAGTGTCAATTTGGAATTCACTCGGGAAAGTTCTTGGGATATATTATAAGTGAGCAGGGAATAGAAGCCAGCCCCGCATAGATAAAGAAGATAGGCAATATAGTAGAATTGAAAACCAGTAAGGATGTAATGAGCTAAAATGGAAAGGTGACAACATTTAAGTAGGTTTGTTTCAAAGGACATAGACAAATCAAGTGATTAGCATTTATCTTTAGAAACAAATCACATGATTTCTCGGTTTTACGATTATCTTTTCTTTCAAAAGGATTTTTTAAAGTAACTCAAATGATTGGCGTTTACCCACACCAGTCCCATAGATGACCCAGAGTTTATTTGTTTGGTTTTACTCTAAACTTTTGAGTGCCCAAATTTGTATGGGCAGTCAAGTAGTTTAGTTAAAGATACCATTGGAGAAGCATGAAGCAGGAGGCTTTAGCATTAGATAACAACTGTTTATTTTTGTTGTAATGTATTATGTTGTGCTATGATGGTGTTATGTATATATAGTACATATTTGTATTATAAGAGTTGTTATACATTATATTTTATTCTACCAGGACTGTGAGATTCTATCCTATTATTTTATTCTTATTAGGGTTGTCAATTTCCTACATGAGCTGAAACCCGACACGAAACCCGCACATAAATTAGTAGGTTAATCCATTTTAGAGTCAACCCTAATTTGACCCGTTTATAAACGGGTGGGTTAAGGGTTGACCTGCTAACCGGATTTTGACCCGCCAAACCTGATTATATGTTGTATATCTTCCATACTTTTAGTCTTTTATGTATGATGTTAGTGTTAGTCTTTTATGTATGCAGCTATCATTATGCTTACATATTTTTGTGCAAGCTGTTATATTTTACTAATTTAGTCTTGTATGATGTTAGTTGTATTTTACTTATAACGATTTTATCTCTTTCATATTGTTAGTCTTTTATGTATGCACTATGCTTATATATTCTTAGGTATGGAGAGTAATTTTTGGATATTATGATTAAACAGTTTATTTATAATAGCTCAGAATTTCAGAACTAATTTAAATTTTTAGTTTAAGCTATTTTAATGAATTTTGGTTATTTTTGCTAAATAAAATTCGAAAATAATTTTGAAATTAGTTTTTATGTTTTATTTGACTTAAAACAAGGTCAATAAAATTTATAAATTAACTTAAAAGCTCAGATTTTGAAAATCGATATTTTAAAAGCTGTATCGATCATTTGAAGAAGGACCATTTTTCAAATAGTCTCGAAATTCGACGAAACCATTTTTATTGGATCTATAATGTCGAAATATGCCAAGATTCAAAATTTCAAGTCTTCGTATGTAGAAGAACGACCTATGAAATTACGTTGAAAATTCAGTTTGAATTTGAATATTACTCAAAATAAGGCCATTTTTCGAATGGACTCCAAATTTGATGCAGATAGGTTCGTTGGAACCGTAATTCCATAATGTAGCAAGATTTTAAATTTCATAATTTGAGTTAACGTGTGGTCGTGAGACTAGAACGAAGTTTGTAAGGTAGAATTAATTCATCGGTCAAATGTGTAACTTCATGATGCACCGCTAAGCCAAATCAAATTAGCTACATCATCACTTCGCTCCTCCAAGTGACACTGTCTCCCTTACTAGTCATTCATGAGAGGATTAAGGGTTAGGTCTGTTTTGTTTTGATTTAATTACATCTCATTTTGCCAACCTTTCTTCCAAAACTCTAAAAACCTTTTAATGGAAGCTCTCTCCATTCCCTCCCACTTTATCTCCACCACCGAGCCCTAGGGCCGCCACCACCCTCCCCACTATTATCTCGGCGGCCAACACCTCCTCCAGCTCAGATCACGCTGGCCTCCCCATCCCCTTTTGCCAAAAAACCCTTCATTCTCCTCCATTTTGTGAAAGGCCCCTCCTTTAAGCTTCTAACCACTTCCTACCACCACCAACCACCTCGTGTGGCCCCCATGTGGCCATGGAATCACCTCCCGACTACCCATAGCCCTCCACTCTCACTGACCTACACTGGATAGCAGCCATGTGGGCCCTACACGCCCGCAAAACCATAAAAATCACATATTTCTCAAAATGCATTTTTGCAAAAACCACCTCCTTCCTTCCATGCTTAATAACTTTTGATCCGTGCATTTCTGGCCAAGGCCCTATAAACAAGAGTCGTTGATCTCGTTTTTCTCTACGAATTTGACATATCAAAATTGAATTTTGGAGTTGGAGCTACTCGTAAAACGCATTTAAAAATCGCAGACTTGATGCAAACATTCGCAATTTCTGGCAAGTTGGAGCGTTTTGGGAAGAAAGTCCATTAGGCGAAAGTTGTCCGGAATGACGTTTCTGTGCTAAAGGCGAGGTTTGCTGAAGATTGGTGGTAGTATGCAAATTCTAGAGCCAGAATGGCAAATTCAAGGGCGGAGAGCGACAAACAGTGAAAGTGCAATGAAGAAATTCCTACATTAGAATAGTCGTGGTGTTTGGTCTTGCTTATGGGTGAGAACTCGCTCACTAAATTATTTTTTTAGGTTATTATGTCATGATTTGTTTTGTGGTTAAGTTGCAAGTTAGAAATTGTATCGTATTACAATTAGAACGACATGTAAATTTTGCATGTAGTTATATTACCCATTTCATGTAATATCCCCTTCTGGAGTTCAACACGTGAACTCTTCACAAATCATTTGCATTAGAAGCGTTGTATGAATATGTGACACTCACATTTCATACTCCGCAGATTGACACTTGTGGCATCGTAAATGGCATTGGATAGTTGAGTATTTATTTATTTATGATTACAGTGTGTGCATTGTATGCGAGTGATGATTCATTAAATAATCGTTGTTCGATGAAAACCCCACTTGGGACTTAGGATGATATTTGACTTACACATCTCGCTTATGTGAAATTGTAGTTAATTGGTTGATTGACGGATTTATGTAAGCGTCAATTATTTGACTGAAGCTTATATGAAAGTAAAATGCACATTGGATGTCGTTTTGGATGTTGATAGTTTTTTGCAGCTATCAATGGATGTTTATGATGAATGTAATCCACACAAATTTATTTATATGGATATTGGTTGAAATTTTATTCCAATCTGGAATAAATGTGAATATTTTAATAATGTAATATTCAATGAAGATTAGAAGTGTGATTTTGATGTTTGATTTTGGATGGACACAAAAATAAATAAATACATAAATAAATAAGGAAGACGGGTTAAGTACATAAATAATATTTTAACTCGAATGGTTCTTTATATCGAGAAGACTGAATTTCAAAATCTTACATTTTGAAAATATTATCATTATGAGATTATAATAATATGAGATGTTCAATTTTAATTTAAAATTGAAATAGAAGTTGAAATCGTTTTTAAATGAATTTACAAATGTTTTATAAAATACGATTTGAATGGAAATTGATGAAATATATTTTATATATTTAAAAGGTTTGAATAAAACGTGTCGCACAGCAAACGTTCATGAATTTCAACCATTAACTTTGAATGGACGAAACGGGAGATCCAATTATCGGATTCTCCTAAAACCAGAACCATTGGGTTCCTATCGAAAAGAGCTTTCGAATGATAATAAGAGATTCGCAATCTAACAGTTAGATTTTAAGATATATCCAAATCAGTTTTGGAAAAGATCGCTATGGATACAGTTCGGCGGCCGATATCGGAAACCGATTGTAGGTGCCTTATTAAAATTATTAAAAACATGGGAAAATTAGGTTAAATCATAAAAAAGGATTTGGAAAGATTTTTGGATGAAATACTCCAAGTTTGAAAGGATGAAATATATTTTTATCTAAATGAACTAGTTAATAACTAGAATAATAATCCAATGATTTTTAAAAATAATAAATTGGATTGTGATCAGTTTTTAATGTAACCAGAAATTTCCAATATATACATTGGAATGGATTTGAATGGGAATTATCTTCAAATATTTCGATATTGGACTCCATGATCATACGGATGTTGTTGTGGGAATTTGGAAGATATTGATATCATTATTCCAAAATGATATCTGTTTGTTTTCAGAATTTGGCATTGAATGTAAGTCGACTTGATTTCCATTTGAGATCTTATATTTAATATCAAATGGGATTTTGGGGTTCATAGTGGATGGTAGCTTAAATGATACTGTTCTTGAACCTTCTTGTGAAAGTAATAAATCTTTTAATTAAGATTTAAGAAAGTTTTCCAGATTATTTATTTAAATTGGAATTGAATGGAATTCGATTAATAATAGACGAGATGAACTTCTGTGAAGGAAGGCATTTACAATTTATGGAATTTAAAAGGCTTTGTCGTTATTCCACTTGTTGTATTGGCTGGATATGGAAATTTATACTGATTACAAATTGTTCATATTTCCGTGAAGATTCCATATTAAACGGAAGAGGATTTTGGGTTTATTGTGAACAGTGTTTTTACATGACATTTGTTCTTTAACCCAAGTAAAAGCAAGATTGATTTCCATGGTTTGAATAATCATTAAGTAATGATTTTTAAGATTAAAACTGAACTAGAGATTTAATGAATCTTTAGTTAGATTGAAATGTGAATGAGGTAATTAAATTTATCGAATGGTCGAAATGGAGTTCCACAAGTTTTACTCCATATGGTAGTTAAATCTTTAATTAGATTTGAATGTTAAGTGATAAATAAATTTACCGATAACACAGTGGGTGTTAAATATGGAGTGCTACCAGTTTTGCTCCATGGGGTAAATAGGTTGGAATTGGGATAATAAAATAAATGGTTACTTTGGTATGGCTCGATAATCACGACTAATTGATAAACCTTAATTTGGTTTAAGTTGTGAAAAGAAATTATAAAATCTTTTGAAATGATTACCAAGAATATATGAATAAAAGAATATTCTAGATTGGAATGAGAAGCGTACTATCTTTGTGTATTTATCACATGATTATAAAGACATGCGAGTTATTCGGAAAGACTGGATTTAACCCATTATGAATAATTGTTACGCCGATTAAAAGTCGATGATGAAGACGATGGTTGAAGAATGGTGATCTTCACATCGAATGGATGATTACTGATGTCTTGATTGGGTTATAAACCAAGACGAGGTAATAAGTAGTGATCGTCTGGACGTACGTGGAGATCGACCAGATAGCGAGGACCTCTCTCCTGTATTGGACATATGGGATAAGGAATACGGTGCCTACGGCTTCGTTCAGACCCAGAACAAATTTGCGAATGGATTTTATGTTTGACATTGTACTTCGTGCTATATTCTATGATCTCTTCTAAATATATATATATATATATATATATATGTTTGATGGCGGAGAATTTATTCTCTTGCTTAACACCCTTCTCTGAGACGTACGAGCTTGGAGGTTATATATTAGTGGAAATCAATAGTATATGAATTGTAAATGTGGCATGCTGAGATGCAATGATCAAGGCTTTTGTTGAAAAGTAGGGTCTTGTCGATGATGATCAAAGAACGGCTTTAGTATAGCCTAGCTTTATATATAGCGTTGATTCGCAAGCCTTACTCCCCGGTATGAGTCAAAAACGGGATAGTGACTGCAGGGAGTGCACGCATTTCTTTCTAGCTAGAAGTGGTGTCATGGTACGAAGCCCAGACATTTTTTACCTATATGGATGATGGATTATGAGGCACCTCAGATATATCGGTCGACAATGGCCATTTTGGAGGTCCGATAGGAACGGGACAAGTATTGTTCAGGAATAGTTTATCCTCAATAGTAAGAGAGGACCGGCCCTTGAAGAACCAAGAGCTCACCTGCATTTGGGTCCTAAGGCATGTTTTAGAATGTCTCGAAATCGATAAGGAACATCCCTTGCCTCGACTCATTGATGGAATCCAACTTCGGACATTTTTCGGTTTTAGTTGTAAACCTATATGGAGACATAGTAGGATGGGGTAATATGCCGCCTATGATTGATATATTTATACTGAAGTTGTTTGCCACACTATGCACTTATAATAGTATCAAAGACATTTGTTTTAAAGCGTATCAAGCATGTTTGGCTATTATAAGATAAAACTCTATCCTCTAGTTTTTGTTGCATTATGTGGTGGGACCTGAGTCTTACGATAGCTTCATTTTACCAAAAAGCATCGTGTTGTTTTTAAATTTCTTTATTTTCGAGTATTCATGGGGGTAAACCCGTTCCGTCTTATACGGCGTGGTCCCATGTATTACCATATTCTAAAGTAAAGATTTAATAAATGTTTTAGTTCTCACACCAGTCCCATGACAGACCTGGAGTTTATTGTTTTTGCCTAAACTCTGGTTGCCCATATTTTCCAAACGAGCAGCTAGTAGTTTTGGTTTTGTAGATGTTTACTTATCAGGATCCTGGTTTATAGCTGGAGCTATATTCGTAAAGTTTTGTATCTGTGTATCCCTTTCAGTTGTGTTAATTGATGTATTTCGGCTGCGCATTATATTTATACATTTTTATTTCCGCTGCTATGTAAATTATTAATCCCAAACGTTATTTTTCCGCTGTGTAATATTTATTCATACTCTGATGCAAATTGTTGTAATATCAATGAAAAGTTCTATTGTTTTGTGTTATGACGTGTATTATTCTCAAACAATTCGCGATTTTCCGTCTCTTCAGAGGTCGGGGGATTTCGGGCCGTGTCAATATATGTGCTATCTGTTGGTGATTTTGTAACTTATTTCTTGTTTATGAATTTGTAACTTGATGTATTTGGGTGATTATATAATAGTGCTGCATGTTAGTGAATTGGTTCTTTTTTATTTATATCATAGGGAAATATTTGTCAGTGGGTCAAACGGTTAAACCCGACCCAACACGAATAGTCTAGTTAAATGGTCGCATAGGTCAGGTTAACCCGTTTATTAATGGGTCTGGTTAGGAAAAATGACATGTTTAATATACAGATTGACCCGACCCGTTTATAAATTAACCCAAACCCGACTTGACCTGACTCGAGCCCCACCTAACACGATCCGTTGGCAGACCAAATTTTATTTTATCTCTTTTACCCATAATGATTTGTGTTTCTATGCAATTTGGGTTGGACGTGTGTTGTTTTAGTAAACTCCATGGGCATGGATTTGCGATTTGTTACATGAAAGCTCGGTGACCGAAGGCTATGGTCCAAACCGAAAGAATTACATTGACAATGAGTCTTAAGTGAATTGTCCAGTGGAGAAAACCATGAAAGATTTATTTAACACCAAAGGTAAAATAAAGCTTGATGGGTAAGTAAACGACAATAAGCGAGTGGCACCTTTCATCGATGAAATGATGGCGACGATGATAACTTCGCACATCAAAGTACTAACCATCAAATACTAAGAAATTACCAACTAGGACGAACATTAATGGCTTTGGAAAACCAAATTGATTTGTATAATGCATCTAGAGCTGTGCGGTGCAGGTTGTCTCTGGTGATGCTTCAAGGGGCTGCTACAAAATGGTATCAACAATACCAGGAAAAGATTATTTATTATTTTAAGTAGTTTTCAATGAATTTTCATCTCAATTTTGTATACGAAAGGTTTCTACTGTCCATTACACTATGGTGATGAACATTAAGCAATAACCAGAGGAGCCTTTAGGTGATTATTTAAAGTGCTTTGATAATGAATCCTTAAAGTGAAATGATGAATGACTTGGCCAAATTAATGCCTATTTGTGCTGGAATCCTTAACAATGTTCTCTTCTAAAAAGATCTTTTTGTAAATCAATGTGATGAATTGCAAGAATTTCAGTTTTGGGCAAATAAGTTTATCCGAATGGACGAAACATACTATGCAAAGAAGAAAATACCGTTGAAGAGGTATGGAAGAAGGCCTCGCTATGACCGAAATTACAAAAGGATGCAGTGGGGAGAAATAGAAACCAATACAATGGCGCTAGACAAACTGATATCATTCAACTATGCCGCAATGAAAGGAAAATTAGATTATCTATCCCCTTACATGGACCAGACCAATCCGGAAGTCAAGAAAGGAGACAGTTACTGCTTTAATCATAAAGCAAATGGTCATAGAACGAACGAATGCAAGATCCTAGCTGGAATCATTCAAAAATTCATAAAATCATCTAACAGGGATAGTTGTAGGAATTTGAACAAAATAATCACATTGCATCTCAAGACAGCAGGGGACAACAAAAGCCTTCTTGAGTGACTGTAAATGTTATTAAAAATGAGGATATTTTATATATACGCTCACCTGCTAATTGCATAGATGTGATTCATGGAGGCCTCCATGTTGTTGGGGACAGTCAAGAAGTTAAAAATCACTACATTGAGGAAGAAAAGGAAGAAATATTCTAGATATAGGAAAAGACACAACATGTCTACCCTTTGAAAGCTCTTTAAATGCATCCATTGTTGGTGACACCCCAAGAGCTGTAAAAAGGGATTTGTCAACCTTGCAATGATATATTGATGATTACCAGCCATTTTGGGTAATTGGTGATAAAGAAGATACTTGTAGATGCTGGAAGTGTAGTCATTGTCATTATTAAGAACGATTTAGATCAAATAGATATCCCTGAAGAAAATCCAAAGGTAATTTTTGGATTGAACAACAAAGTATCAACACCATGGAATAGAAAATACTAACAATGCTGATGGGTTTTCCACCTTACTGTCGCATCTTCAATTCAAACATTGTAATCATGGACCAACCATCTTTATATAATGCATTCTTTGGACGACCATCTCTTGATGAAGTGGATGGTTTCGTCTCTCCTTGATTGTCAAATTCTTAACAAAGAAGGAATGGGAAACTATAAACGGAAAAAACTAAGCTCAAAGGAAATGTATTTTGCACTCCTAGACCAGTGTTAAAGGGAGTATTTTTCTCATTTCAATTCTTCTACTGAATTTCAGCCTCCGTATGATGGGACTCAACACTCGACATTCGAAGCAAGCAAGGTAAGAATTAACCAATCAAGTAAGCGAAGAAAATAAAGAGAAAATATATGAATAATGTAAAGGATGGTTAGACAGTCACAATATGGACTTCTAAGGGGAACTAGAAAAAATTGAAACCACAGAGGAATTTGAAGATGTATGTTTAGATCCCCGCTGACTTGGATAAAACTGTTATAAAAGGAAAAGTGTTGGAATCAAGCCTAAAAACTAGCCTAATCCATTTCCTTAAAGAAAATCAGGACACTTCGTATGGTCCCGCTCGTACATGATCGGAATAGATCAATTATTTAAGTATCATTCTCTTAATATTTACCCAAATGTTGACCCTATTTGACAAATAAGGCAATTTGATAAAGTGTGGTCAGAAGCTTGAAAGTGAAAGCTGAAAGGTTGCTTAAAATAGGCTCAGTTGTGAATTTTTCTCAAATGACCCAAACTTCCCCTTACGGGAAAGCCCGGATTGAGTTGAGAACACGACAAATCAGAACACAAATAGAAGAACATTTCATTGCTTATTACAACAATTTACATCAGAGTATAAGAATATTCCAGAGTATGATTAATTATACAACAGGAAATAGTACCAGAGATTTAAAATTCCATAGCAGCGGAAAATAGTACATGAGAATAATGCGTAGCGGAAAAGCTTTCCGAATATAGCTCCAGCTGTAATCCAGGGTCCTATTAAATAAAAATCTGCAAAACCAAAACTACTGACTGACCAAGTGGAAAATATAGGCACCGAGAGCTTAGGAAGGAACAATAAACTCCAGGTCAGTCATGAAACTGGTATGAGAACTCAAAACAGTTATTAGTTTGATTTTAAAGTTAGGTAAATCAAGGGACCACGCCGTATAACACGGAACGGGTTTCCTCCCAAGAATACCAGTGCATAAAATAAACACTGCAATGTTTTTTTTGGAAAAATGAAGCTATTATAAGACTCAGATCCCATCACATAATGCAACGCAAGCCAGAGGATAGAGTTTTACCTTAAAATAGCCAAATACGCTTGGTACACGAAAATTCTCTTTTATTATTACTATAAGGGCATAGTGTAGAAATCAATTTTGAAAGTAAATGTATCAATCATAGATGGCATGAGTGCCCCATCCCACTGTGTCGCCATATATAGGTTTACAATTAAAACCGCGAAGCTCGTATTGGAAAGTTGGGTTTCCATCATGATGGCTCCTGATTCAAAAGATGTATCGCGTAGTGCAATACTCCACGGCTTACGACCCAGCTAGAGAAAACACCATAATGCACATCCGCAGTTTTGGGAAATCAAGTCTCACCGCGGCTTATGTCCCAGCGAGAGAAAACACCGCTTGCTCTATCCCTATATGGGAATCGGGGGGAAATGGCCTATCCCTAATCTTGGTCGACCGAATCCATTATCATATCTAAAGCGTTCTGATCTGACCATCAGTTCACCATCAAATCGGGGTGTGAGGCTCGCGAAGTCACGCTACACTAAGTAATGCTAATTAAAGCTATGCTTTGATCACCATCCTCAAGGCTCTGCTTTTCAACAAAAGCCTTGATCAATTGCATCTTAGCATGTCACATTGTCAATCCATACCATACCATTGATTTCTGCCAATATGTATAACCTCTGAGCGCATACGTCTGACTGAAGGGTGTTAAGCAAGAAAATAAATTCTCCGCCACCAATAGATATATATATATATAGCAGAGATCAACAAATATATCATAAAGGAATACAACTTCAGACATACCATCCATTTACAAGTCCGTTCTGGGTCAAAACGAAATCGGTGGTACCTTATTCCTTGTCCCGTATGTCCAATACGGAAGAGAGGCCCTCGCATATCCAAACAATCAACAAGTACGTCCGGACGGCTACCACTGTAGCCCTTCAAGGCAGCTACTCCAATCATGGGCATCAGTAGCAACTCATCCATTCGATGTGAGATAGTCGGTCTTGCGCCGTCTTCAATCTCTTCGATTGTTAGTCGCCGTATCAGTTATTCAGAATGGGTTTAACCCGGTCTTTCTGAATAACTGGCGTACTTTATAAACAAGTGCTATTAAAACACATCCTATGCCTCTAATTCAAAATAATCTTTTATTGAAACATTCACATTTTAAGGGAAAGGTTCCCATTAATTTTATCAAAGATAATGTAACAACCCGTATTTTGAATAACATGTTATAACAAAAATCAAGGCAGAATTAAACTGTAAAATCTGAATCAAGGGAAACAGGCTGTGCCATTGCGTTCGTCTCGGAAAAAATACGCGAAATAGAGTCCGAGTTTTCAAAAATCGGAGTCCGTATGACCAAGATATGGCCTCGTGAAGTTTCACGAAAAATTCAAATTCAAATAAGATTCAAATTTCAAAAAATCAAAAGTGGCGGGAAAATTCCCGCCAGACCCAGGGGGGTCGACTGGGAAGTCGACCTCCCCCCCAGGTCGACTGGGGAGTCGACCCCAGGGTCGACCTGGGAGTCGACCTGCCTGGTCGTCCCAGGCAACCTGGTGCACCCATCTTGGCTGTTTTGACCTGTTTTGGAGGCTTGTGACGGGATTTGATGGCTTGGATTGAATCTAGGGTTAATCCTATGGCTAATACTATCCTAATCCCCTATAAAAAGACCCCTAAACCTAGCCTAAATCACCATTATTCAATCCTACAACTAAACTATGTCAAATTGGTTCCTCTCATGGCCTCCACTCTCATGCTAAAATTCCTAAGTTTATTTCTATGAGAGATTGTGAGTTCATACAAGTGCTTTCAAACTTGTATGAGTGTTCTTAGTTTGCATTCAAGTCAAGTTGCAACATTTCAATTTCAAAGCAAGGATTTTTATTGATTTGGCGCAAGGGTTTTTCAATTGGGGCTTTCATATTTTGGTGCTTGCATAAGGGCTTCGTCTTAATCTTTATAATAAATATTCTTTTGTGTCTTCATAGCATTGTAAGCCCTTTTCTACTTTCTTTTTATTAAACTCTAAAGTTAAATGAATGATGCAAGTTTGGGGTTGATCATTATGATATGCAAGTTTGGTTGATCATTATGATATGCAAGTTTGGTTGATCATTATGATATGCAAGTTTGGTTGATTATTATGATATGCAAGTTTGGTTGATCATTATGCTATGCAAGTTGGTTTAATCATTATGTATGACACATGTTGCAATGTTATGCAAGTTTGGGTTGATCATTATACACATGTTATCATGTTATGCAAGTTAAACTTGATGTTGTGAGCATAAAGCTCCAAGCTTTATATTAAAGGTTGCATCTTGGCAACATGAAAGTTATCATATCCCTTATGATAACTTGCATGTGAGGCTAAATGCGAACTTCTAGCAACTTCTACATGTCATTTATCACCATGTATCACTCATATGCTAAGTTTGGTTTTATGCATGCTTTTGAAGCCTAATAATGCAATATGCAAGTATATGAACATATGTACATTTCATATGCCACCATGTTAAACTTGTGGCTTCAACACCTTTTTGTCATGATTATGCCAAGTTCCCTATTTTATCCTTTATGCGTTGTTGCGACTATGTAAACGATGGGATTACGTTGGGGTTGGGTAACATTATGACATAAACATGGTTTTTATAACATAACGTGATATGTTAACTTGTAATTTTGTTTTGGAAACATAATGGACATGACACTTAGAAAATATGAGTGTGGCCAACTCGAGGTTGGGTTGAGTTTGTAGCATAAATCTACCCGGACCCGCCCGGCTTAACTAGTGGCTACAAACAATAGGACCCAATGTGAGAAGTTGGTCATGTTGTGCTCGAACCCGAGGTTGGACCAAGTTGTGGTGTAAAGCTACCCGGACCCGCCCGGCTTAACTAGTAACCACAACAAGGTCTAATGTGAGAGGTTAAAGCACATTAAGTTAATTAATGCCTCCTGATTAGGGTTAAGTCATGGTCCACTTAGTACTTAATCAATTTGGGCTGGATGGGTTAATCGGGGTTAAGTCATGAATCTTGGGTACACTTAACCAATTTAATCCACGTTGGATCGGGTTAACCACATTTAACCCGTTAAGGAAACCCTAGTTGCATGGTCCTTTTCAGCAGTAACCCTCTTGATAGTATCATAAGACCCTAGGACTAGGCTAGGTTGGGGCACGATTACTGGGCTGACATGTAAGCGACCAAAACGACGGCTGAGTAGGTACGCCGTTGTAGGTCTAAGCGGACTATGGTCGTGCACATAGTACGGAGTTGGAGAATCAGGCACGGGTACCAGTAGATCTAGACTGTGCATACTTGATTGGTGTCCGAGGTCCACACCCTAGGACTTGATACACCCTGGGGGTGGACCTAGCGCAGTTAGCTACATTGCATGTTTGGGCCGTATGACACCGACACTGGACGAGTTGGGCTTATAGGGAGCCGATCGACTAGACCGTGTAGTTGGACCTTGATTTAGGTCATCTCATGATATTGGGCCAAGCTTGGGCCAAGGGGTCAATTCTTGTTTTTACTTGACATGTTAGAATGCTAGTACACCCGTGGTGCAAAACTTAACCTTGATTATGCGATGACACCTTTATCTATCTTGTTAGTTAATCACCATGCCAGTATGTTGTTATCCTTATGTTCATCTCAGCTTCTCATACCAGTTAACTTTACTAGTTCATGGACAGATAGTAGTAGGGCTTACCAGTCTTTTTGACTGACCTATTTTCTTTCGCCTCTTTTCTTCCGTTCCCCCCCCCCTCAGGTTCTCAGGGTGGGTACATTGGAGCTTAGCTTGGATCTTTACAGCTTGCTTACTGGATTTGCTCATGTACGGTTTTGGACATTGAGCTAGCTATGGTTTATCACTTCACTTCTGGGATAGTACTTTATGTATTTCAGTTTTTCAGTTTATGCTTTTCTCTAGACTTTGTTTGTTGGAAAATAATGATTAAGTACTTTGTTGTAACATGACTATGGTTTTGAAATGTTAGTTTGATCCGCTGCTTTATTTACTCTGTTTTACTAATATATGTGTTATGTCTTGTGATATCTTCATGCATGTTTACCTTGTTTAAACGCCCCTCCGAAGCCAATGTACTTGCAAGAGCTACCTTGGCGGAGGTGGGGTGTTACATTTGGTATCAGAGCGAGGTTTACAAGATTTGAGCAAAAGTGTTTTTGAAACTTACCTTTTGAAAAACTATTTTCAAAACCAATTAAGTATTTTCCAAGAAAAGTCAAGTTATTTTAAAAAGGCTATTCCCCAAAAGCCATAGCACTATCCTTCGTTTCTTCGTTCTGAATCTATCTTTTTCCTTTTTCAGTATGGCCGATCTTAACCTTTCCGAGGGAGTGACCATTCCCGGATGGTTCCGGAGGTACTTGGAAGCTAGGGCCAACGATGTGGGCCCAGCAAATACCCCCAACATAACTGAGGTTCCTCCTCCTCCTCCTCAGAATCCGCAAGCAGATTTCGCTAAGATTTGCAAAGACTTTAAGGCGATGGGTGGCAAGAACTTTATTGGGATGGAGACTTTTGTGGAGGCAAGAAATTGGTTGAAAGAAACTGAAGATCTCTTCGCCATATTTGATGTGCAAGATCATAGAAGGGTTTTATTGGCAGCATGGCTATTAAAAGAAGAAGCTGCTTATTGGTGGGAGGTCACCAATGCTACGAGGCCTATAGAGACTTGGGCCGACATTAGGACAAGATTTGGGCTTAAATTTCTATCATCAACTGAGGCGAATTTGCAATTGGAGAAATTTATATCTTTCAAGCAAGGAGACATGACAGTGAGGGAGTACGTGAATGAGTTTAACAAGCTCGCCCGATTCGGTTTGGATATGATTAATTCTCCCCAGAAGAAGGCTTTACACTTTGCACGAGGGTTGAACGAGCCATTACAAGGTTTAGCCCTATCTCATATACCCATGGGGGCCACTTTTGAAGGCCTAGTAGACATGGCATTGCTTCAAGGAGACGATAAGAATGCCAAGAAGGAAGTCAAGGCTAATGAGACCCAAGCCAAGAAGACAGACTCCAAGTGGGGAGGAAATCAGAGCAATCAGAACAACAAAAACAACAAGAACAACAAAGGCAACAAGGCCAAGGCAAAGGATCCAAGAAAATGCCGCTACTGTGGGAATGTTGGGCACATAGCTAAAGACTGTAAGAAGAGGAAGAGGAAGTCGGGCGAATGCTTTCATTGTGGAGAGACCGGACATTTAGCAAGGATTGCCCCAAGAAGCAAGGGCAGAATCAGCGTGCAGGACCTTCTGGAGGGCAAGTGCATGCTCTCAATGCTGCTCCAGTTCAGGACCGAGGTAGTATTTCTGTAGAAAGTCTTGTTTATATTTCTGATTTTCCTGTTCGCACCTTATTTGATTCTGGCGCATCACATAGTTTTATCTCTTCTGAAATTGTTGAAAGTTTGCACCTAAGTACTAGCCTAGTTGAGGATCCCGTTTGTGTTTCAAATCCAATTGGGGGTTCCGCCCATCTATCTATGATTTGTGTGGATTTGAAGATTTCTATCTTGGCCGCAGAATTCACGTGTAATGCTTATGTTCTCGGATTCACGGGATATGGGTTGATCTTGGGCATGGATTGGTTGTCCAGTTATGGAGCCATCCTCGATTGTGAGCATAGGGTGGTGAGGCTCATGACTCGCCTCGGTAATACCCTAGAAATTTCTTGTAACCCTAGAGGTCCTGTCATGTTATGCTATCTTGAATCTCTCGACTCGTCCATCGATGATCTGCAATCTGTAAGGGTGGTCCGAGACTACCCTGATGTCTTTGAAGAAGTTAAGGGGTTACCCCCTAAACGAGAGATAGATTTCCGCATTTATCTAGTCGATAATGCCAAGCCAGTATCATTGCCCGTTAGGCACATGGCCCCACGAGAAAGAAGAGAGCTCAGTAAGCAAATCAAGGAGCTGCTTGAGAAGGGTTTTATTAGACGAAGCATTTTTGAATGGGGTGCTCCGGTGGTATTCGCTACTAAGGCGGATGGTTCGCTTCGTCTATGTGTTGATTATCGGGAGTTGAACAAACTGACAAAGAAGAATAGGCATCCTTTACCGAGGATTGATGATCTCTTTGATCAGCTGGTTGGTGCTTCTGTTTTCTCCCAACTCGATCTAGCCACCGGATTCCATCAGCTTAGAGTGGCCGAGGATAGCATCGATAAGACTACGTTTAGGACTCCGGATGGATTCTTTGAATGGCTTGTTATGCCATTCGGTTTGACTAATGCACCCGCCTACTTCGTAGACTTGATGAGTAGGGTGTTCAGGGAGTTCCTTAACAAGTTTGTTGTTGTCTTCGTGGATGATATTCTGATCTTCTCAAAGGATGAGGAAGAGCATGCCAGACATCTCAAGGAAGTGATGGATACGCTTAGAGCGCATCAGTTGAAAGCCAAGTTCTCCAAATGTCATTTCTGGAGAAGGGAAGTTTGGTTTCTTGGACATATAGTTTCTAAGCTAGGCATAGCGGTGGATCCCGCGAAAGTGGTGTTGGTTCAAGATTGGAAGACTCCTAGGAATGCAACCGAAGTAAGAAGCTTTCTCGGTCTGGCGGGCTACTATAGGAAGTTCATCAGGGACTTCGCTAAGATTTCGGCCCCTCTTACTAAGTTGACGAAGAAGAACTTAGTCTTCGCATGGGACTTGGAGTGTGAGCTTGCTTTTCAAAAGCTCAAAAGAGCCCTTACCTCAGCTCCAGTTTTGGCATTACCCGATAGTGGTAAGATGTTTACCGTGTACACCGATGCATGTGGCACGGGGTTAGGAGCTGTTCCAATGCAAGAGGGAAGAGTGATATGTTATGGGGGTAGGCAACTTAAAGTTCATGAGAAGAACTATCCCACTCATGATTTGAAGTTAGCAGCGATCGTCTTTGCACTCAAATCCTGGCGCCACTATCTTCTAGGCGAAAGGTTTGAGTTGTATACTGATCACAAGTCACTCAAATACCTCTTCTCGCAAAAAGATCTGAATCTAAGGCAGCAAAGGTGGATGGAATTCTTGGCATCTTAAGACTTCGAGATAGCTTATACCCCAGGCAAAGGTAATGTTGTGGCAGATGCATTGAGCAGAAGGAGATTGACTTTGAGTCCCTTGTTCATTGAGATGAAGAACTTAGAATTCTTGGCAACCTTTGATTTCACGACGGCTGTTGAATCGATGACGGGTTCATTAGCATCCCTTGAGCTTAGGCCCACACTTCTTGATCAAGTTGGGGCTTCGCAAAAGGAAGATCCACAGACAGTCGAGGTTATGGACAAATTGATTCGTGGTGAGACGTCTAGTCACCTTGCCAGATATACTATTGATGATAAAGGATGGCTAAGGCGTGATGGGAGATTATGTGTTCCTCGAGTGGGAGATTTAGTCCATAGAGTTCTTGAAGAAGCGCATCACTCGAAAATGACCATACATCCTGGAGGGGACAAGATGTATAGGGATATGAAGCGTATTTTCTTTTGGGATGGAATGAAGAAAGATGTGGCAAAATATGTTTCAAAGTGCATGGTGTGCCAACAAGTGAAAGCCGAGTCAAAGAAACTAGGAGGGCTATTACATCCATTGGAGGTCCCGCAATGGAAGTGGGAGAGTATTTCTATGGATTTTGTAGATGGATTGCCTAGGTCAAGGAGAGGGAACACAAGCATATGGGTCATAGTTGACAGACTTACGAAGAGTGCTCACTTCATCCCAGTAAAGAGCAAGAGGACCGCATCAGGGCTGGCATCTATTTATCTTCGAGAAATAGTGCGGTTGCATGGAGTTCCTTCTAGCATAGTTAGCGATCGTGACCCAATTTTCACCAGCCAGTTCTGGAACAGTTTGCAAGAAGCGATGGGTACACGATTGAATCTGAGTACAGCCTATCACCCTCAGACGGGTGGCCAAACCAAAAGGGTGAATAGAGTGCTAGAAGATCTCTTGAGGCTTTGTGTTCTCGACTTCGGTGGTACTTGGGAAGACCACCTTCCTCTTGTTGAGTTTGCGTATAATAATAGCTATCAAGCCAGCATAGGGATGGCACCATTTGAAGCTTTGTATGGGAGGCCGTGTAGGTCACCATCTTGTTGGTGGGAGACAACAGATAGACTTATACTTGGGCCCGATATGATACGGGATACATCTGAGAAAGTTTAATTGGTGAGAAGACGGACGAAAGCGGCCCGAGACAGACAGAAATCCTATGCTGACAGACGAAGGGCAGATTTGGAATTCGAAGTGGGAGACATGGTTTTCGTGAAGGTTTCTCCTTTACGTAATGTGGTTCGTTTTGGAGCAGTTGGGAAGCTGGCACCAAGGTTCGTAGGACCCTTCCCTATCATAGAGAGAATTGGAAAGATGGCCTATAAGGTGGAATTGCCCGAAAAGCTAGCCGGAGTGCATAATGTCTTTCATGTCTCGCATCTCCGAAAGTGCCTTCATGAGTCCACTGAGGTGGTTGAACCAAGCATTCTTGAAGACATTGAGGTAGAGAAAGAAGCAACCTTGAGAAAAGCTCTGATTCGTATCTTGGGAACAAAGATCAAGAAACTAAGGAATCGAGAAGTCAAATTGGTGAAAGTTCAGTGGGGTGAAGCCGACGAAGATGCAACATGGGAAACTGAGGAGAAGATGCGTGGGCTTCATCCATTTCTTTTTGAGGGTACATTCTCGATCTCTTTTCCTAATTAGCATATCTTTCCTTTTATCCGTGTTTATCCTGTTTATCTTATTATCTCGTTAAACTTGTCATGAGGACCTTAGGTAGAAATCCTTTGGATGAAACATGTATTTGAAACATGTTATGCTTGATGGTTGCAAGTGGTTGCAAGTGTTTGCACGTGGATACTCGTGGATGCATGATACACATTAGGCACTAAGATCGGCTCACACACTTTCATGTTGCATATGCATGAGTGCTTATACTTATTCATGGATGAAACTTGTTATGCTATCACGTGGATGTTGCATATGGATGAATGTTATGTGCACTCATGTAGAGATTATAAATTATGTTAGGAAGTTGCATACATATGGACTCATTTCACTAACATATTTTGCATAAAGGAGGTTTACTGTATCAGTAACCGCCTGGTTTTCGCATTAGATAAGTACATATACACACACCTTTGCATATGATCATACAGCATTTAGAATCCTTTAAGGACAATGACTGCACGTGGATGATGTTTTGAGTAGATGGATGATGGATGGTAGGATACGTTCTTCCTAACTTGGAGATTTCGAGGACGAAATCCTTTAAGGAGGGGAGAATGTAACAACCCGTATTTTGAATAACATGTTATAACATAAATCAAGGCAGAATTAAACTGAAAAATCTGAATCAAGGGAAACGGGCGGTGCCATTGCGTTCATCTTGGAAAAAATACGCGAAATAGAGTCTGAGTTTTCGAAAATCGGAGTCCGTATGACCAAGATATGGCCTCGCGAAGTTTCACGAAAAATTCAAATTCAAAACAGATTCAAATTTCAAAAAATCAGAAGTGGCGAGAAAATTCCCTCCAGACCCAGGGGTGTCGACCTGGGGGTCGACTGGGGAGTCGACCTCCCCCCAGGCCGACTGGGGAGTCGACCCCAGGGTCGACCTGGGAGTCGACCTGCCTGGTCGGCCCAGGCAACCTGGTGCACCCATCTTGGCTGTTTTGACCTGTTTTGGAGGCTTGTGACGGGATTTGATGGCTTGGATTGAATCTAGGGTTAATCCTATGGCTAATACTATCCTAATCCCCTAAAAAAAGACCCCTAAACCTAGCCTAAATCACCATTATTCAATCCTACAACTAAACTATGTCAAATTGGTTCCTCTCATGGCCTCCACTCTCATGCTAAAATTCCTAAGTTTATTTCTATGAGTGATTGTGAGTTCATACAGGTGCTTTCAAACTTGTATGAGTGTTCTTAGTTTGCATTCAAGTCAAGTTGCAACATTTCTATTTCAAAGCAAGGATTTTTATTGATTTGGCGCAAGGGTTTTTCAATTGGGGCTTTCATATTTTGGTGCTTGCATAAGGGCTTCGTCTCAATCTTTATAATAAATATTTTTTGTGTCTTCATAGCATTGTAAGCCCTTTTCTACTTTCTTTTTATTAAACTCTAAAGTTAAATGAATGATGCAAGTTTGGGGTTGATCATTATGATATGCAAGTTTGGTTGATCATTATGATATGCAAGTTTGGTTGATCATTATGATATGCAAGTTTGGTTGATTATTATGATATGCAAGTTTGGTTGATCATTATGCTATGCAAGTTGGTTTAATCATTATGTATGACACATGTTGCTATGTTATGCAAGTTTGGGTTGATCATTATACACATGTTATCATGTTATGCAAGTTAAACATGATGTTGTGAGCATAAAGCTCCAAGCTTTATATTAAAGGTTGCATCTTGGCAACATGAAAGTTATCATATCCCTTATGATAACTTGCATGTGAGGCTAAATGCGAACTTCTAGCAACTTCTACATGTCATTTATCACCATGTATCACTCATATGCTAAGTTTGGTTTTATGCATGCTTTTGAAGCCTAATAATGCAATATGCAAGTATATGAACATATGTACATTTCATATGCCACCATGTTAAACTTGTGGCTTCAACACCTTTTTGTCATGATTATGCCAAGTTCCATATTTTATCCTTTATGCACTGTTGCGACTATGTAAACAATGGGATTACGTTGGGGTTGGGTAACATTATGACATAAACATGGTTTTTATAACATAACGTGATATGTTAACTTGTAATTATGTTTTGGAAACATAATGGACATGACACTTAGAAAATATGAGTGTGGCCAACTCGAGGTTGGGTTGAGTTTGTAGCATAAATCTACTCGGACCCGCCCAGCTTAACTAGTGGCTACAAACAATAGGACCCAATGTGAGAAGTTGGTCATGTTGTGCTCGAACCCGAGGTTAGACCAAGTTGTGGTGTAAAGCTACCCGGACCCGCCCGGCTTAACTAGTAACCACAACAAGGTCTAATGTGAGAGGTTAAAGCACATTAAGTTAATTAATGCCTCCTGATTAGGGTTAAGTCATGGTCCACTTAATACTTAATCAATTTGGGCTGGATGGGTAAATCGGGGTTAAGTCATGAATCTTGGGTACACTTAACCAATTTAATCCACGTTGGATCGGGTTAACCACATTTAACCCGTTAAGGAAACCCTAGTTGCGTGGTCCTTTTCAGCAGTAACCCTCTTGATAGTATCACAAGACCCTAGGACTAGGCTAGGGTGGGGCACGGTTACTGGGTTGACATGTAAGCGACCAAAACGACGCCTGAGTAGGTACACCGGTGTAGGTCCAGGCGGACTATGGTCGTGCACATAGTCCGGAGTTGGAGAATCAGGCACGGGTACCAGTAGATCTAGACTGTGCATACTTGATTGGTGTCCGAGGTCTACACCCTAGGACTTGATACACCCTGGGGGTGGACCTAGCGCAGTTAGCTACATTGCATGTTTGGGCCGTATGACACCGACACTGGACGAGTTAGGCTTATAGGGAGCCGATCGACTAGACCGTGTAGTTGGACCTTGATTTAGGTCATCTCATGATATTGGGCCAAGGGGTCAATTCTTGTTTTTACTTGACATGTTAGAATGCGAGTACACCCGTGATGCAAAACTTAACCTTGATTATGCGATGACACCTTTATCTATCTTGTTAGTTAATCACCATGCCAGTATGTTGTTATCCTTATGTTCATCTCAGCTTCTCATACCAGTTAACTTCACTAGTTCATGGACAGATAGTAGTAGGGCTTACCAGTCTTTTTGACTGACCCGTTTTCTTTCGCCTCTTTTCTTCCGTTTCCCCCCCTCAGGTTCTCAGGGTGGGAACATTGGAGCTTAGCTTGGATCTTTACAGCTTGCTTACTGGATTTGCTCATGTACGGTTTTGGACATTGAGCTAGCTATGGTTTATCCCTTCACTTTGGGGATAGTACTTTATGTATTTCAGTTTTTCAGTTTATGCTTTTCTCTAGACTTTGTTTGTTGGAAAATAATGATTAAGTACCTTGTTGTAACATGACTATGGTTTTGAAATGTTAGTTTGATCCGCTGCTTTATTTACTCTGTTTTACTTATATATATGTTCTGTCTTGTGATATCTGCATGCATGTTTACCTTGTTTAAACGCCCCTCCGAAGCCAATGTACTTGCAAGAGCTACCTTGGCGGAGGTGGGATGTTATAGATAAATTCTTTTTAATTTATTATTTTTAATCTCAAAAATCATTACTTAAGGATTATTCGAGTTTAAGAAATTAATCTTATCTTTAAATGAGTTAAAGAACTAATATCTTTTAAAAACATTGTTCACGATAAACGCAAATCTTCTTCCATTAACTATGGAATCTTCACGGAAATCATAATGGTATATAATCGATATAAATTCCCATATCAAACTAATAATATAAATCGAATAGCGGCAATGCCTTTTAAGTTCCATATATAGTATCGGTCTTCATTCACAGGAGCTCATCTCGATTATTACCAAATCAAATTTCATTCTGTTCCAATTTAATATATTAAATTGGAAAAAACTTTATTTTGTAAAATTTCCACTAAATCTTAAATAAAGATTTATAAATTCCAAATTATTTCTTCACGGTCAATTGGGTTAAAGAACAAGTGTTATTGAAAACACCGTTCACAATAAACCCAAAAGTCCAATTCTTTTATCAAATTCCAATCAAATATTAATTAACTGGTAAAATTTCCTAAATCTTAATTAAAAGATTTATTTTCTTCTAAACTGGGTTTAAGAATAGTGTTATTAAAGGCACCGTCCACGACAAACCCAAAATCCCATTTGATATTAAATATAAGGTTCTGAATAGAAATTATATCGGCTTATATTCAATATCAAATTCTAGAATCAACAAATATCGTATGCGAAATATATATATCTTCCAAATTCACATAATAGTATTCGTATAATCACGGAATCCAATATCGAATTATTCCAAGGATGATTTCTATTCTGAATCCATTCCAATTTATTCTTTGGAAAATTTCGGTTATTTTAAAACCATTTTCATTTCCAATTTATTTATTTCTAAAAATAATTAAGTTATTATTCTAGTTAATAACTAGTACATTTCGATAAAAATATATTTTTATCATTTCAAAACTGGATTTTTTTAATCAAAAATCTTTCCAAATCATTTATTATGATTTTATATAATTTTTCCATATTTTTAATAATTTTATTATCACCCGTACAGCCGATTTCCAATAACGGCCACCGAACTGCATCCATAGCTACCTTTTTCAAATTTGATTTGGACACAATTCCAAATCTATCGTTAGATTTCAAATCTCTTATATTCATTGTAATGCTATTTTTGATACGAACCCAACGGTTCTGGTTTTAGGAGAATCCGACGGTCGTATCTCCCATAACGTCCATTTGAAGTTAGTGGTCGAAATTTGCGAACGGTCGCTGCGCGGCGCGTTCTATTCAGGCCATTAAATATATATATATATATATTTCATCCATCTCCATTTCAATCGTATTTATAACATACATAAATTCATTTTAAAATGTTTTCCATTTCTTTTTCAATTTTAAATAAAAATTGAATATTTTATATTTACATTATATTAAAATGATAATATTTTCAAAATATTAGATTTTGATAACCACTTCTTTTTTATATTCTGAATGAAATCGATTGATAAACGCGTTTAGGTAAAAATGGCGTTTGCTACTTAGCTCGGCTTCATATTTTTATATTTTTGTGCCCATCTAAAATCAGACATCAAAATCATAATTATATTCTTCGCTAAATATTATTTTAAAATATTCTTTATTTTAAAATATTCTTTATTTCTGAATCAGAATGCGACTCAATGCTTTACCATATAATTTCAGTTTTATGCATTTCATAAAATGCATGTGTACAACGATAATGATAAACAATCATCAAAAATTCATACAACATCCAGAGTGCATTTTATAACTGTATAA
Organism: Allium sativum; assembly: GCA_030737875.1. Lineage (NCBI taxonomy): Eukaryota > Viridiplantae > Streptophyta > Magnoliopsida > Asparagales > Amaryllidaceae > Allium > Allium sativum. Next base: position 66,102,376 of record CM060924.1, read on the forward strand.
GCATTAAAATAAATAAATAACGCTTATAACAGTCTGTCAACCCCATCGATTGACATACAGCTAAACAATTGGGATTAGTATATGTCAAATATCATCCCAATACGCGTGTGGGGTTTCAACCAACAAATACTGAATATTATTTGTGCTGTTGGGCGATGTGTAAAATTTATCGTCCCAATAAATGTCAGTTAAATGGGTGTACATAAAAAAATCGTCTGATTTGTAAATGAATATTTATTGATTCACATATACAATAAAATATGATTTTTTATTGTATAAAAATATTTTATTGAACATGAACAATATTTTAGTAAACATCGCTAGTATGACAATGTTTTTAATCTAACCTATATACAAAGTAAAAATGTATATTTTTATTGTTAACATATTTTAATGATTTAAACATACAATAAAGGTGTGATTTTTATTGTAAAAATCCTTATCTTCTAAACCAAATATTTTATTTTATTTTCTTTACTAACATGATAAAGATGACAAATTTTATCAACAAAACACATGTTAATAGTAATTCTTTTATTCTACATTGTCATGATAAAGATGACATTTTCTGAACAAAATATATATTAATAAATAATTCTTTTATTCTAAAGTAATATGATAAAGGTGACATTTTTGTTAAGTGATACATACGATTAACGTATAATTATCTTATTCTAAACTAATATGTTAAAGGGACATTTTTATCAACATTTATTCTTCTAAATGATTCATCCTATACATTAAAATGTAATTTTAATGTTAACCATATTTTATCAACATTTAATCTTTTAAATGATCCATCCTATACTTTAAAATGTAATTTTAATGTTAAACATATTTTATCAACATTTTATACAATAAAAATGAATCTTTTACTATGCTAACATTTCATACAAAATGACAATTCTATAATGTTTACATTTCATACAAATGATCATTCTATGATGTTTGCATTTCATACAAATGATAATTCTATGATTTTTACATTTCATACAATGAAAATGGTCTTCTTATGATGATAACTCTTTATACAATGAAAATGGTCTTTTTATTTTACTAACATCTTATATAACAAAAATGACAATTTTATTTTGCTAACATTTTATATAACAAAAATGATAATTTTGTGCTAACATTTTATATAACAAAAATGATAATTTTCGTATGCTAGCATTTTATAAAACAAAAATGATAATTTTGTTATGTTCCATTTCATACAATAAAAATGAAGTTTTTCTTATGTTAACATTTCATACAATAAAAATGAATCTTTTATTATGTTAACATTTTATTTAATAAAAATGAATCTTTTTAATGATTCATTCGTATAATAAAAATGTAATTTTTATTATTAAAATATTTTATTCTCAATTTCATGATAATTTTATATCTACAGTTTATATAAATAATTTTATATATGCAACCATATCAATCATTAAGAATCCAAATCACAATCCAAACCAACAGTCAACTGATTTATACAATCAATGGTGTCAGGTGCTGCTAAGCACCGTCTACATCCTAGTATAAATTTAACTGTAAGAAAATTAGAGTGAAAGAATTTCTCACATTGGTCGGTTTCAGAAATCGATAAAGCGATTATTTTTAATAAAATTAAACAGATGTTTAATTCTATCAAAAATCAAATAGCATCGGTTTCAGATCTAATCTGCTCCATGCTGTAGTGCTCTACAAGATGGTTCCAACACGTCTGAATTTATGAATTTCTGACTTCATATGAAGAAGTTATGTTGATTTAAAGATTCAACATTTTAATTGATTTTTAAATAAAATAATTAACAAATTGTTAATCCAAATTCCTTTTCCACCGTTCATTCTTAGATCTGAAGGCCCCTGGCCCTTCTTCCTTTGTCTTCTTCTTCGTCACTATCTGTATAAAGCCGTAGCACTCAAACCCAAACACTCAATTAGGTTTTACAATCGCACCCCATCCTCGACGCCGAAAGATGATCTATGGTTCTCACGAGAGCCGCCTATCCGTCGTCAACCTCCGCCCTGAGTGGCAGCCCACTCGATGGGGCCCTCGGCCCTGGAGAAGCATTCGAACAATGCGAGTTGTGGGCCAATTTCTCGCCAAATCTCTTTACAAAACTTGATCATATCCTTATGGATTTGTATCCCCGAGAATTCTCTTCGATTTCCATTTTACATTCATGATCTGATTTGAATGATATGAGGAGAGATTAAAGGGTGAATTTGGGACAATTCTGGATGTTCAAATTATACATGGCGGCGGCTGGGAAGTATGGCTAGGGTTTAAGGAAATACGGTGTATTTATACACTTATTTTTATTTTAGTTTTATTTAATTAAATCCAAAATTATTTGTTTATCTGTACGAACTCCAAAGGAGGCCCAACGAATGTCGCCCCCAACTAATTACCCTCATTCCGAACACAATGGGATATTTCTCGTAAGCCAATTCGACTGTTTTGATTATATTTTATTAGAATTAAAATATAAACCAGTATATATTAAATTTAAACGAACAATTTAATTTACCGAGGCCACATACTAACTCTAAAAATTACAAAAAAAACATTTCTAGCTATGTTTTGATGATACAGTTCTAACAAAACTAATTTCTTCGAATTTAGAGACCGTTTGAAAGATGGCCAATCTATGGTCGATCCAATTTGACTGAAATTGACAAAACACGTTTTCTTTTGCCATGCTTACATATTAATCCCAAAAATTACGAAAATTGGAATATAGCAATAATTTGACATTCCGGATCCAACAAAAGTGTTTCGTCGAAAATGGAGGTCGTTTGCAAAATGGCTATTTTTAATGGCTATATATTATATAAAATTCCATAGCGACTATTTTAAACTTTAAAATGGGCGTAACTTTCAATTCCCGCTATGAAATTTCAATTTTTCAGATTCGTTGGAAAGATATTTTTAAACAGATTCAAATATTTCTTGTTTCACTAAAACCTGATTTATTTTGAATCATGTACATTCATTTTAAATTTGAAATCGAATTTTCAAACTACCGCGCCATTTCTAACTCTTTTTATTATTAAATTAGAAATTTTCATTCTAACTTCAATTTAAACAAATTTTTAATCATTATTATTTAAAATAAATCATTTTAATATTCAAAATCCGTTAAAATTGCTAAAATAAACATTTTAAATTTGTTCTAGAAATACGGGTTGTTACAATCTCCTCCACTTAAAATCTTTTCGTCCTCGAAAAGGAACGGAGCTGGAAGTTGTTTAACTAACCAAATCAACTTCCAATCCTAATAAATTTTCAATTCAGTTCGATATTAATTTTGATTTAGCTAAATTTATCCTTCTTTCTCATATTAGTTAAATTAATTATCATTTCAATATTTTAATTAGTTAAACTAATTATCAAATATCACAACCAGCGATCAGTTAGGTGATTAACTTTTTAAATATATATAACTTTTATATATAGTCAAAAATCATATTTCATTGCAAATCACAGTAATAAATCCTAGCTAAGTATTGGTCCTCACACTAGACAATTGGTAATATATAGATATCCCACCTTCGAAACTCGAACATAAATTCTGATGATGATGCATCAATCATCAGAATTATCCCCGGACGACTAGAGTGTGAATCTATATCTATCCAGTTTATTTGAGACTTCGTATATACGTTCATGACGTGCATATGCAAAATCTTTATATACTCGATAGCCCAAATTTAATATAAAGTAATATACTTAAATACGTATAATTAGATTAAATTTTCAAAACTAAATTCTTTTTATTTTATTAAATAAATAATACTCTTCGGACTCATACTAGGATACTACTGATCCCATCTCTAACGAGTCATTCTTATTGGATATTACTAATCTAATCTCTGATGAATTCTTTTGTTCGGTTCTAATTTGTCTTGTTCTCGAGCTTTGAAAACCAAGGCTCTGATACCAAATGAAACGACCCAAACTTCCCCTTATGGGAAAGCCAGGATTGAGTTGAGAACATGAAAAATCAGAACGAAAAACAGAAGAACATTTCATTGCTTATTACAACAATTTACATCACAAGAATTTTCTAGAGTATGATTAATTATACAACAAGAAATAATATCAAAGATTTAAAATTACGTAGCAGTGGAAAATAGCAGATGAGAATAATGCGTAGCGGAAAAGCTTTCCGAATATAGCTCCAACTGTAATCCAGGATCATGTTAAATAGAAATCTGCAAAACCAAAGTACTGACTACCTGTATGGAAAATATGGGCACCCAGAGTTTAGGAAGGAACAATAAACTCCAAGTCAGTCATGATACTGGTATGAGAACTCAAAACAGTTATTAATTTAATTTTAAAGTTAGGTAAATCAAGGGACCACGCCGTATAACGCAGAACGGGTTTCCTCCTAAGAATACCAGTGCATAAAATAAACACCGCAGTGCTTTTTGGAAAAATAAAGCTATTATAAGACTTAGGGCCCATCACACAATGCAACGCAAGTCAGGGGGATAGAGTTTTACCTTATAATAGCCAAATACGCTTGGTACGCGAAAATTCTCTTTTATTATTACTATAAGTGCATGGTGTAGAAATCAATTTCGAAAGTAAATGTATCAATCATAGACGGCATGAGTGCCCCATCCCACTATGTCGCCATATATAGGTTTACAATTAAAACCACAAAGCTCATATTGGAAAGTTGGGTTTCCATCATGATGGCTCATGATTCGAAAGATCTATCGCGTAGTGCAATACTCTACGGCTTACGTCCCAGCTAGAGAAAACACTATAATTCACATCCGCACTTTTGGGAAATCAAGTATCATCACAGCTTATGTCCCAGCAAGAGAAAATACCACTTACTCTATCCCTATATGGGAATCAGGGGAAAATGTCCCTATCCCTATTCTCGGTTGACCAAATCCATCATCTTATCTAAATCATACTGATCTGACCATCAGTTCAGCATCATACCGGGGTGCGAGGCTCGCTTAGTCATGCTACACAAAGCTAAGCTAATTAAAGCTATGCTTTGATCGCAATCCTCAAGGCTCTGCTTTTCAACAAAAGCCTTGATCAATTGCATCTTAGCATGCCACATTGTCAATCCATACCATACCATTGATTTCTTCCTATATATATATAACCTCTGAGCGCATACGTCTCAGAGAAGGGTGTTAAGAAAGAGAATAAATTCTCTGCCACCAACAGATATATTAGCAGATATCAATGAATACATCATAAAAGAATACAACTTCAGACATATCATCCATTTACAAGTCCGTTCTAGGTCTGAACGAAACCGAAGGTACCTTATTCCTCGTCTCGTATGTACAATACGGAAGAGAGGCCATCGCATATATGAACAATCAAGAAGTACGTCCAGACGGCTACCACTGTAGCCCCTTCAAGTTAGCTACTTCAATCATGGGCATCAGTAGCAACTCATCCATTCGATGTGAGATCGTCGGTCTTGCGCCGTCTTCAATCTCTTCGATTGTTAATCGTCATATCAATTATTCAGAATGGGTTTAACCCAGTCTTCCTAAATAACTGGCATACTTTATAAACAAGTGCTATAAAAACACATCCTACGCCTCATTCCAACTCAAAATTTTCTTTTATTAAAATATTCGTATTTTTAAGGGAAAGGTTCCCATTAATTTTATCAAAGCTAAATTCTTTTTAGTATATTCTTTTTAATCTCAAACATCATTATTTGAGGATTATTCGAATTTAAGAAATTAACCTTATCTTTAACTGGTTTAAAAAACTAATGTCTTTTAAAAACATTATTCACAATAAACCCTAATCTTCTTCCATTAACTATGGAATCTTCACGGAAATCATAACGGTATATAATCGATATAAATTCCTATATCAGACCAATAATATAAATGGAATAGCGACAATGCCTTTTAAATTCCATATATAGTATCGGTCTTTATACACAGGAGCTCATCTCGATTATTACCAAATCGAATTTCATTCAATTCCAATTTAATATATTAAATTGGAAAAAAACTTTATTTTGGAAAACTTCCATTAAATCTTAAATAAAGATTTATGAATTCCAAATTATTCTTTACGGTTAATTAGGTTAAAGAACAAATGTTATTGAAATCACCATTCACGATAAACCTAAAAATACAATTCTTTTATCCAATTTTAATTAAATATTAATTAACTGGTAAAATTTCCTAAATCTTAATTAAAAGATTTATTTTCTTCTAAACTGGGTTTAAGAACAGTGTTATTAAAGGCATCGTCCATGACAAATCAAAAATCCCATTTGATATTAAATATAAGGTTCTAAATAGAAATTATATCGTCTTATATTCAATATCAAATTCTGAAATTAACTAATATCGTATTGGGAGTAAAGATGTATATGTTATCTTACAAATTCCCATAAGAATATCCGTATAATTACGGAATTCAGTATCGAAATATTCCGAGGTTGATTTCTATTTTGAAGCCATTCCAATTTATTCTCTAGAAAATTTTGGTTATTTTAAAACCATTTTCAAATCCAATTTATTTATTTCCAAAAATAATTAAATTATTGTTCAAGTTAATAACTAGTACACTTCGATAAAAATATATTTTTATCTTTTCAAAACTGGATTTTTTTCATCAAATTTCATTTCAAAACATTTAATATGATTTTATATAATTTTTCCATATTTTTAATAATTTTATTATTGACCGTACAACCGATTTCCAATAACGGCCACCAAACTGGACCATAACGACCTTTTTCAAATTTGATATGGACATAATTCCAAATCCAATCATTAGATTTCAAATCTCTTATATTCATTGGAAATCACTTTTTTATACGAACCCAATGGTTCCGGTTTTAGGAGAATCCGACGGTTGGATCTCCCGTAATGTCCATTTAAAGTTAATGGTCGAAATTCGCGAACAGTCGCTGCGCGACGCGATCTATTCAGGCCATTAAATATATTATATATATATATTTCATCGATTTCCATTTTAAATCGTATTTATAAAATATATAAATTCATTTTAAAAATTTTTCCATTTCTTTTTCAATTTTAAATAAAAATTGAATATTCTATATTTATGTTGTATTAAAATCATAAATTTTCAAAATATTAGATTTTGAAAACCACTTCTTTTTTATATTTTGAATAAAATCGATCTTTAAACCCATTCAAGTAAAAATGGTGTTTGCTACTTAACTCACCTTCATATTTTTATATTTTTGTGTCCATCTAAAATCGGACATCAAAATCATAATTTTATTCTTCGCAAAATATTATTTTAAAATATTCATTATTTTAAAATATTCTTTATTTCTGAATCGGAATGCGACTCAATCAATTACCATATAATTTCAGTAATATGGATTTCATACATTGCATGTGTACAACGATAATGAAAAACAATCATCTAAAGCTCATACAACATCCAGAGTGCATTTTATAACTGTATAAGCATTAAATTAAATAAATAAATAATGCTTATAATAGTCTGTCAACCCATCGATTGACATACAGCTAAACAATTTGTATTAGTGTATGTGAAATATCATTCCAATACCCATGTGGGGTTTCAACCAACAAATACTGAATATTATTTATGCGGTTGGGAGACATGTAAAATTTATCATCCCAATAAATGTCTGTTAAATGGGTGTACATAAATATACCGTCCAATTTGTAAATGAATATTTATTGATTCACATATACAATAAAATATGATTTTTTTTATTGTATAAATATATTTTATTAAACATGAACATTTTAGTAAACATCGCGATTATGACAATGTTTTTAATCTAACATACATACAAATTAAAAATGTATGTTTTTATTGTTAACATATTTTAATGATTTAAACATATAATAAAGGTGTGATTTCTATTGTAAAAATCCTTATCTTCTTAACATAAATATTTTATTTTATTCTCTTTACTCATATGATAAAGATGACAAATTTTATCAACAAAACACATATTAATAAGTAATTCTTTTATTCTACATCGTCATGATAAAGATGACATTTTCTGAACAAAATATATATTAATAAATAATTCTTTTATTCTAAAATAATATGATAAAGGTGACATTTTTGTTAAGAAAAACATATGATTAACATATAATTATCTTATTCTAAACTAATATGTTAAAGGGACATTTTTATCAGCGTTTAATCTTGTAAATGATTCGTCCTATACATTAAAATGTAATTTTAATGTTAACCATATTTTATCAACATTTAATCTTTTAAATGATCCATCCTATTGTAACGACCCATAAATTCTGGGCCAGTTTAAAATTTTTATTTTGGCAATTTTAGTGAATTTTGAACATTTAAAATGAATTATTTTAAATAATATCGATGAGAAATTTATTTTTGAATAGAATTCGAACGTATATATCATATACGTCATCGTTAGAATATAAATAATTATATATAATTATAAAAGGAGTTGAAAATGGCACAGTAGTTCGATAATTCAGTTTCAAACTTCAAATGAATGTACCGGGTGCAAAATAAACCGGATTTTAGCGAAACCAAAAATAATAGGATCTAATTGATGATATATTTCCAACGAATCTGAAAAATCAAGATTCCATAGCGAGGGTTAAAAGTTATGTCCAGTTGAAATTTCAGAATAGTCGCTATGGAATTTCAGCCCTTAAAAATAGCCATTTTGCAAACGATCTTGGATTTCGACGAAACCACTTTTGTTGGATCCGCGATGTCAAATTATTGCTAGGTTTCAAATTTCATAATTTTTCGAATCAATATGAGAGCGGGGCAAAGGAAAACGTGTTTTGACCATTTTAGTTGATTTTAATCAACTAGAAATTAGCCATTTTTCAAACGGTCTCAGAATTCGACGAAACTAGTTTTGTTAGGACCGTATCGTCAATACAAAGCTAGAAAATATTTTTTGGGAATTTTTCGAGTTAGTATGTGGCCCCGGTAAATAGAAATGCGCATTCAAATTCAATATATAGAGTTATATGTTGATTTTGATGAAAACTGATCGTAATAGTTGAATCATCTTACGATACATATCCCATTGTGTTCGGAATGGGGATAATTAGCTATAGACGACAGGCGGTGGGGTTGATTTAGAGTTGAAAATAAAAAGTTGCTTTTAAGGAATTTAAAATAATTAAATAATAAAATTAAATTTATATACAGCCCCCTCCCCAACCTTCTTTCTCTCTCCCCGACTTTCTTTCTGAGATTAAAAAAAAGAGGGAAACAAAGCCCTAGCTCAGCCGCCGCCTGCGTCGGCCCTACCCTTGCCGCGCCGCCATTCGCCGAAGCCCCCTTCCCATCGTCGCCTCCCCTCAAACCCCCCCTCTTCTCCGATTAAAGGCCTTCCTCCCCAATCCTTCAGCACACCGACACGCAAGCACCACCAGACCCACTGCCATGTGCCCCATTGTAACGGCGCGATTTTCCATACCTGGGAAACCGTGTCATTATTGAAAGAATTTAGAAGATGAGATAGAAAAGATAGAACTTATAGAATAGAAGAATAAGAAGATATCAGAATTACATAGCGGAATTAATCTCACAGCGGAATTTCACAAAATACATAATATATTACATAACAGAGTTTGTTACATCAGAGTACATCATTCGAATACAACATCATATGTGATACTGGCCCAATACATAAACTGGATACTTGGAGATGGATATAATACTTGTCTTGGTCTTGAACTTGATAGATTCCACTTGCCTACCTGGACTACTTGTCTACTCATAATAAATATTATGAGTACCCAAGAGTTTAAGAAACACAGAAAATAAACTCTGGGTCAGTCGGGGGACTGGTGTGAGTAAACATAGATAAGAGATGTAAACAAGGAATAAGGATTTAGATTTTCATGTTGACAGGTTTATTTACTTTAGAAATCATAGATCAATCCATGTCTAATATCTGGATAATGGTCTAAGTATTTTATATCAAAACGTTTGATATTACGAAAGTTTTTATCAAATAGATAACCATCTAGTGAAACGCTTGCATCTCACGTTCACATATATAGTATAAAATCATAAACCACAGGGCTCTTATTGGAGATTGGATTCCAACAGACAGGGTATGGGAGCACCCACTGATCAGTGTACTCTAGAGGGTATACACTGCAGGTTCAACAAGAACGTCTTGCAACCCGGCCACACATGACCGACCACTCATTTAGCTTGAGTGTATCGAATATATTGCCACCACGGTTGTTGGCCGTACAACCGAAATCCGAAGATACAGAATCGAAAAGAAGAACAAATATGAATTTTCTCTAGATCGGTGACAATACACCCTGCTTGGGTATGACCCAACTAGCCATGTTGCCCAGCCCAACTTTTGTTACTTCCTGGTTGTGAGGTTTGAGGTCACGTTCTTCTTCTGACAGATCATTCCTTCAATTACTTTGAATGCCACATCGTCATATCCGTCAGAAACACTCAGTCGATTACCCAAATATATTACGGGCAATAAACCTAAGAGAAACGAATTTCTCCGCCACCAACGTAATATACTTACGTAAATTCGATGTGTAGAATTTAACTGATATACGTTGTCAGACACTCGTCCATTCGGGTTTGTCCTGGGACTGAACAGACCGAAAATGCTATAACCTTTGCATATCGTCGTCTTCAGCATTCCGACATGCGTCGCATAAATCGAGTCAAAGTTGGATATTTATCCCGGACTCTTCGAAACGATGTACAAAATGTCTTTTATGCTCGATAAATAATTATCGGCTTAATCTGACTATAATTCAGTTTATGAATTTCAGTTAACATAACAGTATATGTTTATCTTGTTCATATCTGGATATTATCGATATCTGTTGTAAATGAACAGCTTAAGCGGGTGCGTTGCACACAGTATTTATATTCAGTTTGACCAACATTTAGAATGGATAAACAAAGCACGTGCGTCGCTCACGGTATTTTGCTTCGTACCTTATCAATGTTCAGACGATGTATTTTGCTCCACTTCATTTGGTAAATTAATTTATTTCTTCAAATTTATCTTAAATAAATTAATTTAATAATTTATTTAATTTATTTTCTTTAAATTTCTACATTTCAAACTCGTAGAAATTCTCTGGTCAACTCCTGTACTTGATCTTTTGCCATTTTCTTCCGTCCACTTGCCTATGACAAATTTAATAAAAATTCTATTTTTATTTAATTATTTATTTATTTTTATAATTTATCTATTTTCAGATTTTAAATTAAAACCGTTTCGAATTTAAAATCTCGTTCGGAAATTCGTTCACTAGCTGTTTTGCCACTTTTCAAAACACTGTGATTTCCTTCAAAAATATCCTGCCACGACTGCGTTTTCTTCTTTGCCAAAGTACCGCCCTGGTACTTGCCAAAGTACCGGGTACCATACCTTGCCACGACTGTATTTTCTCGTTTGTCAAAGTACCGGTTTTTCTAAAGTGCCAAGCACTGGTTTCTCACTTTCACTTCGCAACTTCGCCAAGTACCGGATCCTCTTGTGCCAGATACTTGATTTACTTTTTATTTAAAAATTCTTTTTATTTTTATTTCTAAATTATTTCTTGTTTCAATTTCACTTCGCTATTTGAAACAAATATCGCTATATATTTTTAAACTGGTTTTCCTTTTCCTCTTCCTGTTCTTTCCTCGTTTATCCCTTCATTTTTGTGCACTGCACCAACTGTGCACATGCACGGCGAGTTCCACCGCCAAACCATCACCCCGGTCATCATTGCAAGTCGCGTTCGTTCACCGAACTTCCCTCGCGTTTGATTTGCTACAAAAATCTGCTCATGTTTGGTTCCTTTAAATATTTTACCTTGTCTGCTATTAAAACGCAACACCATATGATCCAAGAAACGCCACTTCATCAATGCTGTGCAAACTCATGAAGGCCGAACCACTACAGGCTCCTCCCCTTCACAAAAATCACCACGCAAGTATACCCAACTACATGCTCCTCCTCACGCTAATCAACTTCGCCGCTGTGTGCTCCTCTAAACTCCACGAACGGACGGACACCGTCTTCAACAGACAACAGCTCACCCACTTGCCCTTACGTTCTTCATTTTCTACCACCTAAGTACGTTTCCTCCCACCCAGTTATAACACCATACTTGAACTCACTATCACTTCCGCCCAACCCCTCTACATAGCACACAAATCCCACCTTCCATATTATCATCATTAGCATATATATTATTATTATTTTCTATTTTGTTTTTCCTTTTATTCATATGCATATATATATGTGCTTTAGCTGCAGCCCATTTCTCTTGTTGTCTTAATATGTGAACGTGAAGACACATATTTCTAGTCCATACTTTATGTTTGTTTACAGGTTTTGGCTAGCCAATTAATTTGATTAAACACAGACCATTCTCAAACATACATGCATCTAAATCAAAATCAGTAAATATATGGGTAAGTTTACTCACTATCTTATTAATCCTAGAATACAGTCTGCTATTTTCAACACAACATATAACTGCATTATCTAAGTAATGGTTTGATCAAGAACAAGCGTTTACTCACAGGCGGATCTCAACATTTCAGCAAAATGATGCATACATGGTTCTAAAAACTCAATCCAATATTTGTATTAACATATAAACAGAACTTCTAAACTAAAGATGGTGTAAACTTAGTTTACTCACCTAGATGGCTTTCCTTTTCCTGCTAGATCCACTTCAGTTTTTAAATGTGAACTTGAGAGTTTTTGTTGTGAGAAGAGAGTGAGAACTTTAGGGTGTATTTATAGTGGAACTCAAGTTTTAAACAATTCTTTTCTGCACATGTTTTAACAGTAACTTTCCCTTAGCCTTACTCCTTTACTCTAGTCTCTACGGCCAATTTATGAAAACCATGCATATAAAATTTGTTTTACTTAGATTCCATAGCCAATAGCTTTATCCTAGGTTAGTCCTTCTAGAAGCATTTTCCATGCTTTCATTAAATGCATGTATCCTTCCTAGATTGTCAAGCATTATAAAACTTGGTTTCTTTGTCTCTTTCTTTGCTGATATTTTCTTTTAGCAAGTGGTGCACATGCAAGCTAGAAATGAGAGGCTTTAGGTGCTTTTTAGGGAATGGTTTGGAAATCTTAGTCTTACTATTTTGAGTATCACTCATTAATGGTTTTTGTCTCATGTTCAAGATATTTGTTTTGGTAAAAAGATCAAATGTTTTATGTGCCATTTGTTCATGTTATGGCCGAATTGTCTCTTGCCATGTTCATACATGTGGTGTTGTTTTTCTTTAAAGTCCTTATTTATCTTTAAAGTGAATAAAATACCCTTTATATAATTCATGTCATAAGGCTTTTGTTTTTAGATCCTTGCTTTGTTAAAAAGATAAACTATGAAGTATTTATCTATATATGTATTATCACTTATGACTTATCTTTAAATGTAGTATACTTGTTTTTTTATATTTTCAAATCCTAAGATCAACCGAGTATATACAATATTATCTCTATCTTTACTTACATATGTTTTCACATATGTATCAAGAATCACTTTAGTTTTGTTTTAAATAGCATTTCTCATTATAAACATGATTATCAAAACTAGCAAAAAGTCGGGACATTACACCCATGACCTGCGCCGTCCCCTGATGGTCCACCGACACCAACTCCGACGCAAACACCACCCCCTCTTCACCGTTTTACTGTAAGTTTTGTTTTTAAATTACTTTTATTTATTTATTTATTTTTCCTTTTTAGGTTTATGCTATTTATTTAAAGGTAATTAGCTTATTAGAGATAAAATTAGGGTTTTTATATTCTTAGCATAACTAATATCGGATTTATATATATATGTAAAACAATAACGATAAAAATTAGATTTTTCTTATGAATGTGAAATATTAAAAATTCGATTTTTATATATTGAATAACAAGTGAAAATTCGATTTTTATAGATTGAATAGCGAAGTAAAAATTCGATTTTTATAGATTGAATAGCGAAGTAAAAATTCGATTTTTATAGATTGAATAGCGAAGTAAAAATTCGATTTTTATATATTGAATAACAAAGTGAAAATTTGATTTTTATATATTGAATAACAAAGTGAAAATTCGATTTTTATATATTGAATAGCAAAGTAAAATTTCAATTTTTATATATTGAATAGCAAAGTGAAAATTCGATTTTTATATATTGAATAACAAAGTGAAAATTCGATTTTTATATATTGAATAGCAAAGTAAGAATTCGTTTTTTATAGATTGAATAGCAAAGTAAAAATTCGATTTTTATATATTGAATAGCGAAGTAAAAGTTCGATTTTTATAGATTGAATAGCAAAGTAAAAATTCGATTTTTATAGATTGAATAGCGAAGTAAAAATTTGATTTTTATAGATTGAATAGCAAAGTAAAAATTCAATTCTTATAGATTGAATAGCGAAGTAAAAATTCGATTTTTATAGGATGAATAGCAAAGTAAAAATTCGATTTTTATATATTGAATAGAAAAGTAAAAATTCGATTTTTATATATGGAATAGCAAAGTGAAAATTCGATTTTTATATATTGAATAGCAAAGTGAAAATTCGATTTTTATATATGTAGTGAATACGGATGACGAAAGTGATGAAAGAAGAAACGGCGGAGATTTTCCACGTATGAAGAGTCGAGGCATTTGGATTAGCTAGTCGGTGAGAACTTCTCACCTTTAACTTTCTTTTTCTAGTTAATAATATATACTAGGATGCAGACGGTGTTTAGTAGCACCCGACACCCGTCGTCCACAGACCATGGATGGCTTATATGCTTGGTTGTTTGATCTTGATGTGTAGTTGATTGTGTGATGTTAGATGAAGTAAAATATTTATATAGTTAAAAATATTTTATAGTTAAAAATAGAATTTTTAACGTGTATATGAAATGAAATAAATAAATATAAACAAATCGGACGATTTGCTTATATACACACATTTGACTGTTATTGATTGGGACGATAAATTTTACACATCGCCCAACTGCACAAATAAAATCTGTGTTTGATTGTTTGAAACCCCACACGGGTATTGGGATGATATTTGACGTACACTAATCCCGATTGTTTAGTTGTATGTCGATCGATTGATTGACAGACTGTTATAAGCATTAAATATTTATATTTGATGCTTATACAGTGTAGAATGCACTTTGGATGATGGTGGATTATTCATCGTTGTTATTGTATACATGTGTTGTAGAAAATCCATATAATCAACACTATATGGTAATTGATTGGGCCTCATTCCAGTTTGGAAAAAGAAATATTTGAAATAGAAATATTTGAAAAAGAAATATTTGAAAAAAAAAAGAAATATTTGAAATAGAATATTTGAAAATAGAAATATATGAAGCCGTGCTGATTAGATTGACGCCATTTTGACATGAACGATATTTATATCGATTTTATTCATTTTTCAATGAATATTGAAACAGATTTGAAATTCGAATTAGATTGAATAGATTTGAAATCGAATAGATTTGAAATTCGAATTATATTGAAATGAATTGAAATTCGAATTATATTTAAAGTAAATTTAAATTCGAATTAAACTGAATTGATTTGAAATTCGAAATACACTGAAATGATTTGAAATTCAAATAGAATCGAAATCCGAATTAAATTGAATAGAATTGAATCCAAATTGAAATCGAAAGGAATTGAATTTAAATTGAAATTGAAAAAAATTCGAATTAAATTTAAATTGAAATCGGTTTGAAATGAGTTTAAAACGAATTTATATTGGAATATTCAATTTTGATTTGAAATTGAATATGAAGTTGAAACCGTTTTGAAAATGAATTTAAAACGATTTATAAAATTCGTTTCGAAAGGAAATCGACGAAGTATATATTATATATATATTATATATATATTATATATATATGTATATATATATATATGTATAATATAATGGCCTGAATAGAACGCGCCGCGCCGCGGTAGTTTGCGAATTTCGACTATTGACTTCGAACGGATATTACGGGAGATCCGACCGTCAGATTCTCCTAAAACCGGAACCGTTGGGTTCGTATCGAAAAGTGCTTTCTAACGAATATTAGAAATTAGAAATCTAACGGTTGGATTTGGAATTATGTCCAAATCAAATTTGGAAAAGGTCGCTGTAAGTGCAGTTCGATGGCCGTTGATGGAAATCGACTGTACGGGCCTTGATAAAATTATTAAAAATAGTAATAATTTGTGTAAAATCATAAGAAATGATTTGGGAAGAATTGGGATGAAAAAACTCCATATTTGAAAGGATAAAAATAGATTTTTATTGAAATGAACTAGTTTTGAACTAGAATTATAATTCTATTTATTTTTAAAAATAAATAAAGTGGATTTGAAATGGTTTTGAAAACAACCAGAATTTCCAATAATTGAATTGGAATGGGTTTGAGTCAAAATTGTCTTTGGAGTATTTCAATGTTGGATTTCGTGACGATACAGATATTGTTATGGATATTTGAAAGATATATATATCGTTATTTCCAATACGATATTTGTTGGTCGTAGAATTTGATATTGAATATAAGCCGATATATTTTCTATTCAGAGCCTCGTATTTAATATCAAATGTTATTTGGGTTTGTCGTGAATGGTGTCTTCATTAACATTGTTCTTATGCCCAGTTGAGAAGAAGATTAAATCTTTTTATTTAGATTTAATGAAGTGTACAAATTAAATGATATTTAATTGGAATTGAATTGGTATTGATTTTTGGGTTTATCGTGAACAGTGTTTTAAATAACACTTGTTCTTTAACCCGATAATTAATGAATTTGATTTTGGGTTTATTGTGGGCCGTGTTTTAAGTGACATTGGTTCTTTAACACAGTTAAAGACAGAATATTGATTTCTGTGAAGATTAAAACTAAGTGGATTTTAATGAATCTTTAATTAGATTGAAATGATCGAGAATGGAGTATCATCCGTTTTGCTCGAGGCGATAGTTAAATCTTTAATTAGATTTGAACGGGAAATGGTAATTGAATTTACCGATAACACCGTAGTGTTAGATATGAAGTATGACCAGTTTTACTTCATGGGATGAATAGGTTGGGATTGGGAAATAAAATAAATGATTACTTCGGTGTGGTTTGCTAATCCCGACTAGTTTGAATTGACATTCAAAGGAGGTTAAAGAATAAATTTAAAGAATTTATCTTTGATAAAATTAATGGGAGCTTTTCCCGAAGTGTAGGAATATTTGAATAAAAGAATATTCTGAATTGGAATGAGTCATATGTTGTGTTTGTGTAACACTTATTTATTATATACGTGAGTTATTCAGAAAGACCGGGTTTATCCCATTTTGAATAACTAATTCGACGTGGTGTCGAAGATGAAGACGGTGGTTGAAGACCGGAGGTCTTCACTCGTTTGGATAATTATTGATGATCTTGATTGGGCCGTACACCCAAGAGGAGAGAATCAGTTGGTGATCGTCCAGACGTACTTGGAGATCGATGGATATGCGGGGTACTAGGTGCCTCCGGTTTCGTTCAGACCCAGAACAAACTTGTAAATGGACTGTGCGTCTGACATTGGATTTTAGTCTGTGTGATTGATTTCTATTAAATATATATCTGTTTGGCGGCGAAGAATTTATTCTCTTGCTTAATGCCCCTCTCTGAGACGTACGAGCTCAGGGGTTATATATTGATGGATATTAAACGCATGGAGTGAATTGCCTGTGTGGCATGCCTAAGTGGCAAATGATCAAGGCTTCTGTTGAAAAGCAAAGTCTTGTGGTTGATGATCAAAGCACGGCCTTTGTGGCGTAGCTTTGTGTAACGTTTACTTCGCGAGTTTCACACCCGGTATGAACTAAAAAGGGAGACGGACCTCAGGGAGGACATGCGTTTCTTTCTAGCTAGAAGTGGCGTCAGTGGTTTTAAACGCCCTGACGAGTTTGACTTATGTGGATGTTGTTGTTGCAAGGTGCCTCTGTTTGATCGGACGATCCGGGTCCGACGGAGTCATTCGTTGGCTCATTTGCGCCCCATAGGGCGGGGAGACGTATTGTTCAAGCATAATAATCCACATCGGTGGACCGGTCTTGACGATCCAGGGGCAGTTGCGGCTGTTCCTGAGACATGGTAGGCTAGATTGTCTCGAATTGGTAGAGGACGATCCCTGGCCTCGGTTCATAGATGGAAATCCGATTTCCAAATACGTGATTTTGCGATTTTAATTGTAGAACTAGTATGGCGACATGATATATGGTACCCATGCCGTCTATGATTGATACTTATGATTTGAAGTTGTTTTATACACTATGCACTTATTATAGTATCCAATGATTTGGTTTAAACGTACTAAGCATGTTTGGCTATTATAAGGGAAAACTCTATCCCCCGGCTTGCGTTGCATTATGTGATAGGACCTGGGTCTTATAATAGCTTCATTTTTCTTTATTTAGCATTGCGCTGTTGTTATATGCACTGGTATTCTTGAGAGGAAACCCGTTCCGTGTTATACGGCGTGGTCCCTTGATTTACCTAACTTTAAAAATGAAGATTAATAACTGTTTTAGTGCTCACACCAGTCCTATGACTGACCTGGAGTTTATTGTTTTAACCTAAACTCTGGGTGCCTTATTTTGACATGGGCAGCTAGTAGTTTTGGGTTTGTAGATTTATATTCACATGAACCTGGTTTACAGCTGGAATGATGTCTGGAAAGCTTTGTATCCGTGTATCTCCTTCAGTTGTGTTTTGTATTATTTCCGCTGCGATGTATTTAAATGTAATTTAAATCTCTGATATTTATCGAATGTTTAATATTTATTTATTCATACTCTATATATTATTGTATTCTGATGGAATTGTTGTAATATACAATGAAATGTTCTTCCATCTGTGTTCAGTTGTGGCTTGTTCTCGAACTATCCCCGTTTTCCTCACCGGGGAAGTTACGGGTCCTCACACCTATACATTAAAATGTAATTTTAATGTTAAACATATTTTATCAACATTTTATACAATAAAAATGAATCTTTTACTATGCTAAAATTTCATACAAAATGACAATTCTATAATGTTTACATTTCATACAAATGATAATTCTATGATTTTTACATTTCATACAATGAAAATGGTCTTCTTATGATGATAATTCTTTATACAATGAAAATGGTCTTTTTATTTTACTAAATCTTATATGACAAAAATGACAATTTTATTTTACTAACATTTTATATAAGAAAAATGATAATTTTGTTATGCTAACATTTTATATAACGAAAATGATAATTTTGTTATGTTCCATTTCATACAATAAAAATGAAGTTTTTATTACGTTAACATTTCATACAATAAAAATGAATCTTTTATTATATTAACATTTTATTTAATAAAAATGAATCATTTTAATGATTCATTCGTATAATAAAAATGTAATTTTTATTATTAAAATATTTTATTCCCAATTTCATGATAATTTTATATATACAGTTTATATAAATAATTTTATATATGCAACCATATCAATCATTAAAAATCCAAACAAACAGTCAGCTGGGTTGTACAGTCAATGGTGTCAAGTGCTGCTAAGCACCGTCTACATCCTAGTATAAATTTAGTGAATATTAGGCTTACATCCCTATTTTGAAACTTAATTAGGCTCACATCCAGTGATAAACTTATTATAAATTAGGTCCCAATTTTTCAAAAGTAGCAAAAAAAATGAAAAAAAATGAAAAAAAACGAAAATTATTATTTAAATAAATTATGCACTCGACCAAAAATTCGCCGAAAAAAAATAAAAAAAGTCCACTATAAATAAAAAACAGTAAAAAACGTCGAAAATATGCAGTTACGTGCATAATATTATGCAACAATTCCTATTTCTGTCATATATGTGCATAATTTCCACTGTTGCATCTCCTTTTGATTTTCCTGCACATATATGTGTAACTATTGCACCATTCTTGCATAAAAACATGCATTATTTCGTAACACTGCAACTCAGTTCATTTTTTACCTTTATGCAATAATGGCATATATGTATGCAAGTATTGGCAATATTAGCATACATATATGCAACTATTTTTTTCCTTGTCGTGGACTTCTGGGATTGTTTCCAGATTTTAGAATTTTTTTTTTTTTTTTTTAGAAGAGCTGCACTTTTTTCTAGAGAAAAAACAAAGGAAGCAAAGTAAAAAGGAGGAGCAGGCGGAACTACAAAAGAGGAAGCGGATCCACTAAAATAGCATGCGGTAATTCAAAAGTAGGGGGCGGAAACGTATGTGAAACTATGACTGGATTTTTTTTTTTTTGAAACTTAATAGGGACCTCTAAAAAGCGCACCCATAAATTTAACTGTAAGAAAATTAGAGTGAAAGAATTTCTCACATTGGTTGGTTTCAGAAATCGATAAAGCGATTATTTTTAATAAAATTAAACAGATGTTTAATTCTAACAAAAATCAAATAGTGTCGGTTTCAGATCTAATCTGCTACATGCTGTAGTGCTCTACAAGATGGTTCCAACGCGTCTGAACTTGTGAATTTCTGACTTCGTACGAAGAAGTTATACTAATTTAAAGATTCAACATTTTAATTGATTTTTTAAATAAACTAATTAACAAATTATTAATCCAAATTCCTTTCCCACCATTCATTCTTAGATCTGAAGGCCCCTGGCCCTTCTTTCTTTGTCTTCTTCTTCGTCAGTATCTATATAAAGCCATAGCACTCAAACCCAAACACTCAATTAGGTTTTACAATCTCACCCATCCTCGACGCCGGAAGATGATCTATGGTTCTCACGAGAGGCACCTATCCATCGTCCACCTCTGCCCTGAGTGTCAGCCCACTCGATGGGGCCCTCTGCCCTGGCGAAGCATTCGAACAATGCGAGTTGTGGGACAATTTATCACCAAATCTCTTCACGAAACTTGATCATATTCTTATGGATTTGTGTCCCTGAGAATTCACTTCGATTTCCGTTTTACATTCATGATCTGATTTGAATGATATGAGGAGAGATTAAAGGATGAATTTGGGACAATTCTGGATGTTCAAATTATACATGGCGGCGGCTGGGAAGTATGGCTAGGGTTTGAGGAAATACGATGTATTTATACACGTATTTTTATTTTAGTTTTATTTAATTAAATCCAAAATTATTTGTTTATCCGTATGAACTCCAAACGAAGCCCAATGACTGTCGCCCCCAGCTAATTACCCCCATTCCGAACACAATGGGATATTTCTGGTAAGCCAATTCGACTGTTTTGATTAAATTTTATCAGAATTAAAATATAACTCAGTATATATTACATTTAAATGAACATTTTAATTTACCCGGGCCACATACTGACTCTAAAAATTACTGAAAAATATTTCTAGCTATGTTTCGATGATACGGTTCTAACAAAACTAATTTCTTCGAATTTGGAGACCATTTGAAAGATGGCCATTCTATGGTTGATCCAATTTGACTGAAATTGACAAAACACATTTTCTTTTGCCATGCTCACATATTAATCCCAAAAATTACGTAAATTGGAATGTGACAACCCGGAAATACGAGCCAGTTTAAAATTTTCATTTTGGCAATTTTAGCGAAGTTGAACATTTAAAATGAATTATTTTAAATAATATCGACGAGAAATTTATTTTGAATAGAATTCGACGTATATATTTATATACGTCGTCGTTAGAATATAAATAATTATATATAATTATAAATAGAATTGAAATTGGCACGGTAGTTCGATAATTCGATTTCAAACTTCAATTGAATGTACCGGGTGCAAAACAAACCGGATTTTAGTGAAACCAATAATAATAGGATCTATGTGAGAATATCTTTCCAACAAATCCAAAAAACTGAAATTTCATAGCGGGAACCAAAAGATATGTCCAGTTGAAAATTCTGAATAGTCGCTATGGAATTCAGGCCCTTAAAAATAAGAATTTTGCAAACGACCTCGGATTTCAATGAAACCTTTTTTGTTGGATCCATGATGTCAAATTATTGCTAGGTTTCAAATTTCATAATTTTTCGAATCAGTATGTGAGCTGGCAAAGGAAAATGCGTTTGACCAGTTTCAGTTGATATTAATCGACTGAAAAATGGCCATTTTTCCAACGGTCTCAGAATTCAACGAAACTAGTTTCGTTAGGACCGTATCGTCAATACGAAGCTAGAAAATATTTTTCTAGGATTTATAGAGTTCCTATGTGACTCCGGTAAATTGAAATGCGCATTCAAATTCAATTTATAGAGTTATATGTTGATTTTGACGAAAACTGATTGTATCGATCGAACCAGCCTGCGTTACATATCCCATTGTGTTCAGAATGGGGGTAAAACGCTACAGACGAGAAGCGGTGGGCCTCGTTTAGAGGTCGTTTGAAAAAGTCAACTTTTTGAAGTTAAAATAATTAAATATAAAATTCCTCTATCTCTTCCCCTTAATTCCTTTTAGGCCCCCCCATTGGAATTCATATCAGAGAAAAAAAAGAGAAAAGACGAAGAGAGGGGAGGAGCGCCGTCGCTCCCCCCCATATCAGAGCGCCGCCGCACCTCAGGAGGCAGCGCCGCCAACCCCAGTCGAACCCCCACCCTCATCTCTTCCCGTCGCTGCTTCCCTCCTCTTCCTCTTCTACCTCCGTCCGTACCCCTCTGCCTCGCGAAACCCTCCACCCAGCCATCGCGCCTTGCTCCGCCCTTCCCAGACCCCTCCGGCGATCTTCTCCCCTCGCAGCTCTCTCTCTCTCCTCTCCTTCGCTGTCTTGAACGCCCTAGCCCCCTCCTCCATTGCAGCTGACGCAGCAATTCCACCCCCTTCATTTTGCAAACGATGTGAGTCTTCTTCCTTCTTTTTTTTGTTATTTTGTTTTATTTTAATTACTATATAATCAGTTATTTAAATTAATAAATGAACTATAATTAGATTTTTTTTAAATTAAAAGAGCATGGATTTTATTTACAGTAAAAATATATATGATTTTAGTGGCATATTAAAAATATGATTTTTACATAGTAGGAATTATAAAAATATAATCTTTATAGGATAGAGAATATTAAAATATCATCTTTGTATATGTAGCGAAATAAAAATCAAAATTTTATTATATATACGTTGAAATAAAGTGGTGATTTTTATAGTGATGAAATAAAAAGGCGAAATCTTTATATTTGAAAAGGCGAAATCTTTATATTTAAAAAGGCGAAATCTTTATATTTAAAAAGGCGAAATCTTTATATTTAAAAAGGCGAAATCTTTATATATGAAAAGGAAAAATCTTTATATAGTGAATAGCGGTATAAAAATAGAATTTCTATCTATATAGTAGCGGTGTAAAAATAGAAATTTTATCTATATAATAGCGATGTAAAAATAGAATTTTTATCTATATAATAGCGATGTAAAAATAGAATTTTTATCTATATAATAGCGATGTAAATAGCGAAGTAAAAAATTCGATTTTTATATATTGAATAGCGAAGTAAAATTTCGATTTTTATATATTGAATAGCAAAGAAAAAATTTGATTTTTATATATGTAGTGAATATGGGCAACGAAAGTGACGAAAGTGACGAAAGAAGAAATGGCGGAGATTTTATACATATGAAGAGTTGTGGCGTTTGGATTAGCTAGTCGGTGAGAACTTCTCACTCTAAATTTCTTTTTCTAGTTATATATACATATACATATATATATATATATATATAATAGGATGCAGACGGTGCTTAGCAGCACCCGACACCCGTCATCCACAGACCATGGATGGCTTGTTTGTTTGATTGATATGTTGTGAAAATTTGTTTGTGAAGTTGATGTGAAATAGATAATGAAATATATTCATGTGTTGAAATAAATTAATTATTGTTAAAAATATAATTTTTAACGTGAAAGTGAATAAATAAATATTTATAAACAAATCGGCCGATTTGTTTATATGCACTGATTTGACTGATATTGATTGGGATGATAAATTTTACACATCACCCAACTGCACAAATAAAAATCTGTGTTTGTTGATTTGAAACCCCACACGGGTGTTGGGATGATATTTGGCATACACTAATCCCAATTATTTCATTGCATGTCGATCGATTGGTCGACAGGTTGTGTAAGCGTTGATTAATTATATTTGATGCTTATGCAGTTGTATGGTGCACCTTGGATGATGGTTGATTGTTTATCATTGCTATTATATACATGTGTTGTATGGAATCCATATAATTAACGTTATATGGTAATTGATTGGGCCTCATTCCAATCGGGAAAATAATGAATATTATAAAAGAAAATTCATGTGTTGAATATAAAAATAGTCATGTGTTGACGATGTTCATGTGTTGAAACTATTCAGGTGTTGAGTAAAATATTTTAAATAATAAAAATTACATCTTTATCATATTTACAATTAGAATCTACTTCACGGTGGAGTCTAATTAAAAATCAAACGATAGATACCATAGTTTTATAAAATATTTTACATAACAAAAATAGTCGTGTGTTGACAGTACTCATGTGTTGAGATTAGTCGTGTGTTGAAAGAAATATAGATTCATGTGTTGAATGGGATAAATATTCATTTGTTGAATAGAATAACGAATTTATTGAAATATATAAAGCCGTGTTGATTAGAGTTGCGCTATTTTGATGTGAACGATATTTATATCGATTATATTCGTTTTTATAATGAATAAAGAAAAGGTAGTGATTTCAAAATATAACGTTTTGAAAATATTATCATTTATATAGTAATGATAAGAAATATTCAATTTTGATTAGAAATTGAATGTAGCGTTGAAATGGTTTTGAAAACGAATTTAAAACGATTTAGAAAATACGTTTTAAAAGGAAATCGACGAAATATATATATATATATATATTATATATATATATATAATGGCCAGAATAGAACGCGCCGCGCCGTGGCAGTTCGTGAATTTCGACCATTGATTTCGAATTGACGTTACGGGAAATCCGACCGTCGGATTCTCCTAAAACCGGAACCGTTGGGTTCGTATCGAAAAGAGCTTTCCAATGAATATTAGAAATTTGAAATCTAACGGGTGGATTTGGAATTATGTCCAAATAAAATTTGAAAAAGGTCGCTGTAAGTGCAGTTCGATGGCCGTTGATGGAAATCGACTGTACGGGCCTTGATAAAATTATTAAAAATATCTATAATTTGTGTAGAATCATAAGAAATGATTTGGGAAAAATTGGGCTGAAAAATTCCATATTTGAAAAGATAAAAATAGATTTTTATTGAAATTAACTAGTTTTGAACTAGAATTAAAATCAATTTATTTTTGAAATAAATAAATTGAATTTGAAAGTGATTTTAAAAATATTCAGTATTTCCAATACATGAATTGGACTGGAGTTCAATCGAAATTATCTTCGGAATATTTCGATGTTGGATTTCGTGACTATACAAATATTGTTATGGGGATTTGAAAGATATATTTTATATCATTATTTCCAATACGATATATGTTGGTTTCAGAATTTGATATTGAATATAAGCTAGTATATTTTCTATTCAGAGCCTTGTATTTAATATCAAATGTGATTTGGGTTTGTCGTGAACCGTGTTTTAGATGACATTGGTTCTTTAGCCCAGTTAAATGTAGGATATTGATTTTTGAAAAGATTTAAACTAAGTGGAGTTTGAATGAATCTTTAATTAGATTGAAATGTGAATTGATAATTTAAATTATAAATCTGAAAGGTAATCGAGAATGGAGTACCACCAGTTTTGCTCCAATGCGATAGTTAAATCTTTAATTAGATTTGAACGTGAAATGGTAATTAATTTTACCGATGACACCGTGGTGTTAGATAGGGGGTATTACCAGTTTTGCTCCATGGGATGAATAGGTTGGGATTGGGAAATAAAATAAATAATTACTTCGGTGTGGTTCGCTAATCCCGACTAGTTTGCAATGATATCCAAAGGAAGATTAAAGAATAAATTTGGAAGAATTTATATTGGATAAAATTAATGGGAACATTTACCTAAGAATGTGATTTTGTGAATAAAAGAATATTCTGAATTGGAATGAGGCGTTTGTTGTGTTTGTGTAACATTTGTTTATTATATACGTGGGTTATTCAGAAAGGCCGGGTTTATACCCATTCTGAATAACTGATTCGACGAGATGTCGAAGATGAAGACGGTGGTTAAAGATCGGAAGTCTTCACATCGTTTGGGTGATTACTGATGATCTCATTTGGGCTGTACACCCAAGATGAGGGAAACAGTTGGTGATCGTC
The DNA here is from genome assembly GCA_030737875.1 of Allium sativum. Classification (NCBI taxonomy): domain Eukaryota; kingdom Viridiplantae; phylum Streptophyta; class Magnoliopsida; order Asparagales; family Amaryllidaceae; genus Allium; species Allium sativum. The sequence continues at coordinate 66,128,636 of CM060924.1, forward strand.
TAGACGTACTTGGAGATGGATGGATATGCGAGGAAAGTGCCTCTGGTTTCGTTCAGACCCAGGACGAACTTGTAAATGGATTGTGTGTCTGACATTGGATTTTATTCTGTGTTGATTGATCTCTATTAAATATACATCTGTTTGGCGGTGGAGAATTTATTCTCTTGCTTAACGCCCTTCTCTGAGAAGTACGAGCTCAGTGGTTGTATATCGATGGACATCAGTCGCATGGAGTGAATTGCCAGTGTGGCACGTGTAAGTGGCAATTGATCAAGGCTTCTGTTGAAAAGCAAAGTCTTGTGGTTGATGATCAAAGCATGGCATGTGTGTCGCGGCTTTGTGTATAATGTGAATTCGCGAGCCTCACACCTCGGTATGAGTCAAAAACAGGATAGTGACTGCAGGGAGAGCACGACGTTTCTTTCTAGCTAGGGTGGTGTCAGTGACCTACCAGCCCTGACATTTATATACTTTTCACCTGTGTGGTTGTTGGATACGAGGCGCCTCAGATATAGGTCTGTAAAGACAGGGAAACGTGTGTTCAGGAATAATTAATCCTCCAAAGTTGGGTGAGGACCGGCCCTGAAGATCCAAGGATCAGAGTGGGGTCCTGGGACATTTGCTAGAGTGTCTCGAACGCGGAGAGGAGCTTGCCCCTTGCCTCGGCTCATGACGGAATCCAATTTCCAATACGTGATATTGCGGTTTTAATTGTAGAACTAGTATGGCAACATGATAGATGGTACCCATGCCTCCTATGATTGATATTTATGATTGAAATTGTTTTGACACTATACACTTATAATAGTATCAAATGATTCATTTTAAACGTATCAAACATTATTTAGCTATTATAAGGGAAAACCCTATCCTCCGGCTTGCGTTGCATTGTGTGATGGGACCTGAGTCTTATAATAGCTTCATTTTTTTCAAAGAGCATTGCGTTGTTTTGTTATATGCACTAGTATTCTTGGGAGGAAACCCGTTCCGTGTTATACGGCGTGGTCCCTTGATTTACCTAACTTTAAAAATAAAGATTAATAACTATTTTAGTTCTCACACCAGTCACATGACTGACCTGGAGTTTATTGTTTTAACCTAAACTCTGGGTGCCCCTATTTTCCACACGGGCAGTTAGTAGTTTTGGTTTTGCAGATTTATATTCACAGGATCCTGATTTACAGCTGGAACGATGCTCGGAAAGCTCTGTATCCGTGTATCACTTTTAGTTGTATTTTGTATATTTTTCCACTGCGACGTATTTAAATGTAATTTAAATCTCTGATATTTGTTGATTGTAATTTATTCATTTATACATTGTATATTCTTGTATCTGATGGAATTGTTGTAATAACAATGAAATGTTCTTCTATTTGCGTTCTATTTTGTCCTGTTCTCAATTCTATCCGTGCTTTCCTTCGCGGGGAAGTTCGGGTCGTCTCAGTTTGGTATCAGAGCTTTGGTTTACAGAGCTCGAGAACAAGACACATTAGAACCATACGAAAGAATTCATCAGATATTGGATTAGTGAAATCCAATTAGAATGACTCATTAGAGATTGGATTAGTGGTATCCTAGAACGAGTGTGAAGAGTATATTTTTCAAATGAAAACAATATTGTTTTGAAAATTTAAATCGTTTTAAACGTATTTGAATATTTATTTATTTTGAATATGGACAATCGATATATAAAGATTTCGCGTATACGCGTCATGAACGTATATTCGAAGTTTTAATATACTAGATAGATATAGGATCACACTCTAGTCGCCCGGGGATAATTCTGCTAATGCGGCCGCATTATCAATATTTATGTTTGTGTTTCGAAGGTGTGATATCTATATATTTCCATTAGACTGGTGTGAGAACCAAAACAAATATAGCCAGAATACATTGTTGTGAATTGGCATCAAAACATGATTTTCTGTATATATATCAAGTTATGAATTTGAAACGTTAATCCACTAATTGATTGATGTTTGTGTCGTTTGTTTATCTGTTTGATAATTTTGAACCATTTAGCCTAATTAAATCACATATCGAATTGTATTGAAAATTAGTCGCATTTGCTTGCATATACATGTACTTATATTGAACAGGTCATGCCAAGGAGGCTAGAGCAGAGAATAAAATTTGTTTGCCCGACAAATAGGTACATATTTACTATAATTTACTGTTTTGTTTTGGTGATGATGATTTTATGAGCCGATTGGCTAGCCGCTTGGCTTTTTCTTTTTCTTTTTGAGATCAGAAGGCCCAAATGGCAATTTCGGGATTTTCCCGTGGCTCCGGTGCAGGGGAGGTTATGGCGAAATTTTTCGAAAATTCCGCGTGTTAGCCAAATTTTTGAAGAATTTGAAATTTCTCAGAAACTGAAAAGTTGGAGAATGAAAACCAGATCGAACGTAGAGTTGATTGATCAAACCACTTTCGACTTTGTTCCTTTTCGGGGACGAAAGGTTTTAAGTGGGGGAGATTGTGACAACCCGGAAATGAGAGCCAGTTTAAAAATTTTATTTTGGAAATTTTAGCGAAGTTGAACATTTAAAATGAATTATTTTAAATAATATCGATGAGAAATTTATTTTGAATAGAATTCGACGTATATATTTATATACGTCGTCGTTAGAATATAAATAATTATATATAATTATAAATAGAATTGAAAATGGCGCGGTAGTTCTATAATTCGATTTCAAACTTCAATTGAATGTACCGGGTGCAAAACAAACCGGATTTTAGTGAAACCAAAAATAATAGGATCTATGTGAGAATATCTTTCCTACAAATCCAAAAAATTGAAATTTCATAGCGGGAACCAAAAGATATGTCCAGTTGAAAATTCTGAATAGTCGCTATGGAATTCAGGCCCTTAAAAATAGGAATTTTGCAAACGACCTCGGATTTCGACGAAATCACTTTTATTGGATCCGTGATGTGAAATTATTTCTAGGTTTCAAATTTCAAACTTTTTCAAATCAATATGTGAGCGTGGCAAAGGAAAACGTATTTGACCAGTTTCAGTTGATTTTAATCGACTGGAAAATGGCCATTTTTCCAACAGTCTCAGAATTCGACGAAACTCGTTTTGTTAGGACCGTATCGTTAATACGAAGCTAGAAAATATTTTTCTGGGATTTATAGAGTTCGTATGTGTCTCCGGTAAATTAAAATGCGCGTTCAAATTCAATTTATAGAGTTATATGTTGATTTTGACGAAAACTGATTGTAACGATCGAATCAGCCTACGGTACATATCCCATTGTGTTTGGAATGGGGGTAAAATGCTATAGACGACAGGCGTCGGGCCTCGTTTAGAGGTCGTTTGAAAAAGTAAACTTTTTGAAGTTAAAATAATTAAATATAAAATTCCTCAATCTCTTCCCCTTAATCCCTTTCAGGCCCCCCATTGGAATTCATATCAGAGAAAAAAAAAGAAAAGACGAAGAGGGGGGAGGAGCTCCGTCATTCCCCCTATCAGAGCGCCGCCGCGCCTCAGGAGGCAGCGCCGCCAACCCCAGTCGAACCCCCACCCTGATCTCCTCCCGTCACCGCTTCCCTCATCTTCCTCTTCTACCTCCGTCCGTACCCCTCTGCCTCGCGAAACCCTCCACCCAGCCATCGCGCCTTGCTCCGCCCCTCCCAGACCCCTCCGGCGATCTTCTCCACTTGCAGCTCTCTCTCTCCTCTGCTCCGCTGTCTTGAACGCCCTAGCCCCCTCCTCCATTGCAGCCGACGTAGCAATTCCACCCCCCTTCCTTTTGCAAACGATGTGAGTCTTCTTCCTTCTTTTTTTTTTGTTATTTTATTTTATTTTAATTACTATATAATCAGTTATTTAAATTAATAAATGAACTATAATTAGATTTTAATTTTTTAAATTAAAAGAGCATGGATTTTATTTACAGTAAAAATATATATGATTTTAGTGGCATATTAAAAATATAATTTTTACATAGTAGGAATTATAAAAATATAATCTTTGTAGGATAGAGAATATAAAAATATCATCTTTGTATATGTAGCGAAATAAAAATCTGATTTTTATTATATATACGTTGAAATAAAGTGGTGATTTTTATAGTGATGAAATAAAAAGGAGAAATCTTTATATTTGAAAAGGTGAAATCTTTATATTTAAAAATGCAAAATCTTCACATTTGAAAAGGCGAAATCTTTATGTTTAAAAAGGCGAAATCTTTATATATGAAAAGGCAAAATCTTTATATAATGAATAGCGGTATAAAAATAGAATTTTTATCTATATAGTAGCGGTGTAAAAATAGAATTTTTATCTACATAATAGCGATGTAAAAATAGAATTTTTATCTATATAATAGCGATGTAAAAATAGAATTTTTATCTATATAATAGCGATGTAAAAATAGAATTTTTATCTATATAGTAGCGAAGTAAAAATTCGATTTTTATATATTTAATAGCGAAGTAAAAATTCGATTTTTATATAATGAATAGCAAAGTAAAAATTCGATTTTTATATATGTAGTGAATACGGGCAATGAAAGTGACGAAAGAAAAAATGGCGGAGATTTTCTACATATGAAGAGTTGTGGCGTTTGGATTAGCTAGTCGGTGAGAACTTCTCACTCTAAATTTCTTTTTCTAGTTATATATACATATATATATACTAGGATGCAAACAGTGCTTAGCAGCACCCGACACCCGTCATCCACAAACCATGGATGGCTTGTTTGTTTGATTGATATGTTGTGAAAATATGTTTGTGAAGTTGATGTGAAATAGATAATGAAATATATTCATGTGTTGAAATAAATTAATTATCGTAAAAAATATAATTTTTAACGTGAAAGTGAATAAATGAATATTTATAAACAAATCGGCTGATTTGTTTATATGCACTGATTTGACTGATATTGATTGGGATGATAAATTTTATACATCACCCAACTGCACAAATAAAAATCTATGTTTGTTGATTTGAAACCCCACACGGGTGTTAGGATGATATTTGGCATACACTAATCCCAATTATTTCATTGCATGTCGATCGATTGGTCGACAGGTTGTGTAAGCGTTGATTAATTATATTTGATGCTTATGCAGTTGTGTGGTGCACCTTGGATGATGGTTGATTGTTTATCATTGCTATTATATACATGTGTTGTATGGAATCCATATAATTAACGTTATAGGGTAATTGATTGGGCCTCATTCCAATCGGGAAAATAACGAATATTATAATAGAAAATTCATGTGTTGAATAAAAAAATAGTCATGTGTTGACGATGTTCATGTGTTGAAACTATTCAGGTGTTGAGTAAAATATTTTAAATAATAAAAATTACATCTTTATCATATTTACAATTAGAATCCACTTCGCGGTGGAGTCTAATTAAAAATCAAACGACAGATACTGTAACACCCCGTAATTCTGTGACATTAAGATTCTCAAATTAAAGTATAATTAATTTTTAAAAGAAAAATTAAAAGAAAAAGATCCATGTAGTTGTTTAATTTAAGTATTGTAACTAACATGAAAAAGAGAAGTAAGGAGAGAACAATAATTATTATTGTTCTAAGACTTATTGACAAAAGCCTCTGTAGCTCAGTTGGTTAAGGCATTGGATTTGTAGCATGGAGGTCGGGGGTTCGAACCTCGTCGGCGACATAATTTTTTTATCTTTGTTTTAGAGAGGGCCAACTGAACATGCAAATATATGTACGTATACAAATTCAAAATTTGAAAGGATAAGAACGTACATATAAGGAAATAAAGAAAATATATATATACATATGAGAGTAAAAATATATATAAATATATATATATGCAAAAATATATGTATACGAAAGATAAAATTCAAGATAAGGCTACAGTCAATGAAATATGGCAACATCATTTGAATTTTGAAAATAAAATGAAAGTTGTGCGTATATATATACACGCGTAAAATGGTCGTTAGAGGAATTGTATACATATAAGAATATTTCATGTGAATAAAACAGTTAAATAAATTCCAGAAATTCAAAAGTTCGAAAATCAAATTTCTACGCCAAAATAGTGGGACCCAATGCTGACTCAGCACTGCGTATATGATAAGGTTTGGCTAGATTCATCTATGTACCTGGACTATTTTCTTAACTAGGTTCAATGCTGACTCAACGCTGCGTGTACGATAAGGTCTTGAGCAGCTATATAAACAGCCCTAGTCTTCATTCTCTTTGCACCAATTCTCTTCTATCCTTATGTTGCTAAGATTCCTGGCTTCTTCCCCTCCTCTAAATTTTCTTAAACAATTAAAATAAAATATAAATTCAAGACATGGAGATGCTGCTCAAATCTGTTCAAGAGAAGATTCAAATCAAAGTGAAGAATTCAAAAGCTAAATCAACAAATCTCGAGCAACGACATACGAATCTTTGCATCGCCATTCTTCTATTCTAGATCTAATTTCTGTAAGTCAGTTGTTTCTAGATTTGAACGTTTTTGCTTTATTTTGTGACATGAAATTTAAGGAATAAAAGAATATGCCAAATCTCTCTCTCTATTCGAATCTGTGTTTATACTCTTGGACTAAATTAAGAACTGTTATGATTCAAGGACAAATAAGACTTTGCCTAAGACCGTTGCCTATGACTATGGATTCTGATATCATGTGCCTTTGGACTATGAACATAAGCCTTTGATTTTGGGACATAAAACATTGCCTATGACGGTGACTTATGACTGTGGGAATTATTTTCCCTTTTGACTATGAATATTGCCTATGACTATGGACATTTGCCTATGACTATGAACACAAGCCTTTGATTTGGACATAAAGTATTACCTATGACATAACAACGGTGATTTAAACACCTATGATACATGAATAGGAAAATTGTCGCTTAGGTTTTGTGACTATGAAATTGGGTCTAAAACCCGATTTATCTATTCTGTCTGTTCTTGATTTTCTTTGGTTTTAGACTATGGAAATTTACCTATTAAGTTAGGCCTACCCATGTTCTCGAACCTATTCTGTCTATTCTTGGTTTTAGACCGTGGGAATTTACCTATTAAGTTAGGTCTACCCATATTCTTGAACTTGCGTCGTTATTCTAAATCTTTTTATGCCAATTAATATGTCCACCCTTTTTCATAGCATCTTTGGTTCATTCCCTATTTTCTACGAATCTAGATTTATTTACAATCTAGGTTGAATCATGATTATACGAACGGTGGGAATGCGATTTGGAAAAAACACAAAAATAAACATAAATATAGTTGTAAGCTTGGAATTGGCATAGTTTGGAAGCGAACATGATTCTGATTTATACAATTTTAGAACATGTGTTAAGACATGTGAATTGGGTAGATTTGACATGGATTATAGGTTATGAAATTTAGACCTAGTATTGGCCTGTAAACTGAAAAACTAGAATAATAAATCTAGTTTGCATGTAGACTGTAAACTAGAAGAATAAATCTAGTTTATGGGCATAAACGGTGAACTAGAATAGAAAATCTAGTTTGGCATATAAAATCTAGTTTAGCATAAACTGAAAATAAAGATGATAGATCTAAATTGCTATGAACTGTAGGTTAGGCAAATCAAGATTTGGGCCTAGAATATAAGTCTGTTAGCGACAAATGAATATAGGCCAAATTTGTTTAAAAAGGGGGAAATGGGCTGTAAGATAAATTGTTAACAATTTATAAACAAAAGAAAGATATTTTGATAACACCCCTTTTTATAACTCGTACCAGAAAGTTCTAGGGTGACAGAGAGGATAGTGTCTAGGCTTGGGTTTGGAAAATTCATGTTTCCTGCCCTCCCTGGCTATCCCTAACTTATCCGACGAACGTGATGGTTGCTTTCAAAACCAGGTTTGGAAATTAATCAGAAAACCCTTTGAACTTAGAAAACATGAATATGCCTAACCCGAGGTTAGACTGAGTTGCGGTGTAAACCTGCCCGGAACCGACCGGCACATCCAGTAACCGTAGCAATATCTGTCTAATGTGAGAGGTTGCGGCTTTAATTTATTAATTAAAGCTAGAACAAGAAGGAGAGGGTTAAGTCCATAGAAACGCTTAACCAACTTAACACAGTTAAAGCTAGAATGGGAGGGTTAAGTCCATGGGAATACTTAGCCAAATTAACATGTTGACTAGACTAGAAGGTGGGGTTAAGTAAAGTTAATACACTTAGCCAATTTAACATGTTAATTAGACTAGAGGTTGGGGTTAAGTAATACACTTAGCCAATTTAATATGTTAGCTGGGTTGGACCGTAGGGTTAAGTAAACTTGAACACTTAACCATCAGAATATGATAAATGAATAGGGTTAAGTCTAAGACACGAAGAGATGATACTTAACCATTAATAACAGGTTTAGTTAAAACCGGTGGGAAAGGTTAAGTTAAAAAGGGAACACTTAACCAATATAGGATGAATGGGTAGGGTTAAGAAATACTTAACCAATATGACTTGGTTTGTGGTGGGGTTAAGTCAACATGAATACTGACAACACTTAACCAGTTTAACAGGATAAGGGAAGAGGGTTAAGTTAGCTTGAATCGACTAAAGACACTTAACCAATCCAACTTAACGGGAAAGAGAACTAAGTAGTAAAACTTAGTTAAGAAGACAATGATCTTGGAAACTAAGTGGTAAAACTTAGTTAGTAGAACTAAGTAGTAATTCTTAGTATAACACGAAGGAGCAGACGTCCATCTGATTTTAAAGAAGACTCCAACGAATTGGGATACGAAGCCCGAGGCTTCGAGGGGACGTGAGGGTACTCTTGGTATCCCTCTGTGAGGCTGCAGATGATCCGCCTGGGCGCACAGAGGTTAAGGTCTGCGGTAGAAGAGCCAAGGGTATGCCTTGGTTGCAATATATGGCAACCAAAAGACTAGGATGGACCAGCGTGATTCGGTGAGAAGACGGAAGCCCTGTGATAGCAACTCGTCGTCTACCTACATCTTCAGTCAAGCGAGACACGTGAAGCGGGAAGGCTGGAGAACTCATACGGACCACATACTTGCTATCTAGTTGTGGTTGCGGGGTGTTGTTGGCCATAGAATTAGTGGGGTAGATAGGGGCCTTCGTACAGTTCTCATTTTACAAGGGTGGCCTTCCATTAGTTGAGGGAGGGGTCAAGTGGGACCATAGCCACTGGAAAAACAGACCTTAACATCTGCATCGGCAGATATTGAAAGCTCCTGACCAAGTTCTGTATTTCTAGAGTAGCCCTGACATGGGACTCGGGTAGCACATTACAGGACATGTGCATCTAGACAAGCGATAACGATTCGCGTTACATGTGTGGGGAAATTTTTTGAACATATACCACTCTAGGTAGTGTATCCTAGACTAAAGGGCATCGTTCGACAGGTAGCATAATCCCTAGTTTGGAACTAGGTGGCATAAATCCTGAATACAAGAAGCGTTCAACAGATAGCGTAAACTCTAATTGAATCTAGAAAGCACTTGATATAAAACCTAGACTAGATCTAGGTAATAAATAATCAAGGTACGCCTGAAGGCGACAGAAACTACAGGGATTGTTATCACGTTATCGTTACTAGTTGGAACACTAGTTAGGTGGTGCAGAGATATAGAAACGAGTATATCGCGGTAAAAGCGAAGCGGAGAAAGTGTTGTAGTATATCCAGTTTATCTTGTCTTAGCATGTCTTGTGTGAATCTTATCTTGTTAGCCTTATCATCATGGTATTATCTTGTATTCAGTTAATTCATGTCGTTCTGTTTTCCCTGTTGACATGCTAGAAGTTACTGACTTACTCAGGCTTTATGTCTGACTCTGTTTTTCTTTCGCTTCTTTTCTTCCGTTCCCCCCCAGGTAGTTGAGGAGGGAATAGTATAACTCAGGATTAAATTGGACCGTTGCTCTTTCCCAGCTTGAAGATTTGACGAAGTTGTCCTTGGATTCTCTTTCAGATGCTATGGCTGGCTTATGCTACATTGGGGAATATAAATGTATTTTTATGCTTCTTTATCTAGTAAAGACAGATGATACTCTGATATTGTAAAGCAATCTTGTACAATCTATTTTATCAATAAAGCAAAGTTTTATTTTTCACTGTTAATTGTTTGTTTGTCTTGTAATTTATCTGCATCTTTTACCCATAATGCTCCACAGAACTTAGTGCATTCCCTTTGCGAGTGACACTAACGGACGTGGGGTGTTACACGTGGTATCAGAGCTGAAGGTTACCAGATCAGATAAAGGATTTGAAAAATTATTTTCAAAACGGTTTTTAAAGAAGCATTTTTAAAAGAAAGGATTTGTTTTAAAGGCATATTCCCCAAAGCCATACGCATTGTCTTCTCTTCCTCTGTTTAAATTCTTGTCTCCTTCTTTCTTGAGTCTATGGGGCTCCTGGCTTTCTGGGAGGTAACCTCATCGAAGGGCAAAGTAGTGCCCGACTTCCATCCATTGCCGTAGTTGTTTCATCTACAGGCAGTTTTCTTTCGAAGCTTATAGGGTTTTCCGGACGATGGAGGCAGTTTTCGAGAGATTTGTCAACATGACTAGACACGGAAGGGGGATGAGGAGTTTGGCTAAGGAACACAACTCAAGGATAAGGAATTCATGGATAGGGACTTGGCTCACCAAGGAGGAAGGAGTTATAAAGCGTAAGACAAGAGGAAGTAGCTTTTCTATGATATAATAGGGCATATAATTAAGGACGAGAGCAAGAACGAGGAACAAGATTTTCATAAGGGCAAGAACTTACTTTCGCCACCAAGCGTACCTAGGAGAAAGGTAGTAAAAGTTCTCTTGGAAGAGTCTAGTTTTGCTATTCGTACTATTTCCTTTGGTTTTATCGCTTCGCATTTGTTCGTATCCACTTCCATAGTTGAGTCTCTGCACCATAGTACTTGTATAGTAGAAAGATCCCACTAGAGTCTCAAATCCAATTGGTGGTCCGACCAGTTTATTTTTTTTTGTTAGTAGGGATTTGAGAATAGCTTTCGAGTTTCTTATATCATATCACATAGATTGTCTAAAGGAGATATTCCTTGGGTGCTTGTCTGATATTGGTTTAGGCCTTTGGGGCTTGTACTTGAGGAATGTCGAGTTCGACTAGGATGGTTTGCGTGAGAGATGGATAGTTGTGGCAGGCGCTCTAAAAAGCGCGTAGTGACCTTTTGACCCTTATAATTATGGCATGATGGATAAGATAGGAGGAGAGACCTCTGATCATCCTAGTATATACACTTGGTTGACATCTGTTCATTTTGGAGATGGAGCTTAGAAACTTCACAATCGTGGAGTAAAAATTGGTTAAGATACAGTGGAGTAAAGCTCAAGAAGGCTAGATACTAGCAACATGCCCTTTTTCCTTAAGGGTGCATCCTTGATTTCTCTATTTAGGAGCTTTACGCGTAGTTGTTTCTCTCTTTCCAAAGTATATCCTCTAGGTCGTATCTGTGATCCTTAGGTAGAAGCCAATGGATGTAAACATGTATTTGAAACATGTTATGGTTGAATGGTTGCAAGTGGTTGCAAATGGTTGCTCGTGGATGCATATGCATACGTATTAGGCACTAGATCAAGTTCGGACGCTCTCATATTGCATTTACATATATGCATTTGTTTATAAATTGAACTTAATATGATATCATATGGACGTTGCATATGGATGAATGGTTGTGCACGCATGTAGTATTTACATGCCTAGGGATGTTTTCATGCATGATTGGACGCATGGCACTAACATGATTTGCATTAAGGAGGTCAACTGAATCAGTAGACCGCCTGATTTTGCATTAGATAGAGACATATACACACACTATGCATATGAACATGAAAGCATTAGAAATCTTTTAAGGACAATGAATGCCTGTGATTGAATGGTTGAGTAGATGGGTAATTGGATGGTAGGACACATTCTTCCTAACTTGAAGATTTCGGGGACGAAATCCTTTTAAGTGGGGGAGAATGTAACACCCCGTAATTCTGTGACATTAAGATTCTCAAATTAAAGTATAATTAATTTTTAAAAGAATAATTAAAAGAAAAATATCCATGCAGTTGTTTAATTTAAGTATTGTAACTAACAAGAAAAAGAGAAGTAAGGAGAGAACAATAATTATTATTGTTCTAAGACTTATTAACAAAAGCCTCTGTAGCTCAATTGGTTAAGGCATTGGATTTGTAGCATGGAGGTCGGGGGTTCGAACCCCGGCGGCGGCATAATTTTTTTATCTTTGTTTTAGAGAGGGCCAACTGAACATGCAAATATATGTACGTATACAAATTCAAAATTTGAAAGGATAAGAACGTACATATAAGGAAATAAAGAAAATATATATATACATATGAGAATATAAATATATATATATATATATATATATGCAAAAATATATGTATACGAAAGATAAAATTCAAGATAAGGCTACAGTCAATGAAATATGGCAACATCATTTGAATTTTGAAAATAAAATGAAAGTTGTGCATATATATATACGCGTAAAATGGTCGTTAGAGGAATTGTACACATATAAGAATATTTCATGTGAATAAAACAGTTAAATAAATTCCAGAAATTCAAAAGTTCGAAAATCAAATTTCTACGCCAAAATAGTGGGACCCAATGCTGACTCAGCACTGCGTATATGATAAGGTTTGGCTAGATTCATCTATGTACCTGGACTATTTTCTTAACTAGGTTCAATGCTGACTCAACGCTGCGTGTACGATAAGGTCTTGAGCAGCTATATAAACAGCCCTAGTCTTCATTCTCTTTGCACCAATTCTCTTCTATCCTTATGCTGCTAAGATTCATGGCTTCTTCCCCTCCTCTAAATTTTCTTAAATAATTAAAATAAAATATAAATTCAAGACATGGAGATGCTGCTCAAATCTGTTCAAGAGAAGATTCAAATCAAAGTGAAGAATTCAAAGGCTAAATCAACAAACCTCGAGCAACGACATACGAATCTTAGCATCGCCATTCTTCTATTCTAGATCTAATTTCTGTAAGTCAGTTGTTTCTAGATTTGAACGTTTTTGCTTTATTTTGTGACATGAAATTAAAGGAATAAAAGAATATGCCAAATCTCTCTCTCTCTATTCGAATCTGTGTTTATACTCTTGGACTAAATTAAGAACTGTTATGATTCAAGGACAAATAAGACTTTGCCTAAGACCGTTGCCTATGACTATGGATTCTGAGATCATGTGCCTTTGGACTATGAATATAACCCTTTGATTTTGGGACATAAAACATTGCCTATGACGGTGACTTATGACTGTGGGAATTATTTTCCCTTTTGACTATGAATATTGCCTATGACTATGGACATTTGCCTATGACTATGAACACAAGCCTTTGATTTGGACATAAAGTATTACCTATGACATAACAACGGTGATTTAAACACCTATGATTCATGACTAGGAAAATTGTTGCCTAGGCCTTTTGACTATGAAATTGGGTCTAAAACCCGATTTATCTATTTTGTCTGTTCTTGATTTTCTTTGGTTTTAGACTATCGGAATTTACCTATTAAGTTAGGTCTACCCTTGTTCTCGAACCTATTCTGTCTATTCTTGGTTTTAGACCGTGGGAATTTACCTGTTAAGTTAGGTCTACCCATATTCTTGAACCTGCGTCGTTATTCAAAATCTTTTTATGCCAATTATTATGTCCACCCTTTTTCATAGCATCTTTGGTTCATTCCCTATTTTCTACGAATCTAGATTTATTTACAATCTAGGCTGAATCATGATTATACGAATGGTGGGAATGCGATTTGGGAAAAACACAAAAATAAACATAAATATAGTTGTAAGCTTGGAATTGGCATAGTTTTGAAGCGAACATGATTCTGATTTATACAATTTTAGAACATGTGTTAAGACATGTGAATTGGGTAGATTTGACATGGATTATAGGTTATGAAATTTAGATCTAGTATTGGCCTGTAAACTGAAAAACTAGAATAATAAATCTAGTTTTTGGGCATAAACGGTGAACTAGAATAGAAAATCTAGTTTGGCATATAAAATCTAGTTTAGCATAAACTGAAAATAAAGATGATAGATCTGAATTGCTATGAATTGTAGGTTAGGCAAATCAAGATTTGGGCCTAGAATATAAGTCTGTTAGCGACAAATGAATATAAGCCAAATTTGTTTAAAAAGGGGGAAATGGGATGTAAGATAAATTGTTAACAATTTATAAACAAAAGAAAGATATTTTGATAACACCCCTTTTTATAACTCGTACCAGAAAGTTCTAGGGTGACAGAGAGGATAGTGTCTAGGCTTGGGTTTGGAAAATACAAGTTTCCTGCCCTCCCTGGCTATCCCTAACTGATCCGACGAACGGGATGGTTGCTTTCAAAACCAGGTTTGGAAATTAATCAGAAAACCCTTTGAACTTAGAAAACATGAATATGCCTAACCCGAGGTTAGACTGAGTTGCGGTGTAAACCTGCCCGGAACCGACCGGCACATCCAGTAACCATAGCAGTATCTGTCTAATGTGAGAGGTTGCGGCTTTAATTTATTAATTAAAGCTAGAACAAGAAGGAGAGGGTTAAGTCCATAGAAACGTTTAACCAACTTAACACAGTTAAAGCTAGAATGGGAGGGTTAAGTCCATGGGAATACTTAGCCAAATTAACATGTTGACTAGACTTGAAGGTGGGGTTAAGTAAAGTTAATACACTTAGCCAATTTAACATGTTAATTAGACTAGAGGTTGGGGTTAAGTAATACACTTAGCCAATTTAATATGTTAGCTGGGTTGGACCGTAGGGTTAAGTAAACTTGAACACTTAACCATCAGAATATGATAAATGAATAGGGTTAAGTCTAAAACACGAAGAGATGATACTTAACCATTAATAACAGGTTTAGTTAAAACCGGTGGGAAAGGTTAAGTTAAAAAGGGAACACTTAACCAATATAGGATGAATGGGTAGGGTTAAGAAATACTTAATCAATATGACTTGGTTTGTGGTGGGGTTAAGTCAACATGAATACTGACAACACTTAACCAGTTTAACAGGATAAGGGAAAAGGGTTAAGTTAGCTTGAATCGACTAAAGACACTTAACCAATCCAACTTAACGGGAAAGAGAACTAAGTAGTAAAACTTAGTTAAGAAGACAATGATCCTGGAAACTAAGTGGTAAAACTTAGTTAGTAGAACTAAGTAGTAATTCTTAGTATAACACGAAGGAGCGGACGTCCATCTGATTTTAAAGAAACTCCAACGAATTGGGATACGAAGCCCGAGGCTTCGAGGGGACGTGAGGGTACTCTTAGTATCCCTCTGTGAGGCTGCAGATGATCCGCTTGGGCGCACAGAGGTTAAGGTCTGCGGTAGAAGAGCCAAGGGTATGCCTTGGTTGCAATATATGGCAACCAAAAGACTAGGATGGACCAGCGTGATTCGGCGAGAAGACGGAAGCCCTGTGATAGCAACTCGTCTTCTACCTACCATCTTCACTCAAGCGAGACACGTGAAGCGGGAAGGCTGGAGGACTCATACGGACCACATACTTGCTATCTAGTTGTGGTTGCGGGGTGTTATTGGCCATAGAATTAGTGGGGCAGATAGGGGCCTTCGTACAGTTCTCATTTTACAAGGGTGGCCTTCCATTAGTTGAGGGAAGGGTCGAGTGGGACCATAACCACTGGAAAAACAGACCTTAACATCTGCATCGGCAGATATTGAAAGCTCCCGACCGAGTTCCGTATTTCTAGAGTAGCCCTGACATGGGACTCGGGTAGCACATTACAGGACATGTGCATCTAGACAAGCGATAACAATTCTCGATACATGCGTGTGGAAAATCTAGGAACATATACCACTCTAGGTAGTGTATCCTAGACTAAAGGGCATCGTTCGACAGGTAGCATAATCCCTAGTTTGGAACTAGGTGGCATAAATCCTGAATACAAGAAGCGTTCAACAGATAGCGTAAACTCTAATTGAATCTAGAAAGCACTTGATATAAAACCTAGACTAGATCTAGGCAATAAATAATCAAGGTATGCCTGAAGGCGACGGAAACTACAGGGATTGTTATCACGTTATCGTTACTAGTTGGAACACTAGTTAGGTGATGCAGAGATATAGAAACGAGTATACCGCGGTAAAAGAAAAGCGGAAAAAGTGTTGTAGTATATCCAGTTTATCTTGTCTTAGCATGTCTTGTGTGAATCTTATCTTGTTAGCCTTATCATCATGGTATTATCTTGTATTCAGTTAATTCATGTCGATCTGTTTTCCCTGTTCACATGCTAGAAGTTACTGACTTACTCAGGCTTTATGTCTGACTCTGTTTTTCTTTCGCTTCTTTTCTTCCGTCCCCCCCCCCCCAGGTAGTTGAGGAGGGAATAGTATAACTCAGTATTAAATTGGACCGTTGCTCTTTCCCAGCTTGAAGATTTGACGAAGTTGTCCTTGGATTCTCTTTCAGATGCTATGGCTGGCTTATGCTACATTGGGGAATATAAATGTATTTTTATGCTTCTTTATCTAGTAAAGACAGATGATACTCTGATATTGTAAAGCAATCTTGTACAATCTATTTTATCAATAAAGCAAAGTTTTATTTTTCGCTGTTAATTGTTTGTTTGTCTTGTAATTTATCTGCATCTTTTACCCATAATGCTCCACAGAACTTAGTGCATTCCCTTTGCGAGTGACACTAACGGACGTGGGGTGTTACAGATACCATAGTTTTATAAAATATTTTACATAACAAAAATAATCGTGTGTTGACAGTACTCATGTGTTGAGATTAGTCGTGTGTTGAAAGAAATATAGATTCATGTGTTGAATGGAATAAATATTCGTTTGTTGAATAGAATAACGAATTTATTGAAATATATAAAGCCGTGTTGATTAGAGTTGCGCTATTTTGACGTGAACGGTATTTATATCGATTACATTCGTTTTATAATGAATATAGAAAAGGTAGTGATTTCAAAATATAACGTTTTGAAAATATTATCATTTATATAGTAATGATAAGAAATATTCAATTTTGATTAGTAATTGAATGTAGCGTTGAAATGGTTTTGAAAACGAATTTAAAACGATTTATAAAATACGTTTTAAAAGGAAATCGATGAAATATATAATATATATATATATATATTATATATATATAATGGCCTGAATAGAATGCGCCGCGCCGCGGCAGTTCGTGAATTTCGACCATTGACTTCGAATTGACGTTACGGGAGATCCGACCGTCGGATTCTCCTAAAACCGGAACCGTTGGGTTCGTTTCGAAAAGAGCTTTCCAATGAATATTAGAAATTTGAAATCTAACGGTTGGATTTGGAATTATGTCCAAATCAAATTTGAAAAAGGTCGCTGTAAGTGCAGTTCGATGGCCGTTGATGGAAATCGACTGTACGGGCCTTGATAAAATTATTAAAAATATCTATAATTTGTGTAAAATCATAAGAAATGATTTGGGAAAAATTGGGCTGAAAAATTCCATATTTGAAAAGATAAAAATAGATTTTTATCGAAATGAACTAGTTTTGAACTAGAATTAAAATCAATTTATTTTTAAAATAAATAAATTGAATTTGAAAGTGATTTTAAAAATAATCAATATTTCCAATACGTGAATTGGACTAGAGTTGAATAGAAATTATCTTCGGAATATTTCGATGTTGGATTTTGTGACCATACAAATATTGTTATAGGGATTTGAAAGATATATTTTATATCGTTATTTCCAATACGATATATGTTGGTTTCAGAATTTGATATTGAATATAAGCCGGTATATTTTCTATTCAGAGCCTTGTATTTAATATCAAATGTGATTTGGGTTTGTCGTGAACTGTATTTTAGATGACATTGGTTCTTTAGCCCAGTTAAATGCAGGATATTGATTTTTGAAAAAATTAAAACTAAGTGGAGTTTGAATGAATCTTTAATTAGATTGAAATGTGAATTGATAATTTAAATTATCAAATTTGAAAGGTGATCGAGAATGGAGTACCACCAGTTTTTCTCCAATGCGATAGTTAAATCTTTAATTAGATTTGAATGTGAAATGGTAATTAATTTTACCGATAACACCGTGGTGTTCGATAGGGGGTATTACTTGTTTTGCTCCATGGGATGAATAGGTTGGGATTGGGAAATAAAATAAATAATTACTTCGGTGTGGTTCGCTAATCCCGACTAGTTTGAAATGATATCTAAAGGAAGATTAAAGAATAAATTTGGAAGAATTTATCTTGGATAAAATTAATGGGAACATTTCCCTGAGAATGTGATTTTGTGAATAAAAGAATATTCTGAATTGGAATGAGGCGTTTGTTGTGTTTGTGTAACATTCGTTTATTATATACGTGGGTTATTCAAAAAGGCCGGGTTTATACCCATTCTGAATAACCGATTCGACGAGATGTCGAAGATGAAGATGGTGGTTGAAGACCGGAAGTCTTCACATCGTTTGGGTGATTACTGATGATCTCGATTGGGCTGTACACCCAATATGAGGGAAACAGTTGGTGAACGTCTACACGTACTTGGAGATGGATGTATGCGAGGAAAGTGCCTCCGGTTTCGTTCAGACCCAGGACGAACTTGTAAATGAATTGTGTGTCTGACATTAGATTTTATTCTGTGTTGATTGATCCCTATTAAATATACATATGTTTGGCGGCAGAGAATTTATTCTCTTGCTTAACGCCCTTCTCTGAGACGTACGAGCTCAGAGGTTGTATATCGATGGACATCAGTCGCATGGAGTGAATTGCTAGTATGGCACGTGTAAGTGGCAATTGATCAAGGCATCTGTTGAAAAGCAAAGTCTTGTGGTTGATGATCAAAGCACGGCCTGTGTGGAGCAGCTTTGTGTATAACATGAATTTGCGAGCCTCACACCTCGGTATGAGTCAAAAACGGGATAGTGACTGCAGGGAGAGCACGACATTTCTTTCTAGCTAGGGTGGTGTCAGTGACCTACCAGCCCCGACATTTATATACTTTTCACCTGTGTGGTTTTTGGATACGAGGCGCCTCAGATATAGGTCTATAAGGATCGGGAAACGTGTGTTCAGGAATAATTAATCCTCCAAAGTTAGGTGAGGACTGGCCCTGAAGATCCAAGGATCAGAGTGGGGTCCTGGGACATTTGCTACTGTGTCTCGAATGCGGAGAGGAGCTTGCCCCTTGCCTCGGCTCATGACAGAATCCAATTTCCAATACGTGATATTGCGGTTTTAATTGTAGAACTAGTATGGCGACATGATAGACGGTACCCATGCCGCCTATGATTGATATTTATGATTGAAATTGTTTTGACACTATACACTTATAATAGTATCAAATGATTTGTTTTAAACGTATCAAGCATTATTTGGCTATTATAAGGGAAAACCCTATCCTCCGGCTTGCGTTGCATTGTGTGATGGGACCTGGGTCTTATAATAGCTTCATTTTTCCAAAGAGCAATGCACTGTTTTGTTATATGCACTAGTATTCTTGGGAGGAAACCCGTTCCGTGTTATACGGCGTGGTCCCTTGATTTACCTAACTTTAAAAATAATGATTAATAACTGTTTTAGTTCTCACACCAGTCACATGACTGACCTGGAGTTTATTGTTTTAACCTAAACTCTGGGTGCCCCTATTTTCCACACGGGCAGCTAGTAGATTTGGTTTTGCAGATTTATATTCACAGGATCCTGATTTACAGCTGGAACGATGCTCGGAAAGCCCTGTATCCGTGTATCACTTTGAGTTGTATTTTGTATATTTTTTCGCTGCGACGTATTTAAATGTAATTTAAATCTCAGATATTTGTTGAATGTAATTTATTCATTTATACTCTGTATATTCTTGTATCTGATGGAATTGTTGTAATAACAATGAAATGTTCTTGTATTTGCGTTCTATTTTGTCATGTTCTCAATTCTATCCGTGCTTTCCTTCGCGGGGAAGTTCGGGTCGTCTCATGTAATGTAGCAATATTTTTACATTCCGGATCCAACAAAAGTGGTTTCGTCGAAAATGGAGGTCGTTTGGAAAATGGCTATTTTTAATGGCTATATATTATATAAAATTCCATAGCGACTATTTTAAACTTTAAAATGGGCATAACTTTCAATTTCCGCTACGAAATTTCAATTTTTCAGATTCGTTGGAAAGATATTTTTAAACAGATTCTAATATTTCTTGTTTCACTAAAATCTGATTTATTTTGAATCATGCACATTCATTTTAAATTTGAAATCGAATTTTCAAACTACCACGCCATTTCTAACTCCTTTTATAATTAAATTAGAAATTTTCATTCTAACTTCAATTTAAATAAATTTTTAATCGTTATTATTTAAAATAAATCATTTTAATATTCAAAATCCATTAAAATTGCTAAAATAAACATTTTAAATTTGTTCTGAAAATCCGGGTTGTTACAATCTCCTCCACTTAAAATCTTTTCGTCCTCGAAAAGGAACGGAGCTGGAAGTTGTTTAACTAACCAACTCAACTTTCAATCCTAATCAATTTTCAATTCAGTTCGATATTAAATTCAATTTAGCTAAATTTATCCTTCTTTCTCATATTGGTTAAATTAATTATCATTCCAATATTTTAATTAGTTAAACTAATTATCAAATATCACAACCAGCGATCAGTTAGGTGATTAACTTTTTAAATATATATAACTTTTATATATAGTCAAAAATCATATTTCATTGCAAATCACAGTAATAAATCCTAGCTAAGTTTTGGTCCTCACACTAGATAATTGGAAATATATAGATATCCCACCTTCGAAACTTGAACATAAATTCTGATGATGATGCATCAATCATCAGAATTATCCCCGGGCGACTACAGTGTGAATCTATATCTATCCAGTTTATTGAGACTTCGTATATACGTTTATGACAAGCATATGCAAAATCTTTATATACTCGATAGCCCAAATTTAATATAAAATAATATACTCAAATACGTATAATTAGATTAAATTTTCAGAACTAAATTCTTTTTATTTTATCAAATAAATAATACTCTTCGGACTCATTCTATGATACTACTGATCCCATCTCTAACGAGCCATTCTTATTGGATATTACTAATCTAATCTCTGATGAATTCTTTTGTTCGGTTCTAATTAATCTTGTTCTCGAGCTTTGTAAACCATGGCTCTGATACCAAATGAAATGACCTAAACTTCCCCTTACGTGAAAGCCAGGATTGAGTTGAGAATACGACAAATCAGAACACAAACAGAAGAACATTTCATTGCTTATTACAACAATTTACATCAGAGTACAAGAATATTCCAGATTACGATTAATTCTAAATCAAGAAATAATATCAAAGATTTAAAATTACATGGCAGCGGAAAATAGTAGATGAGAATAATGCGTAGCGGAAAAACTTTCCGAATATAGCTCCAACTGTAATCCAGGATCATGTTAAATAAAAATCTGCAAAACCAAAACTACTGACTACCCGTGTGGAAAATATGGGCACCCAGAGTTTAGGAAGGAACAATAAACTCCAGGTCAGTCATGATACTGGTATAAGAACTCAAAACAGTTATTAATTTGATTTTAAAGTTAGGTAAATCAAGGGACCACGCCACATAACACAGAACCGGTTTCCTCCCAAGAATACCAGTGCATAAAATAAAACCGCAATGCTTTTTGGAAAAATGAAGCTATTATAAGACTCAGGTCCCATCACACAATGCAACGCCAGTCGGTGGGATAGAGTTTTACCTTATAATAGCCAAATATGCTTGGTACGCGAAAATTCTCTTTTATTATTACTATAAGTGCATTGTGTAGAAGTCAATTTCGAAAGTAAATGTATCAATCATAGACGGCATGAGTGCCCCATCCCACTATGTCGCCGTATATAGGTTTACAACTAAAACCGCAAAGCTCATATTGAAAAGTTGGGTTTCCATCATGATGGCTCCTGATTCGAAAGATCTATCGCGTAGTGCAATACTCCACGGCTTACGTCCCATCTATAGAAAACACCATAATGCACATTCGCACTTTTGGGAAATTAAGTATCACCGCAGCTTACGTCCCAGCAAGAGAAAACACCGCTTACTCTATCCCTATATGGAAATCAGGGGAAAATGGCCCTATCCCTAATCTCAGTTGACCAAATCCATCATCATATCTAAAGCATACTGATCTGACCATCGGTTCACCATCATACTGGGGTGTGAGGCTCGCTTAGTCACGCTACACAAAGCTATGCTAATTAAAGCTATGCTTTGATCACCATCCTCAAGGCTCTGCTTTTCAACAAAAGCCTTGATCAATTGCATCTTAGCATGCCACATTGTCAATCCATACCATACCATTGATTTCTGCCTATATATATAACCTATGAGCGCATACGACGTAGAGAAGGGTGTTAAGCAAGAGAATAAATTCTCTGCCACCAAAGAGTATACATATATATAGCAGATATCAATGAATACAGCATAAAGGAATGCAACTTCAGACATACCATCCATTTACAAGTCCGTTCTTGGTCTGAACGAAACCGAAGGTACCTTATTCCTCGTCCCGTATGTGCAATACGGAAGAGAGGCCATCACATATACGAACAATCAAGAAGTACGTCCGGACTGTAGCCCCTTCAAGTTAGCTACTCCAATTATGGGCATCAGTAGCAACTCATCCATTCGATGTGAGATCATCGGTCTTGCGCCGTCTTCAATCTCTTCGATTATTAATCGTCGTATCAATTATTCAGAATGGGTTTAACCCAGTCTTCCTAAATAACTGACGTACTTTATAAACAAGTGCTATAAAAACACATCCTACGTCTCATTCCAATTCAAAATATTCTTTTATTAAAATATTCGTATTTTTAAGGGAAAGGTTCCCATTAATTTTATCAAAGCTAAATTCTTTTTAGTATATTCTTTTTAATCTCAAAAATCATTACTTGAGGATTATTCGAATTTAAGAAATTAATATTATCTTTAACTGAGTTAAAGAACTAATGTCTTTTAAAAACATTGTTCACAATAAACCCAAGTCTTCTTCCATTAACTATGGAATCTTCACGGATCATAACGGTATATAATCGATATAAATCCCTATATCAAACTAATAATATAAATGGAATAGCGACAATGCCTTTTAAATTCCATATATAGTATCGGTCTTTATTCACAGGAGCTCATCTCGATTATTACCAAATCGAATTTCATTCAATTCCAATTTAATATATTAAATTGGAAAAAAACTTTATTTTGGAAAACTTCCATTAAATCTTAAATAAAGATTTATGAATTCCAAATTATTCTTTATGGTTAATTGGGTTAAAGAACAAATGTTATTGAAATCACCATTCACGATAAACCTAAAAATCCAATTCTTTTATCCAATATCAATTAAATATTAATTAATTGGTAAAATTTCCTAAATCTTAATTGAAAGATTTATTTTCTTCTAAACTGGGTTTAAGAATAGTGTTATTAAAGGCACCGTCCACGACAAATCCAAAATCCCATTTGATATTAAATGTAAGGTTCTAAATAGAAATTATATCATCTTATATTCAATATCAAATTCTGAAATCAACTAATATTATATTGGGAATAAAGATATATATGTATATCTTACAAATTCCCATAACAATATCCGTATGATTATGGAATTCAATATCGAAATATTCCGAGGTTGATTTCTATTTGTAATCCATTCCAATTTATTCTCTAGAAAATTTTGGTTATTTTAAAACCATTTTCAAATCCAATTTATTTATTTCTAAAAATAATTAAATTATTATTCAAGTTAATAACTAGTACACTTCGATAAAAATATATTTTTATCTTTTCAAAACTGCATTTTTTTTCATAAAATTTATTTCAAATCATTTAATATGATTTTATATAATTTTTCCATATTTTTAATAATTTTATTATTTCCCGTACAGCCGGTTTCCAATAACGGCCACCAAACTGGACCATAACGACCTTTTTCAAATTTGACATGGACATAATTCCAAATCCAATCGTTAGATTTCAAATCTCTTATATTCATTGGAAAGCTCTTTTTATACGAACCCAATGGTTCCGGTTTTAGGAGAATCCGACGGTTGGATCTCCCGTAATGTGCATTTGAAGTTAATGGTCGAAATTCGCCAATGGTCGCTGCGCAACGCAATCTATTCAGGCCATTAAATATATATTATATATATATTTCATCGATTTCCATTTTAAATTGTATTTATAAAATATATAAATTAATTTTAAAATGTTTTCCACTTCTTTTTCAATTTTAAATAAAAATTGAATATTCTATATTTATATTGTATTAAAATCGTAATATTTTCAAAATATTAGATTTTGAAAACCACTACTTTTTTATATTTTGAATAAAATCGATCGTTAAACCCATTCAAGTAAAAATGGCGTTTGTTACTTAACTCGGCTTCATATTTTTATATTTTTGTGTCCATCTAAAATCGGACATCAAAATCATAATTTTATTCTTCGCTGAATATTATTTTAAAATATTCGTTATTTTAAAATATTCTTTATTTCTGAATCGGAATGCGACTCAATCAATTACCATATAATTTCAGTTATATGGATTTCATACATTGCATGTGTACAACGATAATGATAAACAATCATCAAAAATTCATACAACATCCAGAATGCATTTTATAACTATATAAGCATTAAATTAAATAAATAAATAACGCTTATAATAGTCTGTCAACCCATCGATTGACATACCGCTAAACAATTCGGATTAGTGTAAGTCAAATATCATTCCAATACCCATGTGGGGTTTCAACCAACAAATACTGAATATTATTTATGCGGTTGGGAGACATGTAAAATTTATCATCCCAATAAATGTCTGTTAAATGGGCGTACATAAACATACCGTCCAATTTGTAAATGAATATTTATTGATTCACATATACAATAAAATACGATTTTTATATTGTATAAACATATTTTATTAAACATGAACATTTTAGTAAACATCGCTAGTATGACAATGTTTTTAATCTAACCTACATACAAACTAAAAATGTATATTTTTATTGTTAACATAATTTAATGATTTAAACATATAATAAAGGTGTGATTTTTATTATAAAAATCCTTATCTTCTAAACAAAAATATTTTATTTTATTCTCTTTACTCGTATGATAAAGATGACAAATTTTATCAACAAAACACATATTAATAAGTAATTCTTTTATTCTACATCGTCACGATAAAGATGACATTTTCTGAACAAAATATATATTAATAAATAATTCTTTTATTCTAAAATAATATGATAAAGGTGACATTTTTGTTAAGTAGAACATATGATTAACATATAATTATCTTATTCTAAACTAATATGTTAAAGGGACATTTTTATCAACATTTAATCTTCTAAATGATTCATCCTATACATTAAAATGTAATTTTAATGTTAACTATATTTTATCAACATTTAATCTTTTAAATGATCCATCCTATACATTAAAATGTAATTTTAATGTTAAACATATTTTATCAACATTTTATACAATAAAAATGAATCTTTTACTATGCTAACATTTCATACAAAATGACAATTCTATAATGTTTACATTTCGTACAAATGATAATTCTATGATGTTTACGTTTCATACAAATGATAATTCTATGATTTTTACATTTCATATAATGTAAATGGTCTTCTTATGATGATAATTCTTTATACAATGAAAATGGTCTTTTTACTTTACTAAATCTTATATGATAAAAATGACAATTTTATTTTGCTAACATTTATACAACAAAAATGATAATTTTTTGTTATGCTAACATTTTATATAACAAAAATGATAATTTTGTTATGTTCCATTTCATACAATAAAAA
The DNA here is from genome assembly GCA_030737875.1 of Allium sativum. NCBI lineage: Eukaryota > Viridiplantae > Streptophyta > Magnoliopsida > Asparagales > Amaryllidaceae > Allium > Allium sativum. The sequence goes on from CM060924.1 coordinate 66,154,496, forward strand.
TGAAGTTTTTATTATGTTAACATTTCATGCAATAAAAATGAATCTTTTATTATATTAACATTTTATTTAATAAAAATGAATCTTTTTAATGATTCATTCGTACAATAAAAATGTAATTTTTATTATTAAAATATTTTATTCTCAATTTCATGATAATTTTATATATACAGTTTATATAAATAATTTTATATATGCAACCATATCAATCATTAAAAATCCAAATCACAGTCCAAACAAACAGTCAACTAGTTTGTACAAACAATGGTGTCAAGTGCTGCTAAGCACCGTCTACATCCTAGTATAAATTTAACTGTAAGAAAATTAGAGTGAAAGGATTTCTCACATTGTTTGGTTTCAGAAATCGATAAAGCGATTATTTTTAATAAAATTAAACAGATGTTTAATTCGAACAAAAATCAAATAGCGTCGGTTTCAGATATAATCTGCTCCATGTTGTACTGCTCTACAAGATGGTTCCAACGCGTCTGAACTTGTGAATTTCTGACTTGGTACGAAGAAGTTATGCTGATTTAAAGATTCAACATTTTAATTGATTTTTAAATAAAATAATTAACAAATTATAAATCCAAATTCCTTTCCCACCATTCATTCTTAGATCTGAAGGCCCCTGGCCCTTCTTCCTTTGTCTTCTTCTTTGTCACTATTTGTATAAAGCCATAACACTCAAACCCAAACACTCAATTAGGTTTTACAATCTCACCCATCCTCGACGCCGGAAGATGATCAATGGTTCTCACGAGAGGTGCCTATCCGTCGTCCACCTCCGCCCTGAGTGTCAGCCCACTCGATGGGGCCCTCTGCCCTGAGGAAGCATTCGAACAATGCTAGTTGTGGGCCAATTTCTCGCCAAATCTCTTCACAAAACTTGATCATATCCTTATGGATTTGTATCCCTGAGAATTCACTTCGATTTCCGTTTTACATTCATGATCTGATTTGAATGATACGAGGAGAGATTAAAGGATGAATTTGGGACAATTCTGGATGTTCAAATTATACATGGCGGTGGCTGGGAAGTATGGCTAGGGTTTGAGGAAATACGATGTATTTATACACGTATTTTTATTTTAGTTTTATTTAATTAAATCCAAAAAATATTTAATTAAATCCAAAATTATTTTTTTATCCGTATGAACTCCAAATGAGGCCCAATGACTGTCGCCCCCAGCTAATTACCCCCATTCCGAACACAATGGGATATTTCTGGTAAGCCAATTCGACTGTTTTGATTAAATTTTATCAGAATTAAAAAATAACTAGGTATATATTAAATTTAAATGAACATTCTAATTTACCCGGGCCACATACTGACGCTAAAAATTACTGAAAAATATTCTAGCTATGTTTTGATGATACGGTTCTAACAAAACTAATTTCTTCGAATTTGGAGACCTTTTGAAAGATGGCCATTCTATGGTCGATCCAATTTGACTGAAATTGACAAAACACATTTTCTTTTGTCATGCTCACATATTAATCCCAAAAATTACGAAAATTGGAATGTAGAAATATTTTGACATTCCGGATCCAACAAAAGTGGTTTCATCAAATATGGAGGTCGTTTGGAAAATGGCTATTTTTAATGGCTATATATTATATAAAATTCCATAGCGACTATTTTAAACTTTAAAATGGTCATAACTTTCAATTTCCGCTATGAAATTTCAATTTTTCAGATTTGTTGGAAAGAAATTTTTAAACAGATTCTAATATTTCTTGTTTCACTAAAATCTGATTTATTTTGAATCATGTACATTCATTTTAAATTTGAAATCGAATTTTCAAACTACCACGCCATTTCTAACTGCTTTTATAATTAAATTAGAAATTTCCATTCTAACTTCAATTTAAATAAATTTTTAATCGTTATTATTTAAAATAAATCATTTTAATATTCAAAATCCACTAAAATTGCTAAAATAAACATTTTAAATTTGTTCTGAAAATCCGGGTTGTTACAATCTCCTCCACTTAAAATCTTTTCGTCCTCGAAAAGGAACGGAGCTGGAAGTTGTTTAACTAACCAACTCAACTTTCAATCCTAATCAATTTTCAATTCAGTTCGATATTAAATTCGATTTAGCAAAATTTATCCTTCTTTCTCATATTGGTTAAATTAATTATCATTCCAATAATTTAATTAGTTAAACTAATTATCAAATATCACAACCAGTGATCAGTTAGGTGATTAACTTTTTAAATATATATAACTTTTATATATAGTCAAAAATCATATTTCATTGCAAATCACAGTAATAAATCCTAGCTAAGTTTTGGTCCTCACACTAGATAAATGGAAATATATATATATCCCACCTTCGAAACTCGAACATAAATTCTGATGATGATGCATCAATCTTCAGAATTATCCCCGGGCGACTAGAGTGTGAATCTATATCTATCCAGTTTATTGAGACTTCGTATATACGTTCATGACACGCATATGCAAAAATTTTATATACTCGATAGACCAAATTTAATATAAAATAATTTACTCAAATACATATAATTAGATTAAATTTTCAAAACTAAATTCTTTTTATTTTATCAAATAAATAATACTCTTCGGACTCATTCTAGGATACTACTGATCCCATCTCTAACGACTCATTCTTATTGGATATTACTAATCTAATCTCTGATGAATTCTTTTGTTCGGTTCTAATTTGTCTTGTTCTCGAGATTTGTAAACCAAGGCTCTGATACCAAATGAAACGACCTAAACTTCCCCTAACGGGAAAGCCAGGATTGAGTTGAGAATACGACAAATCAGAACACAAATAGAAGAACATTTCATTGCTTATTACAACAATTTACATCAGAGTACAAGAATATTCCAGAGTATGGTTAATTATAAAGCAAGAAATAATATCAAAGATTTAAAATTACATAGCAGCGGAAAATAGTAGATGAGAATAATGCGTAGCGGAAAAGCTTTCCGAATATAGCTCCAACTGTAATCCAGGATCATGTTAAATAAAAATCTGCAAAACCAAAACTACTGACTACCCGTGTGGAAAATATGGGCACCCAGAGTTTAGGAAGGAACAATAAACTCCATGTCAGTCATGATACTGGTATAAGAACTCAAAACAGTTATTAATTTGATTTTAAAGTTAGGTAAATCAATGGACCACGCCGTATAACACAGAACCGGTTTCCTCCCAAGAATACCAGTGCATAAAATAAAACCGCAATGCTTTTTGGAAAAATGAAGCTATTATAAGACTCAGGTCCCATCACACAATGCAACGCCAGTCGGGGGGATAGAGTTTTACCTTATAATAGCCAAATATGCTTGGTACGCGAAAATTCTCTTTTATTATTACTATAAGTGCATAGTGTAGAAATCAATTTCGAAAGTAAATGTATCAATTATAGACGGCATGAGTGCCCCATCCCACTATGTCGCCATATATAGGTTTACAATTAAAACCGCAAAGCTCGTATTGGAAAGTTGGGTTTCCATCATGATGGCTCCTGATTCGAAAGGTCTATCGCGTAGTGCAATACTCCACAGCTTACGTCCCATCTATAGAAAACACCATAATGCACATTCGCACTTTTGGGAAATCAAGTATCACCGCAGCTTACATCCCAGCAAGAGAAAACACCGCTTACTCTATCCCTATAGAAATCAGGGGAAAATGGACCTATCCCTAATCTCAGTTGACCAAATCCATCATCATATCTAAAGCATACTGATCTGACCATCAGTTCACCGTCATACTGGGGTGTGAGGCTCGCTTAGTCACGCTACACAAAGCTATGCTAATTAAAGCTATTCTTTGATCACCATCCTCAAGGCTCTTCTTTTCAACAAAAGCCTTGATCAATTGCATCTTAGCATGCCACATTGTCAATCCATACCATACCATTGATTTATGCCTATATACATAACCTCTGAGCACATACTTCTCAGAGAAGGGTGTTAAGCAAGAGAATAAATTCTCCGCCACCAAAGGTTATATATATAGCAGATATCAATGAATACAGCATAAAGGAATACAACTTCAGACATACCATACATTTACAAGTCCGTTCTGGGTCTGAACGAAACAGAAGGTACCTTATTCCTCGTCCCGTATGTGCAATACGGAAGAGAGGCCATCGCATATACGAACAATCAAGAAGTACATCCGGACGGCTACCACTGTAACCCATTCAAGTTAGCTACTCCAATCATGGGCATCGGTAGAAACTCATCCATTTGAGGTGAGATCGTCGGTCTTGCGTCGTCTTCAATCTCTTCGATTGTTAGCCGTGTATCAATTATTCAAAATGGGTTTAACCCAGTCTTCCTATATAACTGGCGTACTTTATAAAAAAGTGCTATAAAAATACATCCTATGCCTCATTCCAATTCAAAATATTCTTTTATTAAAATGTTCACATTTTTAAGGCAAAGGTACCCATTAATGTTTATCAAAGATAAATTCTTTTCAATATATTCTTTTTTATCTCAAAAATCATTACTTAAGGATTATTCGAATTTAAGAAATTAATCTTATCTGTAACTGGGTTAAAGAACTAATGTCTTTTAAAAACATTGTTCACAATAAACCCAAATCTTCTTCCATTAACTATGGAATCTTCATGGAAATCATAACGGTATATAATCGATATAAATTCCCATATCAAACTAATAATATAAATGGAATAGCGACAATGCCTTTTAAATTCCATATATAGTATCGGTCTTCATTTACAGGAGCTCATCTCGATTATTACCAAATTGAATTTCATTCAATTCCAATTTAATATATTAAATTGAAAAAAAACTTTATTTTGGAAAACTTCCATTAAATCTTAAATAAAATTTATGAATTCCAAATTATTCTTTACGGTTAATTGGGTTAAAGAACAAATGTTATTGAAAACACCATTCATGATAAACCTAAAAATCCAATTCTTTTATCCAATTTCAATTAAATATTAATTAACTGGTAAAATTTCCTAAATCTTAATTAAAAGATTTATTTTCTTCTAAACTAGTTTTAAGAACAGTGTTATTAAAGGCACCGTCCACGACAAATCCAAAATCCCACTTGATATTAAATATAAGGTTCTAAACAGAAATTATATCGGCTTATATTCAATATCAAATTCTGGAATCAACGAATATCGTATTGGGAATAAAGATATATATATATATATATGTATATGTATGTATGTATGTATATCTTCCAAATTCCCATAACATTATCCGTATAATCACGGAATTCAATATCGAAATATTCCGAGGTTGATTTCTATTTTGAATCCATTTATTCTCTAGAAAATTTTGGTTATTTTAAAACCATTTTCAAATCCAATTTATTTATTTCTAAAAATAATTAAATTATTATTCAAGTTAATAACTAGTACACTTCGATAAAAATATATTTTTATCTTTTCAAAACTGGATTTTTTTCATCAAATTTCTTTTCAAATCATTTAATATGATTTTATATAATTTTTCCATATTTTTAATAATTTTATTAATGCCCGTACAGCCGGTTTCCAATAACGGCCACCAAACTGGACCATAACGACTTTTTCAAATTTGATATGGACATAATTCCAAATCCAATCGTTAGATTTCAAATCTCTTATATTCATTGTAAAGCTCTTTTTTTATACGAACCCAACGGTTCCGGTTTTAGGAGAATCCGACGGTTGGATCTCCCGTAATGTGCATTTAAAGTTAATGGTCGAAATTCGCGAACGGTCGCTGCGCGACGCGATCTATTCAGGCCATTAAATATATATAATATTTATATATATATATATATTATATATATTTCATCGATTTCCATTTTAAATCGTATTTATAAAATATATAAATTCATTTTAAAATGTTTTCCACTTAATTGAATATTCTATATTTATATTGTATTAAAATCATAATATTTTCAAAATATTAGATATTGAAAACCACTTCTTTTTTATATTTTGAATAAAATCGATCGTTAAACCTATTCAAGTAAAAATGGCGTTTGCTACTTAACGCGGCTTCATATTTTTATATTTTTGTGTCCATCTAAAATCAGACATCAAAATCATAATTTTATTCTTCGCTGAATATTATTTTAAAATATTCGTTATTTTTAAATATTCTTTATTTGTGAATCGGAATGCGACTCAATCAATTACTATATAATTTCATTTATATGGATTTCATACATTACATGTGCACAACGATAATGATAAACAATCATCAAAAATTCATAAAACATCCAGAGTGCATTTTATAACTGTATAAGCACTAAAATAAATAAATAAATAATGCTTATAATGGTCTGTCAACCCATCGATTGACATATAGCTAAACAATTCAGATTAGTGTATGTCAAATATCATTCCAATACCCATGTGGGGTTTCAACCAACAAATACTGAATATTATTTATACGGTTGGGAGACGTGTAAAATTTATCGTCCCAATAAATGTCTGTTGAATGGGTGTACATAAACATACCGTCCAATTTGTTAATGAATATTTATTGATTCACATATACAATAAAATATGATTTTTTTATTGTATGAACACATTTTATTAAACATGAACATTTTAGTAAACATCGCTAGTATGACAATGTTTTTAATCTAACCTACATACAAACTAAAAATGTATATTTTTATTGTTAACATATTTTAATGATTTCAACATACAATGAAGGTGTGATTTTTATTGTAAAAATCACTATCTTCTAAACACAAATATTTTATTTTATTCTCTTTACTCATATGATAAAGATGACAATTTTTATCAACAAAACACATATTAATAAGTAATTCTTTTATTCTATATCGTCATAATAAAGATGACGTTTTCTGAACAAAATATATATTAATAAATAATTCTTTTATTCTAAACTAATATGATAAAGATGACATTTTTGTTAATTAAAACATATGATTAACATATAATTATCTTATTCTAAACTAAACTGTTGAAGGGACATTTTTATCAACATTTAATCTTCTAAATGATTCATCCTACACATTAAAATGTAATTTTAATGTTAACCATATTTTATCAACATTTAATCTTTTAAATGATCAATCCTATACATTAAATTGTAATTTTAATGTTAAACATATCTTATAAACATTTTATACAATAAAAATGAATCTTTTACTATGTTAATATTTCATACAAAATGACAATTCTGTAATGTTTACATTTCATATAAATGGTAATTCTATGATGTTTACATTTCATACAATGAAAATGGTCCTCTTTTAATGATAACTCTTTATACAATGAAAATGGTCGTTTTATTTTGCCAACATCTTATATAAAAAAAATGACAATTTTATTTTGCTAACATTTTATATAACAAAAATGATAATTTTGCTATGCTAACATTTTATATAACAAAAATGATATTTTTGTTATGTTCCATTTCATACAATAAAAATGGAGTTTTTATTATGTTAACATTTCATACAATATAAATGAATCTTTTATTATGTTAACTTTTTATTTAATAAAAATGAATCTTTTTAATGATTCATTTGTACAATAAAAATGTAATTTTTATTATTAAAATATTTTATTATCAATTTCATGATAATTTTATATCTACAGTTTATACAAATAATTTTATATATGCAACCATATCAATCATTAAAAATCCAAATCACAACCAAAACAAACAATCAACTGGTTTGTACAATCAATGGTGTCGGGTGCTGCTAAGCACCGTCTAAATCCTAGTATAAATTTAACTGTAAAAAAATTAGAGTGAAAGGAGTTCTCACAGTGGTTGGTTTCAGAAATCGACAAAGCGATTATTTTTAATAAAATTAAACAGATGTTTAATTCTATCAAAAATTAAACTGCATCTGTTTCAAATCTAATCTGCTCCATGCTGTAGTGCTCTCCAAGATGGTTCCAACGCATCTAAATTTTTGAATTTCTGACTTCGTACGAAGAACTTATGCTGATTTAAAGATTCAACATTTTAATTGATTTTTAAATAAAATAGTTAACAAATTATTAATCCAAATTCCTATCCCACCGCTCATTCTTAGATCTGAAGGCCCCTGGCCCTTCTTCCTTTGTCTTCTTCTTCATCACTATATGTATGAAGACGTAGCACTCAAACCCAAACTGTAACACCCCGAATTTCAATTAACACTAATAGTTAGTAATTAAAGTATAATTAATCTCAGATGGAAGAACCAGGGGAAACGGGCTGCGTCATTGCGTTCGTCTCGGAAAAATACGCGAAATAGAGTCCGAGTTTTCGAGAATCGGAGTCCGTATGGCCCGGTTATGGCCCAAAGAAGTTTTAGGAAGTTTAAATTTAAAAAGCAGATTTGAAAAGCAAGTTTGGAGCCAAAAGAGGAAAGGGGGGAAAATTCCCGCCTAGCCCCGTGTCGACAGCCATGTCGACAGGGGTGTCGACAGCCCTGTCGACAGGGGTGTCGACACAGGGTGTCGGCCCTGCTGGTCTGGGTGCACCAGGTTTGGTCTTGGCTGAGTCTTGGGCTATGTTCTAGAGGGTTCCTAAATCTAAGGGTCCTAATCTAATCTAGGGTTAATCTAAGGGCCTAAAACACTTTCTAATCCTATAAATAAGACCCTAACCCTACCCTAATTCATTCATAATTAAACCTAGTAACTAAACTATGGCAAAATGCTAGCTCTCATGGCCTCCACTAATTTTATGAAGAGGGTTGCATGCTAATCACTCTCTAATCAACCTCTAATCTCTTCTTAGCATCTTAATCTTCTTCATTTGGTGTGCAAAGTTGCTAGTTGTGAGTTTCTATCACTTTGATGATCTTTTGGTAAACTAATTAGATGAGATGTGATGAGATTTATGGTTTTGTATGTGGGTTAATGAGCTTTGAAATCACATGATAGGATGTTAGCATTAATCTTATGTTTATGCATGTTGAGTATGTATGTTTATGCATGTTGAGTATGTAAGTTTATGCAAGTTTAATATGATGTATGTTATGCATGATGCTAAATATGCAAGTTATGGGCTATGTAATCATATGCATGTTATGCAAGTTCATAGTGATATGCTATGCAAGTTACATGTATGTAAATATGCAAGTTACATGTTTGTTAAAATGCAAGTTACATGTTTGTTAATATGCAAGTTACATGTATGTAAATATGCAAGTTACATGTTTGTTAATATGCAAGTTACATGTATGTAAATATGCAAGTTACATGTTTGTTAATATGCAAGTTACATGTATGTAAATATGCAAGTTACATGTTTGTTAATATGCAAGTTACATGTTGGTTAATATGCAAGTTACATGTTTATTTATGTGCAAGTTACATGTATGTAAATATGCAAGTTACATGTTTATTAATATGCAAGTTCATGATGACACACTATGCAAGTCTATAAGCTAATATGCAAGTTTGTTATGCAAAATGAATATGTAAGTTATGTGACATATTATATGCAAGTTATGTGACATGTTATGCAAGTTCATATGCAAGTTATGTGTTTGTTAATATGCAAGATGGCACCTTTGAAACATGTTCATTCATATGCAAGTTGACACCTTTTATATGTGTTATATCATGAACGAAATTACGTGGGAACGATGGGGTAATTAAATGCATAAGTTAATAAGATTGTGTGAAATTAATATAATTATGCATAACTCAAAATAAATGAACATAGTATGGGAATTTGCCTATTTGGTTAGGTGTACCCATACTATGTGTTGGGAATTTACCTATTGAGTTAGGTCTACCCCATGGGAATTTACCTATTAAGTTAGGTCTACCCATGTTAAGAAAACTTGATTAATTAGGGATAATTAATATAAAATTATGAGGGTGATTAATTAGGTGTAATTAATTGACTAAGACACGAGGTTGGACTCAGTTGTAGCGTAAAACTGCCCGGACCCAACCGGCTTAACCAGTTGCTACAAATGTTAGCCCAATGTGAGAGGTCTTAGGCACAAACTAAATACGTAATTAATGTAAAGACCCGAGGTTAGACTCTGTTATGACATAAGGCTGCCCGGACCCAACCGGCTTAACCAGCGGTCATAAAAGACAGTCTAATGTGAGAGGTCTTTACAAAGGTTACGTTCTTAATTAATTAATTAACAAACACTTAACCACATTAGCATGTAGAGGGACATGAGGGGTTAAGTGGGTGCCTTGGGTGGCATGAGAAAATCTAGTGGTTGCCTTGGGTGGCAATAGAAAATACGATTAGAATACTTAACCAAAAAGGAACATGTAATTAAAACATGATTGAAGGGTTAAGTGGGATATACTAGAAAAAGGGACAAGCTTAGGTGGGTAGCTTGTGGAGGCCCATTTCAACCAGTAACCCATACGTATCTTTGTGGGCTCGACCCATGTCGAGGACGGGACACGCATACTGGGCTTGACTGTAAGAGGCAAACGGGTTAGCGGTGGCAACGCAAGTCCAACGGGCTTCATATGCGTGAGTGGGCCCGGGCTGGTAGGTAAGCCGTTGTTGCATCGTGTAGATATAAGCCGTGCACCGTTAGTTTTATCAGGTTGCCACGTTGGGGAATGGTACACCCCCTGGTGGGGCCAGCACGGGTATCTACGTTAGGGAGCCGATCGAATGGGGAAGTAGTGTGTACACCTAGGGGATTGTAGGGCCCCATGGCGCCTACTTGGTCACCTAGGGGTACGCAAGTACTATTTAGTTAATTTTATAAGTCCTTGGGTGGGATCAACCTTTAGGTTAGAAACGACTGGTGTGGTGCAGTTTAGTAATTTACCTTAGGGAGGGTAGATGCGTCTTTATCCTTTATCTTAGTTCAGTTGGCTGCTTAGGGTACCCATTTATCCCTATATGTTACCGTATATCAGTTCATATCTTCTCTGGTTACTTTAACGATTGTATTGTTAAAGTTATAGGACTCGCTCAGACTTATGTCTGACCCCGTTGTTTTTATCTTTTTCCCAACCCTCAGGTCCTGTGGTGGATCCTAGCAGTAGTGGAGCTTGATCGGATTGCTGTTCCAGTCTTGAGGAGCTTGGATAGATGTAAAGCTCCAGTTATCCAGTTATCTTTTGTTCTGTTTTGGCTATTGTATGAGAGTGGGATTATGTATTCCTTTATTTTGATGGATATTGTATGGTTTTATGATGTAACCAGACATGTTTTACTTCCGCTGTTATGAGATGATGTTTTAAAAATTTCAAGTACTATTTATATCTGTCTTGTTGTAATTTTTCTGTTCTATATTCACTAAAATACTCCACCGATGCTATGGCATTCCCTTAGTGAGTGATCATAGCGGGAGTGGGGTGTTACACGTGGTATCAGAGCTTAAGGTTACCAGAACAGATAAAATTTTTTTTTTTAGAAAACTATTTTTCAAAAACATTTTTGAAAAAAAAAGTATTTTCAAAAGCATGTCTTCTAAGAGAAAAAGTTTTTGAAAAAGAAAAGCATAATCCCCAATAGCCATATCTTTATCTTTCGGAATCTCCTTTTTGAATCTTTCCTCTTTCGTTTCAGCATGGCTGAAGATCTTAACATCCCGGAGGGTTTAGTTATACCACTATGGTATAGGAGGTTGCAAGAGGCTAGGGCCGCGGCTGCGGGTCCGGCCAATGCTACTACACCAGAGACAACCGCTCCTCCTCCTCAGCCTAGAGTGGATAATTTTGCTAAGGTTTGCAAGGAGTTCAAGGCTATAGGAGGAAAACCTTTTCTAGGTTCAGAGACTTTCGTAGAGGCTAGAGATTGGCTTAAGGAAGTGGAAGAGTTGCTAGATATCTTTGAAGTGGAAGAGGGAAAGAAAGTCAAGTTGGCGGCTTGGTTAATGAAGGGAGAGGCCTCGTTCTGGTGGGAGGTCACTAATGGAGAACGCCCGGTTGACTCTTGGGCAGATTTTAAGCAAAGGTTTGGGGCTAAGTTTCTCTCAAGGGCGGAAGAGAATCTGTTTATGGAGAAGTTCTTGAATTTGAAGCAAGGGAATCTCACGGTGAAAGAATATGTCAACAAATTTAATCAATTAGCGAGATTTGGCATAGAGTTGGTGAATACACCGGAGAAGAAGGCTTTGAGGTTCGTTAGAGGCTTGAACGAACCATTGCAAGGAATAGCTATGACTCACATTCCTATGGGGGCCACCTTTGAGAAACTTGTCTATATGGCACTTATGCATGAGGATGATAAGAATTCTAAGGCACCAGAGAAAAAGGGGGATCAGAAGAAACCGCAACAACAACAACAAGGCAAGGGAGGAAAAGGCAATGGTGACAAAAAGAAGACGAAGAAGAAGTGCTTCAATTGTGGAACACCAGGACACCTTAGTAAGGATTGTCGCAAAAAGAAGAAGACCGGTTGCTTTCATTGTGGTGAAGCAGGGCATCTTGTGAAAAACTGCCCAAAGAAGGGGCAGAAGACGGGGTCTACCTCAGGAGGCCAGGTGCAAGCTCTTATAGCACCACCTCAGTCAGGGGGGCAAGTTCAGGTTCTCTCAGTTCCACCGATTCAGCAGAGAGGTAGAACTATTTCCGTTGAAAGTCTGGTTTTTCTGTTTGATCATCCAGTTCGTACTTTGTTTGACTCTGGCGCATCGCATTCTTTTATCTCATCATCATTAGTTGAGTCACTGCACTTAGACACCAGTCTAGTTGATGATCCCTTGGTTGTTTCAAACCCAATTGGGGGCTCTATATATCTGTCTATGATATGTTTGGGTTTGAAGATTTCTATACTTAGCGTTGAGTTTAGATGTGATGCTTTTGTATTTGAAGATTTCTATACTTAGCGTTGAGTTTAGATGTGATGCTTTTGTATTGGGCTTCACGGGCTATGGGCTGATCTTGGGCATGGACTGGTTATCCAGTAATGGTGCCGTTCTTGATTGCGAAAGGAGAGTTGTCAGGCTTATGACCCGCTTGGGTAATACTCTCGAGATCTCTTGTAATCCCATGGAATCTGTTTTGCTAAGTTATCTTGAATCGCTCGATGCTTCGGTCGAGAGTTTGCGTTCTGTCAAAGTAGTCCGGGAATATCCGGATGTGTTTGAAGAAGTAAAGGGTTTTCCTCCGAAGCGGGAGATAGATTTCCGAATTTATTTGGTGGATAATGCCAAACCAGTGTCTTTGCCAGTACGCCACATGGCTCCTCGTGAGAGAAGAGAACTTCATAAGCAAGTAGGGGAGTTGCTTGAGAAGGGGTTCATAAGGCGAAGTATATCGGAGTGGGGAGCTCCAGTAGTGTTTGCCACGAAGGCGGATGGGTCCCTCAGACTTTGTGTGGATTATAGAGAACTTAATAAGCTCACGAAGAAGAATAGACACCCATTACCGAGGATAGATGATCTCTTTGATCAGTTGGTTGGCGCGTCAGTATTTTCGCAGATGGACTTAGCTACAGGGTTTCATCAGTTGAGAGTGGCGGAGGACAGTATAGAGAAGACTGCTTTCCGGACTCCGGATGGTTTTTATGAGTGGCTAGTGATGCCATTTGGGTTGACAAACGCCCCTGCATACTTTGTTGATCTCATGAGTAGAGTGTTCAGAGAGTATCTGAATAAGTTTGTAGTAGTTTTTGTTGATGACATCTTGGTCTTTTCCAAGAATGAAGAAGAGCATGCCTTACATCTCAAGGAAGTGTTGGAGACTCTTCGAGCGCATAGTCTTAAAGCTAAATTCTCTAAATGTCATTTTTGGAGAAGAGAAGTGCGATTCTTAGGGCATGTGGTCTCAAAGGAAGGGATAGCTGTGGATCCCGCAAAGATAGTATCTATCCAGGATTGGAAAGTTCCTAGAAATGCTACCGAGGTGAGAAGTTTCTTGGGGTTGGCAGGATATTATAGGAAGTTCATCAAAGACTTCGCGAAGATATCAGCCCCATTAACCCGCTTGACGAAAAAGAATCTGGTTTTCTCATGGGATGTAGATTGTGATGATGCTTTCCGACGGTTAAAGAGAGCTTTGACCACCGCTCCAGTTTTAGTGCTCCCGGATGGGAGTAAGCCGTTTGTTGTTTATACCGATGCTTGTGGAACAGGATTAGGCGCAGTCTTGATGCAGGAGGGAAGGGTAATAGCCTATGGAGGGAGACAATTGAGAGTGCATGAGAAGAATTACCCTACCCATGATCTAGAGTTGGCCGCGATTGTTTTCGCACTTAAGTCTTGGCGCCATTATCTTCTTGGTGAGAGATTCGAGTTGTTCACCGACCATAAATCATTGAAGTACTTATTCTCTCAGAAAGATTTAAACTTAAGACAGCAAAGGTGGATGGAGTTCTTAGCATCCTATGATTTTGAGATAGCGTATACCCCTGGCAAGGGTAACGTGGTGGCAGACGCCTTGAGTAGAAAAAGGCTATCTTTGAGTCCATTGTTCGTAGAACGGCGAAGCTTGGAGTTTCTTTCTTTGTTTGACTTCAGACCTTCTGTTGATTTTGTACCTGGTTTGTTGGCATCCTTGGAGGTTAGACCTACTCTTTTGAGACGGATTGGCGAGGCTCAGCGAGACGACCCACAGTTGGTTGAGTTGGTAGAGAAGCTTATAAGAGGGGAGTCGTCCAGCCATTTGGGTAGATACACCATAGATGATAAGGGATGGTTGCATAGAGACGGTAGACTTTGTGTACCGCAAGATGAGGGTTTGAAGAAGGCTATTTTGGATGATGCACATCGTTCAAGAATGACTATTCATCCAGGTGGAGACAAAATGTACCAAGATATGAAGAGAGTTTTCTTCTGGGCCGGTATGAAGAAAGATGTGGCCGAGTATGTGGCTAGATGCTTAGTGTGCCAACAAGTTAAAGCGGAGCAAAGGAAACCCGGTGGGTTGCTACACCCATTGGAAGTTCCGCAGTGGAAGTGGGATAGTGTCTCGATGGATTTCATCGATGGGTTACCAAGATCGAGGAAGGGCAATACGGGAATTTGGGTTGTGGTGGACAGACTTACCAAGAGTGCCCATTTTATACCCGTGAAGAGTAAGAGGACCGCTCCATGGCTTGCCTCAGTCTATGTTAGAGAGATTGTTAGATTGCATGGCGTACCATCCAGCATTGTGAGTGATCGAGATCCTATCTTCACTAGTGAGTTTTGGAGAAGTTTGCAAGAGGCGGTAGGGACTCAGTTGTGTTTGAGCACCGCATATCATCCTCAGACGGACGGTCAGACTGAGAGGGTGAACCGTATCTTAGAAGATCTTTTGAGGCTTTGTATCTTGGATTTTGGAGGTACATGGGAAGAACATCTTCCTTTGGTGGAGTTCGCATATAATAACAGCTTTCAGTCCAGTATTGGTATGGCTCCTTTCGAAGCTCTTTATGGAAGGCCTTGTCGATCTCCTACATGTTGGTGGGAATCTACGGATAAGATCTTGCTTGGGCCGGATATGGTTAGAGAGACTTCAGAGAAGATTGATTTAATTCGAAGAAGGATGAAAGCAGCGCAAGATAGACAGAAATCTTATGCGGATCGGAGAAGGACGGATCTTGAGTTTGAGGTTGGGGATATGGTTTTTGTCAAAGTATCTCCATTAAGAAATGTAGTTCGCTTTGGGTCTGTTGGGAAGTTAGCACCAAGGTTTGTTGGACCATTTCCTATTAAGGAAAGGATTGGACGGATGGCATATAGGGTGGAGTTGCCCGACAGACTTAGTGGTGTTCATGATGTATTCCATGTATCACATTTGAGGAAGTGCTTACATGAGACCGCGGAGGTGGTAGAGCCGAGTTTGCTTAGAGATGTAGAGGTAGAGCGTGATGCGACGATTCGACGAGCTCCTACTCGCATTCTTGGGTCAGAAACTAGGAAGTTGAGGAACAGAGAAGTCCAGCTAGTGAAAGTGCAATGGGGAGATGACGAAAGCAATGCTACTTGGGAGACGGAAGCAAAGATGCGTTCTTTGTATTCATTTCTTTTTGAGAGTATGTCTTTTAACTTCTCCTTTATTGCTTGTCTAGTACTTATCTTATCTTTAGTATATCCTCTCGCCAGTACCTATGACCTTTAGATAGGGTAAAACCTATGGTTGAAACATGTGTTTGAAACATGTTATGGTTGATGGATGCATATGGATGCAATTGTTTGCTAGTGGTTGCTCGTGGATGCATATACACACACATTAGGCACTAGATCGGCTCAGTCACTTCATGTTGCATATTGCATAAATGGATGTGGTAGTTAGATTGATGGATGTATCATGGCTGTGCTATCATATGGATGATGCATTTTTGTGTATGGTTGTGCACGCATGTAGAAATTTGTATGTGTCAATAGGGTTTCGCATACATATTGGATGCATGGCACTATCATGGTTTGCATTAAGGAGGTCGACTGAATCAGTAGACCACCTGATTTTGCATTAGTATACGGACATATACACACACTTTCCGCATATGTTCATACGTCATTAGAAGTTTCTAGGGATAATGGTTGCTTGTGGTTGATGGTTTAGTAGATGTTTGTTTGGTTGGTAGGATACGTTCTTCTTAACTTAGAGATTTCGAGGACGAAATCCTTTAAGTAGGGGAGAATGTAACACCCCGAATTTCAATTAACACTAATAGTTAGTAATTAAAGTATAATTAATCTCAGATGGAAGAACCAGGGGAAACGGGCTGCGTCATTGCGTTCGTCTCGGAAAAATACGCGAAATAGAGTCCGAGTTTTCGAGAATCGGAGTCCGTATGGCCCGGTTATGGCCCAAAGAAGTTTTAGGAAGTTTAAATTTAAAAACCAGATTTGAAAAGCAAGTTTGGAGCCAAAAGAGGAAAGGGGGGAAAAATTCCCGCCTAGCCCCGTGTCGACAGCCATGTCGACAGGGGTGTCGACAGCCCTGTCGACAGGGGTGTCGACACAGGGTGTCGGCCCTGCTGGTCTGGGTGCACCAGGTTTGGTCTTGGCTGAGTCTTGGGCTATGTTCTAGAGGGTTCCTAAATCTAAGGGTCCTAATCTAATCTAGGGTTAATCTAAGGGCCTAAAACACTTTCTAATCCTATAAATAAGACCCTAACCCTACCCTAATTCATTCATAATTAAACCTAGTAACTAAACTATGGCAAAATGCTAGCTCTCATGGCCTCCACTAATTTTATGAAGAGGGTTGCATGCTAATCACTCTCTAATCAACCTCTAATCTCTTCTTAGCATCTTAATCTTCTTCATTTGGTGTGCAAAGTTGCTAGTTGTGAGTTTCTATCACTTTGATGATCTTTTGGTAAACTAATTAGATGAGATGTGATGAGATTTATGGTTTTGTATGTGGGTTAATGAGCTTTGAAATCACATGATAGGATGTTAGCATTAATCTTATGTTTATGCATGTTGAGTATGTATGTTTATGCATGTTGAGTATGTAAGTTTATGCAAGTTTAATATGATGTATGTTATGCATGATGCTAAATATGCAAGTTATGGGCTATGTAATCATATGCATGTTATGCAAGTTCATAGTGATATGCTATGCAAGTTACATGTATGTAAATATGCAAGTTACATGTTTGTTAAAATGCAAGTTACATGTTTGTTAATATGCAAGTTACATGTATGTAAATATGCAAGTTACATGTTTGTTAATATGCAAGTTACATGTATGTAAATATGCAAGTTACATGTTTGTTAATATTCAAGTTACATGTATGTAAATATGCAAGTTACATGTTTGTTAATATGCAAGTTACATGTTGGTTAATATGCAAGTTACATGTTTATTTATGTGCAAGTTACATGTATGTAAATATGCAAGTTACATGTTTACTAATATGCAAGTTCATGATGACACACTATGCAAGTCTATAAGCTAATATGCAAGTTTGTTATGCAAAATGAATATGTAAGTTATGTGACATATTATATGCAAGTTATGTGACATGTTATGCAAGTTCATATGCAAGTTATGTGTTTGTTAATATGCAAGATGGCACCTTTGAAA
This sequence comes from Allium sativum, assembly GCA_030737875.1. Lineage (NCBI taxonomy): Eukaryota > Viridiplantae > Streptophyta > Magnoliopsida > Asparagales > Amaryllidaceae > Allium > Allium sativum. Next base: position 66,172,397 of record CM060924.1, read on the forward strand.
CATGTTCATTCATATGCAAGTTGACACCTTTTATATGTGTTATATCATGAACGAAATTACGTGGGAACGATGGGGTAATTAAATGCATAAGTTAATAAGATTGTGTGAAATTAATATAATTATGCATAACTCAAAATAAATGAACATAGTATGGGAATTTGCCTATTTGGTTAGGTGTACCCATACTATGTGTTGGGAATTTACCTATTGAGTTAGGTCTACCCCATGGGAATTTACCTATTAAGTTAGGTCTACCCATGTTAAGAAAACTTGATTAATTAGGGATAATTAATATAAAATTATGAGGGTGATTAATTAGGTGTAATTAATTGACTAAGACACGAGGTTGGACTCAGTTGTAGCGTAAAACTGCCCGGACCCAACCGGCTTAACCAGTTGCTACAAATGTTAGCCCAATGTGAGAGGTCTTAGGCACAAACTAAATACGTAATTAATGTAAAGACCCGAGGTTAGACTCTGTTATGACATAAGGCTGCCCGGACCCAACCGGCTTAACCAGCGGTCATAAAAGACAGTCTAATGTGAGAGGTCTTTACAAAGGTTACGTTCTTAATTAATTAATTAACAAACACTTAACCACATTAGCATGTAGAGGGACATGAGGGGTTAAGTGGGTGCCTTGGGTGGCATGAGAAAATCTAGTGGTTGCCTTGGGTGGCAATAGAAAATACGATTAGAATACTTAACCAAAAAGGAACATGTAATTAAAACATGATTGAAGGGTTAAGTGGGATATACTAGAAAAAGGGACAAGCTTAGGTGGGTAGCTTGTGGAGGCCCATTTCAACCAGTAACCCATACGTATCTTTGTGGGCTCGACCCATGTCGAGGACGGGACACGCATACTGGGCTTGACTGTAAGAGGCAAACGGGTTAGCGGTGGCAACGCAAGTCCAACGGGCTTCATATGCGTGAGTGGGCCCGGGCTGGTAGGTAAGCCGTTGTTGCATCGTGTAGATATAAGCCGTGCACCGTTAGTTTTATCAGGTTGCCACGTTGGGGAATGGTACACCCCCTGGTGGGGCCAGCACGGGTATCTACGTTAGGGAGCCGATCGAATGGGGAAGTAGTGTGTACACCTAGGGGATTGTAGGGCCCCGTGGCGCCTACTTGGTCACCTAGGGGTACGCAAGTACTATTTAGTTAATTTTATAAGTCCTTGGGTGGGATCAACCTTTAGGTTAGAAACGACTGGTGTGGTGCAGTTTAGTAATTTACCTTAGGGAGGGTAGATGCGTCTTTATCCTTTATCTTAGTTCAGTTGGCTGCTTAGGGTACCCATTTATCCCTATATGTTACCGTATATCAGTTCATATCTTCTCTGGTTACTTTAACGATTGTATTGTTAAAGTTATAGGACTCGCTCAGACTTATGTCTGACCCCGTTGTTTTTATCTTTTTCCCAACCCTCAGGTCCTGTGGTGGATCCTAGCAGTAGTGGAGCTTGATCGGATTGCTGTTCCAGTCTTGAGGAGCTTGGATAGATGTAAAGCTCCAGTTATCCAGTTATCTTTTGTTCTGTTTTGGCTATTGTATGAGAGTGGGATTATGTATTCCTTTATTTTGATGGATATTGTATGGTTTTATGATGTAACCAGACATGTTTTACTTCCGCTGTTATGAGATGATGTTTTAAAAATTTCAAGTACTATTTATATCTGTCTTGTTGTAATTTTTCTGTTCTATATTCACTAAAATACTCCACCGATGCTATGGCATTCCCTTAGTGAGTGATCATAGCGGGAGTGGGGTGTTACACAAACACTCAATTAGGTTTTACAATCGCACCCCATCCTCGACGCCGGAAGATGATCGATGGTTCTCACGAGAGGCGCCTCTCCGTCGTCCACCTTTGCCCTGAGTGGCGGCCGACTCGATTGGGCACTCTGCCCTGGAGAAGCGTTCAAACTATGCGAGTTGTGGACCAATTTCAAAACAAATCTCTTCATGAAACTTGATCATATCCTTATGGATTTGTAGCCCCGAGAATTCTCTTTGATTTTGGTTTTACATTCACGATCCGATTTGAATGATATGAGGAGAGATTAAAGGATGAATTTGGGACAATTCTGGACGTTTAAATTATACATGGCGACAACTAGGAAGTATGGCTAGGGTTTGAGGAAGTACGGTGTCTTTATGCACGTATTTTAATTTTAATTTTATTTAATTAAATCCAAAATTATTTGATTATTTGTACAAAATCCAAATGAGGCCCAATGACTGTCGCCTCCAGCTAATTACCCCCATTCCGAACACAATGGGATATTCCTGGAAAGCCAATTCGACTTTTTTGATTAGATTTTATCAGAATTAAAATATAAATCTGTATATATTTAATTTAAACGTACATTTTAATTTACCGGGGCCACATAATGACTCTAAAAATTACAGAAAATGTATTTCTAGCTATGTTTCGGCTATACGGTTTTAACAAAATCAATTTCGTCAAATTTGGAGACCATTTGAAAAAATGGTCATTTTCTGGTCGATCCAATTTGATAAAATTAACAAAACCCTTTTCTTTTGCCACGCTCACATATTAATTCCAAAAATTACGAAAATTAGAATGTAAAAATAATTTGATGTTCCGGATCCAACAAATGTGGTTTCGTTGAAAATGGTGGTCGTTTGCAAAATGGCTATTTTTGACGGCTATATATTATATAAAATTCGATAGCGACTATTTTAAACTTTAAACTGGGCATAACTTTCAATTCCCGTTATGAAATTTAAATTTTTCAGATTCATTGGAATGATTTTTTTAAACAGATTCTAATATTTCTTGTTTCACTAAAATTTGTTTTATTTTGAATTATATACATTCATTTTAAATTTGAAATCGAATTTTCAAACTGCCGCGCCATTTCTAACTCCTTTTATAATTAAATTAGAAATTTTCGTTCTAACTCCGATTTAAATAATTTTTTAATCATTATTATTTTAAAAAATATTTTTAATATTCAAAATCCATTAAAATTACTAAAATAAAAATTTTAAATTTGTTCTGTTTGTTCTGAAAAGCCGGATTGTTTCATTTTCTATCCAAGACGGACTGCAAATGTAGTATTAGTAAATAAACCTAATAGAAAGTGGAGGACTGTGTTGATTATACTAATTTGAATAAGGCATGTCCTAAATATTACTACCTTTGCCTAGAATAGACCAATTAATGGATCCTACAAGTGGATACAAGTTATTATCTCTTATGGATGCTTACTCTGAGTATAACCAAATATCAATGTTTAAGATGTATGAAGAAAATACAAGTTTCATTACTGATGGAGGAAACTTTTGTTATAAGTTTATGACCTTCAGTTTATAAAATGCCATAGCAACATACCAAAGAATGGTTAGCAGAATGTTCCGTGAATAAACTAGAAGAAATATGGAAGTTAACATAGATGGCATGTTATTAAAATCCTAAAGGGTGGAAGATCATCTAAAATATCTTTAAGGGATGTTTAGGGCCATGAAAAGTAAAAAATGAAGTTAAATCATCAAAAGCGTCACTTTGGAATTACTCACGAAAGTTTTTGGGATATATTATAAGTGAGAAGGGAATAGAAGCCAGTCCTACATAGATAAAGAAGATAGGGGATGTAGCAGAACTGAAAACTAGTTAGGATATAATGTGCCTAAATGGAAAGGTGAAGGCTTTTAAGTAGATTCATTTCAAAGGTCATAAACAATTGTGGTTTATTATTTAATGTGGTAAAGAAAAGAAAGTGTTTCGAATGTGGAAAGGATTGCTGAAAGCATTCTAAAAATTAATGGACCATTTGGAAAGACCTCCCATATGATTTAGCCAGAAGGATGAGGAAATTTTGTGTCTATATCTGGCAGTCTCGGAGCATGCCATGAGCTCAGTATTGTTCCATGAAGAGAACAAAACACAGTTCCTAAATTATTATGTGACCAGATGGTTAAAGCATGCTGATATCTGATACTCTATCATAGAAAAATTAGCATAAGATTTGATTTTAACTGCTCAATAGAGGTCCTATGTCAAAGCATGACCCATTAATGGCTTAACTAACTTACCTCTCAAATAACTATTTAGAAAATCAAAAACTTCGGGAAGGCTAGTGAAGTAGGGAATTAAGTTAAGGCAATATGACATAGAATATAATCCATGAAGGGCTATTATAGGATAAGCTTCGGTTGATTTTTTAAGTGAATGTACATGGTTTATTGAGCAACAATCAATAGAATAAAAGGATTGAGGTTTAAACCGGAAACTATTCATTGATGAGCATTCAACAAACAAGAAGTGTGAGCAGGATATGTTATACTAGCCTAGATGGGAATAGCCTGCATTATGCTATGAAACTAGAATTTCCAGCAATAAACAATGTAGCAAAGTATAAACAATGGTTTTCGGCTTAACATAGGCAATACAACTTAAAATCCTATGGATTCAGATCTTAAGTGATTCACAAATAATGATAAATCATTTGAAACAAATCTATCATGCAAAAGATCCCAAGCTATCCAGATATGTAAAGGTATTACTAGGATTGCTCATGTCATATAAGGATTTCTCTGTTCATCAGTCTCAAGTGGGTATAATTCTTAAGATAACTCTTTGGCCAAGCTAGCAAGCTCCAGGGTTGCATTATTTCTATTGGATGCCAAGTAAAGCTCAACATCGAAGAGAAAGCAATGGAAAGGGAGGATGAATCTTTAGTCCTAACTAGATCGTAAGCATTAGCTCGAGAGGAAGGAAAGGAAAAGAAAATCAAGAAGTAATCCCAGAGCAACTAATCCCCTTCGAAATAAGTGGAAATAACAAAAACAATTTGATGACTCCCATTTTGAAACATTTGATTAATGATACCTTTCCTACAGAAAAAACGAGGACTTTAATATTAAACGATAAGCCCTGTATTTCGTGATTTTGGATGGAAACCTGTAAGGACCCGAAACTTCCACGTGAAGGAAAGAGCGGAAACTTTGAGAACAACACACAAAAGAACGCAGACAGAAGAACATTTCATTGTATATTACAACAATTCCATCAGAATACAAGAATATACTGAGTATGAATAAATATTAGACATTATAAAATATCAGAGATTACAATACATTACATAGCTGCGGAAAATAATACAATACACAACTAGAAGTAATACACGGATACAGAGCTTTCCGAGTATCGTTCCAGCTGTAAATCAGGATCCTGCGAATATAAATCTGCAAAACCAAAACTACTAGTTGCCCGTGTCAAAATAAGGGCACCCAGAGTTTAGGTTAAAACAATAAACTCCAAGTCAGTCATGTAACTGGTGTGAAAACTAAAACAGTTAATAATCTTTATTTTAAAGTTCGATAAATCAAGGGACCTCTCCGTATAACACGGAACGGGTTTCCTCCCAAGAATACCAGTGCATAGGACAAAAGCGCAATGCTAAATAAAGAACAATTAAGCTATTATAAGACCCAAGTCCCATCACACAATGCAACACAAACCGGAGGATAGGGTTTTACCTTAAAATTGCCAAAGAATGCTTGATACGCTAAATTTCATCTTTTATTACTATAAGTGTATAGTGTTAAAACAATTTCAATCATAAGTATCAATCAGAGACGGCATAAGGGCCCCATACCACTGTGTCGCCATATATAGGTATACAATCAAAGCCGAAATGTCACGTATTGGAAGTTGGATTTCCATCTGTGAACCGAGGCAAAAGATAGTCCTCACCAATTCGAGACAATCTAGCCTACCATGTCTCAGAATCAGAGCTTGAGTGAACCTTGGATCTTCAGGGCTGGTCCACCGATGTGGATTAAAATGCCTGGACACTGCGTTTCCCCACCCTTTGGAGCGTAAACGAGCCAACGAGTGACTCCATCGGTCCCGGATCGACCGATATAACCGAGGTGCCTCACAACAGCAACAACCACACAAGTGAAAATAATATAAATGTTAGGACTGGTAGGTCACTGACACCACCCTAGCTAGAAAGAAACGCATGCCCTCCCTGCAGTCCTTTCCTGTTTCTGGTTCACAACCGAGGTGTGAGGCTTGAGAATCAACGCTACAAAAACTATGCCACACAGGCCGTGCTTTGATCATCAACCACAAGACTTTGCTTTTCAACAGAAGCCTTGATCAATTGCCACTTAGGCATGCCACACAGGCAATTCACTCCATGCGATTGATATCCATCAGTATATAACCCCTGAGCTCGTACGTCGCAGAGAAGGGTGTTAAGCAAGAGAATAAATTCTCCGCCGTCAAACAGATATATAGTTAATAAAAATCAATCACACAGAATAAAATCCAATGTCAGACACACAGTCCATTTACAAGTCCGTTGTGGGTCTGAACGAAACCGGAGGCACCTTGTACCTCGCATATCCATCGATCTCCAAGTACGTCTGGACGATCACCAACTGATTCCCTCCTTTTGGGTGTACAGCCCAATCAAGATCATCAGTAATCACCCAACTGACATGAAGACCTCCAGTCTTCAACCACCGTCTTCCTCTTTAACACCACGTCGAATCAGTTATTCAGAATGGGATAAACTCGGTCTTTCTGAATAACACGCGTATATAATAAACAAGTGTTACAAAAACATGACATACGCCTCATTCCAATTCATCAGTCACTAACCGTAAATTAGTAAGGGAACTATTCCCCGAATATTAACCCTGAAGGTCAAAACCAACATCAGATCAATACCCAGGAAACCATTCAACTTAACTAATATTCAGTTAGTTGCTAAATTTCACATTCTTAGGGATAGGTTGCCATTAATTTTATCAAAGATAAATTCCTCAAATTTATTCTTTAATCTTCTTTTGAATATCAATTCAAACCAAATTATGGTTTATCCAAACTAGCTGGGATTAACGAACCTTACCGAAGTAATCATTTTTTTAAATTTCCCAATCTCAACCTATTCATCCCATAAAGTAAAACTGGTAATACTTCATATCTAACACCACGGTGTTATCGGTAAATTCAATTACCATTTCACGTTCAAATCTAATAAAAGATTTAACTATTGCCTGGAGCAAAACTGGTGATACTCCATTCTCGATCTTTTCAATCTAATTAAAGATTCACTAAAACTCCACTTAGTTTTAATCTTTAACTGGGTTAAAGTATCAATGTCATTTAAAACACGGTTCACAATAAACCCAAAATCACATTCCATTCTATCAGCCTCTAACCGTAAAATAGCAAGTGCGCAATTCCCTAGGTATTAACCCCGAAGGCCGAAACCAACATCAGATCAATACCCAAGAAACCATTCAACTTAACTAATTTCCAGTTAGTTTATGATTTTCTTAACTCCGTTGGGTCTAAGAACAATAATATTGAAGATACCGTTCACGACAACCCAAAATCTCATTCCATTAATGATCAAGTTAAAGAACAAGTGTTATTTAAAACACCGTTCACGATAAACCCAAAATCACATTCCATTCTATCAGCCTTTAACCGTAAAATAGCAAGTGAGCAATTCCCTAGGTATTAACCCCGAAGGCTGAAACCAACATCAGATCAATACCCAAGAAACCATTCAAATTAACTAATCTCCAGTTAGTTTCTGATTTTCTTAACTCCGTTGGGTCTAAGAACAGTATTATTGAAGATACCGTTCACGACAACACAAAATCACATTCCATTAATTATCGGGTTAAATAACAAGTGTTATTTAAAACACCGTTCACGATAAACCCAAAGTCACATTCCAATTCAATTCCAATTAAATACCATTTAATTGGTACACTTCATTAAATCTAAATAAAAAGATTTAATCTTTTTCTCAACTGGGTTTAAGAACAGTGTTAATGAAGACACGATTCACGACAAACCCAAATCACATTTGATATTACATATAAGGCTCTGAATAGAAAATATATCGGCTTATATTCAATATCAAATTCTACGACCAACAAATATCGTAATGGAAATAACGATATAAATATATCTTTCAAATTCCCATAAAAATATCTGTATCATCGCGAAATCCAACATCAAAATATTCCAAGGACAATTTTGATTCAAATCCATTCCAATTCAATTATTGCAAATTTTGGTTACTTTTAAAACCATTTCAAATCCACTTTATTTATTTTAAAAATAAATAGAATTATAATTCTAGTTTAAAACTAGTTCATTTCGATAAAAATCTACTTTTGTCTTTTCAAACATGGAGTTTTTCATCCCAGTTCTTCCCAAATCATTTCTTATGATTTTACACAAATTATTACTATTTTTAATAATTTTATCAAGGCCCGTACAGTCGATTTCCATCAACGGCCATCGAACTGCACTTACAACGACCTTTTCCAAATTTGATTTGGACATAATTCCATATCCAACTGTTAGATTTCAAATCTATAATATTCGTTAGAAAGCTCTTTTCGATACGAATCCAACGGTTCTCGTTTTAGGAGAATCCGATGGTCCGATCTCCCGCAATATCCATTCGAAGTCAATGGTCAAAATTCGTGAACTGCCGCGGCGCGTTCTATTCAGGCCATTATATAATATATACTTCATCGATTTCCTTTTAAAACATATTTTATAAATCGTTTTAAATTCGTTTTCAAAACGATTTCAACTTCAAATTCAATTTCTAGTCAAAATTGAATATTCCACATCATTGATATACAAATGATAATATTTTCAAAACGTTATATTTTGAAATCACTTTCTTTTCTATATTCATTATAAAAATAAATAAAATCGATATAAATATCGTTCATGTCAAAATGGCGTCAATCTAATCAACACGGCTTTTATTCAACACAGAATTTTTATTTTATTCAACACATGAATTTATTTTCTAAATTTGAATGAGGCCCACTCAATTACGATATAATGTTAATTATATGGATTTTATACAACACATGTATATAATAGCAACGGTAAATAATCAACCATCATCCAGAGTGCAACACACAACTGCATAAGCATTAAATATAAATAATTAATGCTTACACAGTCTGTCAATCCATCGATTTACATACAACTAAACAATCGGGATTAGTGTACATCAAATCTCATCCCAATACCCGTGTGGGGTTTCAAATCAACAAACACAGATTTTATTCATGCAGTTGGGCGATGTGTAAAATTTATCGTCCCAATCAATATTAGTCAAATCAGTGTATATAAACAAATCGGCCGATTTGTTTAAAAATATTTATTTTATCTACACTTTAAAAATTATATTTTTAACTATAAAATATTTTCCACTATAAAATATTTTATTTCATTCCACATCACACAATCAAATTTCACAACACAGTAATCAAACAAACAAGTCATCCATGGTCTGTGGACGACGGGTGTCGGGTGCTGCTAAGCCCCGTCTGCATCCTAGTATATAATTCAACTAGAAATAAATTTAAAAGTGAGGAGTTCTCACCGAAGGTTCCACTCCGCCAGTTTTACTTCTGAACTTTTGAACCGCTTGGATTTGGTTGAAATTCAACGCAATCCTTCACACGTTGTTCATAATAAAAATTACATTTTTATTGCTTCATTCCAATAAATAAAAATCACATTTTTATTTCTACTTCTTATATTTCTTACTACGCTTCTTTTCATGTAGAAATTATATTTTTATATTTCTAGCTCTTATGAAGATAGAATTTTAATATCGCTACATATATAAAAATTGGATTTTTATATTTCTACTACATATGTAAAAATCGCACCTTTATATTCCCTATCATATAAAAATCACATTTTTAATACTCTATATTAATAAAAAATAATATTTTTATTCTCTACATTATATAAAAATTATATTTTTATATTCCTTATTATATAAAAATTCTCTTTAATCCGCTACTCATATAAAAATCGAATTTTTATCTCGCCACAACACCTATAAAAATCGTATTTTTATATTTTTTATCTTATAAAAATCATATTTTTATATTCCTATCATATACGTTAAAAAGCATATCTTTATTTTCAAAAATCATATTATTATTTTTATATACTTTCAAAAATAATGCTAATCTATATTTTAAAACGATGCAAACTTATATTTTTATTAACATCATGCTACTTCTATTTTTATAAACATCCTATATTTATATTTTTAAAACAACATAGATTTATATTCTTAACACATTTTACAAATTAAAAATTCATGCTAAATGTACAAAAAAAAAACAAATTTTTAAATAATGTTAAATATAAATTAAAAACTGATTTTTAAACAATGTTAAATATAAATAAAAGAAAAATATCACCTTTAATATAGCGTTGTCTTCCTCTTATCATCGTCAGTATCTTCCAGGCCGATATCGGCTTCTTGAAACCCACCGTCGAAAATTAAGGTTCTCCACAGGAATGAATCAGAGGTAAATCGATGAGGCAGAGAGGAGTGGGAAACGACGGATGGCAATTCAGGCGGAGGATGGAGAAGCGTAGGTGGAACTGCGGTCGGTTGGCTGAGGAGTTGTGGTTCAATGGAGACGGAAGGCGCGATTTTGAGGAGAGGGTGGAGCGGAGGGGACTGGCAATACAGAGGGGCGGGTCAGGCGATGGTCGACAGGGAAACGGAGGTAGGGTGGAGGCGATGGAGAAGGGGAGGCGGAGGCGCGATGGTTGCTGTCATCGTAGTCGACATTTTTTTCTTTAATTTTAAAATGAACGCGGGGGGGGGGGGGGGGGGTTGAGTGTAAATAGAGGGAGGGAGAGAGATTGGAAATATATATATTTTATTAATTTAATTTTCAAAAAATGGCTTTGTATTTCGAACTCGAACCCACCGACTGTCGTCCATAGCTAATTACCCCCATTCCGAACACAATGGGATATGTATCGTAGGCTGATTCGACTGTTTCGATCAGTTCCGTCAAAATCAAAATATAAATCTATATATCGAATTTGAATGCGCATTTCAATTTACCGGGGCTACATACGGGCTTTTAAAATTCCCGAAAAAAAATTTCTAGCTTCTTATTGACGATACGGTCCTAACAAATCTAATTTCATCGATTTCTGAGACTGTTTGAACAATGGCCATTTTCCAGTCGATTAAAATCAACTAAAACTGGTCAAACGCGTTTTCCTTTGCCACACTCTCATATTGATTCATAAAATTATGAATTTTGAAACCTATCAATAACTTAACATCACGGATCCAAAAAAAGTGGTTTCGTCGAAAACCGAGGTCGTTTGCAAAATTTCCGTTTTTAAGGGCCAGAATTCCATAGCGACTATTCTGAATTTTCAACTGGGCATATCTTTTGATTCCCACTATGAAATTTCAATTTTTTGGATTCATTGGAAAGATATTCTCAAATAGATTCAAATATTTTTGGTTTAACTAAAATCCGGTTTATTTTGAATCCTGTACATCCATTTGAACTTTGAAATCGAATTTTTGAACTATCACGCCATTTTCAATTCCTTTTAGAATTATAAATAAATATTTATATTCTAATGTCGAGCTATATAAATATATACGTTCTAATTCTATTCAAAATAAATTTCTCGTTGTTATTATTTAAAATAATTCATTTTAAATATCCAAAATTCGCTAAAATTTCCAAAATAAAAATTTAAAATTGGCTCAGATTTTCGGGTTGTTACAATCTCCCCCACTTAAAACTTTTCATCCCTGAAAAGTAACGAAGCCGAAAGTTGTTTAACAAATCAACCCAACTTCCATTATTTTCATTACGACATAAGTTCTTCAACTTTTCAGTTTCTAAGAACTTTTCAAATTTTTTAAAAATTTGGCTAACACCTTAAATTTTAAAATTTCTCCATAACCTCCCTTGCACCGGGGACTTCGGGATATTTCAAATAGCCTCCCATGGCCCTCATTAATCCAAAAACAAAATGAAACAGCCAATCGGCTCATAAAATCATCCAAACCCAATAAATTTGTAAACATGTACCTATTTGTCGGGCAAACAATTTTATTCTTCTGCTCTAGCCTCTTTGCTATGACATGTTCAATGTAAGTACATGTATATGTATGCAAATGCGACAAATTTCCAATACAACTCACTATTTGATCAATTTGGCTAAAGGTTCAACATTTAGTTAATCGAACAATAATCAAACAACTCACCCAGTAATCAATTAGTTGGTTAGCTTTTCAAATTCATAACTTTGATATATAGTCCAAAAATCAGATTTTTGATGTCAAATCACAACAATATGCCCTATCTAATTTTGATTCTCGCACCAGTCAATTGGAATCATATAGAAATCCCACCTTCGAAACACGAAAATAAATACTGAGGATGTCCGGACATCATCAAAATTATCCTCGAGTGGCTAGAGTGTGATTCTATATCTATCCAGTATATTAAAACTTCGAACACACGTTTGCAAGGTGTATATGCAAAATCTTTATATATTGGATTGCCCAAATCAATATAAATAAATATTCAAATATGAATAATTGAATTAAATTTTGAAAACAAAAATTATTTTCATTTTTATTTTTCAAAACAACACTCTTTACACTCGTTCTAGGATACTACTGATCCCATCTCTAACGAGTCATTCCCATTGGATATTACTAATCCATTCTCTGATGAATTCTTTCGTTTGGTTCTAACGTGACTTGTTATCCAAGCTCTGTAAACCAAAGCTCCGATACCACTGTAAGGACCCGAAACTTCCCTGTGAAGGAAAGAGCGGATGCTTTGAGAACAACACACAAAAGAACGCAGACGGAAGAACATTTCATTGTATATTACAACAATTCCATCAGAATACAAGAATATACAGAGTATGCATAAATATTACACATTATAAAATATCAGAGATTACAATACATTACATAGCAGCGGAAAATAATACAATACACAACTAGAAGTAATACACGGATACAGAGCTTTTCGAGTATCGTTCCAGCTGTAAATCAGGATCCTGTGAATATAAATCTGCAAAACCAAAACTACTAGCTGCCCATGTCAAAATAAGGGCACCCAGAGTTTAGGTTAAAACAATAAACTCCAGGTCAGTCATGTGACTGGTGTGAGAACTAAAACAGTTAATAATCTTTATTTTAAAGTTCGGTATATCAAGGGACCTCGCCGTATAACACGGAACGGGTTTCCTCCCAAGTATACCAGTGCATAGAACAACAACGCAATGATAAATAAAGAACAATGAAACTATTATAAGACCCAGGTCCCATAAAGAACAATGTAATAGAAATTGACCATACAAGTCCACTACCAATTTCTAAGGTCATAGTGAAGTATTCGGTAGTAGCTATTGGTAACTTTACTAAATGGGTAGAAGCAGAACCACTTCCAAAAATCACATCAGGGAAGGTATTAAAATCGTGATAAGAATATTGTCACAAGGTTTGGACCACCCCATAAGATCATATCGACAATGAACACAATTTGAAAGAAAGGAGTTCTCGCCATTTTGTTACAACAATGGAATTATCAAAAAAAAAATCATCTATGGTACATTCAAAAGAAAGTGGTGTAATTGAGGTCGCAAATAAAACCATAAAGTCCATGTTAAAGAAATGATTGAATAAAGCTAAAAGAAACTGAGTAGAGGAACTAGCTTCTGTAGTTTAAGCCTATCTTACCACCCTCAAAACAGCTATAGATCGTACACCCTATTCCTTCACTTTTGGATGCGAAGAACCGTTTTTAGTTAAGGTCGAAATACCATCACATCATAAAGTCGCGTTTGCATTTTATCTGAATCAAGAGATAAGAAAGAAATCTTTGGATTTGATTCCCATACTAAGAGATGAAGCAGCTATATGAATGCCCGAATACTAAAGAAGAACAATTATGTATTACATTAAGAGTAAAATCGAGGGGTTTCACAGAAGAAGACCTAGTATTTCGAACTGTAATGACTAACATTAAGAATACTGGAGACGGAGCTTTAGGACCAAACTGGGAGGGACCCTTAGTAATCCTACTAGGATCTTATCACCTTAATCACCCTAATGGTAACACGGTCCTAAGAACTTGGAATGCGGAACATCTAAGGCCTTATTTCCCTAACATAAATAGATAAAACAATTATTTATGGACAATTAACCCTTTGTAATCAGTTAAGTAAGGATGATTTATGAGTAAGTTCTATATGGTTAAGTAAACTGAACAAAGGATTCTAATTAAGATTTAACAAGAAAGTCTACATGGTTGGAAGTGAAATGTTCCTTTATTTTGGAAAAGTCCTTGACATAATCTAGGTTCTTCCCGAAAAGGAGGAGGAGTAAGCTGGATTGAGACAACCCAAACCCCCGTGTCACGGAAGTAAGGATAATCAGCGGAGTATAAAACATAAACATAATAGCATAATAGAAATATTACATTACACAACATAATGTACATCAGATTATAGAGGAAATAACAACACCATCACAGCTACACATCTTAACAGAATCCATTTAGTACAAATACAGTTTGAACTTAAGATAATAAGTTTGCAGCATAAACAAATATAATATACATAATAAATTCTAGGTCAGTCCAATAGAAATGATAAAAGTCCAGCTTCCATACATAACCAAAATGAACCAAGCTAAAACCTAAAGACAAGGCTGTCTGTATAAAAAATATGGGAACCCGAGTTTGGAAGGGAAAAAACAAACTATGAGTCAGTCATGTGACTGATATGAGAAATTCTCCAGTTAACTTAACTTATTTAAAGATAAGGCATATCAAGGGACTGCGCCGTATGAAACGAAACGGGTTTCCTCCACTCGATTACCAGTTCATTAGATAAAATAAAACAATCGTAACGCTTTTTAGAAAAATAAATCCATTATAAGATTCATATCCTATCACACAATGAACACAAACCAAAGGATAGAGTTTTACCTTATAACGGCCCAACATGCTTGATACGAGAAATAAAATCACTTGTTATTATTATTAATGTCTATGTGATTAAAACAATTTCAAAATAAATATATCAATCCTATACGGAAAAATACCCCATCATATTATGTCGCTAATAGTATACAACTAAAATTTAAAATCTCCTAATGGAAATTGGATTTCATCATGAACCAAGGCAAGGGATATCTCCTTACCGAATTTGAACATTCTAGCACATACCCCAGGGATAGAACGCATCGACCCTTGGATCATGCTGGGCCGATCAGCACTTACGTTTGCAGATTAGTTATTCCGGAACAATACATTTTCTGGTACTATCGGACCTAAAATCTACTTTATATGTCGACCGTCTTGGCCTTATGCGCCCATATCTGAGGTACTCGCTATCCAACATCCGCATAAGTAAAATGACCTTTCTTATTACACTTGTAACATTCTTTCCTTCTTACCAATTAACTCTTCTGAATTCCTTTTGCATGGGAAAAGTTCCTTTTTGGGCTTTTCCACTCTAATTCTCCATGGTTTTGCTACACTAAAGAAAGCTAACATGTCCCTATTACTTGGTGTCATCTGCATGACCCGACCAACGTATCCCTGAGGTGCAATAAGATTGTCCTTGCAAGCTATGGAATTAATCCGTAGATGAATTTCTTGTTTTTCTTAATCACCATATCGACCGTTTCATATCCACTGAATATCTCCTTGAATTTTGTTGCATATTAAAGAATTGTCATATTTGCTTGATCCAACTCGGCAAACCTCCTCGGAAATGTGCAGTTAGCTATTTCCAATATGAACCTCTCGTTTGACCTTCTTCCAAATTCAGTCAAAGTTTCTCCAGCCACTTCACCAATTACTCAAATTTTCTATTATAATGCAACTCCCTGCAATTGTCTGGATGATAAACTTTTATTTTACTCATCAATCCAACCTAGATCACCAACGATTTTTTATAGTAAAGTAGCAAGTTCTCTACCTGGATAGCATCCTCTGTTCCAATAAACGATTTTTCTCCAATTCTTACATAATCTCCACTGGAAATCATATTTGTTGACAACCAAAACTTTAGGATTTGCTTCTCTAGTGTTATCTCTAACTAGTTTACCCGATGCTCTTGCATGCATCATGTTAACAAAGAATCAAGACATGCATATCCACTTGTAGTCACATTAACATTTTGTTATTGACCCTAATTTCTTTCAGTATTAAGCATGAATTTTCCACTGTAGTGGTGCGTCCTCCGCCAAAATTAACTATGTTATTTTCTACCTTCATATCTTATTTTCTTTAAAGTTGCATTTGAAACATGGTAAGATACGAAAGAATCGTTTAAGAGAGAAATAATGGTATGAATAGAGATAGAATATTGTGATTATTAGCCATACATCCCTAAATCAAACATAACATGGTGCACATCCTAGAATTTACTTCAATTGTGAAGCATATCCCTGCAATTAGTTTACTGTAGTAATTTCATTCTGCGTTTTTCTATTCCACTCAACAAAATAATCCATAAAATTGTAAATATTAAAGCAACTGGATAAAGACAAAGAACAAGTGCAAAAATGTCTAAACTTATTAATAATTATCACAAGACATAAATGCAAATATTCACTTAATAATTGCAACATATATGCAAATATTCAGTAGACAAGTCAATATTTACAAATATTTAAAAAATGTAGAAATTTATGCTAGCATTTATAAATTTGCAATTTTTTGCACCTTTTCTAAAAAAATGTTCCATTTGAATAATTACACATCAAATTATGCAACTTGGCTTCAATTGCTTATATATCAACCATTTTTGAATAGTTTCACATATTTCAGGTATTCATATAGGTTATGATGTTTGTTTGTTTTTTCCTTTTTCGTCCACTACTTTTATTTATTTTTGACATAAAAGTGAAAACTGAATTGGTAGGTTTTTTATGTTGCTTTTTCATGATTTTCATTAAAAGGACATAATTTACATACTTTTAGTAGTGACGTTTTGTGATAACTTACATACTTTTTAGTGGTGATGTTTTGTGAATTTTGAAACTCAAAGGGACCTTAGCCAAATATCCATAGAATATATACGCTTAATATTGAAAATACAAACATGTTAGAATAACATTATCCCATATCTTAATCTGGTCATTGATTCGTTATAATTATGTTTCCAAAATCTTTTAAAGTTCAAAATTGTTTTAGTTTTACATAAAGCTATGCTCTGATGCAAAGTTGTAACCTCTCCCATTATGAGGTCCAAAAATAAGCGATATAAGTGTTATAATCATAAATAGTATCATTCTTCAAGAATTAGAAGCATCATTAACATTAGGCAATAAAAATATGAAATTTGTAAAACATATATTAGTCATTTAAAATTATGTATTTAGTTACATATTCTCAAAACATATATCGGTTCAGATAAAATACAATAATAAAAAACAGCTCCAAAGAGACATATGAAGATACCTTGTTGGCTGATTAAAGTCTAAAATTCGACATGCCTGTGAAGTAAATATCCTGTTATTACCGCGTTGTATCTTCTAGAGGATTTTCATCCCTCCACATTTTCCAAATAGCCACTGATATAGTCTTTTCGCTTTAATCCCCATAATATTCCGACGTTTCGAATATATCATATTATTTCAGCTACTGTTTACCGCTATAACTACTATATAAGAAGTGAACTAAAAAAATGACATTATGCATTATAAAAATTACAAAAATTATCTCTATAATTGAAATCTTTAACATATATTTTTCAAAAATAGTTTTTAACATGAAAAATACTATGATATTCTATTAGATTTAGTTAAGCTAAATATAAAATTACATTTATTTACATATGTTTGCACATGTTTTGATTTAAAAATGTAATAATCATAATTAAACAGACCGTTAGGGAGGTTTTCCTGTTGTGAGTGATAATCAGTTTTGGTCTTAAGCAAAAACAGACGCCTCATTTTTTCACGTGATTGTTCTCAACGAGTTTTTCTTCTTCTGTTTCTCCTCTGAAATCTTTCCCCTCATCCGAATTTTTCTCAACTAATCTTTCTTCGGTCAAAGCAGGGTTTAGACGGATTAAAAAAATCGATCGATCTTTCTCCTATCTTTCTCAAATCGTTGTGTGATTTTCTCTGACCTTTTACCATTCATTTCTGAAATAAGAACTCAAAACTTTTGAAATCTAATTTCATAATCAAGATCCAATAGCACAAAAAATAATTTCATATCCACGAAAATCAAATCAGGAATCAATAATCAAATTTTGAAGTTCAAATGATGATTTGGGTTATGATGCTTTGATTGTCGTGGGTTTAATCTTCAATTGCGAATTTGTGGGTGTTAATTCTGAAAAGGTAATTTTATTTGTGTATTGCATAAATCACGTGAAGTCATAATTAATAGTAGTAGTTACCAAGTTAACAGGTACTGGTAGTTCTCAAGTGCAACTATTGAATAGCTGCAGTTATCGATAGCATATCCTTGGACTGTTCGAGTAAAACTCCCTCAAGTGCAATTGCTTAGGCAAATCTCAAGCATCAAATATTGTTCTTTCCATCTATAATTCTTTATGTAAAATATGTACAGAAATGCGTATAGTTTTCACATGTTATAACTATGCAACTTACGTTGCATTTAACTACCATTGATAGTAAAGCAGATACTAAAGCTCCAGTTACTTGAATAACACAACTATTGATCCAATAACAGTATTTTAAATCATGGATATTTGTTTGTTAATACCAATTTTAACTTAGTTAATATAGTGAAATAATATTAATATTAAATATAGATAATGACATTTGATTCACAGACCATTGCTCCATTTACAATTGGAACCCTTGACATAATGATGCTCTATCTCACAAAGTGCTTTATGAAGCTCCAAGAAGATTTAAAAAGATATTAAAATCTTTAGATTGACACTTATTTGAAAGTGTCATCGCCTATAGAAAATTATTTGAGCTATTTTTTTCAAAATTAGCCTCTAATAAAGTTTATCCTCATTTGAAATTTTATTTTTTTGGTATATTTGTTTAAAGTACCAACCTTTGTAAATATTAACTACTAAGAAATTTCTTATTATTTCTAAGTTTGAATATTTGTAACGACCTGGTTTTTCGGTCGACTAATTATAAATATTTAATGTGGTTTTAAATATTGAGTTGACAATATAAATGAATTTTTATATTAAGTTATCGATTTAATAATCGATTTCGATTTAATATCGAATATATTAAATTATCGTGATACGAAATATAATTGAAATCGAAGTTAAAAAATGAATCAAAACAATTCAGATGATCAATAATTATTATATTTGAATATGGACGATTATAAAAATATTTTATTATCAGAAAATTGAGTATTTCTAAGTTTAAATTATTTTATATTGATTAAATATGGTTATTTTATATATATTTTCAAATTAAATTTTATAATCTATTCTGTTGAGTTCAGAATAGTGTTATAACGTTGAAACGATAGTTTTTACGTTAAAATAGCGGTTCGTAAGATTAAGTTGTGGACCCAGAGATATTGGATTAAATCAATATCATTTTAAAAAGAATAAAAATCTCTTTATATCGAATCGAATTAAATTCAAAATAAAATGAATTTAAAAATTGTTGTGAACTTAACCAACATACATTAATACTGTGTACTTTTTGTTCCCATCCTTCTTCTATAAATCACGACACTCCCTCCCCATTCACCCTTTTCCTTTCCATTTCCTCAGAAATAAAACCGCCCATCTTCCTCATCGATGAAAGAATCAAACTAGCGATCCTCAGAATTTATCTCCTTCTTGTAATAAAAATAAATAAACCAAATACCATTCATGTGATTCATTCACCCGCTATTTCAGACAAATTAAAAGCAATGGGGGATGCTTGAGCGTTGCAAGCTAGGGCTTGGAACCGCATATGATTCAGAGGAAGGGTAGGGCGTGAGTTGATCTACTGGTGGACTAGAGAGGAGTACAATGGCGACAGTTAACTGAAAGTGCGGTGGAAATCGGTGAGTTTGAAAGTCGCGTGAAGCACTGGTATTTGGGGATCAGTAATGTTGCAATTCGTGTGAGGGCTTGAAGCACGGATCTGGGTTGCGGCCTGTACTAGTTCAACTGGGTTTGCTATTGGTGGATGGAACGGTTAAGGGTGCGATGTTCTCTATGGCGAAGGGAAATAGGAGTGAAAATCTCGCTAGCGGTTGTGGGTGCAAAAATGGGGAGATGCGATGGACTGAGAGTGCCTGTAGCGGGATTGTTCTGGATTGCGGAAATTATCTTAGATCTGAGTCTTTCAGGTGAGGCGGTTGTGGTTGTTTCCACTTCTATTTTTGTTTAAGTGATCAAAATTTTAATCGTAGGTTGTATTTGAGGTTAGGAATTAAAAGTGGGACTTCTAAGGGTCTTGTACAGATTGTTTGCAATGAGGTGAAAGTGATTTTAGCGGACTTGGATTTGTGTTGAGTGCATCGGGAAGAACTGGTTTGTGTTTTTCCACTTGGTATTCGCAATTCGAAGTCGTGATTTAAGGAGGGAGGAGCAGTCGAGATTTAATGCAAGGGTGATGGTTTCATAGTGAAAGAACATGGGGAAGAAGGATTAAAGATCATTAAGGTTACTTAATCGTTAATTAAATTATTAAGGATGTTTAATTATAATGGCATTGGATTCAATTTAAATTTATAAATGTCATACCTTCACTACTACAAAACTGATCATTTGCATCGGTTGTTTACCCCCATTTTTCATCGGTTTAACAACCGATGCAAATGCAGCCGATGCAATAGGCCTAAACATGTTGCATCGGTTATACAGCGATGCAAAAAATGGCTTTTTACATCGGTTGTTATTAATATTCGACGCAAATAGTTTTATTTTGCATCTACCATTAGTAATAACTGATGTAAAATTGGGTTTCTTTTACATCGGTTGTTACTTAACAACCGACGCAAAAAAGGCTGTTAATTGAAGAAAAATAAATCTCTTTTGCACTTATAACTGCCACAACTGATTTTAATATTACAATTTCTCCCTCCTCCTAAAACCTTATAAAAATCTGCTAACAACCAAAAAATAAAAAACAAAGATAAAATATAACATATTATAGACTAAAAAACGAGCCAACAATACGATTGAACAAAAGTAACCATATAAAAAACTCAAAAAATATCAAAGCACAGAATCTCCAAAGAAAATATAAGGAATAAACTAGTTAACATCTTCCGGGCATACAAATGGCTGCAAATAAACAGGTTTTCTCTATTAAAAATAAGTGCTTCTAAACAGGTTGTATTAACTACACTAGGTATTGTTCCTAGCTAGCCTTTCTTCAATCGTCATTCACTTAAATGGTTGGATCCAATGGAATCAGAACGTCACCCAAAACCAGAGATAGCAGCGCCAACACCTTCTAAAAAGAAGGGATCCAAAAAGTAGGTCCTGACTTCATACAACAGGTTTGACCATGTTAGAACCTTGTTGTTTCCATTAAGAAAACAGAGCAGAATTCAAAAAATGTTGAACACAAAGTGAAAGACATTGCGC
Source organism: Allium sativum (assembly GCA_030737875.1). Lineage (NCBI taxonomy): Eukaryota > Viridiplantae > Streptophyta > Magnoliopsida > Asparagales > Amaryllidaceae > Allium > Allium sativum. Next base: position 66,193,803 of record CM060924.1, read on the forward strand.
AATGTCTCTTGATATGGAATCTTATTGTACTGAATATTTTGATGCCAACTAAGTTAATACGCTTTGGATTTTACATCTGTGATACTTTTTTATCATTGTTTGCTTGCTTATAGTGCTTATGGCTATTGTTATACTGCTACATGCATATGTTCTCTTTTTTCATCATGTCATCTTGGTCAAAGAAGTTGCAGGATAAAACAAATAACCTAATATCTTATGAAAAAGATAACTATATGTAAAAAAAATGAGAATAACAAAGATTTCGCTATAGTTTATGTTGACTAACATGAGAAAAGTAAATAACAACAACGAACATGCATTCAGTATATTACTGTTCGTCATCTAAGTGGTATTTCTTCCTCAATCAATTGCGAAGCAAATAAAAACATTGATTGGGCCTGCTGTTGCTATCCTAAGTAACCAATATAACATGTGGATATAAGATTTCTACATTGGTTGGTCTATTTTGCTGGATTTTAGTTACAATTTCAGTGCGATATAAAATCATGAATAGTGTGTGGATGATTTAATGCCTTTATGATATATATATATATATATATATATATATATAGAGAGAGAGAGAGAGAGAGAGAAGCCTATGAGTTGTTGAAAACATATATTATTGTTAGGTGAAGTTTTAAATGCGTGAGAAATATACAACCTACCGCTTAACTTCTGGGCTACCTTAAGATTGTCCAAATTCTGCCTTTGACTTAGTGTTTAACATGTATTACTTCAAATGGATACGGAGATTCTATCAATATTTTTCTTTTGAGCATGAAGTAAAATTGTGCTATGTTTTCTTCATGTATGGGGACTTACTGAATATATTAAGAAAATGAGAACATCAAAGATGTATGTCACCTAATATCTTCAGTAACTATATGTAAATAACAACAGAGATAAAGCAAATATTACCTCCCGTTATAGCGAGAGTGTTTTCGAATGATTGACAACAGAAGTTTAGAATTTTGGGAAGTGCTCCATCCACTCACCAAGCCTTTTGGTGACAAAACTTCCAAATACAAAGATGAATACTCAGGTATAGTATTTACAGAAGAGAATTAGCAAAGCTGACTGAAACCGAGTAGGACCTAACTACAATTAATGTTTACAAAATTAATAAACAATTTCAGTACCATTAAAATCAGTAAAATTTCAGGACGATACAAAGAATGTAATATGATAAATCAAATATAAAACTACATATTTTGCATTTAATCATTCAAATTCAATTATGATATATTTGCAGATCCAAAAAATATCCACTACAAAAAAAAAAGCAAACATAGTTTGGAACATGTACTACTAAATTATGACTGTGACATGTGATTTGCATAAAAAAGGAAGCAGGATAACCTGCAAAAGAAAAGATCAGGTAACATACCAGTAGAAGAAAACAAATTGTCATCAACAGATTATAGAACCTAGTCTTCAATTCTTTTCATAAAACCAACAACATCTCCTTCACACAAACTGTAATTGAACCCATTCCACTCTTCCACCACATATTACAATTTACAATAGCAATTGTCGCCATTATATTATCAACTTCGCATCTCCCTCACTGCCTCCGACCTACAAGCGAGCCTACAACATCTCCACAACCCCGCTTCATATCCGACCGCACCAGTGCCTGAAACCTGCCTCTTCAAAATAGTATCACGAATCGACCATCTCACATTATTACCGTGAATCCTAATGCAATTGAGACCCCTAACGGCACCCACGATAGCCCCTTCTCTGACGCCTTTCTTTAAATAATGAAACATCTCCGACCCAAACCGCCGTGAGTAACTGCAAGCCAATCACGACCTAGTTTTTGAATTGATTTCGAATGGGTTTCCGATGGCATTTTCTTTTTTCTCTTAGGGTTACTAATTGATTTCGAAGGGAGAGAAATTGGGATTTGGAACAACGAGTTTGAAACCAGCCGCCATGATTTTCTTTTTGCTCCTAGGGTTACCAATGCGAAAGCCATAGAATGGTTTATATCTGAAGCGGATCGGGTATTACACGGCATATTTATTCATGTAGTGGTATTTGTACTTTTAAGTGTATTGTCAAAATTTTCAGTAGCAGCGAACAAGAAAATAACTATTTACGCAGGGGACATGTTAAAAAGTAGTAAAAACAGCGATAGAACCGTTAAGAGTATACAAGCATTATTTGTACATTGTTATTATTAATAAAAATTTATTAATTCATCAAATATTGAATCTGTATCATTGCTTATACATTATTTTTATAAATTCTAATATTTTATAAAAATTCACATTCATATATATTATTACCTTTTAATATTTTAGTTCTGAAAAAGTATATTTAAACATAAATTAATGACACAAATTTTGATACACAAATCGTGGAGCATTAAATCTTCATCTGAATTTCACCTCTCATGTAACGACAAACAAATCCGATGGTCCACAATTTGTGTATCTAATTTTATATCAATTTGTGTTCAAATATTATTAATTAGAAAAAAATTCAATTTTAAATTTTATTATTGATTATATATAATATCTGATAAGTGTAAAATATTTACTCATAATCATTAATTATAACACTTTACAAAAAATTAAATCTTTTCAAGTTTCAAACTTTCTAAAAGTTCTAATTCTCCTTCACATTAGAATTTTATAAAAATTTATTACTGATTTTTTTTTAATTTTTTTAAGCTTACTACAAAATTTCGATTTTTATAAAAATAGTACTTTTTGTTGTTAACTATTTGAAGGTAGTTATTAGTTATTAATTATTAATTCTTATATGCTAAATTTTAGTTATTAAATAATATTTATTAATTAAAATTAATTATTAATTATTGACTTTTTTTGCAATGCAATTATTGACTTATTAATAAACATACATTTTATTATAAATAAGAATCGTTAATTATTAAACATGACTTATTCATTATTAAATATTACTCATTAATTTTATATTAATTGTTAAATATTAATTATTAAGTATTGATTATTAGTTAGCTAAATATTTATTTTAATTTATAAATATTAACAATAATTGCTAATTATAATAGCTAACTATAATAAATTGTAAAATAAAAAATTGTTTATTCTATAATAATTTTTTGTTGATGATTGTTAATTATAATAAATTATAAATAATGACATATATGAATGAATATTCATAATTATTGGTATACATATTTTCTTCAGTTAAAATAATCAGTAGTTGCTTCGATTTTTAAAGAACTGATGCAAACAACAATATTTGATGTGATGCATTTGCATCGATTTCTCATGAGTCGATGCAAACCGATGCAAATGACACTATTTTCATCGGTTGTAAGGACAACCGATGCAAATAATACTATTTGCTTCACTGCATTTGCATTGGTTCCCCAGGAGCCGATGCAAGTAGTACTATTTGCTTCAGTGCATTTGCATCACTTCTTGAGGAACCGATGCAAATAATGTATTTGCATCGGTTATGTAGAAAACCGATGCAAGTACTATTATTTGCTTCTGTGTATTTGCATCAGTTCAACAAAAATCGATGCAAATAGCACTATTTGCATCGGTTGTAAAGACAATTGAAGCAAATGAGGCGAAGCAACAGGCATATTTTGTACTACTGCCTATTCATTTTAGGACCCTTAGGCAGTGAGGGTAAAATCATTTGGAATCAATCACATTGAATTGTAGCTGCGAAAAATACGGTTAGAATTTATTAAAGCAAATGGGAGCCGAGTAGAACCTTAGAAATCTGGATATTGGGTAAATGAGAAATCCGGTGAGTAAATCTCACTCATATTTATTTAGAATTATTTTTATTTGTTAAAAATAATTGTTTGTTGGTTATTTGGATGCATTTAAATATTTTTATGGCTATTATAAATATATATATATATATTAGTTATTTAGGCTTGGTGTTTGTGGCTATTATATATATATATATTTGGATATTTCCTGCAGTACCATTAGTTGATTCTCGCAGTATCATTAGCGGATGACCCTATGCGCCCCCACAATATGATACTGGATGACCTTCTATACCGCGATATCCTGTTTTGATGAAGGATGGGTATTATTTATGTTTGTTAACATCTGTGGATGTAGGAAAACATGTTGGAGAGACCCAAATGGATTCCTCAAAAATATTATTATTTGTTTGTTTTCATATATATTATCATACAAGTGTGTGGCCCGTGCTATGCATACGGGAGGTTGTTGAGTTCATTAGTGTGTGTACTGTGAATCATTTTGTCTTCTCTGTGTGATTATTTCTAGTAAGTACAACTGCATAATGTTTCTTTATATTATGAGCCCAATTTTAGATGATAGTATTGCCGTTTGTTCTTTAAAATGTTCTATGATAGGGTATAATATGACGGTGAACTCTTTATAAATTCGTGCATAGTTCTGTGTATCTTAGAAAACTTTGCTATCATAAATGAAGACTATACTTGGTCCTTTTTTGCCTTTATTGAAATACAAATATGTATGTTATGATTAACAGTGATCAGTAAAAATAAAATGATGGATTAGTTTTGAAATTACAATTTACAGGCTAATCATATTTATGCAATATAAATAGTAAAGCTATATTGTTTACTCTATTCAATGTATTTTCTTTTAGGTATGCACTATATAATTATTTGATAATTGAAAATTAAATAAAGACAAACGGTAAAACATGTCTCAAAGTTTCTATTATCTATAAGGTTAAACATTTAAGTTTGTATATTAACACTTTTTTAGTGATGAATTCATATAGTTGGGATTTGACTCAAAGACGCTCTTAATAAGATCTAAAACCATTACTGTTAGAGAAAGAACATCTGTAGAGCTTACGTTATGGCTATAAGCAGACTGAAAACCGGGTTATCAATGATTCCACCCCTTTTTCCTTAGTTGTTTTCGATCAAACAGAGTTGGAACTTGGAATTTGTATCCATTTAAAATTCATGAATATCACATAAATTTTTTTTTTTACCTTCATTCACTATCAAAAATCCAAATGCTTATCTAAGCATTTGACTATATACTTGGACAAAACCTGACAAATCCTATAGTTGCTTGTTTAAAAACGATGTAATAAATTTCTCCATAGTGCTTAGCATTTAAAGCAGCAATCATGGTACATTAATATATTTTTTGAATAACGGATTCAACCATAGTCTAATAGTAGTGTACACTCTGAGATATTTCTATAGCATTTAAACTTTAAAGCAGCAAATACCTTAGGTGCGCAACATCTAATGCAGCGGATGTAACCATAGTACACATACTTTAATAAGCGGCTAGAAAAAAAAAGAACAAAAAAAATCATCTGTCCAATTATCAGAATAATGATGACAAAATAAAAGGTCTTATGTCCAAAAACAACATAGGATTCTTTACTATCGATCAAATCATGAGTCCTGTGCCAAGGATCAAACGCTGAACGCAATAAAATGATAGTTCTTTTGTGTAAGAGCTATGCGGCCTCCCCATTAATAAACCCAATAATGTGGATTAATACCTACAATTTGCAAACATGAAATTGGTTAATCCAGAAATAATTGTGGTTAAAATACTTGTTAAAGAAGATGGTCCCAGAATCTTCACAATTAATGAATAATCCAGTAAACAATAATCAAACATAACAACATAGGGTAAATTGCAAACAATAATTGATGCTATACATTTTAAGATGATTAATAAATGATAATTAAAAAAGTAAAACTGATATGTGCAACAATGCAATGAACTGCAATACTTACCGCTATATTACTCTGAACTGCTTAAGAACACCACATTAAAAATCATGTGAAGCATATAATGGTCGCCTGTCAATCCATATACATGAAATCAACTTCAGTACCATGTCAATGTAATGCTATTTTATTAGCGGAAGAGAAACTATGATGCTACTTAGTTGATATTTGTAGTTGATTTTGATAAAAATTATGCATTTGGTTAAAGAATATTTGTGTCATTCATGCAAATCATCAACACAATTTCCAAGTTTTAAATGGAATCACGATCACAATCACAAATTTTGTCCAATTATTCATATCAAATTATAAAAGCTTGTTCATACTGGCTTTTTCCCCACATTTAGTGACATTTGCATACTTGCTGGAACGCCTAGAAGACATAGATCCGTAAAGCTTGTAGCTATGGACAATAAAATGTGGAAGCTTATGTCACAATTTTTATAGAACCCAAAATTACACCTCTGTAGTTCTTTTAGTTAAGATGAGTGGATTGAAAATTAAAATTTTTAGTTATAAAAATAAATTCACCTTTTAGTATAGAAAAACCAAAAACTTCAGTTAGTTAGAGTTGAATATTTTGGTTGCTCGTCAGTTTGTAGAGCGATTCATAGGTTTGTTATTCTCATATGTTGCTAATGCCCTCGCATGTTACAATTAATCACAATGTACATCATTAGTCTACAATTACACATTATATTGTTTGTAAAGCGTGCTATTAATCAATGTACATTATATTTAATATTTTGTATATAAAATATTTCGTAAGTTATCATTCTAGATTAGTTAGATATTTAATACATAGGTGAATAATTTAATAAGGATTAAAATAAACATTATCTGACGTAGACACGAAGTATTACCACACTTATATGAATTTTTTTAAAAGATGGTTATGAACTTTTTCTACCATTATTTCCGTCGAAAATAAAAACTTGTTGTGAGATTTTGTAAATTATTCTCTGATAATCCATTTATGTGATACGAATAATTAGAATTGTACGCCTTAAAAGTACCATGACATGGACAACATAGTAAGGAAGAAGTCATTTTACGTTTTTAAAGATCTTCCACTCTTTCCAATGTCTTCATGGAGCAACCTAGTGAAACATTGTACGGATATCAGTGACTGCATTTGGATGCATTATCAGAATTTATGTTTTTAGTTTAATGTATAATAAAGCAAATAAAACTACTATGAATGCATAAACCCTATAAGATCAGTCCATGGGTTAGAAAAATATCAAATTCCAGGTTATACAATCATGATTAAATAACTTTATCACCCAATGGCATATGAGCGAAAACAGAGTAATAAGCATTAACACAGTTGGTTATTAGTATATTTCCATCTTCTAACTACCATATAGCCTTGGTCTAATGTAGCAATATTACATGATGAAGTTAAACACGCAAGTTAATAAGCTAATTGGTTGTTACCTAATGAAAGGAAACTGAGAAAATAACTAAGAGCCTAGAACTAGTAAATAAAAAAATATACATTCAATTAGTTTTATTCAGCTTTTGTAATGTGATATGCAATTCTTAATTTTTCAATCTAGATTCAGACTTATAAGCGACCAATATAATAAGCAGAGCCTTGAGCCACCATTTTATACTCTAGTGCCTATGAATTTTTAAATCACTTAATCATCAGGTAACAACAAACAGTAATATAAAATACTACCTTGCAAAATGACCAATCGAAAAACCCTGTAAAACGTTAAATATAAGATCAGTGCGCAACAAATAAACCCAAAACATAGATACTTTATTATAGCAATTTATATGTTCACTTTGATACTTAGATACTAAGTAATCAGAACTTTTTGCATGATCATGGTGACAACCTTTGAAAAATTATCATAGACATTAGTTAATTTTTGTTCACCGATATTTTTCCGTTTTGCAGCTTACAAACTTAAGTATAAAAGACTTCAGAAAAGTAATGTACATGGTAAAAAAAGGTTGTGCGGGTCTATTTTTTATACATTTAACATTTTTCTGTAACTAATTTGTGGTTCAAACATATAAGAATTGTTAAAAAAAAAAAAACTTCTATTAGAGATGACAATCATCTACAGCACCATTGATATTCCTATATATTCATACCGAAATTTAATAATTTTTAACTACAGCAATATATCATGCATACATATTTATATATACACCAAGGTTCAATAACTCGGTTTTGGTCTCGATTTTGGCCGTTTGAAAAATTGTTAGTTTCTACGGGTTTCGTAAATTTCGGTAGTTTCGGTTTCGGTCCAGATTTCGGTTTTCAGTATTTTGATAATAAATGTGTAACAAAAACTGCTGTAAATTAAACAACAAATTAAATATTACTACTGCTCAAGTTAAAATAAGCAACTGGTTGAGTTTAATAATAAACCATTCTTAATAAAAATAGGAGCCTAAACTTAAAGAATAAAATAGTCCAGCCCAATATCAAAATAACCCTTTAATGAATGGCCCAGGTCAATAATAAAACAACCCACTCAACACATAATAAAGCAGCCACGTTGTTGTTGCTTACAATCCAACAAAATGATGTACGCCTCTCTCAAAATCGATTATCAAATCCTAAAAATGAATTTTAAAATAAAAAATCGTTCTCCAAATCGCTGTTAAAACCAACTGGCTCTCTCAAAATCAACCATCGCCTCGTTGGAATATCGAGGATGAAGCTGCTGCTCTCAAAATCAACACGACGGCGCTAGGGCAAGGGAGAAATTCAAGTCGAGGGCACTAGAGCAACGAATGATTAAGATTGGTTATGCTTATTTGGATGAAATTTTAATTTCGAATCTTTTTTCTTTAACCCTAACCGAAACCGAATTTTAACATGGATTTCGGCTCGGTTAATGTCGATAATGGTACGGTACCACCGAAATTTCGGGGTATCGTCCGATACCTCAAACCTTCATATACACACACAGATAGGTATATATATATAGTACTTTTCTACGATATTAGAGTAAATAGTTATCATTTTTTTTACCTTACTGATCCCCTTCAAAGCAATTCAAAAGAGCCATAGATTGAAAATATAACTGATTTGACTTTTATTTTTACATGGTTGTCTCATGTGATTAATATTTAGAGCAATATATTTTGGCTTACAGATTTTCCTCTGATATACACGCTAAATAAAATGAACTTTATGATGTTTGATACATATTAACCTGTTATGGTATTATCTATTTTGTTGGACGTAATACCCACAGTATGTGCATTAAAATCAAATTTTCTGCTAATATTCATGTAGCAAGACTTTGTTGTTCTAAAGAATCCTGAACAATATATGTAGGCCCATAGGGAATCATCTATAACCACATTTTTTGGTGATGGAAAGCATAAAGCCTGTTCAT